>CM055610.1:8273979-8917104 GCA_029379385.1 Quillaja saponaria | reverse complement strand
ATCATTTCAAATAAGTTTAAAATTTATATACTTTAAATTTAAAAAATTTAGTAAAACTTAATAATTTACAATATCATGAATTTTAACATTTTAAAATATCATAAACTATAGTAAAAAAATTTATCATACACTATAGAATTAAAAAATTAACAAAAATCTTAAATTCTAAAAATACAAAATTTATAAACTTAAAAACTGTCATACACTATAAATTTAAAATTTATCATATATTTTTAATTTCATATAATTATCATACACTTTAAAATTTATCATACATTTTAAACTATAAATATATAAATTAACATACTACTTTATATTTAAAAGATATCATGAATTTTAAAAATATTTATGATAAAATTAAAAAAATTTCCAAAATCTTAAATTCTAAAATTTTAAAATTATCATATATTTTAAAATTATAAAATATTTTAATATAAATTAAAAAATTAATATATATTTTAAATTTCAAAAATATCATATAATAAAAAATTAAAATTAAAAATTATCATATATTTAAAATAAAAATTTAAAAACTCATTAAACTTTTACAAAGGTCATGAAAAAAAATATTTGTAGGTTTGTATGTTTAATATAATTATTATGTAAAATAAAATAAGCCAATTAATTAATTAATATGTTTATTAATTAATATGATTATTAATATGTTTTTGACATGGGGAGGAGGAGGGGGGGGGGTGGGCCTAGGCGAATGCAGGCTACCCTGCAGCGCTGCAGGGTAGCCTGCAAATTTTGTCCCCCTCGCGAGGCACCGCGGGGAGACAAATATTTGGATGAAACCAGGCTTTTCAAAAGCCGGTTTCATCCTGCACTCGCGCGCCACGCGCGAGTGCGTGACCTGGGCGATGGTCCGACCTGGCATGCCAGGTCAGACCCAGAAACCGTGTTTTGAAAACACGGTTTCATCATTTGCCCCAATTTGGACTATTATGGTAAAAAATTTACTATTCTGTCCAAAAATTTGGGACTTGGACTTTCTGTCCAAAAGTCCCAACATAGACAATACATGCAACTTGCAAAAATACTTGATAATTATATTTTCACCCACAATTTTACTGAATGTTTTCAACTTTAACCTTATCCTTTTCCTCTGGTTCACTGATGGAAATTGATGTTTGTGGTTTCAGAAGCGCATACTAGTGCAGCAGTTATGGTGACAAATCAATAGGGCAATCGGAGTCAATATTACAGGTGCAGGCAGAATCACTGGTATCAGTACCGTGGTGATAAACTGACAAAGCATTAGCATTAGAACCAGGTTAACAAAGGTGCCGTAGTAGTGATATTTTTATAATTATTTGAAAGAGCGGATATAATCTCAATGTAGTGATCTCCTGTTCTTCATCCACTCCGACAGTGCCTACAAATGGATGACTTATCGAATACAAAGTGTTCTCATTAGTCATTGCTAACAGATTCTTTGATGCCTACAGTTTTGACTGTTGGGAATCATGGCAAACAAAGAGCAACAGAACCACAACCATAATCCATCAAAGCACCCTCTCACCTCCTCTGTGTATTGAGGTTTTCCCAAATCGAGATAAGAAAGCAACCAGTTTCAGAGGAGAAGTCGAGATCGTCGAACTTGAGGTTGAATTGACATTGTCAGATATGACGAAAATGTATAACAGGGCATGGTATCAATTATTATACGAGGACTGGAAAATACTTCTCTTACCTCAACAAAACCTTCAATTCTCGACCCATCCTCACCCACCCACAAGATCAGATCAGTCGTAGAGCATCTGGATTGTGAGTCTTGTAGAAAGAAAAATTTTAAAAATTTTCTGGTGTTGAAACATAGTTATATTATTCTTCAATAAATGATACGAGTATTAGGTTGCTAACAATGAAGGATTGTGATTCAACCTAATACAATTAACGGTATATATAACGGCCATGTAAGTTTAGTATTTAAAGCCCCACAAATCAGATAAAGTATCATATAGACCCATAATTATATATATATATCACAAATTCATGCACATCGCAGTGTCATGAAAGTTAGTCTTAACAAAAGGTATAAAGTTAATATTATGACGGTTATTGAAAATACATTATAAAATAACATGGCTGCAAATTTGTATAACATAATATGGTAGCTGTCTAAGTTACCAAATAATGTAGATTCCAATTCTGTAACGATCATGTCATACTCATTTAATAGAATTGAGATGGAAGCATTTATTATTCCCATAAAATGATATGAACATTGATCATAAAAAATATCAGAGCAACAAACATCCCGGGGAGGTTTGCTTTTTAACATTTTTTGTTGACAGAGATAAACAAAAGGAAGGAAGTTGGTGTCATTTACACAAAAAACATATATGGGATCCGTTTGAGTTTAAATGTACAATTATGAAAAAACCTAGCGTAGTTGGGGTAGTGTAATTTTATATGGAAACAAGATGTCCAATGAGTTTTGAAAGCTTACGCCCATAAGAATATATATATATATATATCAAGGTTGTGTATTTTATTTGTTTTGTATTTCTATTTTAATAATTGAAAGATTCTATGTGTTAATAAGGTTACAGAGTTAAATTTGAATTTAACTGCAAAAGGTATATGGTGAAATCAAACCAAAAGTGATATAATATTTTTTTTTTTTTAAATTATTCAACACATTAATCAAAAAGAGAAGCAAGCTGCTATAATGGATATGGTTGGTATGGGGATTGCAAAGTCTGACTACCAATTGAGTAGTCCAATTTGCAGATTGGGAGTATTTGGTTTTTTCAAAAGATTACTATCTTCTGCTTAATCACAATCAATCCAAATTAGAGAAATTTCCCAATTGACAGAACTAGCAATAGACCAGCTTTTGGCTTTTCAGTTAGCATATGAAACTAGAACTATCTAATTTACCTTTTGTCTTTTTATATATCCCCTAATCCAATTCTCTCTCAAATTTTTTTTGAATAAAAATTTTAAATTATTTTATTTTATATACTTGATTATATTATGCAATATGATATTCATGCTGTTATTATTGCAACACATTATTTAAAAATTTAACATGTATAAAAAATTTTATTAAGAACTAAATAATATTAAAATATTAAAATAATTTATGCAATATGTAAACCAAATATCATTGATATCCATGCCCTTAATAGTAATTACATATTTAAAGTGACTTTTGTAATTTGCATATCAAACACATATATAACTTATATGTAATATGCATACCAAACGTATAATTAGCTTATAACCAATCTCATTGCGGTCATTTTTTTTATATTCTTTTAACATCTATTCTCAAAATATATAAATGGTGTTGACTACTGATGTATTTATTTGACCCCTATATCTCTTTCTTTCTTTCTTTATTTTTTTTATTTATTTTTTTGTCTAAATAATAATTAATACTTTCTCAATTTTTTTTAGTTTTCCAGGTTTCCCTACATGCATTGCTATGAGAGTAATCACTTGGGTTATGTTACAACTAGAATGACAATTCCAATAATTGCCTACTCTAAAGTTCGAACTTGTGTTCTCATCTTAGAAATACAGCTCATTTACTACTGCACCCAACGCTTGTTAGTAATTTCTCAGATTCTAATCACATTAAATATGAACTCATGGAAAATAGACCCTATATCTCCGTCCCCATAATGCAAAGACAGAAAAAACAAAATAAATTTTTGCGATCCTCTCTCCCATATATGGACCTACCATGTGACCTTACACTTTCTTTCATTTTTCTCTTCTTTTCTACTTTTGCATATGATTTACCTTTAGATCCCTCTTAAAATAATAAGAAATGATATTTCAATTTGTTGCTATGTCTCAGGGAACCATCATAGTCCTAATCTTCCACCATACATAATTTTCTATATAATCACAACATTGATCAAATGTACTAACTAAAATCAAAAGGGTGGTGGTTGAGTGGCCAATTTCGTCCTAAGAATGGGTCATTAGGATAGCTCTTGTTGTTTAGCTAGGAGCTCTACTTTGGTTTTTCAATGGGAGACCAATATCAAAGTCTGAAGAGGAAATTGTGAAAAACTAGGGATGATGACCTTATATATTGGCATTGATTAAGGGATTTGGGGTGTCTCTTCCTCACCAACTTCACTTTCTAATCCATTTGCTACCAAAAATTTTATAACAGCTAATGTATGATCAATGAAAAATATAATAAAAGATAAATAAGGAAACTGTAGACAAATAGTGAAATCTGCATATTTAGTAACATATCTAGTTAAGAAAGGACAATGCATTATCACACATAGAAAAAAAAAAAAAAAAAGTGTTACCTTTTAGACATGGCGGAGTCGTTGCTAGTCTCGCTCAATCTTGTCCATAGGACATTCTCCATATGACATTTAAAACTGAACAATATATCAAAAGTAATTCGCTAAGCATTAGTATACAAGAAATTTTTTTCATAAATAAGAATTAATAGAAAAAAAAATCTAATTAATAAGAGTAAGAACCATAAAATAAACAGAAGATATATTACAATTTCTTTAGCTTGCGCCATCTCTACCAATGCAAAGCCGTAAGCAGTGGTGGACTTAGACATTTTACTTTGGGGGGCCAAGTCTTTTTTTAATTTGGGTATGTAAATTGCTATCTAATACAAAAGTTATTCACTGCCTTGTAAGTAATCATAAATTAACTATAAAACAAAATACTTTTTTTTTTGTATATAATGTTCAACTATTTTTAAATATGAAATATTATTTTTTAGTAAAATTCTATATATATATATATATATTCAAAATATTTATTTATTAAAATATAAAATGAACTAAGTATTTCTACTAAAGTAGAATGTCAAGCTTAATAATTATAGATACTTGAGTTTAACTTTAGTATTACAAATGGATGTAATTTGGGTAAAATATATAAATAGACTTGATTACTGAAAATATAAATATAAGATCATAAGAGAAGAATACATAAAAAAAATAAAAAAATAAATAAAGAATATGATACCACGTTTGAAATTGTCAAGTAATAAATATTACATAGAAAAGAACAAACATAAAATAAGGGGAATTAAACCAGAAGCTAATCTGTAAATATTAATGTTTAATTTAATCTAAATTTTTTCAAGGTTTTGATTAATTACAAACTAAATTTTACATTATGTTTGGATTGCATGTACACTTGATAAATGGTATTATAGAGTTGGTCAAATATGTGCTCCTTCAACTAGCTATTTATTCAGAGTTAAACGAAAGTGTTTCGATTAAATATCATTTTCAACTAGGAAGTTGAAGAGTTGAACATCTTTCCAACCGAATGACTAAATGCAGCTTTTCATTAACAGTTGAACAACAATTGTTGAGAGCTGAAGGGAGAAGAGTTGTTTAAAAAGCTAAAACTTCAAGAATTGTTTGTTTCAAACCCACCTTTATTAAACAAACAACTGCTTCTTAAGACAAGAGCTGATCACTAAGGGCTAGTTTGGTACGCAAAAATAGCCATTCTATTTCATGTATGATTTCATGGAATGATTATTCTTTTGTTTTGTATGTATTTAGCATCAGAATACTCATTCTATTTCAGTTATTTTATTCCATAGAAGTTAGAATCCTCATTTCTACTTCTATAGAATCGGCTTAGCTTAAGTCAAGTGACAAAAATACCCTTCTATCACATAAAATAAATAATTAATTAAAAATTTGTAGATTAATAAAATAATAATAATATAAATAAATAAATAATTTAAATAATAAATATATTTAGTTTAGTCAAATGAAAAAAAAAATAAAATACCCTTGATATCATAATATAGCAATATAATTATAAATAATTAATTGATGTGAAATAAATAAATTATTCAAGTAATTTTATTATTAATAATTGATAAAAATAAGAATAAGAAAAAAAAAGTAATAAAAATATTAAATAAATAAATAATAATTAATTAATAATAAATAAAATAAATTATAAAATTTAAAATAAATTAATCAAACTTAAGAAATATAGAAATTTTATAAAGTATATTACATTTTTGTTACCTTGTCTATTTAGGGATATTTTTATTATTTTAACAGTAATTTTATATCATTTGATGACTTAAAACTACATATCAAATAAATAAATAGAATGGAATGACTAATCCTCACTGATGCTACCAAACAATAAAATAAAATGATCATTTCATTCCACACCATTCCATGCCCATTCTTTTTCCCATTCCAATTCTGCAAAAAATATTCATGCATACCAAACTAGCCCTATGAGCTATAGTCAAAACACATTATTTCATTTATTTCAAGTGTTAAGTTATAAAAGCTGATAATTAAGAGTTGATGCTATCTTAAGAGCTAAGGATTTAAGAACTAAAAAAATCAAGAGATGAAGACTCGGGAGCTGAAGTCAAAGCAATTGATATGTCAGAGCTATTCCGAAGGTTGATCATTTAGGACTATTCCAGCAAATAATCTATAGAGATGATCCTCTAAAGCCACTATTCTTAATGCTTTTCTATGTACATAAAGACAAATCCTCTGCAATTGCCTAGCACTTCAGGACTCAGGTAGCGTACAATCTTTTGCACGAAATAAAGAACCCGCCTTTATGAATTCATTTATGCCAACATATGTCCTTTTGAGCTACTTACAGTGACAATGGGCATCTGTGAAGGATCAAATATAAAAACCTCCAATGCCTCTGATGACACCTACCATAAATGAAAATGAGAACAAAACTTTCATTCATCATGCCAGAGAATTCTTTTCGAATTCAAATTTTCAAAATTCCCAAACTTAAACCTTTAAGAGAATCCTTCGTCTATTTCAAATTCTGATCGAGCTTATTGCTTATCTCTTTCAATCTGAATTGAATCAAATTTTTGTACTAAGCTAGAATTGTCATATTTTGTAAAGTTGTGTAACTCACAAGCATTGTGCTTTTTAAGATCTTTTTCCTTGTAACTTGTATTCCTTTGGATTTGGAGAAGGCATCAAGAGACAAAGTCTACAAGTCCTGGCTATGGTTGGTTTCTGGTTGAGCTTGCAAAATCAATGTTTATAAAGGGAGTCAAGCTTTAAAAATCAATTTGTTGGTGAGATCTAGTGGAACCCCAAGTGGTCTTCTTAAGGAATCAGTAGTAGTTTGGGTTATCAGACGAACCACTATAAATTATTTGACTCTTTACTTGTTTTAATTGTTCTTCTTGGCCATTTCAACTCAATAAAATTAAAACTAAAGAATATAATACTACATTTTAAACATGTCAAATATGTATGCATCAAATAAGTATTATATTCACTATAAATCAACATGTGTTTACCCTATGTTTTTATTATAGTTTTTCAAGAAATTTTAACCACATATAATCCCTACAAATTTATATTTTATAATGGTTGTAATTATAAAAAAAAAAAATTAAAATTTGTAGGGGTCAAAATGATTAAAGTATCATTTTAAGAATAAAAATACAATTTGTCCAAAAAATTGTAGATAAAAATGTAAACTTTTGAAGGTCTAAATTTTTTATTTATTTTTTCTAAAACTTGGGTCACAATTATAAAATATATCACATTTTGGAGGGATCAGAATGTTTAAAGTAAAACCTTTAAATGTCAAAATATAATTAACATAAAATCTTGTAGTGGCCAAGATTCATTATCAATTGCATCCAATACCTGAATTATGAATGAAAAGAAAAAAGAAAAAAAGAAGTGATAATAATGTATTTATACTTGAGGCATGATCTTGAAACGGAAAGAATGTTACTGGTTTCAAAACCAAGGAAAGTTAAAAGTTGATAATGTTCCTGTGGTATTGAAACAAAGAGCCGAATATACTAACAACGGCAATTCTTGAATTCATGATGAAATATACAATTTTCAGAACAAATATTTCAGCATATTTCTTGGTAAAGCTAGCTAGTAATGTTCTAAACAAGTTTAATTATTTTTAAAAAAAAAAATTTAATAGATATATTTATAAAATTTATGATAATTTGATAATATATGTATATTTATGACAATGTTGATATATGGTTGCAAGTGTTTATTTAATATTTTCTCCAATGAGTGTGTCTACTACCGCTCAAGTAGGAACTGGAAGGTGAAAATATGAATGTGGGAAAGTTTGATCTGTTAAGGAGTTAAATCATCATAAACTTAAACATGGTTTTTTAGTATAAATATTTTTCTATAATTATTTGTTAATTACATTTATGTATTTGAAACCCTATTACTATGACTATTATCCTTAGATTTATTATTTTTATTATAGTTAATTATACACAAAAATTGTGACTGACTTTTTCGTTCTTTGCTGAAAGTATTACAAGACACAGTTTGGAATAATTTTCGATGGATTCATATTCTATGGTGTATGCCAGATTATTTGACAAGATAAGAGAATATTAAGAGAAAGCTTCCCGAAAAATTAAGACACTTATAAATTGGTTTAGCAAAAAAAAAAAAAAAAAAGACACTTAGAAATTGGTTAACATGCTGAAAACCTTCATAGTTTTTGGAAGAAAAACGTCCAGATTACAGAATTATTAATAAATATATTAAATAAAAGATTGTTTCCATATATAATTATTGTTCTGTACTCAAGTTAATTTTTCTTATCGATATGTGAATCAATATGTAAAGAAAAAAAGATGAGAGACGGTAAAAGAAATAGTTGATGAGATATTATATAAAATAAAAAAAATAAAAACTGGTGATTTTCCGTCTAGTCATCACCATGGGCACGTATGGACCCCATTGCAAACATGCACAATCTTTCAAAGTCACTTGCAATAACGAGTAACAATCAACTGTCGCCTCTCATCTCTTTCTCAATATTCAATCGAAATTGACCCTACTTGTTGAAGACCATGAATCTAACTAATAAAAAATAGTAAAATAGAAGTGTTTATTTTATATATATATATAAAATAGTGTATATATATATATATATATATATTATAATAATAATATGTAAATTTTGTAATAAATATATTACAAATGTAAATAATTTAATAAAATAAAGTAAATACACTCTTGAGGGTGTTCGAGATGGTTTCGAAATAATGTAAAATATTTTAAAATGTCTTGAAAGATTCCAAAACATTCGAGAAGGATTATGAAAGTTTTTGAACATGATAGAAGGTTTTCGAAGGTTTTAGAAGAGTCAAAAACGTTCTAAAACATGGTGGAAGGTTCGTAAAATTTCTAGAAGGTGGTGGAACATGCTCAAAGATTATGAAAGTTTCTATAATCCTATGAAGAACCTCGTAGAATATTATGGAATACTCTAAAACATTATATATATATAGTTCTAGAAAATCTATATATTTATAGTGATAGTTTAAATATCTAATGTTTTATAAGAATTGTGTAGATTTACAGGGTTAATGTATAGCAACTAACATCTATAAAAAGGTAAACGATGCATAACATTTCACACCTCAAGTTTTGAGATTCACATGTACTATTAGAAAGGATGGATAACACCAAAGGTCACCCATCGAACTGGCCATCTATCTCAACTAAGGAGATGGTTTACTAAAAATCTTATTAACTCCATAGGTTCAGGTCCAATAATAATCCAAAAATAAGAAATTTATACTTAAACCTAATGGTGCATGGGTCAGCGAAGAGCTTGAAAAATGGAATACTATAACGAGCTTGGCATCCTCTGTTTCCCTTTAAGTCCCAACCGTCGTACAAAGCATCCTCTGTTTCCCTTTAACTCCCAACCGTCATACAAATCCATGTGGACTCTCGAAGGAATATATCTCATCTACTCTAGCTTTATAAGAATCCAATCCTTATCTTCATTATGAGCAGTCAGCATTTCGATTGAATATCCCAGCACCAACAAGTGGTCTCGGTGCACAGTAATTTAAAGCATTCAGGGATACTTGAATTTATGTTATAGTATTCAGATCTTTCTTGAAACACTTCTTGTTTCTAGTATACAAATAGTATACTAAATTGCTAAAATTATACTCTTCATTCAAATCATAGAAAAGAGGATAGAAGTACCAGAGAAGTTGCCTTTTTATCACAATGACAGATTGAACCCGATTGAAATCTAATATTCATCTCTAAGAACAACATTCTCCATCATTTTCATGCTTCACATAAGTTTTTACAGAACTCTTGAAATTATGTTGACCTCCGATTCTTTGTAATTTTACCTTTATGAAAAGGTTAACAATAATTTTTTGTTGTATCAAATGCTCATGTATCATGATATTTTTCAGCCATACCCACCAAAAGAAAATCTTTGTGGAACTATTAAATGTTTTATCCCACATCTTCTCTTATGTGGTGCTTTCCAAGCCAAGAGTCACCAACTTTAAATTACCTAATAAACTTCTTACATGTTAATTTAGCAAATAAATAACTTTCTCAGGATAACAAGAAACCCATATATATATATATATATATATATATATATATATATATATTATATAGCCAAATAGAAAATAAATTTTATTATCTTTGTTTAATCTACTTTCGCGTTGGATGTACTTTCGAGTTGGATGCAGTACTCATACTAGCAAATATGATCAAGGATTACTATATGAACCACAACAGTAACTTTGGATGCGAATATCACACTATCTTCGATCAATGTTTGTTGCACTTATTGTTGAGATTCCGTAGTAATTTCAGAAATAAAAATAGAAAACGAAAAAGAAAACCAAAATAAAAGTGTAAAATGAAAGATGCAGGTAAAAAAGAAGAAGAAGTAACAGTACATTAGTCACAAAACATAATTATTATACTAGAAAAGAGCCGGTTACCATCATGAGTTGAATATTATAAAAATAAAATGCAAATTTATATTAGAAAGAAGTGATAATATCAGTTTCGTAAAATAATCATATATAAAAACATATTAGCAAAAAATATAGAGACAAACAAAATAAAATTTAAAATAAATTATTATTAAAATATATAAAACTATTAAAATTTAAAATAAATCATATGTATTTATTATATATAAAAATTGAATGTAGAATATAATATAATAATATATATTTATTTCAATGATTGAATATCAATTTTGCATGGTTTGAAAATTAATTAATTAATGTATGAAGCTATTATTACTAACTCAATAATACTATTGATAATTCATATTAATGAGGAATAAAATGATATCTCTTCATTTTTCTATTGTTTACTTTATTCATTAAGCATTTAAAAAAATCAATATATTAAATTTACTTATTTTATCAAATAATAATATAAAAGTTACATATTTTTTTGTTAAATTATTAGTCGTTATAATTAGGCTAAAAAGTCAATTTAATCTACTTCAAAACTAAACAATGGTCATCCTTATAATTTCTTAAACCAAGCAATGTAGTTATTGCTATCACCAATGTAGTTATTGCTATCACCTTAATTGTGTCAAATTTAACTTACAGAAGGTGATGTAAGTAACGTGGATAATGTTTTTTGTCATATGACATCCATAATGAGTAAAAAGTCGACATTTGGGTTATACCCAAAAAAAAAAAAAATCAAAAATTAACAATTTTTTTTTTCTTTTATTTTCAACTGTTTTCAAACCTCTTATTCTCTACAAAATTATAACTTATTATAGTTATTTTAAGTGAGTCTTAACTAACCATAATATTATAACTTATTATCAATAATTGATAATTATTTATAAACTCACAAATATCCTAAAAAGTTTAGTAATTTTTTTTAGCTAATTTTTAATTTTTTTTGGTTTAGCTAAATTAGTCTAATACAATAGGTAATTATCGTTTTATCTTTTACTAATTCGAGCAAATTATATTTTTAAGCTATATTGAAAAATATAATAGTGTATTAATTTTTAAAACAACAAAAAACAATCAATTGGTTGCAATATGCCAATATTGAAGAGCATAAACTCGTCCAAATAAAAGCAAGTGGGAGACCCTCTTGTTCACCACCTGCATAAGGTTGATGTGGCATGTCGAGTGTAATGCCTTAAATCTGGAGCTTCTGTATGTTGCAATTGACTTAAGAGCCCTTAATTGTAAAAGAAGGAATAGTGTAGGACAATAAGGAGAAAGGTAATTAAAAGGGAAAAATAGGAGAAAAAAATAAGAGAAGGAAGGAGAGATAGAGAATAAAGGGAGAAGCTACACAATACACAATATTTTAATTTAAATTAAGGTAGTGGAGCTAATGAGGCCTTAGTTCAATTAGTTAGGGCGGAGATACAAGGTTTGTTGTGAGCACTAGCTAGTTTGCACCCTGAAGCAAAATATGGTGTTCGACAAACAGTTATGTACTTTGTTTTGATTGAATTGGACATGTTTGCACGCTATAGCTTGGAGTTGAGGTAGGTGAAAATTCAAATTAAACCTTTTTTTGTGATAAAATATGTGCCCTTTTTGCTCTCTAAAATCTATATGCCTATGGATGAATCCTTTGTGAAAATCTATCAAAGACAGAATATGAAATTATGATGTGTTTTTCCTCAAAGATGCATATTTTTGCTCTGCATTTGGTTGTGTGCTTGTGGGATGCCATTACGATTGGAATTTACATAGAGATCTAGCTCATTGGCCTTGACCAAACCTGTGATTCCTATTGTGATAATAGACTTGCATGTGTTAGATGCTTGAGATAAAGTATGTTTTCAAACTCTGCATATATTCATGTTTTATTAACTAGAACAAAGGACCTTTATTTACTCTTATCACTCTTTGTCTACTAGCTGAGATGTTTTTATCAAATGTTTTTTTCTTTCTAAATGCTATATTGCCAGATTGATATGTATGTAGCTTGACAAAGAGGCGAGTGGGAGAATTTGTTTAGTGGCTTGTTTTGGACAGCTTTATGTATTGTTGTGTATTATGTATTGTTGTGTATTATGTATTCATGTTGTAATTTTGGACAAGTTATATGCTTTGTAATAAGAGGGATTAGATGAGTGCATTATGATTGATGAACTTGTAATTAAAGGTCGTGTACTTTATTTTAACATGTAATGTACGATAGAATTATTAGCATTTGTGTGGGTAATGTAATCCATTAGAAATTCGAATCACCAACTTAAGAGAAATGAATGAAGTATGCAATGGATGTGAGGAGTGGGGAAAGCACTTGATAAAATTTTCTACTTTAACATTATTTTTATAGTTAGGGTGAATAGAGATCGATCTCACTAGGAATTGAGTTTAATCAATTTGCAAGATAAATAAACCCTAATTCAAACAACAATAAAAAGGGAGTTTTATTTCTTGAATTTCCAGAATTTAAATAAAAAATAAGCTGAAAGTAAAATTAAAAATAAACAATTAATAGAGAAAGCTTCCAATAAAAAGGGATTTATCCAACTTAGAGATTTGACGTTGATCATTGACAAAAATTTCAATTATACATCCAAATATTCAGCCTAGAGCATGAATAAGATCTAATATTTTGAATCTTTCCTTGGTTCGGTCATTAATCAAGTGAAGTTAAACAACAAACACAAAGCTCGACTCATTTAACTTAGTCCATGTTTTTCATAACAATTACAAGCTACTATTTGCTACTTACATTACAATTATCAAGCAATTACAGACCCGATTCTCCTAATCTAGCAATAGATCATATAATTCAATCGACTAGTTGCGCACCCTAATCAATAAAACATGCAACATGAACAATTATAATAGAATAACATAAGATACTCGAATTAAATAATTAAATTAAGATGAAGGACTAGTAAGATCTCACAACGCAATTTTACAGTAGCAATCCTCCTTTTTATTGGAAAAGAAATTTAGCAACTCATAATGAAGACTGAAATTGACAAAGAGAAAATAAAAAAACCTAGAACACATTTAATGAGTATTGAAAAAAACTACACCATAATTCTCCTAAGCTAAAAGTATTTATAGACCAATTAGACGAGAGAAAATAGCTTCTCGAATCCTAATTTGACTGAAATTCTTCTTGGATTAGGATTTCTAATTTAACTTGAAAATATGTCCAAATACAAGATCCTTTTTTGTTTTTTCCTATACAAATCTAATTAAGAACTTTATCCATTAATTCCATAAGTGTTCTGATTCCATAGAGTGGTTGGAGAAGTCCTTGCACCATTAGGATTAATTTGACACATTTTTGCATGCTAAACATAATATTTCACGAGCTTTCACTGACTCACATGCTCTGGGCCATGTACCAATCACTTTCATGACTCACAAAACCCGGAGTTATGTACCAATCTAGCCCATCTTCATTTGGTTCTCTTTTGACTTCCTTCTTGCTCCTTTTATGCTAATAATGCAAACTGAACCCTTAAGGAGTTGGTGGCTCCAAATTTGAACCAATAACCACTTTACATTGAATATCTTACTTTAAATGTTGCTTTTGAATTGAAATCTAGTCTAATCCATCTTTTGCCAACTTTTCATGGTATTGCAGCTAAAGATCCTCACAAACACCTAAAGGAATTTTAAGAGCAAATCAAGCTTAGGGCTTTTTCATTTTCTTTGGCGGACATCGCTAGGATTGGCTCTACTACTTGCCATTGGGATCAATAACCACATGGAATGAGATGAAAAAACTATTTTTGAAGAAGTATTTTTTGACTTTGCAGCCAACATTAGAAAGGAAATTTGTGAAATTGGGCAATACAATAGAGAATCATTGTATGAGTGTTGGGAGTTTTTTAAGAAATTATCTAGAAGCTACCTAGATCATCAAATTAGTGATTAACTATTGATCCAATACTTCTGTGAAAGATTTCCCTCCACGGATAGGAGCATAATTGACATGGTGAGTGGAAAAGCATTGGTGGACAAAACACCGGAGGCTGTCGAAAAATTGATTTCAAACATGGCTACCAATTCTTAACAATTTGGCATCTGACATGATTCTCTACCACAAAAAGTTCATGAGGTAAGAACATCTTCTTTGGAACAACAAATTGCTAGTCTAACCTCTTTTATGCATTAAATGAATGTAGGGAACTTGCAACAAGTCAAGACTTGTGCAATTTGTTTTGTCGTGGGGCACCTAACTGACTTGTGCCTTCAGGAGGAGGCCATGGAAAAAATAAATGCCATGGGTGGATTTCCGGGACAATCGCAATGCAAATTGTTATAACCTTATAACCTGAGTTTTAAGACAATGTGTAAATTTACGTTGTAAAATAAACAAATTAATTAAATAACGGTATAGCTAAATATGTCATAATCTGATATCTTAGTGTAACCTTAACATACGTTTCAAAATGTTGTGTATTTGTTGTCGTAAAGTAAATAATATCATGACAAAGTAAATTCAAGTGAGTGACTAATTAATGTATAGGTATAAGTATATCAAGATTTAATCTCTATTACCTCATTAATTTACTGGGATTTAAATTTTATTGCATTATAAGTGAAATTAGTGTATATATACATATATAATAAATTATAAATCAATTATTAATATATTAGATAATTGGATTAATATACACCACAAGTTTATATTATTAAAATTTTTTGTCTTTTCTTCCTTCCTTGCTTAAACCGACTTAAGACTCTCTTCCTTGGAAATTCTTTCTTTGGCCGTTCTTAGCTTATTTCTTCCCCTGTTTCTCTTTGCGTGATAGTGAACCCTTCGCAATTCTTGCAACCAAGCTCAGAAAAATGGAGAACTTGTTAATTTTTTCTTTCGGTGGTGCTTGTTGGAGCTGCTTTGAAGCAAACCTCCTTTCTTGCTATTCACTTTGTTGCTGCTGGGACTAATTTTAGAAGTCCCTTGTTTACCGTCCTTGTATGGAAGCCTTGGTTAGTTGTTCATCAACCTGGCTGGCCGAGACTGGCTGCATCCAGCAGCCATCAAGAACACACAGTAGCAGTTTTAGGAGTGTGAAGTTACCGGCCAGCACTTGTGAAGTTGGCTGTACCAGTTACAAATGGCAAGAATAGGAGATAAGATTTTGGTTGTGGGTGAAGTGGTTGCTTATTGTAATTAGGCAGCTGGTGTTTTCTTTTGTGGCTGCCTTGTTTTTAGGTGGATTATAAGGTAAGTTTGGGTCTTGTAATAGTTTTTTTTTTTCTCTGCCAAACAAACTGTGACAGCCTTTAAAGCTTGATAATTAGGTGCTTGTGTGTGTCTTGCTTGGAGAGGTTTACGGTGCCTTAGTTAGGGTTAGTCGAGGGAGTTGTTTTAAGGGGTAAAAACGAATTCTATTTTGGATTGATTTCAAGCTTTAAACTTACGTTTTTTTTTTTTTTTTTGGTTAGCCAATAGTTAGGGTATTAAAGTAAGAAAGTGTAACAGGATACTTGAATATATATATATACTTAATTAGTATCCAATTATAACACTCGGATGTTTATTAGTTTATTTGTTATATATGAATAAAATTAGTGATACTTAGTGAATTCAGTTAAAGACTAAATGGATGTAAATTAGAAATAGGAGTAAAACTTAAGAAAAAATAATACATAGGAATGATAATCATATGAATTAGAAAAGAGTAATTTAGGAATTAGTTATATTCATAATAGGAATGTACAGTTTAAGTTTTAATTAATAATAGGCAATTAAATTAAATTTAATTAATAATTGGAACATAAGTAATGTTAAGATTTGTGAGACTATCTTGTTTGTGTTAGGAGGCATAAGTAGACGTGAACTTATATACACGAAGTAGGAATGTGTATCCTAAGTATTTAATAAGATGCTTAGAAAAATTTAAATGTTATCATAGCATGGAAGTTAACTTAGCTTGGTTACCAAAACTTTTTGAGTGAATTACTAAGGGCTCAAAGGATAAACTCAAGAGTGATGCAAAGTACTATGTGTGGGATGAGCCATATTTATGGGAATACTGTGCGATCAAGTGATAAGAAGATGTGTACCTAATTCTACAATTCATTATATTCTCACCTTTTGTCATTCTTCTGCATGTGGAGGACACTTTGGATCAAGAAGAACAACCCAAAAGGTAATGGGATTTTGCCCTCACCTCTTCATGATACTTATAACTTTTGTAAGAGATGTGAGCGATTCCAAAGGACAGTTAATCTTTCTTATGAAAATCAAATGCCATAAACTCCTCCTATACTTGTGTGTGAAATTTTTGATGTTTGAAGGTATTGATTTCATAGGATTGTTTCCTTCTTCTTTTGACAAAATTTATATTATTCTTGCTATTGATTATATTTCAAAGTGGGTGGAAGCTAAAGCCACCAGGACTGATGATTCTAAGGTTGTAGTAGATTTGGTCAAATCTCACGTTCTCAACAGATATAGAATACCAACACCGTTAATTAGTGATAGAGGCACCCATTTTTACAATCGAATGATGGAGGTGTTGTTGAAGAAATATTATGTTACTCACAAAGTAACAACCACCTATCACCCACAAACAAATGGCCAAGCTAAAGTTTCCAACCGAGAAGTCAAGTCCATTCTAGAGAAAATGATTAATCCAAACTGGAAGGATTAGAGCTTAAGGCTTGATGATGCATTGTGGGAGCATATGACAACTTACAAGATGCCTATAGGGATGTCTCCCTATTGATTAGTTGTTGAAAAACCTCGTCATCTTCCCGTGGAGATAAATCACAAAGCTTTTTGGGTGATTAGGCTATGCAACATGGGCTTGGATGAAGCTTGTGAATAAAGGAAGTTACATATCATAACCGATTTTTTTTTTTGTACGTTTTGGAATTATTCGTACGTAACTTATTATAATGAAGGGATAAAAGTTTACGCGAAGTAAAATTAAAATAACAAATAGCTATATATTTATGCATGTAATTAGAAAATTAATTTTTACCATGTTATTGGTTAATTTTTTAATTTTTTTTTAAAAAGACTTTAATCATGTAAATTTTATGGAAAAAAATAAATATATATATATTATATATCTTTTCTTTAATTTTCTATTCCTCCACCGCCTTTCCATTGTCCAATTTAGTTCCCCTGTTACCCGAAGCTACTAATTTGTGTTTTGTATTGTTTTGCTTGTGTGTTTACTCCTTGTTTTTTGTCATCTTCCTTGCAACTGAGAGTATACTTTCTTCCCTTTTCTTCTATTACCGTGTAGATGTGTTTGGCTATGGCAGAAAATAACCTACCACCCAGCCATGAGAGATCATTTCCTTTCCTAACCGTAAACCCCATTTTATTGCAATCAAATTCATCAAAGTTGTGAGCTATTTTGTTCTTTTGATTTGTTGGTTGTAAGAGTTTGAGTTGGTGGACTTTAAAGCTATCAAACAGCTTGGATTGTTGTAGACAACAGCCCCCCTTGTCATCCTCCCCTGTTCTGCAATCCCTTTTCAGCTGTCCTGCTCCGTCCTTTGTACCAGTAACAGCCATATTGCTTTTCTCGGCCAAGACAGCTAGGAGTTGCACAGCCAGCCAAAACAAAATGCAATAGTTTTGCATTGTGTTCTTATCTTCACGTAGGAGGGATAATTTCTACTTTCTAGCATCCAAAATATTTTCATGGGATTTTACTCTTATTATTTGATGTTAATTAATTATAGGATTATTTAGGTATGATTAATAGTGGAATTAGGAATTGGGAAGAAAGTGGTATGAAGTTTTAAGGTGAATATAGTTTGCAGGGAATTAGTGGTTTACCTATTACTTATATATAATATTCTAGATGATTAGTGAGCTTCATGTAGGGTATTAGATGGTGTTGAATAAAAAAATTAAGAAAAAACAAGAAACCTAGATGTTGATTATGTGAATTGGAAGGAGAAAGCTTGGAATTTAATTGTATGCGTGGTAGAGAATATATAATTTAAGTATTTGGTTAACTCAGGTAAATAAAATAAGTTGAATGTAATAATTGGAATATGAGCAATGTTGAATTGATGAAATTGTGTTGATCAAGTTGGGATATATATATATATATAAACACATGCTTCATGAACTAGAATAAAGTATGCTCTTAAGATGTTTAATAAAATGCTTAAAAGAAATTAATTACAATATAAGGATTTAAACTTAGAATGTTTAAATCTTTATGGTTAGGGATTAATTGAATTTGAATAAAAAGCCTAAAAACAAAAAGAAAAGAATTATTGGTTAATGTTGTAAGTTAAGGATTTAATGAAATTGAGTAAGAGTATGAGCAGTGGTTAGTTATGGATAAAATATTAAAAATGTGAGTGAAGTGGTTCTTGAAGGGATGCAGGGCATATTTTATAAGTTATAGAAATTTAGTATTTCAGGTACTTTTGGGACTGTATTAATTTAGGAGTTCCAAAGAGAAAGTGTATCTTATTATCTTGAGATTATATATGGAAAATTTCCTAACCTGGTTCTAAGTATATTTATTGTTAGAGCTATTGGACTGCAGCTAGGTCTGTGCAGGATTTTAGATGAGCTTCAGTCAGCCCGGAAGATTTTGACAGGGGTTGTGATTGGAATTAGGTTAGGACCTCCAAATGAGACTTGTTCATAGCATATTGAAGTACAATTCTAGAATTTTTTAGGTCTTAATTCCATGTTATATGTATTTTAGAGGATATAGGAAGTCATGGTTGTGATTTCAGATCTTGACTGAACCTGTTTTGAAGTAGTTGATGTTAGGGGGTCTTAAAGGATGAATAAGGAGTATAATTTTGAAGATGAAATGTTCCTAACATCTTGATAATATATACTAGAAACTTTCATAATTTATTTCCCAAGTATGAGAATTCTATAAGCATTGGAATTAGAGGTTGGTAACCAGGAATTTTATGAGAGCCTTATTTTTGTTTATGTGAGGAATCGAGTGAGTTCAAGGATGATTTTAGGAAAATTTCTAAATAAGAAAGATATATAACTTCCTAAAGTTAATGTTTAAACTTTGATTTTGTTAAATTTGGTTAAGTATATAGGCGAAAATCAAATATATATCAAAGATCGTTGTGAAAATAACTAAAGAAGAGTTAACTTTAAAAAAAATACTTGAAACTGAGTAACTCTAAACTTTCATAACTAGAAGGTTATAACTTAGGAATTTTCAAACTAAGTAATACTTAGAAAATATAATTTCAGCTTCGAAAAGTGTGGTTAAACAATACACATGACCGCAAGTGTGAGTGAATAATGAAATCGGTTAAAAGTGAATGATTAATTGTTACCCTTGGTGGCCAGATTATTATGTGTATTTAAGTGTATTTGAATAGATGCATATATGAACAAAAGAAAAAAGAAAAAAGACCGCAAGTGTGAGTGAATAATGAAATCAGTTAAAGGTGAATAGATAATTGTTACCCTTGGTGGCTAGATTTTTATGTGTATTTAAGTGTATTTGAATAGATGCGTTATATGAAAAAAATAAAAAATAAAAAAAGCATGTACAGTGTTGCATTGAGTTAATTGAATTGTATTTGATGTTTAAAATTGTTAATGGTTGATAAGGGCCAACGAAGTGAAATATTTTTTGAAATGATTTTATTTTCGAAACTGAAATCTAGGTACAGCCTAGGATGTTTTAAGATTTTTTGATTCTAATAAATATTTTAAAATAATTCAGTGTTCGGCCTCGGTGGGTGGATTTGAAGAAGGGATTCAGTGACTCTGATTTCAGTAATTTTGTTTCTGATTCTATTTGGTGTGCAGGTGCAGAATTGTCCAATGGGAGGTGGTGTGCAGGATTGAGTTACTCTATTGGCCTTTTGCTTGCTTTGATTGCCTTGATTATTTTAAGTGGATTATACAGTGTACTAATTGAACTATACTTGCTAAGTTTTATATTTTCGTATTTGTATATGTGTAATCTTAGTAATTTTGGAATATATGACATATTGATATTAATTGATTATATATTCTATACGTGTGTTGGGTGATGCTAGTACCCTTTGGGTATGGTTTTCCACTCATGGAGTTTGTAGGACCTATCCCTTTTCTATGGTTATTTTTTTTTGTAACAGGATCTCAAGGACGACTATTACTAATAATGGACGTTTTAGAGTGTTTGGCGGCAAGATAATTCTTCAAAATCTCAATCTTAAAGTCAAATAGTGAAAGTTTGCAATCATACTAGAGCTATTGAGTGTCTATTCTTATGTGGAGTAATAGTCTAGTTGATTATTATTGTGGTGAGAAATGGAGTGGAGCTCCTTTGTCTTGTTGTCTTTTTTGTTATGTAAAAACAAGGAATATAAATTGTTTATGTTTTGGGCATGTTTCACATTGTGTGGAACCTTTGCCAACAATCTTTAGTAAATATTATGTATTCAGTAACAAGTCTATATTTTTACTTTAATTAAGTAAATATTTTGTTGGTTTTAAATATAATTGTTTTGAGAGTCTTATGTATTTAGTAATAGTAAAGTCAGGGTTACAAAGGTTTGGTTATCCATTCCTCTAACCTAGTCATGCCTTCGTTTGGGGGTGTGACATTGTAATTGCAAAAGCTTAAGGAAAATTGCCATGATGCCTACGAGAATTCAATGATTTGTAAGGAGAAAACAAAAGCCTTTCATGATAAGATGGTTTATAGAAAAACCTTTGATGTTAGACAAAAAGTTCTCTATATCATTCAAGGCTTAAGTTATTTTCAAGTAAGTTGCATTCTCGTTGGGTTGGTATTTTTGTTGTTTCTAATGTTTTTCCTCATGGTGCAATTAAGATCAAGAGTTTATCTACTGACAAAGTGTTCAAGGTGAATGGCCAATGGCTTAAGCCTTATTATAAAGGATTTCAGGTGTACAAAGTGGAGGAGGTGGAGTTGGATGATCCATCCTATGCTAATTGAGAAAAGTTTTAAAGTTGGTCTAATGAAGTTAAACAAATGCTCTACTTGGAAGGCAATCCAAGGGTCGCAAACTTGCCACAAAAATCATATTTGAATTTCCTTTCCCTTTCTTTTTAATTTTATGTATGCTTTTGTTTTTAGTTACTCTTATTTACATATTAGCCTTACATTCGAGACAATGTAAGGATAAACAAACAATCAATAGAGAAAGCTTCAGATAAAAAGGGATTTGTCCACAATGGAGATTTGACGTTGATCATCGATAAGATTATTCAATTATCTAGCCTAGAACATCAACAAGCTCTGATATTCCAAATCTTTCATTGGTTCATCATTAATCAAAACAAGCTCTTCCATTAATCTCTTGTCATTAAATAACCTTAAACAAGCTTTTAAGATTTAATTTAACAACAGCTTTAAGAATTAGAAAGAAGTTAAACAACAAAAAACACAAGCTCAGTTCATTTAACTTAGTCCATGTTCTTCATAGCAATTGCAAACTACTATTCGCTACTTATGTTAGAATTATCAAGCAATTATGGACCTGATTCTCCTAAACTAGCATTATATCATATAATTCAATCGACTAGTTACGCATGCTAATAAATAACACATACAATCATGACCAATTATAATAGAAGAACATAAGATACTAGAATAAATAATCAAATTTAGTCAAATCTCACAACGCAATTCCATGGTTGCAATCCTCATTTTTATTAGAAAAGAAAATTTAAAAGCTCATAATGAAGACTGAAAACAACAAAGAGAAAATAAAAAAAACTTAGTTATGAGTCTTGAAAGAAACTCATCCATAATTTTCCTAAGCTAAGAGTATTTATAGACTAATTAAAAGATAGAATATAACTTTTGCAATCCTAATTTAACTTGAAATCCTTATTGGATTAGGATATGGTAGCTAAGATTCTTCTTGGATTAGGATTCCTAATTTGACTTGAAAATATGTCCAAATACAAAATCATTTTCTTTTCTTTATACAAATATGATTATGAAGTTTATCTATTAATTCCTAAAGTGTTTGGATTCCATGGAGTGGTTGGACAAGTCCTTGCACCACTAGGATTAATTTGACACATTTTTGTATGCTAAACAGAATATTACACAGACCTTCATGATGCACATGACCGTGGGCCAAGTACCAAGCTGGCCCATCTTCATTTGGTGCTCTTTTGACTTCTGCTCTTGCTCCTTTTGTGTTAGTTGTGTCTCATTTATCCAACGATATTCTTTCACTTCAATTCAACATCTAAAATCATAAAATAAACATTTATAAGTTCATTAGCACAAAATCATACTCAAAACAACAAATAGGAATCAATAAAATTAAGCACATATTAAACATCTATCAAGATGACAGAGGAGTAAAAATGAATCTAGTATAGGGGCTGAAAAGTATAGATTAACTAATTATGTTTGTATGACTTTTGATATAGGATCCTTTCACATGCTCAACTAAGTAAGAAACTTTCACCAAATAAAACTAATCCTTGAAGCTAATGGAATGAATTTAGTAAAGAAGTCTAAGTTACTGAACACTTTTCCACTTAAACTCTCTACTAATTCCACTTAACTTCTCCCTTAGCATAAAATTTGAATGTGATTTTTTTTTAAATTATCTTTTTTATGTTTAAATATTGTTTTAGTCATTCAGGATTATCTTAGTTTTTAATTTAGTCCTCTATAAATTTTTTCGTTCAATTTCATCATTTAGGATTCAGAATTTTTCAATCTAGTTACATGCTTTTATTCTCATGTTATGCATAAATAAAGTAATTCTACATAATTTGATGATAAAATGACCAATTTTTTTTTTTAATAAGATATAAAAACAACTTATGTACATTATTATCTTTATATCAAGTATGCTTATTTCGTTAATTCTTAACAAATAAATGCAAGAATGAAATTTGAATGACAAATTTTGAATCTTAAGGGATAAAATTGACTAAAAAAAATATTTGGAAGACTGAGCTGAAGACTGATATAATCTTGAAGGACCAAAACAGTACATAATCCCTTTTTTATATTTTTCTTTGTCATTTTATATGTGCTACCATACTCGAGCATTAGTTATGTAATACACATACCAAAGAAAAAAAAATTAAATAATAAAATATGCTAATTTTAGAAATTACTTAGTTGGCTCAAGTGTGGTTAAAAGTGTTATTTTAAATTAAAAGAGTTAAAAGGTAGTTACTATAAAACTTACTTAAACCCTAACCAATTATACATATTATTATATTGTAAAACAAAAACAAAACAAAAGAAACAAATGGAGGTAGAGAAAGTTTACTACTAAAAGGTTGAGAGTAGTGATAAAATTTTCATTGTATTTCAATTCTCTGAAGTTATGTTGTCAATTCCTAAGTTGTATCATTCTCTTTTAATTATAATTTGTGTTTTGATAGTAAAAATTGGGGATTTGATCTTAAATCCTAACTTTTCAATAAAATCAAATTTGTATGAATCTAAATATAATTTTTGTAGTAAAATCATAAATGTTTTATTTATACTTTTATTATTATTTAATAATCAACAAACTATTGAAACTTTAAAAAATATGTTTTAATATGAAAATAATTGAAATAAATTCTAAAAAATTCATAGTAGCCTTAGAATAAATTTAGTAACAACATATTTTAATTACTCCTTAAATGGTTTTTGTTTTCTTGGTAAACTAAAAATTTAGTTAATAAAGATATAATCATAATTTCCTATTTATATTAATAAATTCCAAAAAATTTAGAATTTAATATTTTGTTATTTTTAGACTTAGAACTCCCTTAGGATAAGCTAGACATAGTTTGGGTAATGAATTAATTTTTCGTGCCTCCTTAGTTAAGCAATATTGTACTCTTTCTTAAGTTACTATCGTGGTTGTGCCCAACTTGTGAATTCTGGTTCTTAGTTCTGACATTTGAGTTATTGAGGTGAGTGATCTTATTCCTTTCTGGTGTATTCTTAAAAAAAACTAATTTGTTTTATGAAATTATATGGAAAAAAGATGTCGATCATAAGTTATGGCATTTTGTAAACTACTTTTCAAATGATTGGGTCCAACAAGAGATTTTGTGAGTTTTATGTTTTTGATAATTGTCGAGATTGTTGAAACTTGTACTATTGAAATAAATTTGTTTTTGTTAAATTGACAACTCATTGTAACTTTTGTTTTGAGCTATCAGTGTGACTATGCATTGTTGATTGTATTGTATTGTCATTGTCCTTTCTAGTAGTGTTTAAAAACTAGCATATTATTGATCTGGACTATTATTGATTGACTAGTATCACTAAGATTTTTTATGTGGCCTTAGTCAAGTGTGTGAGCTAAACTAATAATAACTGTTTTGGTTTTGTAAAAAATCAATATATGATGAATTGTTTATTTTTTTTAAACATTGTTTAAACCTTGTTTGGATCCAGCTAATTGAGGACTTGATTACTTGCTATACAATGCAGCTTACTCCTCTTTTTCCTTTCAGCTGATGATTAGGATGCTCTTATTATATGGAGTGTTGGATTGACTGGTTGTAGAATTCAATTTTTCGTATTTAAATTAAAATAGATTTTAATTTATATTTATAAATTGTTCAAATTTGATTTATGAATCTTGTTGGCATATTTATGTAATTGAAGATTTAGATTGCTCTGTATTCTACCACCTTATGACTTTAAATTTAAGGTACTAATATTTTTGTTTGTTAAGATTGATATTGTACATGTGCAACCTAGCACTTGTGTATTGGAAACCTAAACATGCGTGACATTGTCACATGCTTGGTCCATGTCCAATGGGTTCGGGGTGTGACAATTTAGTGGGATTAGAGCCTAGGTTTTAAATCTTTAGGGTTATCAAGGTGGGTTTTGCACTATATATTTCAAGTTAATTCCTTTAAGTTTGAATCTGTGTTCTACTATGTACACCCTTATTGGAAAAAAAAAAATTCAGCTTAATATTGTTCGTAAAAATGACGGTAATGATGAGCCCTAATGTACAGCAAGCTGGAGGTCAGGTTCCAGAAGGGGTAACTCAATTACTCCTAGACCTTAGTGGGTGTGGTGCTGCAGCAACTGCTAACTGATGTTTAGCCTCCAACCTAATAGGATGGTTTAGTTCAAAAGACTTAATCTACCAGCTTTTTCTGGGAGTATGGATCAGTTGGAGGCTGAACACTGGTTGTCGGAGATGGGAAAAGTCTTTGATGTTCTGAAATGTCAGCATGGGGATAAGGTTGTATTTGCAGGTTTTATGCTCCAAGGAGCAGCATATGACTGGTGGAAACTAGAAAGGCTCATGCAAGAAGGAAATGATAAGACTTAGACATGGAAGGAATTTCAGGATGCTTTTCTTGAAAAGTATTTTCTAGATAATGTGTGCCAACAAAAATGAGGCTGAGTTTATCAACCATAAACAGTGAAGCAAGTCTTTTTTTTATTCTTTTTCTGAGTATGAGGTGGAAATTACTAGATTAGCTAATTTTTCTCCAAACTTAGTTTCTATAGAGAAGTGCATGATCTGAAAGTTTCAAGAACGACTTAAGCCCAAGATTAAATTGGGAGTAGCTACTATTATGCTCCCAGCTTATAGACAAGTGTTATCTCGGGCTTTACTATTTGAGACATACATTCATGAAGAGGAGAAAGAAAAAGATTGCAAAACAATTCAAAAGGCCTAATCAGATGGTGCACCAGAGTGGTCAACCTAAAAAGAAACCTTTTGATCAGTGAATTGGTGCAGGCTATAATCATGATGGTTATTAGCAGGGTAACACACCTCGTTGTGAGATGTGTGGATATGGACACCTTATAATCCATTGTCAATAGGTAACTAAAGCATGCTTTTAGTGTGGAAAGATAGGACATAAGATTGCTAACTGTTCTCAGAGCACCTTTTCCTATCAAAATCCTCGAGCACGTCAATGTAACCTAGCACCAATTGGAGGTTAGCATAAAGGTCAAGGTCAAAAGCCTAAGACCCACGACAGAGTTAGCTATCAAGAGATTGATAACTTTGACTCAGTGGTGATAGGTACTTTTTCTTTTAGTCATTTAACTGTTTGTGTTTTGTAATATCATTTTTATCCACACTTGGTGTTTCACCTATTAAGAATATGTTTGTAACTGAACCTATCAGGTATTGTTCTGATTTATTCAACTTATGCATTTGTGTTATTTGATATCGGTGCTAGTCATTCCTTTGTGTCTTCAAAATTTAGTAAGAAACATAGTTTAGTGTCTGAACCCTTAAGTGTTGGTTTAAGTGTGAGTACCTCAATAGGAGGTTAGTTAGTTGCTGACAGAGTTTACAGGTCTTGTGTTATGAAGCTAGGTGGCTTAAATTTATTATGGGGATGGACTGGATGATGACCCACTTTGCTTCTATTGATTGTCATGTGAAAGAAGTAAAATTCAAAATTCCATACTAACCCGACTTCTCTTTTGTGGGTAGTAAGGTTTGTGTTGGTCCTCACATGATTTCAGTTCTGCAAGCTTATCGTTTGATAAGGAAAGATTGTAGAGGCTTTTTGGCTGTAGTAAAGGATAGTATAGGGGACGAGTTGACACTAAAGGATATTCCTATAGTCAAAGAGTTTCCAAATGTTTTTCCTGAAAATTTGTCAGGCATGCCACCTAACAAAGAGGCTAAATTCACTGTTGAACTAGTACCTAGTGCAAGTTCTATCTTTAAGACCCCATATTGGATGGCTCTAGCATAGTTGCAAGAACAAATATAGGACCTTTTAGACAAAGGTTTTATCAGACCTAGTGTTTCACCCTAAGAAGCACCTGTTCTTTTCTCAAAGAAGAAGGATGGAACCATGCAGGTTTGTATTGACTATTGAGAGTTGAACAAGTTGATAGTGAAGAACTGGTAACTTTTTCCTCTTATAAATGATTTATTTGATCATTTTCCAGGAGCACAAGTTTTCTCCAAGATAAATCTTTGGTTGGTGGTACTTTGGTCTGGTTACCACCAACTAAAGATAAGGGCAGAGGATATTTCCAAAATAGCTTTTTGGACGTGGCATGGGCATTACGAATTATGGGTGATGCCTTTTGTGTTGACAACGCTCCTATAGTATTCATGGATTTAGTGAACATGGTTTTCAAACCATTCTTAGATCAGTTTCTGGTGGTCTTCATTGATAACTTTTTGATATACTCTAAGAGTTAAGCTGAACATAAGGAACACTTGAGATTAGTATTGCAAGACTTTGAGGGACAAGAAGCTTTATGCAAAGTTAAAGAAGTTTGAGTTCTGGTTTGATAGCATGTCTTTTCTAAGGCATGTTATATCCAAGGATGGAGTTTTAGTAAATTTAAAGAAAATTGAAGTAGTAGTGGATTGGTGGAGTAGGCCTACATCATCATCGGAGATCCATTGTTTCTTAGGCTTTGCTAGCTATTATCGGAGGTTTGTAGAGGATTTCTTGCATATTACAGCACCTATGACTTGTCTGATTTGGAAATAAGTCATGTTTGAATGGTTTGATGACTATGATAAAAGTTTTCAAAAGTTGAAGAAATGTCTAGTTTCCTCTCCCATCCTTAGTATCCCTTATAGAGATGATGATGTTACCATTTTCAGTGATACTTTTAAGTTAGGATTGGGATGTGTGCTTATACAAAATGAGAAGGTTGTGGCTTATGCTTCGAGATAACTAAAACCATATGAACGAAACTACTCTACTCATGATTTAGAGACACTATTTTTATGGTGTACAGTGTGAGATCTTCACTGAACACAAAGTTTTTAAGTATATCTTCACTCAGAAGGAGTTGAATATGAGATAGAGGCGATGGTTAGAGTTATTACAAGATTATGACTTGGGTATTAATTATCATCCAGCAAAGGCAAACATCATGGCAGATGCATTGGGTATGAAGACTCCAGGGAATTTGGCATGCTTGATTACCAGCCAAAGCCATATCTTGGAGGATTTGAGGAAATTAGATGTTAACGTGAGATTTCAGGGTTCTAGAATAGTGTTGGCTACTTTAACTATATAGCCTACCTTGGTTGAGAGGATCAAAGCCGTTCAAGCTGATGTTTCTAGGTTGCAGAAAATTAGTGAGGTTAAGATAGGCTCTTGGTTTGACTTTTGCATTCATGATGATGGTTCTATAAGGTTCAGAAATTAATACTTTCCTTGATGATCTAGAGCTAAAGAAAGAAATTTTGAAAGTAGCTCATAGTTCGAGATACTCAGTGCATCCTGGTGGCAATAAGATGTATAGAGATATGAGGGAGCATTTCTGGTAGAACAATATGAAGAGAGAGATAGCTTAATTTGTGAAGCAGTATGTGGTTTGTCCAGTGTGTTAAGTTCAAGCATTAGAACCAACGGGTAAGTTGCAATCACTCCTTATTCCTGAATGGACAGTGGGAGTATATGACTATGGACTTTGTTACCAACTTACCTCGGAATTCCAATGGTAAAAATGCAGTTTGGATTATTGTTGATCGGTTAATAAAGTTGCTCACTTTCTGCCTATTTGTATCAAAATAACATTAGAAGATCTAGTAGAGTTGTATATCTATGAGATTGTCAAGTTGCATGGTGCTCAAATAAGCATTGTGATCGATAGAGATCCTAGGTTTTTTGCTCGCTTTCTGGCGTAGTTTTCATAAGGCCTTGGGGACAAACTTGAACTTTAGTACTGCCTTCCATCCTCAGACAGATGGCTAATCAGACATATGGCTAAATATGCGATCTTGTTCTTTAGATTTGAAAGGTTCTTGGGATAAACACCTACTTTTAGTGGCTTTTGCATACAATAATAGTTCTTAGTCCAGCATTCAGAAGGCTCCATATGAGGCGTTATATGGTATGAGGTGTAGAACTTCTATCTGTTGGGATGATGTTGGTGAGAGGAAGTTAGTGGGGCTTTATCACACCCTCATACGAAGACATGATTGGCTAAAGGAATGTATAACCAAACCTCCATAACCCTAACTTCAAATAAAAAAAACTTACATGACAATTAACCAATTATAATTAAAAAGGAAATCTTTGACAAACTAAATTAAAAGTAAAGATTTATTTATTCAAAAGCACATAACACTTTAACTAAAAAATTTGGTAGAGGTTCCTCATAAAATTGAACATGCCCAATAGTACAAACATGTATAACCTGGTTACATTCAACCAGTTCATAAAACAACAGTATACATAGAGGAGCTTTGCTCCAATCATGTTATAAACAATAATAGTTAGACAATCATACAACACAAAACACATACAACCTAAAACCTAATGTGACTGCAAACTTTATCTTTTGGCTTCAAGTGTGCAATCTCAAATTTATAACTTATCGTAATACATTCGGCAAGTCACGAATCCATCGGCCACAAACGCTGGTCTCCTGATACTAATAACAACAAATGTGGAATGAGTCATAAAGACTCAATAAGTTAAAAATGTACCCAAAAGGTACTAGCAAAAACCAATGTAAAAATAGCACACATACATTAAATGATTTCATGTACACGTTCTCATATCATAATTCAATATTATACATACATACATATAAACAGCGTGAAATTTAATAAATAAAACTTACACAATACTCAAGATAATTAAATCAATCAAATTATGCAGAGCACATAAATCAACCAAGGTAATCAAAAGGCTAATTGGAGTAATTTAGCACCTACACACCATATATCCTCCCCCGGGCAATTTTTGCACCCTGCTTTACAAATATATGCTCCTTGTTATGACCCTCAAAACTTGATATCGTAAAAATCGAGCATTAGATATAAGGTGTAAATTCTAGATATAAAATAATAAATAAGTAAACAAATTAATCAAATAATCAAGGGAACTTCTTATAATTCGATAACTTAGTATATGTTTTAAAATTTGTGTGTATAATTTGATATTTTATAGTACATAAGATTATGACAAAGAAAATTTAATTGATTGAATAAATGATACATGCATATATCAAGATTCAATTTGCACCAGACACTTCTTATAATTTGATCACTTTTGATATTTTGTTTTTTCCTATTTTCACTTTTTCTCTCATTTTCCACAATCCTTCCTCCCCTGTTCTAGATCGTTCCAGCCTTCTCTTTTAAGAAACTGAGACCTCCTCACTTTTAAGTCATCTTGTGTCTTACTTCCTTTTCAGCCTTGCCTGACCACCTTCTGCCTTTGACAGCAATCTTCCACCCTTGGCAACTAATTATTTCCCTTTCTTTTGGCTGCAAATTTATTTTATTCCAATTTCGTTCTTAACCTAAGCAGAAGCATGGTTGTGAGCTGATCAACCAACCATTGTCTTCTGTTGTGGTAGCCATTAAAATGTCTCCTTCTTCCATTATTGTTTGTCCAGTTAACAGTTTGTGGAAAGGTGTTGTAGTAGCTTTAATTACATCCTTCTTGCTGCTATTGGATCCGTTTCAATTTTATTTCCAGTTGGGCAATCAACACCTTCATCCCCTGCTTCCTTCTCCAACCTTAGTGCAGCTTCAAATATAAATCGCAACTATTTTAAAAGAGGCAGTAGCCCCACTGACTGGTAGCTATGCCTCCACTCATGGTTGTATTAACAAGACAGTACTTTATCATGCTAGGATCGTGTCCTATGCCTCCTTTCATTTTCTTTCAAGGATGTTGGTAGTCGAGGAACTCCACCACCTTTAGCTACCATGGAACTTAACAAAGTTTGGTTATTGTTGGTAGCCAGCATCTCCTACTAATCATGATTTAGATACAATGAGGAACAAGGTGGTAGTAACTTGGTTTCTTGGATAAGGGTGAGGACTTATTTTTTTAGTGTTAGTATTTTGTTAATCTAATTGCTTTAAATTTCTAATATTCTTATGGATTAATGTTGTGGTTGAGAAGTTATATGAAATTGAATTAAAAATCTTAAACAAGGAATAAGAAAATAAGGGGTTAAAGGAATGATTAGAGAGGGAAATATGTCGGAAATGGTTGTGTATGTGTGGGAAATGGATAATTCAAATATATATTAAATTTGAGGTAATTAGTTGATTTGAAAACTATATTTGGAATGTGAATAAGATAGAAACTAGAATTCTTGGTGTAATATATATGTACACACACATATATTAATGGAAGGAAATCATACATTCAAGATATTTGTAAAAGTGCCTAAATGAAAATTAATTATAACCTTATTAGTAAAACTTGCTACATAAAATTCTTGGTGGGTAGTTATTGTTGGAATTTGAATAAAAAGTTCATAACTAGAGCAAAGGGTTGGTTAAAGTGTTGAGTTAAGGAGTTAATGAAAGTGAGTAATAGTTATGAACAAAAGAGGGTTAGTTGTGGGGAAAGTATTGGAAAATGAGAGTTAAGTGGTTTTTGAAGGGATGCGGGGGCAGATTTCTTAGGTGAAAGAAATTCAGTATTTCAAGTGTCTTCAGGGCTGAATTAAATTAAAGGTTAAAAAAAAGAAAGGATAGCTTAGGATCTTGAGATGTTGTCTAAAAAATTTTGAAGCCTAGTTCCTAGTATGTCGTTAGTTAAAGCTATTAAATTGCAACTAGGTCATGCAGGATTTTTAGTGAACCTTAGTCAATTTGGGAGACTTTGTCGGGTCTATGGTTGGAATTAGCATAGAACCTCTAAATAAAAGTTGTTCCTAGAATACTGAAGAGAAAATGTGGAGTTGTGTAAGTTTTAATTCCTTGTTAGGAATACTTTGGAGGTGGTAAAATTCAGGGTATGATTTTCGGGTATTAATTGAGCCTGTTTTAGTGTAACTAACTTTAGAGGATCTTACAAGATGAATTAGAGAAGAGTGATGAAAATTAAATGTTCCTAACATCTTGAAATACTATACTGGAAAGTTTCATAATTTATTTCTTAAGTATGAGAATTCTACAAGCATTAGAATCAGCATCAGGAAATCAGAATGTGGGTGCCCTGTTTTTGGTTCATGTGAAGAATTAAGCTGATTCAAGACTAATTTTAGAAAAGTTTTTCTAAATAATAAAGATATATATACTTGTTTATTAATAAACTTGATAAACAGAATTAGATTTCGTTTTTCCTAGAGAAAGTTATGTTCAATTAACTAAGGCAGGGTCAAAGTTGTCAAAATCCAGCATCATGCAGAATTTGATGCAACTTCAAAGAATAAATTGTATTGATATACAAATTTAAAAATTACAATTGATATACCATTATAAATCTACATGTATCTAGTATTTAATAAATTTTACAAAACTGGATTTGGAATTTCCTAGAGGAAGATATGACTATTATAGTGAACACTGGTCCAAATCTCAAGTTTGGACTTGTTTCAACATCTCTAACTCACTAGTGCTTTCTATCTTTTCTAATGGTTTCTTTCTACCCTATGCATTTTCAAAACATTAAATTTTTCTTCATTATTAACCTTACCCCATTAAGTACAATTCATATTACTTGACATGTAATAGCTTAATAAAAAAACTTTCATAAAGAAACCTATATAAGTTGAGATATAAACTTAGTAATTAAAAGATTATAACAATAACTTTTATGAACTAAGTGTTATTTGAGAATATGAATTTCAGTTCCGGATTCTAATGAGGACCTGATGAGATGCGTGAACGCAAGTGTAAATGACAAATGATATCGGTTAAAGGTGAGTGGTTAATTATTAGCCTTCAGGGGCTAGATTATTATATATGATTAAATGTGTATTTAAATAGATGTGATATAGAAAATAAGGAAGTACAATATGTCAGTGATTTATTTGAATTATGCTTGTTTGATATTGGTTGTGGTTGATAAAGGCAAGCAAAGTGAGACTTTTCTGAGAAATTATTTTTATTTCCGAAATTGAAATCCAGGTGCACTTAGGATATTTTAATTTGATATTTTGATATAAGATATTCTAATTATGACAAAAGTTTTAAAAGAAATGAGTGCTCAATCCTGGTAGGATGGATTGTGTATGGAGAATTAACATGTATGCCCGGTAGGGGGAAGATACTGTTGTGCGGGGCTGAGTTACTCTGTTGGCCCTTTGTCTACTTTGCATGTTTTGATTGCCTTGATTATTTTAAAATGGATTGCAGTTCGTTAAGTGTTATGTTTTCGTAACCGTGTAAGTGCAACATTAGTTATTTTGTGATTTAAAATATACTGATATATTAAATAATTATATACATATATTATATTATATTATATTACTTGTATTGAATGATGCTAGTACTCTTTAGGTACTATTTTCCACTCTCTGAGTCTATAGGACTCACCCCTATTCTATGGTTTTTTTTTTTTTTTGTAACAAGATCTCGCAGACAGCTATTATTGATAATGAACTTTGCTGAGTGTTTGGTGGCAAGATATTTTTTTGGAATCTCAATCTTGAAGTCAAAGATTGAAAATTTGCAGTCATACCAGAGCTGTGAGAAGCGGGTCTTATATTGTGTAATAGTTTAGTTAGTTGTTATTATGATGAGGATTAGAGCAGAGCTCTATGTTGTCTTTGTTGTTATAGTTGTTATTGTATAACAACAAGAATGCATTTTTAAATTATATGGGCATATTCCACTTAGCGACGTTGGGGCGTAACCCTCTTAGCGACGCGCTGCATCGGATCCCGGGTGTAGTGAGAAATGAGCAAGGGCTGGGTCGTCACATCCTTAGTGGCGCGCCACATTGGCGCCCGGGCGTGGTGCAAAATGAGCAAGGGTTCTCGCATCGAGGGCGGGTGCGGGTAAAGAAGCTAGTCCAGGGTAAGATTCGCATAGCTACTTAGAACATAAGGACTCTTACTGAAAAATTGAGAGAGCATGTAGATACTATGAGTAGAAGGAGGAATTAATATTGCTTGTTTGCAAGAAACTAAGTGGGTAGGAGAAAAGGCTAGAGAGATAGAGAGAACAGGATTCAAGATATGGTATACCAGTAAGACTAGAAATAGGAATGAAGTGGCGATTATTGTTGATGGAAATTTGAAGGACGAGGTTGTAGAAATCAAGAGGAAAAGTGATAGAATAATTTTAGTGAAATTGATGATAGACGAGGAGACATTTAATATCATTAGCGCCTATGCTCCCCAAATAGGATTGGAAGAATCTACTAAGAAGGACTTTTGGGAAGATTTAGAGGAGATAGTGCAAGGAGTACCATTAGGTGAGAAGTTGTTTATTGGTGCTGATTTGAACGGTCATGTAGGAAGTACTAATGAGGGCTTTGAGCGCGTACATAGAGGATATGGTTATAGCGTTAAGAATGAGGGTGGAGAGTCTATTTTAGATTTTGCAGTTGCGTATGACCTGATTTTAGCTAACACGTTATTTAAAAAATGAGAGTCGCACTTAATCACCTTTAGTAGCGGACCGAATAAAGAGCCAAATAGATTTTGTTATGACTAGAAAGGTTGATAGAGCTGTTTGTAAGGATTGTAAGGTTTTACCCAGCGAGTGTTTAGTGTCTCAAGCATAAACTTATGGTTGTGGATGTTGGCGTTAAGTGGCGGAAGCAAAAGTATAGAAGTAATAAGTGTATTAAGACTAGATGGTGGAATTTGAATGGAGGGAAGATGGCTCTTTTTAAAGATAAAATGTTACAGGGGGATCCTTGGAGGGTGGAGGGTGAGCCTAACATGATTTGGGATGAGATGGCGAGTCGTATCAGGAATACGGCTAGAGAGGTGTTAGGAGAAAGTAGAGGACGTGGACCTCCGACTAAGGAGACATGGTGGTGGAATGAAGAAGTTCAACAAGCTATTAAAGCTAAAAAATAGTGTTATAAAAGATTACACAAGTGTAGAAATGAAGATAATTATAAATATTTTAGACAAACTAGGAAAGATGCTAAGAAAGCGGTTAGGGAAGCCAGAGGCAAGGCTTGCGAAGGACTTTACCAAAAGTTAGAGACAAAGGATGGAGAGAAAGATATCTATAGGATTGCCAAGCAAAGGGAAAGACGAACTAAAGACCAAATTCAGTATTAAGTGCATTAAGGATGAGGCTGATAGGGTTTTAGTTAAGGAAGACGAGATTAATGAGAGATGGCCGAACTTATTTCGATACTTTATTTAATGAAGAGTCAAGGGGTGATTTTGGAGACCGTTGATGTCACCTTTGATGATACGAACCACCGATTTGTTCGTCGGATTAGAGGCTCAGGAGGTTAAAGAAGCTATGCATAAGATGAAGAATGGTAAGGCATTGGGCCCAGATGATATTCCAATAGAAGTTTGGAGATGCCTAGGAGATATTGGAGTAACTTGGCTTACAAATCTTTTTAACAAGATTTTAGTAACCAAGAAAATGCCAGATGAGTGGAGGAAGAGTACATTAATCCCTATTTTTAAGAATAAAGGAGATATTCAAAGTTGTTCGAATTATCGAGGTATAAAACTTATTAGCCATACAATGAAACTGTGGGAGAGAGTGATTGAGCGTAAGGCTTAGGAATGAGACTGTAGTTTCTGAGAATCAATTTGGCTTTATGCCTAGAAGATCTACAATTGGAGGCTATTTTTCTACTTAGGAGATTAATGGAGAAATATAGAGAAAAGAAAAAGGATCTTCACATGGTCTTTATTGATCTAGAAAAAGCGTATGATAAAGTGCCAAGACAAGTCTTGTGGTGGGTACTCGAGAAGAAAAAGGTCCCAACTAAATATGTAGAAGTTATTAAAGATATGTATGAAGGAGTATTGACTAGGGTGCGGACTGTAGATGGTATGACGTGAGAGTTCCCGATCACGATAGGTGTTCATCAAGGTTCATCCTTAAGTCCTTACCTATTTGCGTTAGTCATGGATGAACTCACCTATAATATTCAAGATAGGGCTCCTTGGTGCATGTTGTTTGCCGATAATATTGTGTTGGTAGACAAAACTAGGGAAGGTTTAAATTCTAAACTAGGAATATGGCGGAACAGCGTTAGAATCTAAAGGCCTTAGATTGAGTCGGACAAAAACTGAATATATGGAGTGCAATTTCAGTGAAACTAGAGGAGGCCCTGAATGATATAATTTTAGACTGGTCAGACAATCCCTACCAAGGATGTGTTTAAGTATTTAGGGTCATTTATACAAAAAGATGGTGCAATTGAGCATGAATGTAAACCATAGGATTAAGGCAGGGTGGGTGAAGTGGCGGAGTGCTTCGGGAGTTTTATGTGATCCTAAAATCCCGAATAGATTGAAAGGGAAATTTTATAAGTCGGCAGTGAGACCAGCTATGCTGTATGGTACCGAATGTTGGGCAGTTAAGAAGCAACATTCGCATAAGATGGGAGTAGCCGAAATGAGAATGTTAAGATGGATGACAGGACATACAAGAAAGGATAGAATAAGAAATGAAGAGATTCGTAGGAAGGATGGAAGTAGCACCTATTGAGGAGAAAATGAGGGAGAATCGTCTACGTTGGTTTGGACACATCCAACGTCGGCCAATGGACACAGTAGTTAATCAAGGTGACATGGTCCAGGTGCCAGGGGTTAGACGGGGAAAGGGGAGACCGAAACTTACATGGGGGGCAGTCATAGAGAAAGATATGGCTGTAATAGGAATTAATGAAAATCTTGTTTTGGATCGATGAGAATGGAGGAAAAGGATTCATATAGCCGACCCCAACTAGTTTGGGATTTTAAGGCTTAGTTCAGTTGAGGAGATGGGCATATTCCACTTTACGAGGAATCTCTGCTAAAATTTTCAATAAATTGTTATTTATTTCAGTGAACAAACTCTTACAATAAATTTTTGTTTTATAAGTTTTTACTTTTATGGGTTTGGTCAAAGGTCATAGTTGTTTTTTTAGTTTTGGAGTCAGGGTTATGGAGGTTGGGTTATCCATTCCTCTAGCCAATCATACCTCCGAGAAGGGTGTGACATTCCTCACATATCCATCCCTTGGGCTGAGTTACTTGAATATTTTAAATCACATATCAATAATGAAATCAAAGTATTATAAGGTGCACCTGAATTATATTTTGAATGTAAAAATCATTTTGGATAAAAATTTATTTTATTGGTCCTGATCAAACTCAAACAAAGTCACATGTTAAGCATAATTCGAATAATTCAATGATAACACTACACAATCTTATTTACCTTGATATAAACATATTTATTTGAATACACACAAACAATTAAATATACTACTGTATAAACATATGTTATTCATTCACGAGGCTTAAGGATTGGATTCGTCATTCCGTCTAGAGTTTGATGGTGTCGGTATATCTACGATACGATTCTAGAACTAAAAATCATAAATTCATATCTTATTTAGGATAATAATTTCATAGGTTAATTCTATGATCCCTCAATTCTACATACATACATATATATATATATATATAGTTAACATACTACTTAAAAACTAACTTCTCTTAAACATTTTATTGATGTGTATGTATACCTATATGTATTCCTACACCAAGATTCAACATAAGTTCATAAATTCCCATTTTATTAATGTTCCAAACTAACTACATAATTTTCATCAAAGCTTGAATTGAACCATTGTAATATCAACATTTCTTAAATTTCAACTTTCTCTTATAATATCATTCTTTTTCATTAATTTCAATTGTTATTCATCTTTATAACTTCGTAAGATTAAGTCTCAACAATTACTTAAAAGAAAAGACATGAAATTTTTAAGAAAAATACAAGATTTTGTTAGTACATAAAGAACTTGAATAATCTACAACAAAGCATCACAAACCAAGTAGGGAAGGCACTTACTATAATAGTCAAAAAAGAGTATTTTGCTGCTAGCTATAGAAGCTAGCACTCTTTCCCTTTTATCCACCAAAACTGTAGGATCAAGCTTCACCAATTAAGCAACAACAGGCTGAAATAGGACATGGTATGGTAGATGGAAACAAGGCTGGAAAAACCTTTGTTGTTGTTGTTGTCTTGTGGCTGGAATAGCCAACACAAAGTTGCTACCTAAAATAGGGTAGTTGTAGGGGCGTGAGGGGGTTGACTCAAGGGTTCAAGGTTGATAGAAAGAAGAGAACAATAAGGCTAAGGTTGCAAGGCATGAACAACAAGCAAGAGGACAAAAAAAAAAAAAAAAAAAAACTACAAGTAACCAACTCCTACACTAATTGCAAAAAAGAAACCGGCAACAAGTTTTTCACACACCAAACAAACCAAAACAGGGGAAATAATGATGAAGGAGGTAAGGTTGGTGGAGTATAAGGAGGAAAAAAATCGGTCCAAGAAAAATATAAGGGAAAAAGGGAGTAAATAATAAATAAATAAACAAAAAGTTGAAGTCTAAGTCTAATATTTACACTTGTGGTGGATATATATATATATATATATATATATTCTTTGTAATCATCATCTAAGTTATTTGTTCACACTTTAGTTTCACTTATCACTAAAATTTACATAAAGTGAAATCTAGTTCCAAGTCAACAAAAAATGTGGTGGAAATTGATTCTTCCCTTACATGTACATATATTATATATATATACAAGTGTCCATTTACTTAAATTTTACTTTGTACAAAATTTTATTCACCTAGTCACGATAAATTACATACTAACATTCTAAAGCTCATGTTAAAATATTAGGTTATGGCCTGAGATTGTTCAGTAGAAAGAAGATAAGATTCATTTGATCAAAGAATGAATTCAGTACAGCTTAGAATAGACAAAAAAAGCTATGTAGATAATAGGTGACATAATTTAGAGTTTTAGGTTAGTGATCATGATTTTTATAAAGCTGTCGCCTGACTAAAGGAATTATGAGATTCGGGATTCGACTCAAGCTGAGCCCTAGGTTTATTGGTCAGTTCGAGATCTTGGAGAGAATTAGAGCGATGGTGTCTAGATTGACCCTACCACCATCACTTTTTGCAATTCATAATGTCTTTCATGTCTCAATGTTAAGAAGATTTGTACATGACTTAAGTACAGTGATAGAGTATGAACCACTTGAGGTAAGAACAGATCTTTCTTATGAGGAGTACATAATTCGTATTGTAGATTGAAAGGAACAAGTTTTAAGGAATAGAATCATTGGTTATGTCAAAGTCAAATGGAGTAATCACTCTAAGAAAGAGGTCACTTCAGAACTTGAGGACAATATGAGAGAGAAGTATGCCCAACTTTTCATAGATTAAAGTACGTTAAGTTTAGAGGACTAAACTTCTTTGAATGAGGTAGGATGTAGTACTCGTACCAATGAAAAAAAAAGAGACAAATAATTATATAATAATAAAAGCTGTTAATTTTTAGTCAGTTGCCTCAAGTGGGGTTAAAAGTGTTATTTTAAATTTAAAAAGTTAGAAATTGTAATTACCATAAAACTTACCTAAATCCTAACCAATTATATATATTGTTATAATGTAAAACAAAAGAAAAGAAACAAAAAGAGCAGAGAAACATACAGCTAAAAGGTTGAGAGTTGTGAGAAAATTTTCATTTTGTTTCAATTTTCTTGAGGTATGTTGTCAATTCCTAATATTGTATCATTCTTCTTTGAATTCTAGTTTGTGTTTTGATTGTAAAAATTGGGGTTTTGATCTTAAACCCTAACTTTTCAATAAAATCAAAATTGTATGAATCTAAATTTATTTTAGGTTAATACCTTAGGGCTTTTGTAGAGTTTTACACATTTACAAATATACTAAAAGATGAAATCACGAACTTCAATGATTAGAGAAGAAATCAAGATATTTATTTTAGGAAAACCTTGTTTGAGAACTAAGATGTTCATTTTCAAAATATTCATTAGATAGTAACCTCAATTATGAATAAAATATAGATATATTATTATATTAGGAATTCATATGAAACTTGAAATTGACAGTGGAGTGGATGTGTGTAAGCATGGAGCCTTGGTTCTAGGAGAAGAAGAAGATGAAAAAAAAGAAAGAAAAGAAACATGTGTTTTAATATGAATACAAAAGAAAAAGAAAAGAAAAACTTTTAACGTGGGTCCTAATTGATTTTTAATTTTATTATAATTTATGTTACCTACTGGAAACATAATTTTTGTAGTAAAATTGTAAATATATTATTTATATTTTATTTATTATTTAATAATCAACAAACCATTGAAACTTGAAAAAAATTGTTTTAATATGAATACATTTGAAATAAAGTTATGAAAAAATCAGAGTAACCTTAGAATAAATGTAATAACAACATAAATGGTTGTTGTTTTCTTGGTAAACTAAAAATTTAGATATTAAGGATGTATGTAATTTCTTATTTATGTTAATAAATTCCTAAAAATTCATAATTTAATATTTTGTTACTTTTTAGACTAAGAACTCTCTTATGATAAGCTAAACATAGTTTGCGTAATTAATTAATTTTTCGGGCAACTCTTCTCAACTTTTGTGCCTCCTTAGTTAAGCAATACCATACTCTTTCGTAGATTACTAGATTTTAGTGGCTGCGCCTACTTGTGACTTCTAGTTCTTAGTTCTGACGTTTGAGTTAGAGGTAAGTGATCATGTTCCCTTCTGGTAGTTTCTCAAAAAACACTAATTTTGATAAAACTGTTGTTTTATGAAATTATAATGAAGGAAAAAAAAAATGCATTGTTTATAAGTTATTGCAATTTGTAAACTACTTTTCAACTAATTGGGTCCAACATGAGATTTTGTGAGATTTATGTTTTTGATACATGTTGAGATTGTTGAAACTTGTACTATTGAAATAAAGTTGTTTCGTTAAATTGACAACTTATTATGACTTTTGTTTTAAGTTCTCAGTCTGATTATGTATTGTTGATTGTATTTTATTGTTATTGTTCCTGCTAGTAGGATTTAAATACTAGCATATTATTGTTCCGGAACTATTATTAATTGACTAGTGTCATAAGGTTGCAGGTGTGGCCTTAGTCATGTCTATGAGCTAAACTGATAATAGTTGTTTTGGTTTTGTAAAAAAATCAATGAAATGATGAGTTGTTTATTTTTAATAAACATTGTTTAAACAATATTTGGATCTAGCTAGTTGGAGACTTGATTACTTGCTAAGCAGTGTAGCTTATTCCTATTTCTTCCTTTCAAGTGATGATTAGGATTCTCCTATTCCTTCCTTTCAGGTGATGATTAGGATTCTCTTAGTAAATGGAGTGTTAGATTGGTAATTTTAGGATTCAGTTTCTCATATTTAAGTTAAAATGGATTTTTATTTATTTATCATTTTTTTAGAAATTTATGTAATTAAAATTTAGATTGCTTTGTATTCCACCACCTTGTGACTTTTAAATTTAAGATATCAAGATTTTTTTTTTTACTAAGATTGATATTGTACAGGTGTGGCCTTGCATATGTGTAGGGCAAAGCCCTAAACACTTGCGGTGTTATCACATGCCTAGTCCATGTCCAATAGTTTGGGGTGTAACAAGTTAGACCTGCAAATATTTCTAGTGGGCATGCCAGATGAGCACTTGTAAGGTCAAACAAATTCATATTTTTCTCAAGACAAGAAAATTAGTCGTTTCACTCAATCTTCTCAAAGCTTATTCTGTAGAGTACACCTTTGATTTCAATTTTACTAAACTAAGCTCAAAGGAAAAAAATGTTTATATGCAAAATTAAGAAAGAGAGGAAACTAAAAATTCTAGTGGGCATATATATGATTATCAGGCAGACATTTAGAACATGTTTTGCTAGAAGAACAATATTTGAATCTAGAGCACTAAGATTATTATCAAGACTTATTTTTAAGTAAGGCAAATTTATAATTCACACATTATAAATTTATAGGTATCACTTATAGGGTGGTTCTCATGTTTTCTTTTTAATCAAAAGAAAAACAGAATAGTGAAGATTGGTTGTAACTTACTGAAGAAAAAGCTCGAAACTTAAAACTAAAAGCCCGTTAAAACTTATAAAAGAGAAAAAGAGTAAGCTTATGGAAGATCAAACAATTAACAGAAAGAAGTTGATTGCAAAATACAAATGAAAATGGGAAAAACCTTGTAAAAACCAATAATTTCATAATTAAAGTTAACAACAACACAGGCTAATATGAAGGTTTCATATGACTCCAAAGAAGAAAAATAGATAATGCATCTTAGTATCTCACGATAATTTTTTAACATACAAAACACAACTTCGAAAAAAATAAATGCATTAAGGAAAACAAAAGGAGAACTAAATTGAAAAGTAAAATTAAGAGGCACAAATTCTTTGGTTCTATATACAGTTAAAAGAACCGATTTATCTCATACAATATCTTAAACGAAACAGATGATCCTTGTCTTCTGCTAGCCAATTCACCTTACTGCCTAATCCTCTCGTGGAAGTTCTGCATGTATTGGAGGAAGATGCTTCTCAGTTGACGTTCCCTAGAGCTGTTTGTGTAGGAGGAATTTAATTGTTCCGTCTAGTCTTTTTTCGTTTGTTGTCTTTTTCCCTTCATACCAAAAAAAAATATATATTATATATATATATATATATATATATAATTTTTTTATTGAAGTCAGTGATAATGCAAGGAAATAAGTAAATTTGTATCTTTATGTTAGGATTCTCCTTTCTTAAAACATTCAAATTGTAATAAATATAATAACTGTTATTTAAAATATTTTACAAAATATTTTTCTAACGAGTGCATGTTTAAAGGACACTTGTTAATATTTTATAAATATAAAAATTATAATATTTATTATATTAATTAATTATAATTTTAAAATTCTTTAATATATAAATTATTATTTTTTAAATATTTCAATTAAAAATTATATTTATTATAATTTAATTAATAAATTTAAAACACTCCTTAAAAATAAAAAATTAATAAATTTTTTACTACCTTTGGCTAAAATCATCCCCCAATTACTGCTACTACCTTAATAAAGTGTTATATACAAAAGCATTATTTGACAAAGGAAGTTATTTGGTAAGAGATCTCTAAATTTTATGCGAAGCCGAGACGAGGGGGAAAATCGGTGGGCCATGGCTCATTGTTTACTCAGACCTTTGCCGCATAATGCAGTGATCCAGCTGTATTTCTAATTAATAAAGAAATACCCACGCTATGCGCCATCGCTCAATCCTCGCTCCAATGCTCAAATCTCTCTGTCTCTTTGTTTTCTGCCATTGAATTCTGTTAGAGTTTTCTTTTTTCAGCTGGTCCAAGTATTTTCCGAGAAAGTCCAAAACAAAAGTGGTGATAGTTGTCTTCTTCGAGATCTGCATTTCATTTAATTTTCAGGTATTCCAACATTTTATGATTCTTTCTTATGCGCTTGATTCATGTCATTAATTGAGATTTGGAGTATACATTCCATGATTCTCCCGAATTTCATACATAATTCATCATTTTCTCGAAAACCAAACATGGGTCTGGTAATTAAACATTAATTTGGTTTTTGTGCTTTTGGGTTTTGAACAGCAAAGCACATTCGATGAGTTTGAGTAATGGGAAAGTTCACCCAACGACTAATAATGGAGATGTGGACAAGCCCTTCAAAATCTTTGTTGGTTATGATCCACGGGAAGATATCGCTTTTCAGGTCTGTCGGCACTCGATCCTGAAGAGGTCTTCAATCCCTGTTGAAATCAGACCAATCAAACTATCAGATCTGAGGAAAGAAAGCCTGTATTGGCGCGAAAGAGGCCAATTTGAGAGCACAGAGTTCTCCTTTTCTCGATTCTTGACTCCACATTTGGCCAATTATGAGGGTTGGGCAATGTTTGTGGATTGTGATTTTCTCTACTTAGCAGACATCAAGGAATTGAGGGACTTGATTGATGATAAGTATGGTATTATGTGTGTTCAACATGATTATACCCCAAAGGAGACAACAAAAATGGATGGGGCTGTCCAAACTGTGTATCCAAGAAAGAATTGGTCTTCAATGGTGTTGTATAATTGTGGGCATCCCAAAAACAAAATCTTGACCCCTCAAACTGTCAATACACAAACAGGTGCTTATCTTCACAGGTTTCAATGGCTTGAGGATGATGAAATTGGCTCTATCCCATTTGTTTGGAATTTTCTTGAGGGGCATAACAAGGTTGTTGAGGCTGATCCAACTACTTTCCCCAAGGCAATACATTATACTCGTGGAGGACCATGGTTTGAAGCTTGGAAGAATTGTGAATTTGCTCAGCTCTGGCTCAATGAAATGCAAGAGTACCTGAATCTGAATGAAGCCAAAAAGCAGACTGAAGATTAAATTCAATCAATTGGTTCCTATAATATCTTTCATGTACTATTCTATTCTTTATTCAGAATTTGTTATCACATCTCATTTTAGAGAGAACCAAGTCTAGACTTTGCTAGCTCATATAGTTAGTTTTGTTTACAGTATTTGCTCAAATTTCATTTTTAATAATTTGTCTTATTATGCTTATATATGGATGTAACTTTTTATTGTTCTATGGAAATTGATTATTTTAGTGAAGGATTTTCCTTTATGGATTTTTTATTGTTTTTACCTATTTTGTAGTTGATGCCTTGAATTTGTATGTACCAGAACTTCTGCCTGATCTGTGGGCTATCTTGGTGAAGAGAATGAATAACAGTGACTTTGAACTGTCAGTTCTGGGTAAATTTTAGGATTGTTGCTCTTTGACTGCTTGGTCCAAACTCCAATATGCTACTAATCTGTATACTATTTGTAAAATCACAAAAAGTTATGTATTTTAGAACAATTTTTATGTATAACAATTTTTAGAGGGCCGAGTATTACTCCAATATGCTACCTAGTTTTTCTAAATGTCTTGCTTAAAAATGGAAATGGTTTAGATTGAATTTGTAATTCATGAATCACTTGAAGGTGGAGATTCATTATATCATATATAAACCTACACAGCAAAGTTTTTCTTTCTTTTTAATAATGATATTACATGATCTCCAATAAAGACGGAACTACAAAGTTATTTAATAATTCATTTTTTGTTTTAAATTTGGCAAGACTGACACCATTGTTAAGGAAGTGGACCTCATTGCCCAACCTTTGTATATCTACATTTCAAAACATTTAAACAAAACATGCACCTATTGTTTTGCAATAGATTTTTGTGGGTGCAACACTACCACCTGTCAAACAAAAAGCAATAAACCAACCATTACACTACTATAAGAAATTACCCTATATGTGTCTATCATTTTACTATATGCGTCTACAATGTTATAAACGCAAACGAAGATGAACAATATTTTTGTAAAAAAAATAATTGGTATCTGTGTTCCCTTTCTTTCTCTTCTTTCCTCCATTTTTTATTTCGAGCTCTGTCGACCTCTCTGTCCAGACCTAGGCCCTAGAGCTACCGCCACTGCCGTCCAGCAGCTTCTCGATCCTGAACTCTATCCTCCCTCTCTGTGTCCAGCCCCTCAGGTATGTCTTTTGTTTTTTGGTTGCTAAGGTTTTGTAACTGGGGGGAGCAGGGTACTAGAGAATAAGGAGAAGAGAGAATGGTTTAAAATTGTAGGTCTTTGGGTTTGGCATGAGAAACTAATTTATTCAGTACCATAGTATAGAATGAGTTTGACTTGTGGGTATGCTGGGAGAGGTCTTGGAAACATTGAACTAAGTCATAAGCGGGTGTGGTAGAGTTGACAAAATGAGTAGCCTAGTGATGAGTGGTGACCATTTGGGATAAGCTCTCTATTTTTTTAATAAAACTAGGTATGAAGGTGATGTTTGGTGGTTGGGGGGCTCGAGGGTTGTTGGTGCCACAGTAAAGCCTAGCTTCGGTGATTTGTGTAATAAATATATAGATCATAAACATAAATTTAGAACACAATAACAATAAGACAATAAAACTTGCGTACTTAATTGAGCCATAGTAGCGGAATATGTGAAACCTCAAACAAGCACGTTTCAATATATTATTTATACAAGTAGGTCTTCCTTTCTGTACTCTCTGTTTTTTCTGGTTGCTTTCAATGGGGCAAGATACGTTTATATTGAGAGTGTACCTAGCTTATTTATCATCAGATAAACCCTAAGAGTGTTTCCATTAAAAACTCTTAAAGTCACTTGGCTTACACTTACTGCCAATTCACATCTAATAGATAAGAAGTGTGTTAGAGCCTTATCCAAAATAATCATATAAACTATATGGGCTCTTACCAGTATGTCTCAAGTGGACCAAGCCTTAAGCCTATTTTTATTAAAACAAAACTATACAATTAATGACTGCATACCCATATGGAGTTTCTAACAATTAGTGGATTAGAGAGTAAGGAAAAGAAAAACAAGAAGAAAATTATAATATAGAAGAAAACCCATGATGCAATTCTGTAGGTTGGATTTGAGGAATGCATGGCATTTATTTTGGTTATGCTACTATATATGAGTTATTCTCATGTTCTTTCACCCTATTATGCATTTATGTTTGTGAAATTACAGTGAGAGCAACAAGGAAAAGAATGTGAATTGGGAAAAATGAGAGAATTACTAGCATGCATATTAGAAACTTTATGATTTTCTTCTTCCAAATATTGCTTACTTACTTTTTCTGATACACCTTTTGCCTATTTCCTAGCTTCTAGTTTAATTGGACAGAAAAGAAAAGACTTAGCATCATATCATTTATGGATAATATTTAAGTGCTTGGCTCTTGTTATTTGCCAACCAAAATGCATTATTCTTTTGGTTTTGGGTATAATTTTTATTTGTATTAGAAATTTAGTGACAACATAGGTTGTGCAATGTCATTGTCTCCTTTATTTTTCTTTTTAAAATTAGGGGATCTGCAAGTTTTTTTTATTAAAGTTTCCTTTCTTTCACAGTCATCAATTCTTTTTTTTGGAAATCATAGCCAATCACTCTCTTTTTGGTAGCTTTAGTTATGCTTGAAGTCATAAAAGTTTGATATGGAAAAGTATGATCAAATTAGTGCAAGTAAAGAAATTAAAGCCATGCATTTAAAGAAAGCCATTTTGCAAGTAACCTAGTTATGAATTAAAGACTTAAATTATTGATTGTTACCATGCATGGTCCTAACTCTGTCAAAACTAGATTTTGATGTAGCTTGTTTTTGGTGTAAGACTAAGTGCAATGAGCAAAGAAATTCATATTACACAGTCATACCTAGATGATATGCTATTCCTTCCCTGATGATGTCATGGATTAGCTTCATCTTTGTCAAATAGTAGTGGCTTCATCTTCGTCTACATCTATAGCTCCATTACAGATGCAACTCCTTTTCTCCCTATAGCTCCACCTTCTTCTATTATATTACTTGTTTCATCCCTCATAATAGGTTGGGAGCCTATTTGATATTGGCTCTTCATAGATGCCATCGAGTTCAAGATCCATATCGAACAAGTAAGTTACAATTTTAAGTTTAGAAATCTTTCTTATTTATTGACTTTTTATGTATTTCATTGTTCTTACACGTATTGAATTTGTTTGTAATTTTAACTCATGATCAGGATGTTGAGTATAGGGCAGATCTTGAACCCCATGTGGAGGATGACATTGAGTGGCTCATCATCAACCACACAGAAGGATAATAATACAATTACCCTTCATTTAATAGTGAGGAGGATAGCCCACTTATCCATATAGCTGGGGACTTGTAAATAATCTTCATATTTTTCTATTTAAATATACTTATAACTTGTATGTTGTTTACATGCATATATTTTTGTCTATATTGCATAACATTGATTGGGGACGTCATTAAGAACACAAAGGTGGGCACTACAATTTTTGATATTGTTGTGAAACTCCTTCTAAGCCTAATCTTCCACTATCGAAAGTTTCCTGATGAAGGAATACTTGTGCTATAATGATTTTATGGTAAGTACAATTATATTATTTTGAAGTTTTTATTTCATTTTAATATATTGTTAAATTAGTGACATTTGATTTTGTTTTGTAATTTATGATGCAGCGATAGTTTAGGTTCGCCACTCCATATGAAAGAACTACATCTCAAGTTGTATTCAATGTAGCTAGGCTTGTGTAGTTGATTAGATAGCCAACCCATTAACCCATCCGAACTCAATTTTTGTAGGCTTCAAGCAATTTCCCAAGGCCCTCAAAATAGATTGGGTAGGCTCAATTTCCATTGACGGGTTCAAGTTCAGGTTCGGATATTGTTGTCTACTCGATTGTAAACTCGAACCCTACCTAACACTAATTAAAAAACTTATTCTTCTACACCTAAGCCCAATTACCAATCTGCCCAGCCTAATTGTCCTAGGCCCATTTTGATATATGAGTCAACCTCCCAAATCCCCATCTCCTAGCCCTTCTCCTTAACCGTTCCTATTTCCTAATCGACTAACCCTGTATCCCTAACATTTACTCAACCTAACTTATTAGTAAAATCCAAGATCATCACCGTTTGACTGCCATTGAGCTGCTAAATCCAAGCCTCCACCTTTGGCCTTCGCTAGTCAAGAGAGTCATAGGCCCCTTGCTTTATTGGATGACTGAGTTTTTAACTTTCCTTCCTGTAAAAAACGTGGACTGTAACGTATTTCTTTTCAATGTTTGCTTGAATTTCGTTGATGTTGGTAAAGCCATACTAGGCTATGGGCGCTTTTATTTGTTCTTGGGTTTTGTATTTGGTAGATTAAGTGTGTTTATTTTTGTATATTTAATTCATGTTTCCCTGTAACTTTTCTTTCTGGTTATTGTGTTATAAGGATTAGATCTGTACACTTCACAAAATTATTATTGAGATGGTCTATAAAAATGAAACTCTTTTCTTGTTTTTTCCTTGTCTTTATTGTTTCTACATAGCATGTTCTGAAACCCAAAAGCAAAGCCCAACTTTACCTAACATCTTGCATTATTGGTCGGGGTCAGCTACACTCTAGCGTCGGCCTCATATGAGTTTGTTCAATATGAACCCGATCTTCTAGGGTCGGCTCCAGTTACCTTAAAACCTGACCTTACCTGACTCGATGCACATGCCTAAATGCAGCAGCGATGCACCGATGTATTCTAGAAGTTGTAGATAAATTTAACTTGGAAGTACACATCGAACTCGCTTGCTTGGAAGGAAGATGGGTGCCTAGATTGGATCTCATAGGACTGGTGGGAGTTGTTGTGTGATAAGTAGGTGACCCTTACTTCCAGAGATGCTCGAGGATGATGGCAGTGCATAGGCGAGAAGGTGGCAAGTTTATTCACCATGAATCTAGCTCTAACTATTCACTAGAAATGACTGGTTAGTAATGATTTATTTAATAAAAATTAGTTAAAATTTTGTATTACAGACTTTCATATTATCTAACATGTTCTGTACAAAAGAGAGAGTTTGGTTGAGAATCTATAATTATAGAAATTTTTTATTCCACTCACAAGATAAAGTTTGGTGAATTTATTGACATGAAGTCAAAAACCTTCAATGTTAGTTGATATTTTTTTTGTTTATTTAAATAATTATTTTTCATTAACATAGTTACATGTTTGATTAATTGCAAACTTAATTATTTTTCATTTGTAGAAAAAAGTTTAAAGATTCAAAAGCAGAGAAAAGACAATCTAGCACCTAACAGGACAATGATACACCAGTTGACCCCCCCGTGAGTGACCCCAATCTACTCGTGAAACTAGCAGTGACAAGAAAAAGGACCTCATTTATGGTTTCGATGGTTGTATCAACTCGTAGCAAGTACTGAGAGAAGTAGGCTTTGCAGCTTCTGCCACTATTACTCCTAGTACCAAAACATCTTCTGATGGATCTTAATTGCCTATGGGATTCACTCTAGAGTAAATGGAGTTTTTACAAGAGTTTGTCAGGAGAGAGCTAGCTAGAGTTAGGGTACAACTACCACCTTAACCATATGAGGTATGTATTTATTTAATTCTATTTTTCTTAATATGATTCTTAAATAGGATTTTATGCCTAAGTTATAGGTTAAATGCAAAAACTTAGTAAAATTAGGTTCAGAGCGCAAAATAGTCAAGTACAAGTTTTCTTCAAATTCTAGGATTACCAGCACAACCGTGTAGATGAATAAGACTAGCAAGAAGAAACAAAAAATCATTTCGATCAACGGTTAGAATATTATGGCCAAGTTAGAGTTTTAAGGCAAAAACTTTGTATCATTGAGTTCAATGAGTAAAATGATCATGTACAAGTCCTTCTTGAATTCCTAGGGTACCACCATGACTGTGTAGATGATTAAGACCTATAAGAAAAAATAGAATTCCATTTGGATCAACGGTTAGGATATTATGCCTAACTTAGAGTTTCAAGGCAAACTTTGTAAAATTGGGTTTAGGGAAAAAAAGGTGAAGTACAAGTTCTTTTCAGATTTTAGAAATACCTATATAACTGTGAGGATAATAAAACTTGTAAAAAGAAATGGAAATCCATTTGGATCAACAATTATGATATTATGCCCAAGTTAGAATTACAAGATAAAAACTTTGTAATTGGGTTAGAAAGACAAAATGGTCAAGTACAAGTCATTTTCGATTTAGGGAGCCTCGGCATAACGGTGAGGATGAATAAAACTTGTAGGAAAAAATGAAAATTCGTTTGGATCAACGGTTAGAATATTATGCCCAAATTAGAGTTTCAAGACAAAATCTTTGTAAAACTAGATTCAGAGGCCAAAATGGTTAAATACAAGTCTTTTTCGAATTTCTAGAGTCCCCACAATCATGGTAATAAATCAAATTTGTAGAAAGAAACAAAATTCCATTAGGATCAACAGTTAGAATATTATGCCTAAGTTAAAGTTTCAAGGCAAAAACTTTGTAAAATTGGGTTTCAAAGGCAAAATGATCATATACAAGTTCTTTCCAAATTTCAGAAGTATCAGTATGACTGCGAAAACAAATAAGATCTGTAGGAAGAAACGAAAATTTATTTAGATCAACGGTTAAAATATTATGCCCAAATTAGAGTTTCATGGTAAAAACTTTATATAATTGGGTTTGGGAGACAAAACAATAAAGTATTATTCTTTTTTGGATTTTGGGATGATGAATATGACCTATATGAAGAAATGAAAATTTATTTGAATCAATGGTTTGGATACTGTGCACAAAATATAGTTTAAAGGCAAAAACTTTGTAAAATTGGGTTTGAGGGGCAAAAACGTCGAGTATAAATTATTTTCTGATTTTGAGAGTACCGGCATGACCATAAAGACGAATAAGACCTGTATAAAAAAACGAAAATTTATTTGGATCAACGACTAGGGTATTATATTCAAGTTAGAGTTTCAAGGCAAAAACTCTGTAAAATTAGGTTCAGCAAAAAAAATGATTAAGTACAAGTCTTTTTTCGATTCCAGGAGTATTAACATGAAAATGAGGATAAATAAAATCTATAGGAAGAAACAAAAATTCATTTCTATCAACAGTTAGTATATTATGCCAAAATTAGATTTTGAAGGCAAAAATTTTATATTGTTCAGGGGTAAAATGGTTAAGTACAAGTTTTTTTTTTAGATTCTAGGAGTATTGATATGACCATGAAGACATACAAGACCTGTAAGAAGAAACTAAATGCTATTTGAATTAGCGGTTAGGATTTTATATTCAAATTAGAGTTTCAAGGCAAAATCTTTATAAAATTGGGTTTAGAAGGCAAAACAGTTAAGTACAAGTCTATTTTGATTTCGGGAGTATCGGAACAACTATGAGGACTAATAAGACCGGTACAAGGAAATGAAATATCATTTGGATCAATTGTTAGAATTTTATATCCAAACTAGAGTTTTAAGCCAAAACCTTTGTAAATTTGGCTTTGTTCAAATTAGAGTTTTAACTTATATGCGTGTTAAGTCAAGTATAACTTATAACTTATTTAATTTTATTATTTCAGGTTGCACCTTCTACATCCAAGCCTTCGCACCTCAGTCAGCAAGATGACAAATAAAATCGAAATGACAAAAATTTAAGATTAGGAGATGATTATTAGCTCTATATTTTTTTTTCCTTTATTATAAACATTGTTTGTGATGATTTTTGTATTATATTTTTTATTTATATAAAATTTTAATATAAAATATGCTTCTATACAGGTACTTAAAAAATAAAATTATAAATTAAAATAAATTAAAAAATTATTTTTTCCATCTGCGCCTATTAATAAAAAAAAATAAAAAATTAATATTGCGTCTAGCTTTTCAACGTCTAGATGGTAGACTCAACAACGTGGCCAAAACATTATTGACGCTACATGTTGCATCTGCATTACAGATGTAGATAGGTTCAATATCTGCTTAGACGCAAATAATGGTAGCTGAGTTTAGGATTATTTTGTCTGTTTATCTCGTTGGAAGCATACTTAAACCCAGATGATTAACTGAGCCTGCAATATGATTTTCTACATCTGCAATAACATATACAAATAAGGCCGTTTCTTGTAGTGTTACTCCAAAGCTTGTTCTATTTCACAAAAGTAACTATTTGTCATTGACCCACAACTTTTGATGATTAAATGATTTAATAACTCTCTGTTGCTGCCTGTAGTTCACTCTTAGTTTTGCTACCACCTCCTAGTCTAGTTTATTAAATTCGAAGGCACAAAAAACTTTGGAATCATTAAAATCAGGTAAATATAAAAAGTAAATTGAGAGGCACAAAATATATGTAGTTCGGCCTTGGCATATTTTAGAGGAAGGAAGTATGATAAATTTATTTCATGCCTAATTCCTTCATCCTCTTTTTTAAGGACTAGTTTAATATGTATGAATGACCGTTCAATTCCAAGTACGATTTCATGAAGTAGTCATTCTTTCATTTCGTAAGTATTTAGCCTCACAATATCATTCCATTCTAGTCCTTTTATTTTGTAAAAGTATGAATCATCAAACTCACCTAGAAGTGAGGTTTCTCATTCTTACTCCCGTAGAATAAATTTAGTTTAGTAAAATGATAAAAATATCATTCGTATTGTATAAAATAAATAAATAAAATAATAAATATATAAATATAAATGTAAAATAAAAATTAATAAATAAGTAAATTATTTGATTAATTTAAAATAAATAAATTACTTAGCTGATATTAAAAATAAATAAGCTAAATAGTATATTATTTTATTTAATCAAACAAAAAAATATCCTTCATGTCAAATTAAATAATAAAAATATAAAATTATAAATAAATAAATTATTAAGTAAAAAAAGTTATATATAAATAAAATAATAATAAATAAGTTTATTTTAGTCAAATGATCAAAATACCCACTATATTACATTAAATAATAACAATTATAATATAAATATATATATTTACTATGAAATAAATAATTAAGTAAAATTTTATACATAAATAAACAATAATATAAATATAAGTAAAAGTACATAATTAATAATAAAAAGAAATAAATAATATAAAAATAAAATAAAATTAGAAAAGCTAGGAAAGAAATAAATTTCACAAACTAAGTTAAAATTTTATCATTTTATTTATTTATTTAGGGATATCTTTGTTATTTTAGCATAACTTTTATATCATGCAATGTTTAAAAACTAAACATCAAATAAAATAAAATAACTAGAATGAAATGTTAATTGTCATTGATGCTACCAAAAAAATGAAAATGAATGATCATTCTATTCCACAATAGTTCATCACATTCCTTTTTCAATCCAATTCCATAAGCATAATTTTTCCATACCAAGCTAGCTTAACTCAATGACTGATTAGAGTTAAATCTTCCACTAATTTTCCATTTTCCTCCTAAATCTAAGAGTGGTTCCTGCTCATTTTGAAGATTATAAACTAAATTTCTTCTAAATTTATGTAGGAAAAGTTTCAAACTTTTGATTTATTTCTAGTTAAGGGAAGGGTTCAAGAGTTATAATTTTTTTAATTTTCGGTTAAGATTGTTCTTTATTTCTCTCTTCTTTTATCTTTGTGCACCATTTACAATCATGTCTTCTTTAGCATAAAGAAGAACAGGAAATAGAAAATAAAAGATTCAATTTAATTAGTTGTTACTAGTAAATTATTTACTAAAAAATATAATTTAGTCAATTACATTATATTTTATTTTTTACTTAAGTAAATTTAAAGATGTCATCATTGGCTACTTATAGAGTAAAATAGGCTGTTATTTCATTTGTGATGAATTTGTGAAGTTATGAGTTAGCAAAATAAAAAAAATTTGAAATTTCATCTATTGATGTGGGTAAAATATTAACTGTCATTTTATTTTTAAAAGCAATGATATTTATTTATGAAAAATCTTAACATTCACCTATATGTGTGAATGTTATTATTATCAACTCTTTCAAGTGAAAAAAAAAACACTTGTAATTATTAAAACTAATCAATTATTAAATGATATTTTTGATGATTCAAATTTAAAAACATATTTACTGTTTAATGATATTTCTATCTTTCCTTATTTTTTTCATTTTTGTATTTAAATTCAATAATAAAAAATAAGAAAACTCGTACCAATCAATTGAAATAAGTTGTAATAATAATTGTAGTATTAATACAAGTACTGGGTGTAAGTTAACAGCCCACTTTATTTATATATTTTGGTATTGGGCCCGCTCCCTACTCCCCCTCCATCCGCCCCTACACTTGATGAAATACTTTTGTTTGCATGTAAAATTGCTGACTGCCCCCGACAAGTGTATCAGTTTGGTCGGAGAGAAGTTGCATGTCTAAGATGCCAAATTTCTATTAGTTGCATGTAGAAATCTGAAACAAGTTACATGCAACTAATAGAATTTCACCACATTCAGAAACCAGAATCAAGTTACAAAACGTGGCAACATTTCATCACTTTTCACATACAACATTGACCAAATTCAATTAGAGTTTTTTTAAAAGCAAAAACTGCTCAAAATCTAAGCTATCAACTCCGACCACCATGAATTCCATTGTTCTCAAATCCTTTTTCGAACTACGGCCATCTTCAACGGAAAAAACCCAATTCACAACCACCCAAATAAAACCCCTTACAACTCTCTACCATTATAAGCTAAAAATCACTGCCGGGAAATTCAGTCCCAAAATTATAAATCGGAACCTACGGGTTGCGGTAATTGGTGGCGGCCCAGCTGGAGGATCAGCTGCCGAAACACTAGCCAAAGGCGGAATTGAGACATTCCTGATAGAAAGAAAAATGGACAACTGCAAACCATGCGGCGGTGCAATTCCACTTTGCATGGTAGGCGAATTCGACTTACCATTGGACATCATTGACCGGCGAGTCACAAAGATGAAGTTGATATCTCCATCAAACATCGCTGTTGGTATCGGTGGGACCCTTAAACCTTATGAGTATATAGGAATGGTTCGACGTGAGGTACTGGATGAGTATATGAGGAATCGGGCCAAAGAAAACGGGGGGAATATTATAAACGGGTTGTTTTTGAAAATGGATATTCCAAAGGATAAGGAGTCGCCGTATGTGTTGCATTATAGTGGGTATAATGGGAAAACAGGTGGTGGGATTGGTAAAAGGTGTAGACTAGAAGTGGATGCTGTGATTGGAGCTGATGGGGCTAATTCTAGAGTGGCCAAGTGCATCAATGCTGGTGACTATGAGTATGCCATTGCATTTCAGGTACAGTACTTGATGAAAATTTGTTGAAATTTAAGATAGAGATGTCCCGTATTCCTGTCCTACTAACGTTGTTAACCTGTTTCGACCAAGAGGAATTGAGATATGTACATATAACATGTATCATGCAAGTTCATTTTTCATATTATGTTTGCAGGAGAGAATGAGAATTCCCGACAATAAAATGGCTTACTATGAGAATCTTGCTGAGTTGTATCTCGGGGACGATGTTTCACCAGACTACTATGGTTGGGTTTTTCCCAAATGCGACCATGTCGCTGTTGGCACAGGTACAGTGAGCCAAAAAGGAGACATCAAGAAGTTCCAACTCGCAACAAGGAACCGAGCCCATAAGAAGATTATGGGTGGCGAAATCATTCGTGTGGAGGCACACCCAGTACCACAAAGCCCTCGACCACGAAGATTCTCAGGGAGAGTAGCATTAGTTGGTGATGCAGCCGGGTATGTTACCAAATGCTCCGGTGAAGGAATCTATTTTGCCGCCAAGAGTGGCCGGATGTGCGCAGAAGCAATTGTTGAAGGTTCAGAAAATGGGAAGAGAATGGTGGAAGAAGGGGACTTAAGAAAGTACTTAGAGAAGTGGGACAAGAGATATTGGCCTACTTACAAGGTGTTAGATGTGTTAGAAAGGGTGTTCTTTAAGTCAAATGCAACAAGGGAAGCATTTGTTGAGATGTGTGCAGATGAGTATGTGCAGACGAGGACATTTGATAGCTATTTGTACAAGCAAGTAGAACCTGGTAATCCATTCAAGGATTTGAAAATGGTTGTCAGTGTTGTTGGGAGCTTGTTCAGGGCTAATGCACTTAGAAGGGAGATGGATAGTACTAAAGGTTAGTATATAAAAAGAATCTTGTTACTCTGGTAATTGTCTTCCATTTAATTTCTTTGTATTTTCTTCTTTACTTGTTCTGTTTAAACTATGTCTTGTAAAAGCTTACGGGCTAATGAGTATTTATCCCATAGAAAGTGATACCAAGCATCCTCTTGTTTCCGCAAGGAATTGTAGACTTAACATACCTCATGATTTGCCTTACTATAAAGTTCAATGTGACACAATGCCTTAGGCTCTCATTCAATTTGCTTTTTTATTGTTGCACATATTTGATGAATTTCTTCACAACATTATGCTAAATGTAGTTTCGTGAAAAAACTCTTCATTGACTATCGACACTGATTATTGAAGGTAGTTTTGATGTTCATTTATCAAGTATTCTGTAAAGAATAAACCTATTAATGCCATCAAGATTTAAAAGTTTGATTTATAATAATAAAAAAAAAGTTAGTAGAAATTATTTTGTGCAACAAATAAAGTGTTTTTTTCACATGCTGCCTGCAGGTGCCGTGCCTGAAGCATCCAGTGGCAATAGTCATGCATTTTTAAATAAATAAAAATCAATACATGTATAAAAAGTTATCAACAATATATATATATATATATATATATATATATATATATATATTTAGGGAAAAAAATCAATACATGTATAAAAAGTTATCAATAATATATATATATATATATATATTTTTTAAGAAAAGGGCAGACCTGGACTTTAGGGAGGGGAAAGGTGCCGCTAGATCACAAAGGTCCTTAAAAAGTTACCAATAATAAGGAATGCACGAAGTTGTTCTAACTTATTCTCTAGTAACCTGCCTGCATAAAGTATCATATACATGTATTCATAAGTGAAGATTTACTTTTTTATTTTTGGATGGAAGAATTTGAATCAATATTGGTGGAGAATCTGCTGATAAACAGCAAGGTGTGAACAAAGCACAAACACAAATGTACTTGAGTAAGATCAATTGCTATCAATAGATTAGAAGATTTAAAAGATCTTTGTCTTTATCAGTCTTTATCATCACCTAATCAAAATGAAGCATATAATATAAAATCGGAGTATAAACAAAGTAGTATTCAATTTTTCTTCTCCATTAACTTAATAGAACATATATTAGCTTCAAGGCCAAGTAATATGTCACTGATGATAATACTGTAATATAAATAAAATTAAGGATTGTGGACTCTTGGAACACTTTTGAGAAAGCTTATGTTCTGGCTTCCCTCAATAATAAATATTCTTCCACCTTCCTGTAGGAAGTGAAAACCATAAAGGCATAGCCTGAAGAACAGGGATTTATATGTACTTATATACATCAGTAAATTTATAGTTAACACTACACAGCGAATTCTAATTGAGAGAAATAGAAAAAATTTCACCAAGGAAAAAGATAGTTTAGGAAGTCCAGGTTTTACGTTATTCCAAAAATATGAATATCAACTGTTAACTCATAAAGTTTTCATACCAAAAAGACATCGAAAATTTCAAGTCAAAGTTGTCCAACACATTATGGTACATTGCTTAAAAAACAAAATGGTCTTTTCCATATAGTGTACATCTTCTGATAAATACACTCTTTCATGATAAAAAAAAAAAAAAAAAAAAAAAGAAAAAAGAAAAAAGAAAAAAAGACAGAGCTAAATGAATTATTAACTTCTAAAATATAAACCCTAGAAAGTATCACCATAGTCTTTTGCAATAATGAACTCAATTCATCATTTTTACTCATAAAAAAAGTATTTAGTATATTTATTCAGCTGGTATTATTGTTGTCTAGAAATGTTGTTAAATGAATTTCAAAACTGTTCAGTTCCATCAATCTAATTAATTATCCCTTGAAGAAAAACTCACACTTAATGAAGATTGGATCAACTGCTACAACTTCACAACTTGAGGCCAGCAACACTTGATGATCAGTAGCACCTGCTGCCTGAAGCACCTAGTAGCAGCACAATGCCAAAATCAACTGGTGCATGATTTTTTTCTTTTACTTAATACAGATATAAAAAATTGCCGATAGCAATAAGGAATGGTTCACCACATGATTTTAGCAGTGCACAAGTATCAGTATAAATTGTAAAATCGAACCGACCGAAACTGAAATTTCAGTTCGGTGTCGGTTCCTCATACATGTCGATTGTATATTGGTTTTAATAAGTAGGAAACCAAAAACTTGATAGAGGTTTCCATCGGGCTTCTATTGTACAGAAACTGAAAATTAGAACTTCCATTGGCTTTGGCCCAATTCACCTTTGAGGCGAGCTCAACAAAAAATTTCACTCTCTCTTTCTCTCGACTTGTTCTCTTCTCTACGAGTCTGCCTCACCCCCAACACCCAGCCTTCACCACTGGCACTAACTAGTATCTCTTCAGCTCTTCCTCAATCCTCTCCAGAAAAATCACTTCATCAAAGTTCCTCTAGCTAGAAGTTCATCATTAATTCATCATCGAGATTGCAAGTATGTCCTTCCCTTCCCTTAGTGAATGAATCTTTTCCTCTCATGAATTTTTTTGCTCTTTAAACTTAGATCACATAACATATCCAACTTGTTAATATAGTATAATGACAACCAATGGGAGCGTGCCATGTGGCGGTCGCCTACTCACTTGCATACTTGAACAGTTCCGGGGGCCCGTGCACGGGCTCGTCTGCTCTATATATACTTATCGTTTTCCTGAAGAGATATAGAGACAAAAAAAGGTAAAAGTTTAGTTACCAGCCCTCTTATTACTGTTGACCGAGCTTTTCCTCTTGCTGACTTATTCATCGGAGGATCTTGGGAGTTTATCCCTGACTCGGCTCCTGTCCCATATTTTGCAAGGCTCGAGAACGTCAGGTCGTCCGATCTCCAGCTCGGACAAGTACTAAGTCTCCAGCTCGGGTAAGTGGAACCCATTGAGGAGACCGCCTCGCTAGGTCATCAGTTCGGAAAAATCCAACATTAACACAACTAGTTATGTATAGTTGGCCTTAGATCACTAACTTCTTTGAATGGTTAATTATCTGAGTAGTTTACTGACACGAACATACATTGACCTTTTTTATTTATTTATTTTAGGTACGATGAGGGAAACTTCTGGCTAATACTTGATGTACAAAGAAATATATGACCAACCCTTGTCATTTTATATCAGGAAGATGCATTTGTTGAATGTTATGTGTAAACAAGATTTTATTCTTTGCCTGGTCAAAGATCTGTAAAATAAAATAGTTCATAACTTGTACAGTTTGGAATTAAATGAAGTGAATAATCTTAGTTTGACTTCACAAATCATAGTTTGGGTTGCTAAGTTGTATTTTCATCAATAGGTTAATTCTTTGCTAAGATGGGAAAAGATTTATAACACAATAATCTGTTGCACTAACCTTGTTCTCCACTTACGCCTACCTAGAAAATGACATCTTTTACACCTTTTACGGAGTCTCTACCCATCACTCATAACCTGTCTATAGCTAAATCTAAGTTTGGTTACTAGGTTGTCTATTTACATGGGAGAATTTGAATAAGACAGAATTTGTTTCCACCGAAATGGCCTATTAGCTTTTCTGAATTTGAATTATATATAAATAATATTATGCATATCATGATATCTATTGTTTTTGCAATAACATTGTTTTTCTCTATAATAGATGGATTTCACTTAATGTAGGACTACTCTAATTCTTTTTGTCTTTACTTAATGTAGGCTTAATATGAAAAACTTAATTGAAGATGAAGATGTAAATGAGATCCCTCATAAACCAAAATAGTTCAACCTCAAAGTGAAATATGAAGAATAGCAAAGGTGGGAGCTTTCTTGAAAAACAAAAAAGCTGCGATATGAAACCCCTTGTCATTAGAAGGTTTGGATCCTTATCTTGCTACTACATGTATTCATTATCATAATGAAGTTAAGTGTCATACTAGGATTGATGGCACTGATGCAATGAATAACCATCTCCTTACTTGTAAAAAATATATGATGAAAATGAAAGAAAAAGGACAATTAAGTATAGATGATATGTTAAAGAAGAAAACTTAGGATGCTCTCAAGAACAAAGACCAAGTACATGGTGCTAATGATGTTAGGAAAGTCATAGTTGAGTGAATTATTCTTAAGTAATTGTCATTCAAGCATGTTGAGTCTTATGCATTTCGTACACTTTTATCTGTTCTAGTTCCATGGTATGAGTCTCTATCTCGAATGACCATTGCTAGGGAAGATTTGAGCACGTTAGATTGATGAGAAAAAGAAATTGAAAAACATGTTTACTAGAATAAGAGCAAGGGTTTGTCTAACTTCTGATACTTAGACATCAAATCAGAACCTTAATTACATGGCTTTAACTGCAAATTTTATTGATAATGAATGGACCTTACATAAAAGGATCCTCAATTTTTGTAATATTGGTGGTCACACAGGTGAGGAAATAGGCAAGACCATTGAGAATTGTCTTTTAGCACGGGGGATTAAGAGGGTGTTTACTATTACAGTGTTTACTAGTGCCAATACAGTAGCATTACGGTACTTGAAAAGGAAAATAAGTAGATGGGGGAGAAATATTAGATGGAAAGTTCATGCATATGAGATGTTGTGTTCATATCTTGAACCTAGTTGTTTCAAATGGAATCAAGGAATTGTAGTCTTCAATTGTTGCAATTCGAAATGCTGTAAATTATGTTAGGACCTCTCCTTCTAAAAGTACAAGATTTGCCAAATTTGTGGAGAGTGAGAATGTTCAAAGCAAAGGGTCTATGTGCCTTGATGTTCCAACTAGATGGAATTTCACTTATTTCATGCTTGATTGTGTTGTTAAGTTCCGTAAAGCTTTTGATGCAATGAAAGAGGAAGATGGAGCATATAGGAAATGGTTTAAGCCAAGGAAAAATGAAGATAAAGAAGAAGAAGGTGAAGGCGAAGATAAAAATGAGGAAGAAGAAGAGGAGGGGAAAAAATCAGAAGGTATGGAAGGACTGTCTAATTCTAAGGATTGGGATAATGTCTTGAATTTTGTGAGATTTCTCAAAGTATATGATGATATTACTTTTGAGTTTTTCAAGAACCTTGCATGCAACATCAAATGTATGTTATAATAAAATTGGGCAGGTGGAAATGCAATTGGCTAAGTTGTGTCAGGTGAAAAATAATGATGTCTTACAAATGATGGCGAAGAACATGAAGCTGAAATTTTATAAGTATTGGTGTAATATTGAGAAAATTAACCCATTGCTGTTCATTTCGGTTGTTCGTGATCCTGGCTATAAGCTTGGATATCTAAGATATATATTTGACATTGCTTATCCATTCAATGTTGTAATGGACATGGAGTATAAAGTTAAGAAGCAACTAATAAGACTGTATAATGAGTCTTAACTTAATGGACATGGTAAATCTAGTATTGTAGTTGATGAAAGTGAGGATGCAGATCTTTTTGAAGATGTGGTGGGTGCATGGAGGAGCCAATCCAACAAGAGGTACTGACTAATTCAGTAGTTAAATAAGAGATGGAGTTGTACTTAGATGAGGATGTTATCCTTGAAAAGGATGGTCTTGATATTCTTCTATGGTGGAAGGCTAATGCAAGCAAATTTAAGGTTTTATAATTGGTTGCTCATGATGTATTACCAATCCCAGTTTCCACTGACCTTTTGAATCTATCTTTAGCACCGGGGGTCGTGTTCTAAATGATTTTAGAATTTTGTTATATTGGGAGATTGCCGAAAGACTTATTGTATTTGTTTTGTTTTCCTTCTAATAGAGTCTTCAACTTCCACTAACAAGCATAAGTCTCCTATGATACTTGACAATTAGATATGAGTTTTCCTATTGTTATAAAGCATAAGTCTTATTATACATTAAAGCTGTAGTTTTATTTATGTTTCTTTCTTTGTATTTGAAACATGACAAGATTTCTTTCTTTATGTTTCTTTCTTTGTATTAAAGTTGTGGTTTTTAAAGCAGTGTTTTGAGGAGGTACTTCCTTTAGGACAATTGAACCTGCACCTATTTTAGTCCATTTTCTAATTCTTACATTGCCTAAGAATTACTACGCTTGTTATGTTATGTTCAAACTAAATATGCACCTTAAAGTCACTGCAGACTTCATGTCAAAGTGGCTGTTATGTTCTTGATGTGTATGTTACTAAGATTCACTAGTGAGGAATCCTATGTAACAGCAAAATTTTTCTAGTAAATTTAAGGAAATAGACATCATAAGGTACTATAGGAGCAAGACAGAGAGCAAACCTCAGTTGATTTGCAAGTATGTGAAGGACAAAATTGCTGATATATTATTATAGGGTTTCCAAGAGTACTTTGCTAGAGAGATTTGAATTGCTTAGTTTCATAGCTAATTGATTTGCTAAGGCATTGTCTAGTGAATTATGTGATAGCATGGATAAGTAGTAGTAAGATTATTTTTTAGGAGAATTATTTCTCTTTTTACTGTGGATTGGGCTTACAATCAACATAACTAAACTGTGAGTCTTCCACTTGGATGATTTTAATTGGACTTGCTATTTTATATTGTATTTACGACAAGATTGCAGGTAGCCACTAGCCAGTAGCCAAGCAACTTCGGATATGCCTTGAAACTCAAGTTACATGCTTCTAAGTTCTAGCCTTTTTTTAATGGTTGTTTTCTGTTTATGTAATTTGGACAATGGATTGTGGTTTGTGGATGTTAGTTGGTTTAATTGTTTGAATTTGGATAGACTTCAGATATGTATTTATATTTCATATTTATTATACTTGCTTTTTAATTTTAGTTGGTTGGATTTTGTTAGAATCAATGCATTGTATATGTAGGCTATGTTTATTATATGTGTTACTGGTCTGTTAGAATGTAGTTTTTATATTTTTTTTTATTTTTTTTATTTTTGGTATTAATACAGGCTTTACTATTTTAGGTTTATAGTTATAAAAAAAAAAAATTTAGGCCTCACTTTTTAGGACAAAATATGTTTACAATTTACATTTTACCAAAAAATAAATAAAAATTGTGTTAGGCTGAATTTTAGGCTAGACAACAGTGGGCCCAAAAGTCCATCACAAAACTAAGAGGAACAGGACCAAATCGATTTATTAAGGTCAATTTGGTTTCGATATTAACCTTCCCTAGATGCAAAAAACCGAAATAGAAATTCTTTGGAAATCCATTATGCTCGATTTAAGTTGGTAAGCCCCTAAAAAATAGACCAAAACTGATCGAAAACATCCCATCTCCCATAAATTCAGTGGGATTCAACTAGTGCACCTATCCTCCTTACAAGTAAACAGGTTTGATGTTTACTTCTTCAGTGCACAACTTTTCAAACACATCAGTACACCGCTTCCTTATAATTGCATCAAAGACAGCTTAAGGTGCTGCTCTCTCTTCTGGAGTGGCATGTCTAAATTGCCATTGTATGCAATACCAACTTAGATTGTTACTACTTTAACAACTTAATAAAAAGAAATTAAAACTTCGAAAACATTATTATGTTACTTATCATAAAATCATTATAGTAGCAGGCTTTTGCATCCTTAGGGAATTGCTACTAGTAGTGGAAGACAGGATATAGAAGGTGCTTCATGACAATACTAGATATGGTAGTGTCCATCTTTGTGTCCTTAAGGTCATCCCTAATGAATCCTTTGCAATGCAGACAAAAAAATACATACGTAAGCAACATACAAGCTATAAATATATTTGAATTATGTAATACAAAGAATAATTACTTGTCCCTAGCTATATGGATAAATGGGTGATCTTCCTCAACATAAATGAAAGGACAGTCTTATTCTTGCCCCTCTTCCCTCTTTGTGCAGCTGATGCAACACACTCAGCTTCTTAATCCACTTGTTCTTCATGATCTGCCTCATGCTCTACATCCTAATGAGTTAAAGCTACAAGAAAAAGTACGAGTAAAAACAATGAAATCAAATTAGTAAATAAAATGATACCTAAATATGAAATTGTAAGTTACAGGTCCGTACAGATCCTGAACTTGATCAGTTTTGTGAAGAGTCTACATCATATAAGTACTGAACCTACTATGGATATGAAGCATGTATCAGGAAAGGAGGACCTGATGGAACTGTTGCAATAGTAGGAAATGGAGCTATAGTTGTAGTAGGACCTAGAAGTGTAGTTGTAGCAGGAGATGAAGCTATAGCTGTGGAAGCTCTAACTGATGTAGAAGCTCCATGACAACCTCGAATGAGGGTGCGGCCTCCCCTAGGCATAGTAATATGAGATCTAAGTAATAAATCTGAAACAACATGTTATATGAATATGTTAGTTATTCATAACTAATTTACTTATAAAATTTCTTTCTTTAAATGCTAAGCTCAAAGTTTAACTCAAGTATTCACATTTTACAACATTAACATCCTATCGGGGTCCTAGCCTTGTCCAACTGAAACATGCATAACTCACTCTTGAAGAATACATTTTACATTACATTTTCCTTTCCTAATTTTCCTAGAAACTAAACAGAACAAAAATATCATTCCAAGCTTATAAAGTGTGGAAAAAATATATGTAAATGTACAAAGAGAATAATAAGATCAACACAACTTTACATACACAAAGTAAACAAATTCAAATCATATATGCAGATTTATCTAAGCCAACAATAATATCAACCAAGTAACCATCAAACCAATGAAAAGGGTTTAAAGCACTTATATGCTTAATTGTAAAAGGAAGACTCGTAAAAGAAATTTTGCTGAAATGTGAGATTAGGATCATGTCAAATGCAGATTGTTTGATAGGATCCGACATAATAATAGACACTTACCTAAAGTCTATTTACATTTCAAAAAACTAAATGTAAAATAGTCACACCTTGATTGATTTTTAACAAGTTTACTATCATGTCAATCCAAATTTATTCATAAAGTAATTTATTTGAAAATAATACATAAATCATCTAAGAATCAGCCGAGTAACGTCTAAATTATCTCCTAAGCAAATGATACACATATTGTCTAACTCTTGGTTGATTTACACCTAAATTATTGAAATCTAAATAGACTATAGTTAATTTCATTACAATTATTTGCAACTTAATATTATTTCATTTACATATTTTTATTATTGAGACATCCTATTTTCTTTTCTTTTAGTTTTATTCATTTCTTTTTTTCTCCTTCAACTCTTTCTCTTCTCTTCTCTCATATTTTCTTTATTCCCTTTGTTTGTGCTTAAAAGCTAATTGATAACACCAAAATAAATTAAAAACGAAAAAAACGAAAAAACAAAATTAAGAAGCATATACATAATTAAGTGCTAAGCTACTAGGAAACCCCAACTATTAATGGTATTAGTTCCCTTAATTATACCATGAAAAATATAAATCAAATAGCATTTAGTAAAAGCAACAGCCTTTTTTTTCAAATCAAAGATCACAAAAAGGAATGAAATCCAACTCTTATTCAAGTCTTAGATACAAAACCCAACCAAAGAAACAATAGCAGGAATGCGTATACAATGAAGTTTAAGTAAAATCAAGTTAATTAAATTACTACAATTTATTACACCAAAAAAAAAAAAAATAGTACAGCTCACAAATAAAAAAGGGAACACAATCACATTTCCTCTACAATAAAATGAAACAATAAAGCATATGAAATTATTCTTTGATCAATGAGAAGAACAAAATCAACTCACTTGACTGAATTCTCAAAGAACTATCTATCACCCAACATAATTGGTGGTTATTATAGGTTCAAAATGTAAGGAAATGAAACAATAAAGCATATGAAATTATTCTTTGATCAATGAGAAGAACAAAATCAACTCACTCGACTGAATTCTCAAAGAACTATCTATCACCCAACATAATTGGTGGTTATTATAGGTTCAAAATGTAACAAATAATAACAATACGAGCAGTCAAAAAAAATTTGAACACCGAAATTCAATTAGGTTGTGCTTGGATAAGGGATTTGAAAATTTCATAGAACTTTAGAATGGTGGAATTGACTTGTTGCAATTCAATCTTCACCATTTTAAAATCTCTTGTTTGAATTATTATCGCCAAAATACTGGAAACATTTTACAGAAACTTCAAACTTTATTGCAAAGTAAAGTACACAAATTGTTTAAATACCAAAGTTATATTATCAAATAAAAAGCTAGTACTTGGTATCACAATCACAAAATAATCGCCAAAAATGAAAATTTTAATAACAAAGAACTCTTGCATACAATTACCTAAGGTTGAGTTTGGAACAAATCATTTAAGTGTTAGAATTCAAATGAATTAAATTGAATTATAGCTTTTGGAATATTATTATAACTAATAGAATTCATTTCATTCTAATACTTTTACAAAATTACCTTTGCATTAATATAAGTTTTTTTTTTCCTCTACAAAAGCAACTTAAATCATTGGTACAAGTTTAATACATTATAAGGAGGGTAAGATAAATGAGGAGAAGAGAGGGGGAGAAAGAAAGAAGGGAAGAGATGAAACGTGGGGTAGGAAAAAGAAGAACGGGTTGTAGTTTTTGAGATGGGGATATGAGAATAAGTAAAAATAAAAGATATATATGTATTTTTAATTTAATTGAATTGAATTCTTAACAAATCATACTAATTTTGATGAGAATTCAAAATTAAATTTTTTTTATAAAAGCATGATTTATAATAAATTGAATTCTCATAAAAGATAGATACCAAACATAAGATTTTAATCAAAGTTCATTTAAAATAAATTGAATTCCACAATTTTTGTGGTTCCAAACACACTCTAAAAGAAAAACTAATGTTGATATCCATAATTATTTTCTTGTAATTAAGAGTATATTATCATAACCATTTATTTATGCTCATCTTATCAAAATCTAATTTCTCTTCTAAAAACTATAAAGTTTTAATCCAATTTTTGCACTTGATCCATAAGAAAATATGGTCAATATGTGCTTGACCAACAAATAAATAATGAAAAAACAATTTAATATTGGTAACTGTGCAAGGTGAAGAGGAAAAGCGAAAACAACACATAAAAATTCAGAATATCATTTCCTAACAAGATCTGTTGGACAAGCTAATATTTGTTTAAGTGGTCAGAAGAAGTCCACTAGAGTTGAAAAGGAATTTCAGATGAAATTATAGCTTGAAGTTAAAGTGTTGAACCTAGAGAAAGTGCTATTTAGAGCTTTAGCTTTCGAGCTATGGTTGAGTTTGCGATTGGTGAATGGGTGTCCTACTACAATAACGATTGCCTATCTTGGTCATTGATTGATCTCATAGGCTCGGAACCAAAGGGAGAGAAAGGTGAGTTATAGAAAAAGAAGGGGAAAAGAGAAAGGAAATTCACGGATTAGGTTTCAATTTGGGGAAAAGTATTTGCGCTTGCCACTCTAGACACAAGTATATTAAGTGGCTGACACAAATACATACAATTTTAAATAAAATAATATTTTATATTTTATATCTGTGTTTGCAAATAATAAAAAGGCGGATAGAGATAAGCTTGCGAAAAATAACACCAAAATTAAACCGGTTGGTCTATATGTTGCAATCTTTTCATCGTTCCCGGGTTAGATATAGGGTTTTTAGTGTCAACTCTAATTTTGTCTAAATTCATTAGTACTTGAAACTAAGTCTATACTTTCTTTTTTTTCAAAGAGATTCAAGAAAACACTTCTTTTATTTTCTTTCATTTTGCAATCCCTGAACAATATATACTTATTTCAAGAAGTCATAGGATATTCGTCCTCTTTATTGAGGATGATGAATTATTTTTCAATCAATAATCTATCTTCACATGTTTCACTACATATCTAACTATCACCCATAAGTTACCCTTTTTAAAGGTCAAGTTAAGTGATATCAAAATATGTAGATTCATATATAAGATAGAAGAATATATAAAAAATCCAAATATATATTATTGACATTTGAGTAATAAATATATAAAAAAATCCAAATAGCTTCTTAGTGTGGGTTAATTTAGTATACTTTTTCATCTAACAAGCTCACATATGTTTTTCTCAACTTCACCATACTTGTAGTTTGTGAGATCACTACTCTCTTCATAAAAGAATGGCATAACATGTGTGTTAGTCTTGAAGAATCATCAATATCACTTTTCTTAATGATTTATTGACTAGGAATATTATAGAAAAATACTATATGTTTGACACATCTCACAATTATGATCAATATCATAATCATGCATACACATGTGTTATTCTAGGGACTTTGACATGGTTATAGTAAATCTCATTTAAACACATATATAAAGACACTACAAGAAAAAATAATATCAGTGTCTGCAAAAAAGTAGATGCTGATAAAAAGTATTAGTGTCCGCAAAATAATGCACTGTGATAAGTTTTAGAAAAAAAAGGAAATTATGGACGTTGATAATAACAACTGAACTGGTAATAATCAAGAAAATTTTGTGCCATTTTAAGTGAAGGTATTAGAGTCCATTTCAGTTATTATCAGTGTCCGTCACAATGGACATAGATAATGTTTTATTATTATTTTAAATAATATTTTAATTGTCTATTACTTATAATAACAATGTCCACACATGCTAATGCTAATAATTTTTCCTAAATTAAATCTCTAAGTATTCTTCTTTATGTGCTAAAAATTTCAAATTTTTCTCTCATCTCTTCGGTGCTTTCTCTATTGTTCTCTCTCTGCCGCTATTGTTGTGCTCATTAATGATCATCGGTGGTTGTTGGTGCTCATTTATTCTTGCTGGTACTAGTCTACAACCTTTGCTTCTCAAGCCTGAAGAGTTAAAGCCCATCTTTCAATCCAATTTTTTTTTCTTGGCTTTATTTTGTACATGTTTGGTGCTAAAGATTGTTTCGATCTACTATTTTCAATTAAGCTAATGGCTTTTTCAGAATTAAATGTGGATAGAATTGGTTTAAATTTAGGGATTTAGGAATATCTTCATATTTGATTGATTTTACTTAGTTGGTGTTAGTTTTCAGAAGAAGGTCAGTATTGTTGGATAGTTGATTTAGGATTTAGTTGGAGGAAATATAGAAGAGGAAGTATAAGGACACAAGACTTGGAGAAAATAGTTGTATTGATGTAAGAAAAAATAGTTGTATTGATGTAATAATGTATACAAGAGGCTTATAGTTTTAGCTTTGCTAGCTTATGTTTTTAGTTTTTCTAGCTTTTCTAGCTTATCTAGCTTTCTAGCTTACTTACAAATGAGTTCTAAACTCATATTTATATTACTCCACCTCATTAACCAATGATGGAGATTTATTACATCCAACAGTTCATATCGACCATCTAGAACTCTCTTACAAAATATATAGATATTTACACTTTTCCTAGAAATACCTAAGCCTTTTAGAAGTATGTACAATGTTCTAGGGCAATCCATGCATTCTTGCTCCTTCCAGTATGTTTTAGCATATTCTACAACCTTTTAGAACCCTCTAGAGTATTCTAGAGTCTTTCACATTCTTCTAGACCCTTCCAGACTATTCTAGAATATTTTAGAATCTTTCAGAACCTTCCAAAACTTTCTGGAACATTCTAGGACCTTTTGGAACACTCTAGAAGGAGAAAGTATATTAATTATAACTCTCCTCCTTAATGTACTTTCTCCAACACTCCAAGCATTTCTCGTAGCCATACAAATTTTGCTCTTATGTTTTTGGATTGAACCATTGAGGTTATGTTTTGTTTTGTAGACCCACTTTTCTCCAATGATCTCTTTACTTTAAGTCATTCAACAAGCTCCCAAGTTTCATTTTTCTCTATCATTCTTAGTTCTTCATTCATAGCTTGCATCAATTCTTTTTTCTTCAATGCTACTTTGAAACTTTCTAGCTCTAAGACAGTATAGTTGCATATTTCATACATTTCATTAATTGATCTCATTCTTCTCGGAGGTCATTCCGTACTAGAGCTTCCTTCAGAAGAACTTGGTGATTCTAGAGGAGTTGTAATTGCTTCATCATCATTCGTAATTTCTTGTATTTAAGCTGGTGGTTGGCGAATAGTTTGTAGGATAATTTTTCTCTATACTTTTTCTTCATCCCAACTCCACGAAGCATTTTCGTCAAATTCTACATCTCGACTAATTACCAGCTTCTTTGTTTTAAAATTGTAGATTCTATAGCCTTTTGATTGAGTGTTATAGCCCAAGAATATTCCTTTCTCACTTTTGTCATCAAGCTTGCTTCTTTTCTGATGAGGAATATGAATGTAGCATATGCAGCCAAAGACTCTAAGATGTTTTACTAAAGGCTTCTTACCACTCCAAGCTTCAATTGACATTTTATTTTCCACCACTTTTGTTGGACACTTGTTTAATAAGTAGACAGCAGTATAAACTGCTTTAGGCCAAAATTTCTTTGGAAGACATTTACGCCAAGCATCAATTTTGCCATCTCCATTACGGTTCTATTTTTCCTTTCGTCAATTGATGCTTAACTACTTTACCCGACAATCAATTGATGCTCAACTGCTTCATTTTTGAAAAACTTGTTAAATGCATTAGAGGTATAATCGGTACCTCTATCACTCCTTAGCATCTTGATTTTATGGCCACTTTGTTTCTCCACAAGACTCTTGAATCTTCTAAATATTTTGAATATTTTGGATCTTTCTCTCATAAAGTAGACCCATGTCGTTCTAGAATAATCATCAATGAAGAGAATGAAGTACCTATTTTGACTGTCGGTAAGAGTTCCCATTAGACATAAACATTTGTATGCAGGAGCTCCAACAGTTTCTTGGTCCTCCATGTGCTTTCAGAAGGAAATTATTGCCTTTGTTGTTTCCTAAGCATCCAGCCTTCACAAACTCCTTCAACTTTATTTATGATTGGGAAATCTCGCATCATGTTATTTTGATAGAGAGTCTTCAGCCCTAAAAAATTAAAATGTCCAAATCTCTTGTGCCACAGCCACGAATCACACATTTGAGCTTTCATGGCTGTATTTGCAGTATACATCCACTAGAGAGGAAAATTTCTACTCATCATCTTTACTCGAGCTATTTCCTGGCTTTTATCAATTTTATCATATATGATGCACGATACCCCTTCAAAGTGTAGTACATGGCCATGTTCCATCAACTGACCCACACTTAGTAGATTTTATGCTAAACTGGGAACTAAGAGGACATCTTTAATTAACTTTGTACCTCTTGTAGTTTTGACATCAACAGTTCCTTTCCCAGTTACATTGATGCAGTTATTGTCTCCTAGTTTAATGATCGATTGGTATGATGTGTCAAGCTCTGAGAAGACAGTTTTAGTTGGTGTCATATGATTGCTACAGGCATTGTCAATGAGCTATGTAACATCACTTTTTTCAGATGCTGTTGGAGATATGTAAAATGTATTTTCTACATCTCCACACTCCTGCTTAGTGTCGACTTGATCTTCAAAGTAGCTTGCACGATGATTATTTTTAGAACGATAATCTTTTTCAATATGGCCAAACCTTTTGCAATTTTGGCTTTGTGGGTTCTCACGATTCCAACAATTTTTCCCCAAGTTATTTGTCATTTTACGAATTTTACATGGAGCATATTTTTTCTTCCTTTCACTTTGATTTTTATATTTTTCTCCTCCATATGATTTTTCTCTTGAGTCTCCCCCATTATATTTAGATTTTTAAGACCTTATATTAGTTTTAGACTAAAAGGCACTTTCTAATGATTCTTCAGTTTGCCTATTCAGCCTATTTTCGAAAGCTTTTAGAGAGCCCATTAATTCTGTTACTGATAAAATAGATAAATCTTTTGTTTTATCTATTATGGCAACAATAGGACCAAATTTCTTAGTAATAGTAATTAATATTTTTTCTAATATTTTTTTTTTATCAGAAATATCATTTCCATAGGCTCTTATTTGATTAACTATCTTTTTAACTTTTGAATAAAAATCCTTCAAGGTCTCAAAATTTTTCATTTTAAGATTTTCAAAATCCCTCCTTAAGGATTGTAATTTAATTGTACGTACCTTAGCAGTACATTGAAATTACTCTTGTAACATATCCCACACTTCTTTGGCTATAGTTGCTTCAATTATTCTTGGAAAAATGTTTTCTGCCTGAGCCTATTGGATGACATAGAATGCATGTGCTTCCCTTTGCTCCTCCTTATTCAATTTCTCTTGTAGAGCATTTGTGAGAGTAATTCTATCTTATGGAATAGTAATTCCATCACGGACAATATTCCACAAGCCTTGAAACATGAAGTATGTCTTCATTTTAATACTCCAATAGTTATAGTTTTTGCTAGAGAAAATTGGTAGAGGAACTGATTGATTATATGTGGAAGCCTTGGAGAAAATAGTTGTATTGATGTAAGAAATGTATACAAGAGGCTTATAGTTTTAGCTTCGCTAGCTTATGTTTTTAGTTTTTCTAGCTTTTCTAGCTTACTTACAAATAAGCCCTAAACTTCTCTTTATACTACTCCACCTTTTAACAAACGGTGGAGATTTATTACATCCAATGGTTCATATCAGCCATCTAAAACTCTTCTACAAAATATCGTGATATTTACACATTTCCTACAAATATCTAGGCCTTCTAGAAGTATGTACAATATTCTAGTGCAATCCATGCATTCTTGCTCCTTCCAGGATGTTTTAGCATATTTTACAACCTTGTAGAACCCTCTAGAGTATTCTAGAGTTTTCCACATTCTTCTTGACCCTTCCAGACTATTCTAGAATATTCTGAAATCTTTCAAAACATTTTAGAACCTTCAGGTACTTTTTGGAATCTTCTGAAACTTTCTGGAACATTCTAAGACCTTCTAGAACATTCTAAGAGGAGAAGATATATTAATTTTAATAGGTGAAAATCGTTAGGTCTACCATTCCTATTCTTCATCACCGTCATCATCATCGAAGCATACAAACTTTTACGTCTTTTCTCCGTTGTGGGAATAAGTTAGATTTTAGGAAGTACCTGCTAATAATATTGGCTACAAAAATAAATAAATAATTATATAAAAACCATAGCAACTGGGTGCTATTAATGGTAAAGTGTCTCACTAGATAAGTTTAATTCCCAACTGTTTGGTTTGGGAGAAAATGTGGAAAAATAATTGTTCATGGCGTGGCAATGTCTTTTAGTTTCTTTTGATCAATTTATAGGAATTACGAATCTTTTTCTTTTGCTTTTTCTTTCTTGTTGTTTAGAGGTTCCTCAATAACGAGAAGTAGCCTTAGGGTTTAGTTGTGTTTGGCTCTACAACATTGCAACATTTATGTAGTTAGCTGGTTTGCTAGATAAATGTAAAAAAAGAAGATTATCTTAAGCCAAAGACATGCGAGCTTTATGCTAACATATATGAATAGTCTCAGCTTCTAGTTTATCATAACACTCAAAGTAATCACAGTGTTTAGAGCCATGTGTCTTCTGTAAGATACGGTATACAAGAATAAAGCTAGCGAGCTTGAATATTTAAGTTTTCTTATCTGTGATGATATGTTTTCATTAGACCATATGCATTTATTCAAAATATATATGAGCTGGTGGTTTTATTTTATTTAATTTTTTCCCTTTTAAATGTCATCGCAATTTTCTAGGCTTCAACTATCAGGGTGGAAAATATTGCAGAAAGCCTAATATATTGTACATTTTACTTAAGTAAATTGATTTTTTAAAATGAATTAGGCAATATTGTGTTGTACAATATTTTTAAGGGAAGATACTAACATAAAAAATCATGTTTCCCTTAGTCATTTTATGTTGGTTCTTCGATTTGATAAAATGTTGTCTTTTTATACCACGGAGTAGCATTATGGTGATTTCCTTCTACATCTCTATTTCCAGATTAAACCTGATCAAGATCAAGTCTGATTTCTACGCCTAGCAACCAATCCACTAAAGTTTCGTCAACACATCTTAACTTAAACCTACTGATTCATATATCTTTATTTGTTGCAAAAAGATAAACTTACTTTTCAGTCTGAGTTTACCAAATAAATAAACCATTCTTGGAGTATATAATATTAAGATACACTTAATATTTTTCTTTTTCAATCTATAGCTTATGCCCTTGTAATGTGGTTAGGCTTAGCTGAGTTCTGAATTACACAAGGACTTAACTGGAAGTTATGGCGTTGCTGTCCTTCAGGATGATGTCAATATATTACTACATCAGTTACATTTTTTCGTAAACTTTGGTTGAGAATTTATCTTGTTCATGATAGAAAATGTGGTGAGCACAACACATAAAATTGAAGATGATGAACAAATTGGAATACTCAAAAGACAACTTCTACTTTGCTTGATTTCAAATTGAAAACATACAATAGGTATTTATAAGACTCATAATAGCAACTCTAAAGTCACACAACTAAATGTGCACTAATATGACTTTAACACCCATTATCCTAGACATTAAGGACTCCAACCCATTACTACAATTTTATTACACATTAACCAAAAAAAAAAAAAAAACTTCCACTAGCACACAATAATTTATAGCCACCCATTATAAGAAATTAATTACCTCTTAAAACTCATTACATCAAAATAACTCACACCTTTTTAACTTCCATTAACAATTTATCATAGGAAAGTAAAGTTTATTATTTTCAACACTTCCCCTTAAACTTAATTTTCCTTTCTAACTCCAAGCAATTCTCTTCAATCCTTGAAAGACTTCAAATTTAAGTGGTTTTGTGAAAATATCTGCAACTTGATCAAGAGACTTCACAAATTTGACTTCCACTTCTTTCTTGGCAATACACTCACGGATGAAATGATACCTTGTGTCTATATGCTTGCTTCTATCATGGAAGATGGGGTTCTTTGCCAAAGCTAGTGCAGACTTGTTGTCAACAAAACTTTGGGTTACTTCTTTTTGTGGCTCTTGTAGCTCCTTCAACAATCTTCTTAACACCAAATGGCATGACAAGTACACAAGGTAGCAGCAACATATTTAGCCTCACAAGTTGAAAGAGTAACAATTGGCTGTTTCTTTGAAATCCAAGAAATTGCATTATTTCCCATGAAAAATACAAAATCTATGGTGCTTTTTCTATCGTCCAAATCTCCGGCAAAATCACTATCACAGTATCCTACAAGATCAATAATATGTGAAGAAGAATAAAATAGGCCATAGTCAAGTGTACCTTTTAGGTAGCGAAGAATTCTTTTAGCCGTTTTCATGTGAGTAGAAGTAGGAGATTCCATGTAACGACTCACTACTCCAATAGCATAAAGAATGTCTGGCCTTGTGCTAGTCAAGTATCTTAAACTTCTAACAAGACTTCTAAATAATGTGGGATCTACCTTCTCTCCAACATCATGCTTCGATAACTTCACTCTGCATTCCATGGGTGTATTGACAGAGTTGCTATCAAGCATTTGGAATTTCTTAAGAACACCTTTTGCATAGCCTTCTTGTGAAATAAAAATTCTACCATCATTTTGCTTCACTTCAAAGCCTAAGTAGTAAGACATTAGCCCCATGTCAGTCATCTCAAATTCACAAGTCATTGCCTTCTTGAAATCTTCAAACATGATTGGATTATTTCCTGTAAAAATTAGATCATCCACATAAAGGCAAACAAATAAAACATCACCATTTTTATGTGCCTTCACGTAAAGTGCATATTCATGTGGACATCTAACAAACCCATTTTCTTGAAAATACTTGTCAATTCGATTATTCCAATCCCTTGGTGCTTGTTTTAGGCCATACAAAGCTTTTTTTAGCTTCAAAACTTTGTCTTCTTGCCCTTCAATTACATAACCCTCAGGTTGATCAACATAAACCTCTTCTTCAAGAAAACCATGGAGGAAAGCAGATTTTACATCCAATTGATAAATCTTCCAATGCTTATGGGCTACAAAGGAGATCAACAATCGAATTGTTTCTAAGCGAGCAACAGGAGCAAATACCTCTTCATAATCGATCCCCTACTTTTGTGTATAGCCTTTCGCAACTAGCCTCACTTTGTACTTCTCAACTTCTCCTTTTGCATTTTTCTTTACCTTGTACACCCATTTCACACCAATAGCTTTATGATCTTTTGGAAAATTTGCCAACTCCCAAGTATCATTTTTTTCAATAGCTATTATCTCCTCATCCACTTCTTGTCATTTTCAGCTTCTTCAAAAAATAATGGTTCACTATTTATAACAAGACAAAATAAATTAACATCTTCTATCACTTCTGTATTTTCATAAAGATCAAGAACACTTCTTGTTTTTGGTGACCCTTCACTTGAACTTTTTTTTGATGAAAGAGTTGGTGATGGAGGTGGAGTAATCGCTTCCAATGGTGCTTCTATATCTTATTCTTCTTCAAAGTAAGGAAAAAAATTGTAACTTTCTTCTTCTTGAACATCCCAATCCCATGTTTCATCTTCATTGAACTCAACATCTCTACTAACTATGATTTTTCCATTCATTGGGTTATAAAGCTTGTACCCTTTGGAATTTAAATCATAACCAATAAATACATACTTCACACTTCGATCATCAAGTTTAGATCTCTCTTGATCCGGTACATGGGCATAGGCAATGCTTCCAAAAATTCGCAAGTGAGAGATATTTGGCTTCTTTCCACTCCAAGCTTCTTAAGGTGTTTGATTCTCCACACCTTTGGTTGGACATCTGTTGGACAAATAAATTGCACAAGAAACAGCTTCTGCCCACAATTCTTTAGGCATATTCTTAGATTTCAACAAACATCGGGCCATATTAAGAATTATTTTATTCTTCCTTTCTGCTACCCCATTTTGTTGGGGTGTCCTAGGAACCGTTAAAGGACAACGAATTCCTTGTGTTTCACAAAAGATATTGAATTCATTTGAAGTGAATTCGCCTCCTCTATCGGACCTTAAAGATTTGATTACATGACCACTCTTTTTTTCAACAAGAGCTTTAAACTTTTTGAACACCTCAAAAGCCTCTGATTTTTTCTTCAAAAAATAAACCCATGTTTTGCGAGTATAATTATCAATGAAAAGTAAAAAATAATGATTTTTACCAAATGAGCATGGCTTGATTGGTCCACACACATCGGTATGAATAAGTTGAAGTGGCTCGGTTGCTCTTGTGGCTTCTTTAGGAAAACTTTTCCTTGCATGTTTTCCAAGGAGGCATGCTTCACACAATTGATTTGGGTGGTCAATGAATGGCAACCCAGACACCATCTTCTTCTCTCCCATATTCTTAAGTCCTCCAAAATTCAAATGACCCAACTGTATATGCCAACGCCATGTTGAATCTTTTGCACACATCTTCAAACATTTGGCACCATCGTTTTGGAGATTCAAAATGAACATCCTGTTTCTTGTCATAAACACCTTAGCAATAAGATTAGCATCTTGTTCTCTAAGCCAAAGGTTTTTATCTTTCATATGGATTTCATAACTCTTCTCCAAAAGTTGTCCTAAAATTAGAATGTTACTTTTTAATTTTGGAACATAATAAACATCATAAATAAGCTTATGACCACCATCTTTCAAAGAAATTAAAATGGTACCTTTTCCTTTGATTGGAATTTTGGAAGAGTCTCCAAAGGTCACAAATCCACTTACTTTTTCATCAATCTCCCAAAATTTACTTTTGTCCCCACACATATGATTGCTTGCCCCATTGTCCAGGTACCATGAACTCTTGATCACCTCCTTTTCATCTCCTTTGAATGCTAGTAACAAAGTTGGCTCTTCCACTTCTTCTTTGTATTCAAGTAGATTAGCATTCTCTTCAACAACATTAGTATTGCGACATTCCGAAGCAAAATGACCAAATTTATGACAATTATAGCATTCAACATTACTCTTGTCATACCTCTTCTCATTTGGTCTTGCATAATTTCCTCTTCCTCTTCCACGGCCTCTTGATGATTGTTGGCCTCTTCCTTCGTTATTATTCTCAAAATGATATCCTTCTCTTCCTCTTCCTCTTCCTCTTCCTCCTCTTCCTCGTCCACGACAATGACCACGACCACGACCTCTTTGATTTCTTTCTTGTACATTATCTTTTTCTTTGAAAGAAACCTTGGCTTGGAGAGGTTGTTCAAGCGGCTTCTCTTCCTTTTTCTTAAATCTTTCTTCATGGGCTTGTAATGATCTTATGAGTTGCTCAATAGACATGGTCTCCAAGTCTTTCGATTCTTCAATTGCAACAAAAATGTAATCAAATTTTGGTTGCAAAGAGCGAAGGATTTTCTCCACCACACGAACATCTTCTACTTTTTCTCCATATCTTTTCAATTGGTTGACAATGGCTAGCATTCTTGAAAAATAATCCGAAATTGACTCAGATTCCTTCATGTGCAAGGCTTCAAAATCTCCTCTCAATGTTTGGAGTTGAATCTTCTTCACTTTTTCAACTCCTTAGAGAGAGCTTTGCAATATCTCCCAAGCTTCCTTCGCAGTAGTTGCTAGTGCCACCTTCTCAAACATGGACTCATCCAACCCTTGATAAATGAGGGTAAGAGCTTGTTGATCCTTCTTCCTAGCCTTTTGTAAGGCATCTTTTTAAGCTGTAGACAAAACAGCTTCATCTTGTGGTTGGTCATATCCTTTCTCTACGATCTCCTATGCATCTTGTCCACCAAGCAAAGCTTTTATACGAAGACACCAATTGTCATAGTTGTCTTTAGTAAGACGAGGATATTGAAATGAGAACATTCCTGATCCAGTAGACATCTCTCAAACTCACCAAATTAGAGAACTAGGCTCTGATACCACTTTGATAGAAAATGTGGTGAGCACAACACATAAAATTGAAGATGATGAACAAATTGGAATACTCAAAAGACAACTTCTACTTTGCTTGATTTCAAATTGAAAACATACAATAGGTATTTATAAGACTCATAATAGCAACTCTAAAGTCACACAACTAAATGTGCACTAATATGACTTTAACACCCATTATCCTAGACATTAAGGACTCCAACCCATTACTACAACTTTATTACATAACAAAAAAAAAAAACTTCCACTAGCACACAATAATTTATAGCCACCCATTATAAGAAATTAACTACCTCTTAAAACTCATTACATCAAAATAACTCACACCTTTTTAACTTTCATTAACAATTTATCATAGGAAAATAAAGTTTATTATTTTCAACAGTTCAATGTACTTTTTCCCTTTTATATATAATGGAAGGTTTATTTCATCATGAATATCATATACTGGTTGTATGTTGCATCAATCACTAGGTTTTTGATTGTGTGGACGTCATCTTTGCTTTCATGCTAGATGATATATGTTTTCTTTGTTGCTCTGACGTTAATTGCTTTATCCAATGTCTGAATGCTAGGAGTACCATTCTTTAATGGGACATTATGCAGAAAGTGGAGCTCCAGCGTCAAATTGATAATGAAGATGATGGTTTGCAAGATATTTGGAAGAAGATGACAATGTCGTTAGAATGTTCCAAGGTATATTACACAAATTTGTTCAAATAAATACCGCCCCATTTTTTTCATTTAATTGTGAGTCTGGACTTGATACCACATTGACTTATATGAACTCCTTTTAGGAATAGACTAAATCAAATGGTTTTACCCATTATTTCATGTCAGTTGTCCCATTTTGCAGGATAGATGGGGAGTGTAAAAGGCTTTTTTGTTTTTCTGGGTGGGCTTTAGGGTTCTAAAGTTCAAACTTTTTAGAGTTAGTGTTTGAGGAAAAATATATTTAGGGTTAGGAAGTTGGTTGGTTTGAAGGAAAAAGGTATTGGCTTTCTAGTCGTTTCAAGAGGAAACTACTTCTTGTGCATATATTTATAGCATTAACGTTAAATCTGCCTTCATATCTTCTTTTGGTGTAGCATGCCTATATGTGATACCTTTGAACTTATTACATATGCCATTGACGAGTAACTTCAGCCATAAGCCTCTTAGCACAAAAGGTTCCTAGAAAAATATAGATTTCATTTTAATCTTAAGTAAAGGCATTTCCCTGTGAAGTTGGCTATCAAGTTCTACCATATCATTAGATGTATTATTTTTTAAAGAATGGCTGAGTTCAAGCTACCTAGTTTTCTCCTTTTTAGTATTGGTTTCTATTGTGTAAGAAACATCAAATTTTAAGTTTAATTTATGAGGAAAAAGTGCTCTAATTCAATTCAATATATGCATAAAGAACAATTTTCTATTAGAATAAGGAAATAGTATAATTCTATGTAGTTGAAGTAGAAATTATAATACTTTAGTTCATTTGTAAACATTTTAAGAAACATAATGATATGATTATCAAAAATTAATTAGTTATATTGTTGATGCTAAAATCATAGAAGTTGCTTATCTTACATATGTGAGATTTAAGCGTAGTCAGGCCTTTTAGGTTGCCACTAAAGGAGAAAAGACCCAATAATATGAAGTTATACTTTAACACTACTGATATATTCTTAATAGTGAAAAGATGTGAGGAATCATTTAATTCAGTGCTATTGATGTGAGAGAATTGCCTAGTTCTTTGATATCAACTAAAGATTGTTGTTTACTTTCTCAGGCAGAAGTCACCCCTTCTTGTTTTTGAAACTGCACACATGTGTGCTTTAGGAGAGAGCTTAATTAGGTAAGTTTCTGTTTTCTTCTTCTTCTTTTTTTTTTTTTTTTAGAATAAATGAGTTCTACTGACGAATGACTGTGTCTGATAATTTTCACTTTATTTGTGGTAATATCATTTCTTTTATAATTGTTCATATTGAATCATAACCTTTATAGGGACATCATTCATAGGGGTCTAGATGTGAAGTGGGAAAGCATTAAGGGGTTAGAAAATGCCAAACTCTTATTGAAAGAGACTTGTGTTGTCATACTAATTAAGTATCCCAAGTAGGTATCATTATTGAATATTAAGTTAATTTTTTCACATATTGTCTTAGTTACAAAATTATTTATCCTTATTTCCCTTCCATTTGTCAATTCTTCTTCTTCTTATAACATAAGACATGGTCATTGCACTGGCAGAGTTAAGATTATTTAAACAAAATTAAATAAAAATAAAGTTATCGCTCAACAGTTTCCATTTGTTGAGATGACTGGTAGTGCAAAGGAGAAAATTGCTCCTTTTGGATTTTTTTTTTTTTTCCTTCCATCTTTTAGTGTTATTGAACCGTGTGACCAGCAATTAATAATTTGGCTTAACCGAGCTTCTTATTTTATGGTGAAGTTGCGAACCAAATCCAACCATGTTTTAGATTTAACTGGAAAATTGATGGACTTTAATCATAATGGATGTTTTATGCTGTTCCAATTTCTGACTAGCTGGGACATCCTAACACTTTTAAAATCTATGTTTGAGTTTCTAGTTTCTAATGTTCCTTTTTTTCAATATCAATGAATTAAATTTTATAGTTACTTCTGTAACTGTCCTCGTCGTTATACTTCTACTCCTCTTTAGAAATTGTATTTTTGAAATTGGTCTAATTGTTGTTATCTGATTTTGCATTTTGTTTTTGAATGAGATACAACGAGCAAATCATTGGAGGAGGATGAAGAGGTTGACTAAATTAAGGGGCTTTTCATTGACAAGAAGAGAGAATGAGAGAAGTCCTAGATAAGAAAGAGGATGAATGTTTCATCTAATTTTTTACTGCATATAACAAAAATTTTGTATATGCAGTTTTATATTTTCTTTTAGAAGAGCGATTTTACATTTGATTAATATATGCTAGATATAATTAATGATAATTGTTATGTTATAATTATAAGTTTGAATATTATGTGAAAAGTGAGTTTTTTTTAATTATTTGGGTGGGAAACCATCTGCTAGCAGTAGATGGTCTCTTGCCCAATTTCTTTTTAGAAAAATTTAAATGTATCAGCTGCTGATAATCGCAAATAGTGGACGTTGATCACAAAGCAGATGCTGATAGCGGACGCTTATAACATTAGCGTCCACGTGGATGCTAATAATACTGTCAGAGGAGTTAGTGACATACTATCTGGGTCCACTCATTAGCATCTACTCATTTATTATTATCAGCGTCTAGTCCTGCAAGACATTGATATTCAATTTTCTTGTAGTAGGAATACCTAAATAATACAATGTCATGCATAAATACAAATGAATGTGCCATTACAATCAACTATTGATTGACCATAAGACACAAATACTAACATAAGATTCTTCTCGAGGCATAATGTCTATCAGCATGCAAGTTTTTCTCGGGACCACTATAAGAAATGGCATTATGGTAGACACAACAGGTCACAATATAGACACAAATAAATATCTACATCTACTTCTAGATGCATATTCACAAACTCAGATACTATTTTTTCAGATATATGCAACTTGTAGACAGCAATAATTAGTTGTCACGTATCAGAATCTCACATTCCAACGTTGATATAATTGTTTGCCATACAGACGCACTATTTATTTTTAATTTTTTTTTAACTTTATCTGTGTTTGTAAGTAGTAGACACAGATAATCAAAATACAGACATAGATATTGAAACAAATTTAATTTTTAATTTTTAATTTTTTAATTTTTTAATTTTTAATTTTATATGTATTTATACCTACTTTAAAAGTATTTTATATATTTAAATTTCAAATTTATATAATTAAAAAATATTACGTAAAAATCATCGTAATAAAAATATTTAAAATAAATAATAAATGAAAAAAAAAACACAAATCTAATGAGCATCATCTCCTAAGTCTTCGTCATCTCAAACTTGTTGTCAATCTGACTGATGTGCAAAAGCCCTTGTCACGCCCCTCTCAGAGGTATGACTGAATGGATAAATGGATGATCAAACTTCTATAACCCTGATTTCAAACAAGAGCTGAACATGACATTTGACAAAACTAAAAAGTAAAAGTAAATTATATAAAATATGAGTTAACTAAAAAAAAAAAAGAATTAATTACCGAAACTTATAACAATTTATTTAAAAATTTTACCAGAGGTTTTCTATAAAGTGGAACATGCCCATAAAATTGAAAAACATATTTCTATTGTTATACAATACTCACTACAACAACAAAGACAACAAGAATCTCTGCTCCGATTCTTCTCATACTAACAATGAACTAGACCATTACTCCACATAAGATCAGGAACCCCACAGCTTTAATGTGATTGCAATCTTTCATCTTTTGACTTCAAGATTGAGATTCTAAAAAATTATATTGTCGCCTAACACTCGGCAAAGTCCATTATCAGTAACTGCCATCCTCGCGATCTTGTTGCTAAAAAAAATGACCACAGAAGAAGGATGAGTCTTACGGACTCCGTGAGTGAAAAATTATACCCAAAGGGTATTAGCATCACACAACACACGTATAAAATATATTCTCAATTAATATCAACATGTCATATATTTCAAAACTACTAAGATTACACATATACCTGTACGGAAATATAAAACTTAGCTAACACATTTTAATATGTACATTGTATAATCCATCTAAAATAATCAAGGCAGTGACAACATATAAAGCAAGTAAATTGCCAACAAAGTAACTCAGCCTCGCACAATATCTCCCCCCTCCCACCGAGCATTTATGCACTCGCACAAAAAGTTAATTCTCCGTACACAATCCATCCCACCGAGGATGAGCACTCATTTCTTTTAAAACAAAAGTCAAAATCAAATTATTTCATATTAAAATATCAAATCAAAATATCCTAGGTGCACCTGGATTTCAATTTCTGAAATAAAAATCATTTCTCAGAAAAATCTCACTTTGTTGGCTCTTATCAACCACAACCAATATCAAACAACATAATTCAAATAACTTATTTAAAACACTACACATTCTTATTTACTTTTATATAAACACATTTGTTCAAATACACACAATAATCTAGCTAACCAAAGGATATCAATTAACCACTCAGTTCACAAATTTCGTTTATCGTCTTGCCTAGACTGTGAAAGTCTTGATAAATCCTCAACATGTTCCTAAGCTGAAAATCATAAATTCATATATTACTAATCATAATCATTTTAAAGTTATTCCACGATTCCTTAATCGTACATAATTATGTCTAACATATTTCTTAAAGTAAGGTTAATTTATTCAATAATTCGAATTCTATCATTTAATATTAGCTTAGTCAAAGTTCATATTTCATAATAACCTATTTACTCAAGGAAACCTACATAAATTAACTTATATATATACATATATATTAACATTTAATTTCTTTTAAGCATTAGTCAATTATCTAGTACGCATATTTCATCCAAGTTCATGAGTATGTATTCTTATGTATATATATACCTTCCAATAAAATCAATACCATCCCAATGAATCTTATTACTCACAATCCAATTGTTGAAGTCAATTTAAATGAGTTATCTAAACTTCATAAAGAAGTTGAACTATACCTACCCGTCATTAACAAAATTTAATTTCTAACTCATCCTTCTCCAATTCACATGTTCACATGATGGTCTTTATATGTTTCTTATTATTTATTTTTTCTTAGCTCTCATTTCTATAATTTCCAGTCATAATCAATTAACATCACACCTTAACCTAACTAAATTCTTTTATATTTCTAGTTAACTTAAAAGACTTACAACTAGCTTACCTAACTAGAATTTATCAATACTTAAAATAATAGCATTAATATAATTAAATCAAAGTTCTAAGACATTAAAAATTTTCTACACTTGTTACTTTGTTGTTCTAATATTTTTCAATAACACTTTCAATCAAATTAACTTTTCAAGAAACAAGTTTGAACTTGAACTTAAGAGTAACTCAAACTCCACCAAGATCCACGGCAATGAATGGCAACATGTTGTCTTCTCTCAAGTTACTCAAGAGATAGCAGACAACTTTAGCCAGGACAAGGTGGCGGACTGGAACACAGAAGCTGCCTTATATCCCCTTCCTCACGGCTGCAACCAGCAGAGACAGGGCATGGTAGCCTCCACACCACAGTTGCTGTCAACCTTACCCAAAGCTTACCCAAGATTACTCACTTGGTTACACACCCACACCAGAAATATTAAAGCTCATGGCAATAACCTCTACACACTTCGCTTGACTAAAATTTTGGCTCAAAACAGAGCACACCTAACCTAGCACATAATGCTCACATGACAAGAAGAAAGGAAAACCAGTTAAGACTAGGAGGAAGAATAAAAAGGAGAGTATTTTACCTTCCCAGTGCAGGTGGCTCATAGCTTCCTTGCCAGTTTAAGAATAGAAAGAAGAAAACAATTCAGCTATAAACAGTAGATCAAGGTGGACTCATGTTGACACTTTAGGGGTTGTTACACGGCCTCACAACACACACAAATCAACGGCACCAACCAGAAAAATAAAGGGGAAAGGGATGGCTGCCAAGAGGAGGAGTTCTCTCCATCCAAGGGAGGATTTCACTGCCAAAAATAAAAAGGATAGAACAGGGCATGTGCAAAGTTGGTGGCATAGGAAGAATAGCAGGAAAACAGAGGCAGTGGAGAGATTTAAAGAAAAGACAAAAATGGAAAGAAAGAAAAAAAATTATGGTCAAAGTCGAATTTCTAAATTGGTGGTGTGTTTATTCACACAACTTTTTTTTTTTCTTGATTTATTTTACTTATCAATACAATTTACATAAGTCAAGATCCAAGTTAACCAAATGTAAATTAATTGTGTATATAAATATATATACAGTTATAATACTTATTTATTTTCTATGCTTGCATTTATTTTTTACGATAAAAAATTACACTTATTGGTCCTAATTTAATGTTTTCAATATCGGGTTATGATAGCCCTGATGTAGGAGATGTAATGTAAAATAATAAAAATAAATATGTTATAAGTTATACTTAACTTAATATGCATATTAGTTAAAACTCTAATTAACTAAAACAAAATGAGAAAAAATTTCAAAATTTTTGCCTCGAAACTCAAATTTTGGTCCTAATATCCTAACTATTAATTCTAATAGATTTCTATTTCTTTTTACAGGTTTTATTTATTACCACAGTCGTGTCAGTATTCCCGAAATCCAAAATGGGTTTGTATTTGACCGTTTTGTCTCTCGAACCCAAACTTGACAATTTTTTTCTTTGAAAATCAAAGTCTGGCCTAATATCCTAACCGTTGATCTAAATAGGTTTTTGTTTTTATTACAAGTCTCATTCATCCCATGGTCGTGTTAGTATACCTGAAATCCAAAAAGGAATTATATTTAAACGTTTTGTCCCCCAAACCTAGATTTGACAAGTTTTTGTTTTTAAACTCAAAATTTGACCTAATATCTTAACCATTGATCCAAATGATTTTCCATTTGTTTATACAGATCTTATTTGCCCTCATGGTTATGCTAGTACTCCCAAAATTCAAAAATAGACTTGTGTTTGGGCATTTTGTTCCCCGAACTCAAGTTTTCAAAATTTTTACCTTGAGACTCAAAGTTTAGCCAAATATCCTAATCATTGATCTAAATAGATTTTTATTTTTTTCTGCAAGTCTTACTCATTCTCACAATCATGCTAGTACACCTAAAATTTTAAACGGACTTGTATTTAACACCCCTCGAACCTAAGTTTTCAAAGCTTTTATCTTGAAATTTAAAGTTTGCCTAATATCCTAATCGTTGGTTCAAATGGATTTTCATTTTATCTAAGAAATTTTATTCGTCCCCATGGTTGTGCCAAAACTCTTACAATTTGAAACAGACTTGAATTTAACCATTTTACACCGTGAACTCAAATTTTTGAAATTTTTGCCTTAAAATTCAAAGTTTGGCATAATATCCTAACCGTTTATCCAAATGGAATTTTTTTTCTCCTATAAATCTTATACGTCCTCAAAATCATACCAGTACCCCCAAAAATCTGAAACAAATTTTATTTGACCTTCCCCCCCCCCCCCCCTTCCCTCTCTACTAAAACCCAAGTTTTCGAAGTTTTTATCTTGAAACTCAAAATTTGGCCTAATATCCTAATCATTGATCCAAATGGAATTTTTTTTTTTTTTTTTTTTTTACATGTCATATTCCTCCCCACAGTTATGTCGGTAATACTAGAATCCAAAACAGACTTATATTTGATCATTTTGCCCCCCTAACCCAAGTTTTCAAAGTTAAACTTTTTCATTTAAACTATAACAAACTAAAACTTTTATATTATTAAAATAAAATTAAAAGAATATGTACCTAAGATGGTTGAGGTAGTGGTGTCAGAGACATTGGATGTATCCCAGCTCTCTCCTAACTAACTCTTGTACAAGCATAATTTGTTATAGAGTGAATCCTAAAGGAGATGGAGATGTAACAAATGCCGTTGCGGAGCTTTGAGCAGTTGTTGTAGAAGCTAAAGGCCTCAATAGATGTATCTGCATTATCCTACTGACCGATTCTTGATAGTCCCATATTTGCCTCATTTAAAGCCTTAAACTTCTTCTGTAGATGAAAACTAGTTATGTACGTAAAACAAAAAAGAACTATATAAAACAAAAAAACACAAATAATGCTAACAATGATGGCCTTCGACTTCGTGTCAACAAAGTCACCAGGCTTTCTCTTGTGAATGCAATGGAAAACTTCAGTAGCTATAGGTTCTCGACATAACTCTTTCTCCTGTACAAAAAATATAAAACAATATTAGTTAGAAAGGCAGTAATAAAAATTTATAACAAATATTTATTAAATAAAACATTACTAATTACCACTCACTTCTAGTGAACAACTATGTTGATGGAGCTAGATGCATGGTAAATAAGCTCACCACTAGCTTGCCTATTCGCTGCCATCTTCCAAGAGGACCTCTGGATGTCAGGGCTCCCTACTCATCACACAATGACTCCCACCAATTCTATGGGATTCAATTTGGGCATCTATCCTCCTTCCAAGCAAGCGAGCCCAATGGATGTTTTAGACTCAATTCAGAATGCAACTTTAAGAATACATCGGTGCACCTCTTCCCGACCCCTACATTTGTGCACATGCAAGGATGCTAGACCTCAAATACGGAAGATATTCCCCAACTTTCTATATTCAAATAACTACTTTAATGACACTAGATTCCAAAATACATAATTAAAAAAGATTAATTTATTAACTTTGAAATAAGAAAAAATAAAAAAATAAAATATTTAAACAAAAAAACCTAACTGCTCGATTTATGCTATATATTAATAACTACAACTTTCTATATTCAAATAACTACTTTAATGACACTAGATTACAAAATACATAATTAACAAAGATTAATTTTATTAACTTTGAAATAAGCAAAAATAAAAAATTTAAATAAAAAAACCTAATTGCCGCAATTATGCTATATGTTAATAACTATAAGAGTTATTATTTGATCTGGTAACCTAAATTTATACACTGTGAAAAAAGAATATTTAAGACATCATCTTATTTCACTAATTAACATTAAGTGGGATGGTTGGTGTTAATGCCACTTTCCTATTTACTAGTGGTGTAAAAGTTATATATGTGCATTCTAAACTATAATACTTGGAAGTATTATGTTTGGTTATAATAATTTATTAAATTTGTAAATGTGTACAGGAGACATTCGTCATATCATATATACCATTCAAAAGCAATTGTGGTTTTAAGAGGAATAACTGTGTTTCCAAGTACACAACAAAAGTTTTAGAAATTAAGCAAACTACAGTCAACCTTGGGACCAATCCACATACATGAACTTAATACATGTATCATTACATAAAACAACCAGAAACGTCCTTAATTCCTAAACTAAGTAAATTGTTCTCAATGAGTGAAATCTCATCTTTGGTGTCAATCATCTTCTGTTCAATGACTTTGAGGCGTTCATGTAACTCATTAGCTTCTGTAGACAAGATCTTGAATTTCTCCTGCAGCTTCCCAATTGAACTTGCCTTTTGAAGAACTGTGGTTGAAGACAAAGCCCTTTCAACAATAGGACTCAACCATTCCAAATCAAACTTCATAGCTTTTGTTGCTTCCCAGAACAGCTCCAATTCATCCCTATGGTGGACCATATCTTTTATCTTGATATTTTTCAACAAAAACAACACATGGCCTAAAGAAGCATAAGCTAATTGCCTAAACGTCAAAGGGTGTCTCCTTTGGCATTCAATCAATTGGTCTTTCATGGTACAATTAGCTTCATCAAGTAGGAACATAAATGATTTATCAACTTGACATAGTCCATGAAAGTCCACCATCTCTCCTGAGGGCTGAAGAGTATTGATAACTCTTGTATCTTCCGATGAGTCAATAGTACTAGTTAAAGAAAGAAAATTGTCCATGAAAGGTTCCTCGTCGTCCTTGCAGCTGACAAGAGCTCTATCTTCTTTGGAAATTGGTGTAGAGTCAATGACAGGTGTTATTTCTTCATTGCCTCCAACCTTTTTACTGTTTTCTCCTTCGTTGTCCCTATCATCCGCACCTCTGCCTGGATCCTCTTCCGGTTTCATCATCTCTTCATTGTTACTCAACCCTTCTTCATCTTTTTCCTGTGACTTAACAAAAATGAGGACTGATAATAATACACTTTTTTATGCTTCATAAAAGATTAGAATGTATCTATATTGTTTAATATAAGTAACTTATAAAATAGTACGTTTAAATAAAAAACCATAATCCGATTAATCTAATCTATGATTTATATATATGGATTAGACTGAACAGGTTTCAAGTCCTCTATGAATTAGATTAGTCTTGAAAATTAAAACTAGTTAAGTTGGACTGGTGCAAGACAAGCCTTGAAACCGAATCATTCCAGCCCATAAATACCTAAAAAAGAATCTAAAATCTATACTGCAATATAGAAAAAAATCATGAATGTTTAGTACAATTTCTCTTTCAAATGAGTTCTAAGGACTTTCTTTTATAAAAAATTATATACTACTTTTTAATTTCTAATTCTTAGCAAAATTATATTATGTTAATCTTAAATATTTTTTAATTTTAATATATTCTTTGAATAAAATAGAAAATTATTTTTCTTTATTTTATAGGGATAATAAAACGAAAGGATAGGATCAAAACATTTTAACTTTTAAAAGTTAATGTTTTTTCATTAATTATTATATCATAAATTTTTTAATTTTGTAAATTTATGTTCTCATTTTGTTAAAAAAATTAAAAAATTCTTAAGCAATATTTTAAACCTTAAATCGTAAAAGAATAACAACATCACAAGGTAAAAGTGGTATAACGTTTTGCAATTTTAAATTTATAATATTTTTTTTCTTTTAAAAGAGAAACTTAAAAGTGAGAATTTTTGGTGATATTGGTACTTCTTTTTTCCCCTTTGGCCAGAGTGATATTGGTTCTTCAAAAAGCAAAATAGTAAGTAACTCAAAACAGTTTAGTGTGATTTATTATAATAATTCTTAAATTAGTTTTATTTGGCAAGTTATGCTACCATTATGCATATAGCCACTTAAGATTTTTTTTATTTTATTTTATTGTTTTAAATATAGCCTATAAATAAATAAACAAAGCAAATATAAAATGTGTGCGAGAAAAAAAGAGAGAAAAAGAAAATGGTAGGCTAGGGTAAATTAAGAAAAATGTTATAGGATTATTAGCAATCATTAAAGGCCAAGAAATAAATTTTAAAATAAAAAAATAAATGTAATATATGATAGTGAAATATGAAGTATAAATCTTACCTTCATCTCATAAAGTTCTTGTAAAGTGGTGTTCAGGTTGTCCTCCCAAAACCAGTCTAACATAAATGGGTCCCGCAGCTTACTGTCGATAGAAGTCTCCCAGTTATCCTTCCAGAGTGGGCTTTTCCAGAAATATTCAGTGTTGATTCCCAATTCTATTCTCTCCAGTATGGGTGTGACCAATATTGCCCTAGAGAAAATGTTCATCTGCGGACACTCAACGATTATCAGTTTTTCCAAGGCTGGAAATTTGAGAGCGTAATTTCCTGAGTAGAAACTTGCTAAAGTCTTCAATTTCTTAAGAACAAGATATTTGAGTTTGTAAAATACAATCTCAACTTCGGCCTCTTCATCACCTCCCTCATTCGCAATTATTTCCACCATCTGTTCGCATTTTGTAACACTCAAGAATTTGAGTTCCACCAAACTTTTAGCTGTCGAGGAGCTAATTAAATTCAACAATCCATCACATCCTGTTACTCTCAGAACAGTCAAATTTCTCCATGAAGGCGCCAAGAACAGAAAAGAAACTTTCAGATTGCCTAGGTTAGACAGATTCAGCTTTTTCAACTGTGAGAATGTCCTTGCTATACAACCATTTTTTTCACCATTATCATTACTTCCTTGATCACGCAAGTAAAACTCTTTAACTATGGCATTTTTGACATGAAGTTGGTTAAGATTGTGGAATCTCTCAAGAAACCAAAATGGAAAAAGAGATGATTCATCCCATAGCTGGTCCTTTAATATAAGTGATTTAGGACTGTAGTGCAAGCCTTCTGAAAATTGAACATACCACATTCCATAATCCGTGTCTCGGCAACCAAAACTAAACTCCTCCAACTTGGGAAACATAATCTGGATAAAATGCATGGATCATCGATTAATTATATAATAATAGTAAGAATATTTCTATGTAATATAAGCACATAAAAAAATTAGTAAAGTGATACATTATGTTTTCAATTTTGTACCCATAATTGATGCTCAAATATTAACTCAGAAACAAATCAGCAAAAAAAGATATGAAATTTTCCCATTTTCATGTAATTTTTGTCTGCTCTTATCAACATGACTTAAAATCATGGGAAGGCTTAGGCCGCACACTTCTTGTCAGTGGGGTGGCAGCAATTCCTAAATAGATGTTACGATCTAATTAGTTAAGAGTAGACTAACCTGATTATTTATGATTCCAGTGAAGACGAATGCCTTGAATTTTGGACAATCACGCAGGATCAGCTCTTTCAAAATGGGACATAAGAAGGTACCACTTCCGACATAAAAGCTCTTTAAAAGGGTCATAGACTCTAGATGTAAGTACATTAATTGTGGAAATACCTTTTCAACATCAACAGTAACTTCTTCGGCCTCTGCTATACCAATTGGCATTCTGATTATTTCTTCAATCAACGAACATTTTTTAATGGTTATCCGTTGTAAGTGTGCGAGGCCTAAAGCCATGGCAGAAGTAAACAGATATCTCAAGCTGGGGCAGTTGGTTATTGTAATAGATGTTAGGTTCTTCAAGTACATCCCTATATGTCCATCCATATTAAATAATTGACCTAGTGAATGGCAATCACCAATAACCAATTCTTCAAGATTGTTCAAGCTCCGGATTGAAAAAGAAAAAACTGCACTTGATATGTCATGCCTTAACCTTTGCATTGATTTCTGCAAAAGCAATCAGACCAGATATATAAATTACGTAATGAGTTAAGTCTGTGATCATCAACTATATATGCATCAGCAACATGATCAATTAGTAACTTTAAAAAAAAAAAAAATTATTAATAAAAATATGTACCTTGTCGGCAGAAGAAATTGATTGATGACATGTGGCTAGCTGACCCTCCTCATATGCTTCATTAGTAAATAGCACTTTGGCCTCATTACAGCCTTCCATTTTTAACTCTTTCAACTGTGGGCATTCTAAAATATGTTTCCCGGGATAGAAGTTTACGAGTTCAGATAAATCTTTAAGCAAAAAAGAAGTCAACTGAAGCAACTCAAACTTGCAGCAAAAGGGCTCTTGTGTTCCTTCTTCTTTTACACATTGCAGATTTCCATGGCAATCCTTATAATTCCATATATGTTTGAGTTTTGGGAGCCTTTTTAGCTCCAATGTTTTCAACTGCATAACCACTCCATCTTCATGAATTTCTGTATCATTACTATCACCTTGGAGGTCAAATATCTCTTCCAACGAACCACAATCTCTAATACTCAAGGTTTGTAAAGTTTGAAACTCTTTAATCGGCATGTGAGATGGAAAGATAGTCACTAGTTTCTCACAAGAGTCAATTGTCAATTTCTTCAGATTGCGAAAGGATTTTGGAGGGATTAATTCTTGCTGGTGCCAAATCTTCGTTAACCTTTTTAGGGACGTGATCTCTAAGGTCTCCAGTTTAGGAAATAAAACCTGTAGGAGAATAATTATGTACATTAAAAGTTGATAAAAAAAATATTTAAGGAAATTCAAAATTTTCACTACCCGAGGGTTTTATAAGTATAGATAAAAGATAAATGTTGTTTGTAAAGTGAAAGAATAGATGAAAAGTACAAATTAGCTTACCTTTTGGTCAAAAAGTGGTATGTCGGAACCGAGCTCATCTTCTCTGACAATTTCATCATTTGACTGAATACTACTGGTCGATTGAGGTGTGCGTAATGATGTCTTCCTTTCATAGTGGAAAGAAAACCCAATAAGCATAGGCAGAGAGTCTAGTCTCAAGTACAGTAGTTCAGGAAACTCGATTTTATCATTAGAGTCATTTTTGCTAACAATCTCTTCTCTTTCCTCAAGGACAATAATCTCCTCTACAGAGTTGCAGCCTTTAATCTCCATCTCAGTAAGTTGGGTAAGGCCTCTGACAACCATCCAAAAAGAGAAGAGATTCTTCAAGCAAGGGCAGCCTTCAACTCGGATGGTTCTTAGTTCACTGAAGAAAGCAGTTGTTGTACTACGTTGAACATGCCAAATTTTTTCTAACTTAGACAGTTTACTCAGAATCAGCGACTCCAACATGGGGAACACATTATGAGGACGAGTTGGCTCCATTGATGAGTTAATAACATATTCAATTTCAGCATTATTTTGGATACGAAGATACTTGAGTTTTGGAAAATCTTCATTTAGATCGTACAAGAGATTCTTCACCCCAAATAATTTTTCCAAGTGTAATACTTCAACAGTTTTCATCAACGTCTTAACCCCAATTTGTGGGAGAATATCTGTGTCCAGACTAAGCTTCAAAGTTTTTGAGGTATCATATTCATCAAACCAGTACCAGGAATCTCCGATCAAAATTTTGTACCTCTCCAGCTTCCCCAAGGACAAGTCACTTTGCAGAAGGCGAGAATCGAAAATATTTATGTTTAAAGCTTTCAAATGATGCATATGGTTCAACTCCTCAAGACTAGAATATGTAAAAATTTGGTTGTTCTGATCTTCTTCAATCGTCCAAGGAACATTGCACCTTTCCATATTCAACTCTTCTAAATTTTTTAAACTTGCCAAGACTTTGGACGGAATAACATTTTCGATCTTAGAACCTTTCAAATCCAACAGCTGAAGTTTTGTCAACTGCTTCATTTCTGGTGGCAATTGTTTAATTTCAGATTCAAGAAGGGTAAGAATTTTTAAATTCTTTAGCTCTCCTATTAAGGATATGTCCTCCAACTTACATCTGTCCAAACGTAAAGTTTGAAGATTGCTTAGAAGAGCGAGTGAGGTAGGTAAGGAGGACAAACTCATAGCAGTCAGAACCAACACTTTGAGTCCTCGCGTTCCTTTGAATAATCCATCTGGAATTCGTAAAGGAAAATCTGTGTCGGATATAAGGAAAAGATCTGGGTTGGATATAAGGAAAAGATCGAGGTTTGGACATTTTAACTCTTCCGGAAGCTCAACACTAACATCACTTTGTTCCAAAATGATTTTAGTGAAATCTTTCATTTGATCCTCATCTGGCCATTCATCTAGTTTGCTATATCGTACTGTAAAAATATGCTCATGCTTGAATGCTATTGATATGGCAAAATCACGAACAACATCATGCATTGTAAGAAAATTGCTGGAATAACCATCTAGCAAAAGATATGAGGCTTTTAGCTTGCTAACCAACGTGCACAATCTAGATCGAGCATTTTCGATACTGTCGCCTCCTTGGAGAATACCTAAACCTTTACCATATTTCATTAAGTCCTCAATATCCACATAGTTCCCCAACACAGCACAAAGTAAGCAAATAGACTTGAGCTCTGAACTTCCTAAATAATCGTAACTCAGCTGAATAGAAGCATTCACATCTTCCATTCCTGATGAATTGTTTTTCAGTTGTCGTAAGGCATCCTTCCATTCCGATAACTTCTTTTTCCTCAAAGCCCTAGCAACTGTAACAATTGCAATTGGCAGACCCCCACAACAACTGACAATTTCATCCCCCAAAGAAAGAAAATCAGAACTCTTCTTGGAACCATCCAGTTCGGCCATCTTTCTAAATAACTCCCGTGACTCCTCTTCTGAAAGGACTCCTATGGGGAAGTTAGTATTAGATCCCATACCTGATGATAATACTTCTTTACTTCTAGAAGTAATCAGTATCTTACATCCCTTGTGATCGTTGGGGATTCCTATTTTTCTCAAATCAAGTCTCTCCCAGATATCATCTAGGATTACAAGAACAGTTTTCTCCAGATTCAATCTGTCAATGAGATTGCTTGCTTTCAAAATTTCATTTTCCCCTTTTAATTCAAATCCCAACATTTCAGCAATTTTCATTTGAACTTTTTCCATGTCTGGATTCTGTTTCACTGTTGCCATGACCACAGCATCAAAGAGTTTGTCTTCCTTAGCTTTCTTTCCAACTTGTTCGACTAAAGTGGTCTTCCCAACACCACCCAACCCATGTACTCCAACTATGTGCACATTTGGATCTCTTAGTGCCTCCAAAATCTGGGCCAAAACTTCCTCTCTTGATTTATAGGCTTGGTAATCTGTGGTGACGAATGAGATTATTTTCTGTGGATCCTTGGGGTACGAAATACCATCATACTTTCCTCCATTCTGAAATTTGGAAATTTCTTGGGTCATCTTTGTTGCTTTCCTGCTTAATTGATGCCGCAACCCCAAGTTTGGACATGACAATTTTGAACAACCTGCCGTATTTCCATTGAATGCCATTGTCTTTTCAAGAAGCTCATTAGCATCTTTTAACCAAACTCCAACATCATCCACAATTTCTTCACCTTTTCTTTTATAATCATCTACTGATTTTTGCAGATTACCTTTTATCGTCTGCAGTTCCTTAACATTGTTTTTGTAAAAAAAGAGATAACCCAGCTGATGTGCAATCCGGCCCACCGTATATTCCACAACTGTACCGGCAATATTAATAACAATGTCCATTCTTGCTTTCTACCAGATGGCAAAGTAAAACAAAATGGCTATGAGTAAATACGTGGCACCTTCAACAGCTCCAATATTCTGAAAAAGAACGATAATTTATTTGATGCTATTATGTAATAATTTATATTCCTTATGTACTATGTGATAGTCAAATTAACCGATCAATTTACAAATGTAACATACATATGAAAATTAAAGAAATAATAGTGAGTGAGTGAGTTTGGTGGCAATTTGAATAATAGTGAAAATTAAGACATGTTCTTCATATGCTGATTAATTTTTTATTCAATTAATAATAAATTATTACTGACACGTGTATACATAAACGATTATATGCACCTCCAAACAACTTCTTTGCTTTTGTTTTTTCATACAATTAGCAACTTTTAACTCTTGTTTCTTTTAGCTATGCCACATCATTGATGGGTAAACCACAATTGATCCAAATTTATAAAACTGGGCAATCTAATCATTTTAGGTTGAAGTTGATTTAAATCATTTTGGATTACTTACTATAAATAAAACTTAAATAATGAGGTTTTGCACCTACTTTGATAGTTTATGACTATAAAACATTTGGTAGTTCTCATGAGAGTGAAAAAAAATTAACCCTACTGATACGTTTCTAAAGGAATTAGTCTTCCCAAAAACTTCCTAAAGACTTGGTCTATTAAAATTAATATACCTTCTCTTCCTAGAATGTTCTAGACGGTTCCAAAAGGTTTTAGAAGTTTTCTAGAATATTCTAGAAGAGTCTTAAAAGGTACAGAAGAATGTGGAAAACTCTAGAATACTCTAGAGGGTTCTACAAGGTGGTAGAACAAGCTAGAAGATCCTGAAGGGTGCAAGAATGCATGGATTGTCCTAGAACATTGTATATACTTCTAGAAGGCCTAGATATTTCTAGGAAAGGTGTAAACATCTATATATTTTGTAGGAGAGTTCTAGATAGCTGATATTAACCATTGAATATAATAAATCTCCATCGTTGGTTAAGAAGGTAGAGTAAATAGGGGTTTAGGACTCATTTGTAAGTAAGCTAGAAAAGCTAAAAACCTTAAGCTAGAAAAGCTAAAATTATAAGCCATATCCATTTCCTACATCAATACAACTATTTTCTCCAAGACTTTGTGTCCTTATACTTCCCATTCTATACTTCTTCCAACTAAATACCAAATCAACTATCCAACTATTCCAATCTCCTTTCCAAAACTAACAGTGGTATCAGAGCTTTGTTCGTTCAATACTTGGGCTAAGGCTCACTAAATCCATTGCTTCCACATCTAGTCAATCCGTTCCTTTACCAATTTTCTTTGGTGAAAACTATGATTATTGGAGTATCAAAATGAAGACATATTTCATGTCTCAAGGCTAGTGGAATATTGTCCGTGATGAAATTACTATTCCACAAGATAGAACTATTCTCACAAATGCTCAACAAGAGAAATTGAATAAGGAGGAGCAAAGGAAAGTACATGCACTCTATTTCATCCAACAGCCTCTAGCAGAAAATATTTTTTCAAGAATAATTCGAGCAACTACAACCAAAGAAACATGGGATATGTTACAAGAGGAATATCAAGGTACTATTAAGGTACGTACAATTAAACTACAATCTTTAAGTAGGGATTTTGAAAATCTTAAAATGAAAAATTTTGAGACCTTAAAGGATTTTTATTCAAAAGTTAAAGAGATAGTTAATCAAATGAGAGCTAAGAAGATGATATTTTCAGGAAAAAAAATATTAATTATTGTTACTAAGAAATTTGATACTATTATTGCCACAATAGAGGAAACAAGAGATTTATCTACTTTATCAATAACAGAATTAATGGGCTCTCTAGAAGCTTTCGAAAATAGGCTGAGTAGGCGAACTACAGAATCATTAGAGAGTTCCTTTTAGTCTAAAACTAATACTAGGTCTCAAAAATCTAAATATAATGGAGGAGATTCAAGAGAAAAATCATATGGAGGAGAAAAATATAAAAATCAAAGTGAAAGGAAGAAAAAATATGCTCCATGTAGAATTTGTAAAATGACAAATCAGTTGGAGAAAAATTGTTAGAACTGCGGGAAGCCACAAAGCCGACATTGCAAAAGGTTAGGCCATATTGAAAAAGATTGTCATTCAAAAAACAATCATCGTGCAAGCTATTCTGAAGATCAAGTTGACACTGAGCAAGAGCGCGGAGATGTAGAAAATGCATTCTACATATGTCAAGCAACATCTAAAAAGAGTGATGTTACATGACTCATTGACAACTCCTGTAGCAATCACATGACACCAACTAAAAGTGTCTTCTCAGAGCTTGACATATTATACCGATCAATCGTTAAACTAAGAGACGATCACTGCATCAATGTAACTAGGAAAGGAACTGTTGCTGTCAAAACTACAAAAGGAGATACTTGCACGATATATGATAAAATTGATAAAATCCAGGAGATAGCTTGAGTAAAGATGAGGAGTAGAAATTTTCCTCTCTAATGGATGTATGCTGTAAATACTACCATGAAAGCTCAAATGTGTGATTTGTGGTTGTGGCATAAGAGATTCGGACATTTCAATTTTTCAAGACTGAAGACTCTCTATCAAAGGAACATGATGCGATATTTCCCAAGCATAAATGAAGTTAAAGGAGTTTGTGAAGGTTGCATGCTCGGGAAACAACAAAGGCAATCATTTCCTTCCAAAAGCATATGGAGGCCTAAGAAACCATTGGAGCTCGTGCATACATATGTTTGTTGTCCTATGGGAACTCTTACTGATAGTCAAAACAGGTACTTCATTCTCTTTAATGATGATTATTCTAGAATGACATGGGTCTACTTCATGCGAGAAAGATCAGAAGTATTCAAAATATTTAAAAAATTCAAGAATTTTGTGGAGAAACAAAGTGGCCATAAAATCAAGATGCCAAGGAATTATAGAGGTACCGAATATACCTCTAATGCATTCAACAAGTTTTATGAAAATGAAGGAGTTAAGCATCAATTGATAGTCGGGTATGCACCTGAGTAAAAGGAGTTTTTGAAAGGAAAAATAGATCTATAATGGAGACAGCAAGATCGATGCTTGGCGATAAAGGTCTTCCAAAGAAATTTTAGGCTAAAGCAGTATATAACGCTGTCTACCTACTAAATAGGTGTCCAACAAAAGCGGTGGAAGATAAAACGCCAATTGAAGCTTGGAGCGGTAAGAAGCCTATAGCAAAACATCTTAAAGTCTTTGGTTGCATATGTTACATTCATATTCCTCATCAAAAAAGAAGCAAGCTTGATGATAAAAGTGAGAAAGGAATATTCTTAGGCTATAGCATTCAATCAAAAGGCTAAAGAATCTACAATTTAAAAACAAAAAAAGCTAGTAATCAGTCGAGACGTAGAATTCGGAGAAAATGCTTCATGGAAATGGGATGACGAAAAAGTTGAGAGACAAAATATCCTAGAAACTATTCAGCAACCTACTCAAATACAAGAAATTACGAATGATGACGAAGCAATTACAACTCCTCCAAAATCACCAAGTTCTTCAAAAGAAAGCTCTAGCATGGAATCACCTCCCAGGAGAATGAGGTCGATTAATGAAATATATGAAACATGCAACTATACTGTCTTAGAGCCAGAAAGTTTTGAAGCAGCATCGAAGAAAGAAGAATGGATGCAAGCCATGAATGAAGAGCTAAGAATGATCAAGAAAAATGAAACTTGGGAGCTTGTTGACCAACCCAAAGAAAAAGAGATCATTGGAGTTAAGTGGGTTTACAAAACAAAACATAACCTTGATGGTTCAATCCAAAAATATAAAAGCAAAGTTTTTAAGACTACGAGAAATGCTTAAAGTGTCAGAGAAAGTATATTAAGGAGGAGTGTTAAAATTAATTACAACATGGCACATTGCAAGAGTATCAAACCTAGTTTGAAAAATTATTAGCCAATGGTGGTCACTTGGCACAACCAAGGCAAATCGTATGTTTTATAAGTGGATTGACATATTCTATTCGTAAAGAGGTGTAAGCTAGCCAACCTACAACCTTGACTTTTGCAATTGAGTTGGTCGGGCTGTATGAAGTTAGAAATTTGTCTCAAAGAAAAGGCTCGGCAATTACTAGTAAAGTTGTTATACAAGCATGACAATCTTTACCTTTTCCAATCACTAAACTAGCAGGTAATAACATCAAGAGGTTGATGTGGGATGAGCCGAATGAGAAGTTTGCACCAGGACATAGGTGCAAGAAATTATTTTTTATCCAAGCTATACTTGGAGATAGCGATGATGATGTTGACATGGAAATTGAAGAAGACGATACTATAGAAATTATAGCAATATCCTTGCATGCTATTTTTGGTTCAAATGGATCCGAAACTATGCAACTTCAAGGGAAATTAACAGGCAGAAGGGTAATTATCCTTGTGGATTCAGAAAGCTCTCATAATTTTGTAAGTGAGAGGTTTGCAAAAATGTTTGGATTGAAACCAGTCCAAGGGGGCAGATTAGAAGTGATTGTTGCTTCAAGAGAAATTTTGGCAAGTCTAGGTAAATGTAATCATGTCCAATTAATTTTACAAGGGATTCCACTATTTATTGATTTTTACATATTAACTTTGGAGTGTTATGATATTGTGTTAGGGACTCAATGGTTACGAACTTTGGGTCCAATTAACTGGGACTTTTCAAAACTTTTGATGAAGTTTATGATAGGAGGGAAGAAAGTTCTTAATAAATAAATAAATAAAGGACAGCTTTTCTTTTGTAGCTGATAGGCAGTCCACAAAAACTAATAGTAAAGTCTACCATACACTCCTGAATTCAGGACCTCCTATAAAGGTTTAAGAGAGCGATATGCTTCCTCCTCCACGTGTTCAAAATAATAGAATACCTTTGAAGCATGGAGAACCAATTACGGTCAAGCCTTATCAATATCCTCACTTTCAGAAATTTGAAATTGAAAGGATTGTGGTTGAAATGTTAAAAACCGAGGTCATATGACCTAGTAATAGCCCATACTCAGCTCATGTCCTCTTAGTAAAGAAATATGATGGCTCTTGGAGGATGTGCCTTGATTACAGGGCCTTAAAAAAAATCACTGTGAGGGATAAGTTTCCAACCCTGTCATTGATGAGTTAAATGATGCACAATATTTTTCAAAGTTAGATTTGCGATCTGGCTACCACCAAATAAGGGTTTATCCACAAGATATTGAGAAGACAACTTTTCAAACTCACCAAGGTTATTCTTGGTAATGCCATTTGGCCTTACCTGTGCTCCATCGAAGTTCAAATCTCTCATGAATGAGGCATTTCAAAATTATTTAAGAAAGTTTGTTCATCTATTTTTGTTAATGATATCCTTGTTTATATAGTAGGACTTGGGATGATTATGTGAAGCATTTAGAAATTGTTTTATCTATTTTAAAAACTCATTAACAAATTGTAAAAGTAGAAATTTTTTAATTTGGCTAAAGGGATGTTTAGTACCTAGGCCATGTGATTACAAATGTTGGAGTTGCAGTAGATCAAGAAAAAAAATGAAGTTACCAAGAACTGCTTGAAACGTGCATCCTCGAAAGCTATGAAAGGGTTTCTTAGTCAATGTGGCTATTATCGAAAATTAATTCAGAACTTTGCTGAATAGCCAGCCCACTAATGAAGATGCTTAGAAAGGATTCCTTCAAGTGGTCCTCATTAGCAGACAAAGCTTTTACAAAGTTAAAGGAAGTGATAACTTGTGCCCCGGTGTTAGCGTTACCTAATTTTAAATTTATTATTGAATGCGATGCTTCAGGGTCAGGTGTTGGGGAAGTTTTAATACAGCAGAAGCCAATAGCTTTCTTTAGTCATGCTTGCAGGGAAGGCACCTTCTCTTATTCACCTATGCGAAGGAGATTCTAGCTCTAGTTCTTGCTGTTCAAAAATGAAACCATACCTCCTTAGCAACCAATTCATAGTTCGAGCTGACTACCAGAGTTTGAAGCCTTTGTGGACTAAAACAAAAAAAATTCACCACCATAGCACAGCAGAGATAGTTGTTGAAGTTGATGTGGTTTGATTTCATCATTGGGTATAAAAGGGGATGAGAAAATTTGGTAGCAGATGCATTGTCCGGAAGCCAAGAACAAAAATAAAAGAAGCTGAATTTATGGTCATATCTTAACTTATTCCTAATTAGGTGGAAGTTATTAAGGCGGAGAATTGTTCAAATCCTACTTTAAAGAAGTTAGTGCAACTGCTGCTAGATGGAGAAGTTGGGGGACCTTGGAGCTATCAAGATGGAGTCCTTTTTTTTAAGGAGGATTTAATTGGTAGAAGACTCTGGTTTAACTAAGGATATCATTAGGTAGTTTCACAAGAGCACTCATGAAGGTTTCTTTGCTAATATTTTTCGTTTGCATGAGATATCATTACTTATTGGTAGAAGACTCTGGTTTAACTAAGATATCATTGCCAAGTTCAAAAGGTAAATCTACTATATTTGTGGTAGTTAGTAAATTGTCCAAATATGCGAACTTTATTGCTATATCTTATTCCTATACAGCTGTGAGTGTTGCTTAAGTTTTCTTTGTTAATATTTTTTGTTTACATGGGATGCCGAGATCTATTGTCTGCAATAGGGATCCAGATTTCACCAGATCCTTTTGGAAGGAATTATATAGGTTGAATGGAACTAAGTCTAATTTTAGTTCAGCATACCATCCACAAACTGGTGGCAAACAAAGGTTAGTAAATTACACTCTAAAGATTTATTTGTGGTGCTTAACACGTTCTCAGCCAAATATGTGGATAAAATGGTTACTTGGGTATAATACTAGTATGCATTCATCAACAGGGAAAACTCCATTTGAAATCACATATGGCAGGCCTCCACCTAGTTTATTGTCATATGTTCAAAGAGGTGGAAGTAGTTGAACAAGAATTAATGGAGCGAGATGTAGTAATAAGGGAGGTTAAGGAAAAGATTCAACAAGCTCAAAATAGGATGAAGCGTGTGTATGATGCAAAACATCGGGAAAGAGAGTTTATGGTTAGAGATATGGTTTATTTGAAGTTGCAACACTTCCTCTCCTTGCATAAAAATATGAAGATATCATCTAAATTTTATCATCTTTTAAGGTTCTGTAGAGAATTAGGGAAGTAGCCTACACATTAGAATTGCCTAAGGATGTACGAATACATTATGTGTTTCATGTGCCACTTCTCAAGAAACATATTGGAGAAAGAGTGGCTATACAACCTCAACTTCCTACCTTGAATGAAGTCTCAGCTCCAAAGCCTATCTTCATTCTTGATAACAGAATAAGGAAGAACAGAAGATAGGTTTTAAGTCAATGGCAAGGACTCTTGGAAATGTGGTGGGCTATGATATTCTTTGTTGGAATGTGTAATTAACACACATTACCACTTTGTTAGAATGTGATAAACACTCATATACTTAAACACACATTTAGACATTTAGAGATGAAAAGATAATATTATAAGGGAACAACTTATTTCATAACTAATACAAGTGGTGATGCCACTTGGGATAGACCCCAACTATTACAATACTCAATATAATATATTTATATTAATAACAGTAACTTACTAACTTGTAACTCTCTACTAACTAATAAATCACCACTAATAAGGATTAAACTCTCAATAATACAATTCATTATAATCTCATAACTTAACACTAACACATAATTAACCACTAATTCAAATCACTAATTATTTTATTTATTATCTTAGGAATTAGAAATACCAAAACATCAATTTCAAATTACAATTCCAACAAGGACAGTCACTGCAGAAGCTACTGGGAACTATTCAAGACCATTAGGACACAATTTCCAAATACTGCTCTTGAGGATAGGAGCAAATTGTTAAGGGGAAGGAAATGATACGTTCCTAAATTGGAATTAGTCTTCCCAAAGACTTCCTAAAGACTTATTCTTTGAAGTTTAGGGGGAGTTTGTTTTAGTTTTGATCACTTGAGAGGTTGTTACCTGATTTCTTGTTATGGTCCTAGCTAATAGGATTAATTCCTATTTGTTAGTTAGTCTGTTATTCATAAAAGTCTATTTATAGACTTTGACTAAAATAAAGAAGGCATCAGAAAATGTTGTTGTAAATGTTTGAGATCCTAATTTTCTCAATTAAACCAATTGTTTTCTTATTATCTACTTCAGCAACATAGGTCCTAAGAAGAACATAAACCTATTCATACCACCTACCTACAAATTAGTTCTTACTATCGTCGTTTATTCTAGAATTTAGGTTATACTTTTCAAGCTATACTATATATAAATCACGGATGTCATTAAATCTTTTGATTTCTTTAAATATCAATTATGATTTTGATCTTTTGATTTTTTGTTAATTATTTTTTTATTTAATAAGTTTCCATTTATTTGTAGGCTTATTTCTGTAACTCTTCTCAATTTTAACAATAGTAGGATTGTAGGTAATTTTCTTAATATTTTTTTTCATTAAGTTTCTAAGAATAATTAAATTCTTAATAAGCTTTTAAGTTCTAGAATTATTTTCTAATTTTATACTATGATATGTAGCACATAACTATGATTGTTGCAATTAAATAATTTTTATTCAATAAATTTGAAGTTTAACAATTGTTTTTTTAATTTTATATGCATATATATAGGGTGGATGTTAGCAATGTCCACTTTTTCAAAAAAACTAGAAAATCAGTATGTATTATTAAAATTAATTAATCATTTAAAATTTATTTTAGTAATTCAAGTTGAAAATACATTTAATGCTGAAGAATAGTGTATCTCATTATTATTAATCTTTCTCTCTCAAAAAACTGAGAACTTTAGGAATTTTCTTTTCTTTCTATTTAATGGTTTTTCAATCATGTTCAACTGGTCAAAGATTTAAAATCCCATTGTTCATGTTCTGTAGTTTGGAAAATCTTTTTTTTTTTTTTTTTGATATTTTCTGAATTTTCTCATAAACGTTGCTGTGAAGCTAAAGTCCTATTGGCTAAAAGGCTAAAACATTTTTCTCATCAGTGTTCTATTGTTCAAAAAATCTTTTAATCACTTTGTTCATATATATCCTATTGATCAAAGAGTCTTTTAATCATGTATTCGCTGAAATATTTCAATATCTTCCACCATTTGGGTCCTATCATTGTAATCAAACTTCCACCTTCCGTAGCCAGTACTACTTCCAAAATTTAATGTTTTCAATTTATTATTTTTTACTAGATTAACAAATTTGCAAGAGTTTTCTGTTTTTGCAGGTGATGCTGAGCATGCATCCCGGAAAACCAAGGTACAAATTGCTTCGTTGAGTACGGATACAATAAATTCAATAAACGAAAAAATTAGTGTCTTTTATTCAAAATTGTCAAGCAAGTAAGCATTGGAATAATTTAAAAATATTATTTGTTGCTATAATATATATGTGGTTACACAATGATATCATATATATAAATGATTTAAGAGACAATTATTTAGAGTTGTTACTTTTAAGTTTTGGCTATAGTAATTAAATATGATATTAATTTATTATTGTTTTCTAATTATTTGAAATTGATTTCAGAAATATAATTTCAATTTTTAAGTGTACCATAATTATAAAATTTAAATTGGACACTTTAATTCTCTATTCATATTCAAATTCATTAAATCCAAAAGGATCCAATTACAAAATACTAATATTAATATAAAACCTTTAGTTAGAGTCTTACATAAAGACCTTAAGAAGATTGGATATCATCATTTTTTTTTTATTTTTTTTTTCCTTAGATAGAGAGGAGTTCCGGTGTCGACAGTAGGACTGAAGGTAGTAAAATGGGAAGTGGCTTAGCCTTAGATATCATTCTACTTGAGCATAGCTCAAGGTGGTAAACATAAGAGAGTTTACATAGACATTTCCTATTAAAGTACATATATTAATGGGATGAAGATTTCTTGTCCTATTTTCCTATCGCACTCCCTGTCCCCTCAATCAAATATTGATATCTGGCTTCTCATTAATTTCTTAATTAACTCCAAACTAACACTGTCATTCTACTAAGTTTTCTTTAAAAAATAAAAGAAAAACAGTCCTCCATTCTCTCTTCTTCTTTGCTCTGATTACTTCATTGCATTATAAAATTTAAAAGAAAAAACCATTTCAATCTAATTTCTCTAATTTTGATAGCTAACACAAAATGCTTTGTACATACATATGCACTACACTACTCGCGTGCTCAAGTAGCTTATGTGCTCATAAGTCGAAATCCTGAATATAAAAAATGAACATTGCAAAAAGTAAGTGAGGATAATTTCTATCAATCAAGAATCAAAAGTTCTTAGATTTGAATCTTATCATTAATTGATATATCTTAATTTTTTTCATTATTTAAATTATTTGTTCTACTTTATATGTAGTTTTTTATATTAAAAAATCATGATGTAATATTGTAACAGGTTTATGTAGATAATAGTGCTGACAAAATAAAAATAATGAGAATAACTGATGTACATTTACCAAATCAACTTTAATAAAACAAGATAGTAAAAAATAGTGTGGAATTTAATCAATTACTAACCAAAGAAATATATGATAACTGTCATATAAGAATAATAGAAACCGAATGAATTACCTCTTTTCAGATAGTTATGAAGCCTAATCTTCTTTAACTACTCACTCAACTTTGTGTGCGCGGAACACGAGCATGCGACATGTATAAAGTTATTAAAGAGCCAAGTGTGCACCAACTGAGAAAGTATACACCTACAAAATAAAATAAATTCACATACGTAAAAGAAAATAAAAATTTAATAATAATAATTAAAAAAAAAGAGCAAAGTAAAGTGAGAAAAGAAAGAAGTTGTCTTTTTTTTTTTTGTCTTTGATTTTCCAATCTGTGAATATATTCTTTTTTTTTTTTTCTTTACAGGATGTTTAGAGCAACAGAAAGGGCAACAAAGAATTATGTGAAGACCAAGCGAAAAAATATATATATAAAGGGAGACTGCTCTCTGGATTTGCTCCTTTATAAATTGATTTAGACCAAATGAAATTAATCTGAGGAGTTAAACTAGATGAAGAAATATTGTACAACAATGAAAATTATAAAAGTGGCTAGTAGAAGGGACAGCACATTAAAAGTGGCAGTTATGGCCCAAAACGAAATGAAAAGCAAAAATTAGCTGGCAGGAAAAAGCAAGGCCACTGCTTTTGTACTCCGGTTGGTAGGAGTGCCAAATACAAAACAACTGTTCCATCAACCAAAGCCTTATTCCAAGGCTTTTATAATTGGAGAGAGAAAAAGTTATTAAATTATAAAAAACTTTTCAGACGAAAGAAAAAGTGCCATCTTTATCTGGGAGTGGTTATTTTATTTTACAAAATCTAAATATCAAATGTGATTTATTAATTTCAAAGTCAAGGTTGGATAGGTATTATGAGAAAATATTTTAAGCAATTGACATATGACGTGTAGGATTATGATGGATTTTTTGCCAATGAAAACAGGAGGATATCAAATGTGGTGTGATTGTGCGAGCTAATATTAGGATGGTTAGATTTACAAAACTGGTAGAGTCCAATAAAAATGGTCCACATGTGTTTAGTAATATGAAATTTAAATAAAAATATAATATTATATACATATAAGGCTCAGTTTGATTAAAAAGAGTATAAAATTTTGTCATTCTAAACATTAAATCGGCTCGAGAAACTTAAAAACTTTTAACCGATACATGAATTTGTATATTTTTGGTTTATGAGCTAGATGGATCAGTTTTAGTTCAATTTGTTGGGTTAATTCGGTTCTTGCAAATCCTTATAATTGAGCTTTCATCTCAGTCAGTATTAGTTTAGATGAAAATGTAAGTGAGAACTCAGTTATAATAATTTTAAATTTGCAAAAATTTAATTATAACAATTAAAAATTTAAAAATAAAATTAAACTTTTAATTAAATTATAAAGTTCAAAAATATAATTTATCTTGAAATATTAGACTACAATCTTATCTGTTTGAAAAAAATAATAATAATAATAAAACAGAAAATAAGAGAAATGATGGTTTGCAAAAAAAAAAAACGTTTTAAAATGGAAAATAAGATAAGTAATGGTTTGCAAAAAATTACTTACAGACTCAAAGGGGAACTCCTGAATAAGCACAAACTTGATGGTTAAGAATTTGAGTCACCTATTTCTTGCAATTGAAGTGGTAAAGGGAGTATTTAATGCAGAAGTATGAGGATGAGTTATCTCTTGCTTTAATACCATGCGCGTGAATGGCCTCGCAAGCAAAAGGGCCTCGCACGAAAGAATTATACTTGACTTGCCAGCCATCTACCCATTTATAATCAATGAACTCTTCAACAGCAGAAAAAAGAATTATACTTTACTTGGAGGCCATATAAACATTTATTTAATAACTATTATTATTTCTCTTATTATATGAAAAATATATAATTATACTATTATAAAAACAAATAATTATTGTGATTTCCTATTATATAAGATATACACATATTTAAATTTTCTACAAAATAAATCTAATTAACAAAATCAATTCAATCATTTAAAAACTACTATACAGAATCTCTCAAATTTTTTACTCTATTACTCTATCCCACCCTCCCAATCTCCTACTCTCTCCTACCTTCTGTCACTCTATTCCACCCCCTCACTCTCCTACTCTCTCACCCTTTTAATATATCAATATTTTTTATTAAATTAAATTATTTAAAAACTTAAATTAAGATAAAATATATACTAAACACGCACATATGTGCTAGCAAATCACTAGTACAAATAAAAAGAAAAAAAAAACAAAAAAAAAAAAAAGATAGAAGATCCCTTAAAATAAACAAGCTACAAATTTCCAATAACTTATGACAATGTTACTGCTTGTTTAGATTTTAATTGTAAGATGCTGTTGGGACTGCACCAATTGAAGTAAATATATATTATTTTTTTAAATTTTTAAAAAAAAAAAGAAGAATGGCAGACCAAGTAATTATCCGATAATTATTTTGAGAATTAATTTATCGTTAATTGAATATTTGTAAGATTAAATTATTATTATTTTTTTTCGGGTGAAACTTGAAACTGGTTGATAAATTAAAGTTATTAAATGTTTTTATTTTGTTTGGTGGAACTTGAAACCGTTTGATAAATTAATTGCAGTTTCATGAAGGCCTCGCACGAAATGCGCCTGGTAGATTCACACCGACGATGAAATCTTGCCCAAAGAAGAAAATTATAGAAGTGGCTGGGGGAAAGGCATCATATTCAAAGTTTCTGATATTGTGCATAAAAGTTTTTGCTCTCTCTTCCTAACGAAAATGAAAAGCAAAATTAGCTGGCATGAAGATAAGTTTGGAACAAAAATCAAAGTTATTAAAGTGGCTAGTGGAAGGGAATCATATTCAAAGTATCTGTGCATTAAAGTTTATGCTCTCTTTTCCTAAAGAAAATGAAAAGCATACTTAGTAGGTCGTTATGTCCGTCCATCCACTTTTGTGAAAACGTGGGTGTTAATTGACTTTGATTGTATTTGTTTTATAGAAGGAGAAGCTTGCAAAGGATCCTGGTAAACCAAAGAGGCCGCCAGGCAATGAATTAGATGTCTAATATTTTTTTATAATACAGACAAAATTTATCTATATCTTGAGTTTTGAATATAAAATTATTATTTTTTATTAATATTTAAACATATTTATGGATACTTGTTAGTATCCAATGACACAATTAGATACTTTTTATCATACCCCACACAAAAATATGACTGGCCAGAAAAATGAGTAACCAAATTTTTGTAACTTTGACTTCAACACAAAAAAACAAATATAACTTTTGATTAAACCAAATCATAAATGTAAATTTTAGAAAACACAAGTTAACTGCAAATATTTATTTACTGAAATGTTTAACAAGTTACTAAAAATTTCGATAGAAGTTCCATGTAAATTAGAACATGTCCCAAATTACAAACATATAATTCATGATTATATTCAACTAGTTTACACAACCACGATATACACAAGGAACTCTGCTCCATTATTCACCATAACAACCAATAACTAAACTAATATACAATACAAAAACTAACACCAAAGAACTAATGTGAAGGCAAACTTTCATCTTTTGACTTCAAGTAAGCTATATTGAATATACCTTGCCCCCAATTACTCGACAAGCACGCTATTGGTTGTTGATGCTCATAAAGATCATGTTATTTGAAAAAAAATATCAACAAAAAATATCAAGTAAATCCTTGGTCTAGTTGCTATTTAGTGTTATTATGGAAGCCCTAAGTAATTTCATCTCACGAACAACTGGCTGTCTTATTAAACTAAACTGGAGAGTTTGTCTCTTACAGAGGTTACTATTACTAAATTTAAAATTTCAACTAAATTTCTCATGGTTCTTTACGAATTAATTTCTCATCAAAGACGTCTAAAATCTAATTAACTACTGATTGAAGCTAATATTTTTATATCTCACACAACTCACAACACGACCACTACGTATTATCATGTCTAAACAAACTTAAACGAATTTAATGCTCATGTATCGTACAAGACTAAGAATAGTACATTAGAGAATCACAACTTGAAGTTTCAGGATGAATTAGAACATATCACTAAGTTCACATGCACCCCAGGTAACATACACAAACAAAGCAACAACGTCTCACATTTGCAGTCACAGACCTCTAAACCCAAGCTCTGATACCAACTTGTAACACCCCTCACGAGGCATGACTGGCCAGAGGATTAAATAACCAAATCTCCGTAACCCTGACTTTACCATTACTAAACACACATGATTCTCGAAATAATTATATTTAAAATCAAGAAAAATCTTTACTTACGTAAATTTGGAACATAAACTTGTTACTAAATACATGTTATTTTTTGAAAATTTCAGCCAAGGTTCCACACAATGTGCAACATGCCCAAAATATACACGATACATATTCCTGTTTATATACAAGCCAAAACACAATAACTACAAAATTACACATAGACAATATAGTCAAGGAGCACTGCTCCATTTCCCATTATAGTAACAATTAGCCAAACTATAATACAACATAAGACCAGACATTCACAATCTCTAGTGTGACTGCAAACTTTCACCCTTTTTACTTCAAGATTGAAATTCTGAAGAATTATCTTGCCTTTACAATCTCGGCAAAGACCATTATCAGTAACAGCTGATCTCGAGATCCTACTAAAAAAATAATCACAGAAGAAAGGTGAGTCATAAGGATTCCGTGAGAGGAAAATCGTACCCAAAGGGTACTAGCATCATTCAACACAAATATACAACATATATAGTCCCTTAGCATCACATGACAATGTTCATGTCTCCATTCAAAATTATATATACATGTGGCATTCATCATAAGTTCATAACTCACATGATTCATAGGCTCACAAATTAATCAAAACAATTATAACATAAAAAGCAAACAAAGGGCCAACGAGTAACTCAGCCCTGCACAATAGTTTCACCCCCTGTTGGGCATTTACGCTCTCGCACAAAAATTTATTCTCCATACATAATCTATCCCACTGGGACTGAGCACTCACATAAAAAAAATATTTTTCAAAATCAGAACATTTTAGGATTTCAAATCAGAATCTCTTAGGTGCACCTGGATTTTTAGTTTCCAAGATAAAAACTATTTTTCATAACAAAAAATCTCACTTTGTTGACCCTTATCAACCACGTTAATCAACCCTTCTTTGTTCTTGTTTAGGAACTTTTTATTCAAATTCCAACAATAATTAATCACCCATAAACTAAATCTACCAAAGTTAATTCATTATATTACAACTAGTTTCATTTAGGCAATTTTTTTTCCAAACATCTTTCGAACATAATTAATTTCAATTCATGTATTTGTATTTTTATATTTATATATATATTTATAAACCAAGAAAATTCATACAAATTCCTTACTTCCAACATTTGACATCCCCTAAGCAATAACCTTAAAATTACTTTAATTAATTAAAATTTTAACTTAGGGAACTCTTCAATTTCATTGCCATATTGAATCATTTTTTGATCCAAAATATATAAATACTTACTTTGGTATCTCTTATTTCAATTGTTATACTCCAAATGTTTATTCTTTCTCATGTTTATCCTATCCTAAATACTAGAGAGTATACAACTTCTCTCAATGTTAACAACTTAGAATTAATCCTTATTGAATCTAAAACTAATAGGATAACATGCAAAGAGCATGTACAAAGGGTTTCGCTCATGATAAGTCTCGGTATAAATTTTTTTTTCCCCTTGAAAAGAGGTTTCATCCTCACAATTCTTGTTTACTCTTCACCATGTACACGTACATGAAATTTGTCCTTTTTGAATAATAATTGTAAGCTACATAGTTGAACTATAATATAAATTATTCAAGTTTCTATATACTTTCGAAAAGTGGGGCACTCACCCTCCCTAATATAAGGAATTCAACTATTAGATGAATGCCTCTCAAACATCAAAACAATTGAAAGATCCCACTACTTTTTATTTCAGGAACTTAGACCCATATGATGACATACCTGATGCAGGAATTTGATAAGGAAACTCGGGCACCCTACCCTTTAATGGCCAGACTACATTTCCCAGCTAGCAATTGACTAGGAATAAAGGTAAGACAGATACTAAGTAGACATTGATGAACTCAAAATGATTGACAAAAGATCAAAGAATTCTGAAGAAATGCATTTTGTGATCTTCTAAATTTGTGGTTGCTGAGACGGAAAAAGAATCGATGCTCAGAGATAGATGGTGCTGCAAGATGGAGACGACCAATTATTCAAGAAGTTTCAAGAAGTGAAACAGGGGAGGAGAAGAACTTTCGGGAAGGAGGAAAAAGAGAGTTAGAAAAATATGAACAAAAAAGAAAATGAATAAGGAACGTAGGAAAAGGGACAAAAGAGAAATCAACAAAAGGAAAAGTAAAGAAGATATTTATGTATATATATATATATATATTTGGTGTATAATTATTTGTGATATATATATATATATATTAAATATTCATGTGCTGTTCATAAATTTTATTTACTTTACCAAAAATAAATTATACGTAAAATTTTAAATGTACCATAATGTATATATATATATATGCTTGTTGAGTTTAATTTTTCTTACTTGTTTAATACATGTGCTTCACTCAAAATTCACACAAGATAAAGTTAAGTTTTAAATCAACCAAGATTTAATTTAATCGTACACACTTATATGATTTATTTACTTCAAATATTTGCGTTTATGACTAGGATTTACATATCATATCTTAAAACTCGATTTTTTTTGTATATATCAAGAGAAAAATTCACTTCCGAAATAAAATCAATTTTATTAGCCCTTATCAAACACAAATAAGATCACCTATCAAACATGATTCAAATAACTCAATCAAAACCCTACATATTCTTATATATTTCTATATAAACACCTTTATTCAAATATACATAAACAATTATATATATTAATTGGGTTATAACACTTTCGATATTTTTGGATATCGTATTTTACAAATTTCAATTTTTTAAGATTTTCTTAATGTCAATAAATTAAAAAAAAAAAAAAAAACTATAATGGAGATTAATGTCAATAATTAACAAAGAAATGTTTAGTGATATGTTGTTTTTAATTCATTAATTTTATTTTTTTTTAAAACTATTTTTCTTTATAAATGTTTGTTTTTAATATTTACTAAGAGCTCATATTTTTAATTTAAAAATTATAACTAATAAAATATGTTATTTTTATTTTTACATATTAATGCTTAATTATGACTAGCTAAGATATATAAAATAAATTATACAATTAGATTTTATTAGTATAAAAGCTAAACGTTAAAAAAATAAAACTATTATGTGGAAGCTAGTGAAATGATAAGAAAATAAATATAGTAAAACATAAGTATTATTTCTAAATTTATTTGATTTAATTAATATGTATTGGTTGCATTATGTATAATTTAATATGAAGAGATAAATTAAATCTTCAAACAAACATAATTAATTATTCTATATATTACAAATAGGAGTGCACAGGTCTTGGTATAAACCACAAAACCGAACTGATCGAAATTGAATTTTTGGTTCGGTGTCAGTTCCTCATACATGTCGATTGTATATCAGTTTTAATAGGTGAGAAATCAAAAATCCAGTAACAGTTGCAATAGGCTTTGGTTGCACCTAAATCAAAACTGAAAATTAGTACTTCCATTGGGCTTCAGCCCATTTCACCTTTGAGGTGAGCCCAATCGAAAATTTCACTCTCTTTTTCTCTTGACTAGTTCTCTTCTTTGCGAGTCTACCTCGTCCCCAACACCTAGCCTTAACCACTGGCACTAACTAATATCTTTTCGACTCTTTCTCATTCCTTACCAAAAAAATCATGTCATCAGAGTTCCTCCAACCAGAAGTTCATCATCAATTCATTATTGAGACTGCAAGTATGTCCTTCCCTTCCCTTAGTGAATGAATCTTTTCCCCTCGTGAATGTTTATGCTTTTTGAACTTAGATCAAATAACCTTTTCAACTGGTTATGTATAGTTGACCTTGGATCACTAACTTCTTTGAATACTTAATTATCTGAGTTGTTTGCTGACACAAACATACAAGGACCCTTTTTTTGATTTTGGGCACAATGAGGGAAACTTCTGGATGATACTTGATGTGCAGAGAAATATATGACCAACCCTTGTCATTTTAGATCAGAAAGATGCATTTGTTGAATGTTATATGTAAACAAGATTTTATTCTTTACCTGGTCAAAGATCTGTAAAAACAAATAGTTTATAACATGTACGGTTCGGATATATATGAAGTGAATGATATCAGCTTGACTTAACAAATCATAGTTTGGGTTGCTAAGTTATATTTTCATCAATTGGTTAATTCTAAAATAAGATGGGAAAAGATTTATAACACAATAATCTGCTGCATTATCCTTGTTCTCCATGTACTCGTCTACTTAGAAGATGACACCTTTTACAGAGTCTCTACTTACCACTCATAACCTGTCTACAGTTAGATCAAAGTTTGGTTACTGGGTTGTCTGTTTACATAGGGGAATTTGGATAAGACAGAATTGGTTTCCACTGAAATGGCCTATTAGTTGTTCTGAATTTGAATTATATATAGATGATATTTTTCAAATCATGATATCTATTGTTTTTGTCATGGCCTATTAGCTGTATAAAATCATTGTATGGATTTCGCTTAATGTAGGACTACTCTAATTTTTTCTGTCTTTACTTAATGTAGGCTTAATATGGAAAACTTAATTGAAGATGTAAATGAGATCCCTCATGGACCAGAATTAGTTCAACCTCAAAGTGGAATAAGAAGAATTGCAAAGGTAGAGGCCTTCTTGAAAAATAAAAAAACTGTGATATGGAAAGAATTTGAGCTTGTCCTCTCGTATTTAGAAGGTTTGGATCCTCATTTTGCTGCTTCATGTATTCATTATGGTAAAGAACTTAGATGTCATACTAGGATTGATGGCACCGGTGCAATGAATAACCATATACCTACTTGTAAAAAATATATGACGAAAATGAAAGAAATAGGACTATTAGGTATAAATGATATATTAAAGAAGAAAACTTGTGATACTCTCAAGAACAAAGACCAAGTACATGGTGCTGATGATATGGAAAGTCATGGTTGAGTACATTGTTCTTAGGGAATTGTCATTCAAGCATGTTGAGTCTTATGCATTTTATAGGCTTTTATCTATTCTAGTTCCATGGTATGAGTGGCCACCTCGAATGACCATTGCTACGAGATTTGGGCACGTTACATTAATGAGAAAAGGAAATTGAAAAACATGTTTACTAGAACATGAAAAAGGGTTTGTCTAACTGCTGATACTTGGACATTAAATCATAACCTTAACTACATGGCTTTAACTACATATTTTATTGATAATGAATGGACCTTACATAAAAGAATCCTCAATTTTTGTAATAGTGGTGGTCACATCGGTAAGGAAATAGGAAATGCTATTCAGAATTGTCTTTTAGCATAGTGGATTGAGAGGGTGTTTACTATTACAATAGACAATGCTAGTGCCAATATAGTCGCTTTATTGTACTTGAAAAGGAAAATAAGTAGATGGGTGAGAACAATATTAGATGGAGAGTTCATGCATATGAGATGTCGTGCTCATATCTTAAACCTAGTTGCTTCAGATGGAATCAAGGAATTGCAGTCTTAAATTGCTACAATTCAAAATGTTGTAAATTATGTTAGGTTTGTGTGCCATGATGTTCCAACTAGATGGAATTCTACTTATTTAATACTTGATTATGCTATTAAGTTCAGTAAAGCTTTTGATGCAATAAAAGAGGAAGATGGAAGGTATAGGAAATGGTTTAAGCCAAGGAAAAATGAAAGTGAAGGTGAAAATGAAGAAGAAGAAGAAGAAGGTGGGGGTGAAGATAAAAATGATAAAGAAGAAGAGCGGAAAAAAAAATCAAAGGGTAAGGAAGGACCGTGTAATTTTAAGGATTGGGATAATGCCTTAACTTTTGTGAGATTTCTCAAAGTATTCCATGATATTACTTTGAGTTTTTCAGGAACCTTGCATATAACATCAAATGTATGTTACAATAAAATTGGGATGGTGGAAATGCAATTGACTAAGTTGTGTCATATGAAAAATAATGATGTCTTACAAAGGATGGCGAAGAACATGAAGTTGAAATTTGATAAGTAGTGGAGTAATATTGAGAAAATTAACCCATTGATGTTCATTTCGATTATCCTTGATACTTGCTATAAGCTTGGATATCTAAGATATATCTTTGACATTGCTTATCCGTTCAATGTTGCAATGGACATGGAGTATAAAGTTAAGGAGTAGTTGATGAGATTGTATGATGCTTATAGAGCTGAGGTTCGAGTTCCCCTAAATAATGAGTCCAAACTTGGTGGACATGGTGAATCTAGTACCGCTTATAAAGCATAAGTCTTATTATAAATGAAAGCATAAATCTTAATATACATTAAAGTTATGGTTTTTATTTATATTTCTTTCTTTGTATTTGAAACATTGCAAAATTTCTTTCTTTGTATTAAAGTTGTGGTTCTTAAAACAATGTTTTGATGAGGTACTTTCTTTAGGACAACTGACCCTGCACCTAATTTAGCCCCTTCTCTAATTCTTACAATGCCTAAGAATTACTTAGTTTGTTATGCTATGTTCAAACTAAATATGCACCTCAAAGTCACTGCAGACATGGTGTTGTAAGTGCTTGCTTATTTTCTTGATGTGTATGTTACTAAGCTTCACCAGTGAGGGATCCTATATGATAACAAAATTCCTCTAGTAAATTATGGAAATAGACATCATAAGGTACTATAAGAGCAGGGTAGAGAGCAAACCTTAGTAGATTTGCAAGTATGTGAAGGACAATATTGCTAATCTATTATTATTTGGTTTGAGACATTGACCATGGTAATATCTTCAAAAACTCTTACAAAAGTTTCCAAGAGTACTTTATTCTAGAGATTTAAATTGCTCAGTTTCATAGCTAATTGATTTGCTAAGGCACTATTTAATGAATCATGTGACAGTATGGAGTAACATTATTTTTTAGGATAATTATTTCTCTTTTTACTATGGATAGGGCTTGCAATCAACATAAAAGATTATTTTTTATGAGAATTATTTCTCTTTTTAACTATGGATAAGGCTTGAAATCAACATAACTGAACTGTGAATCTTCCACTTGGGTGCTATAATTGGCCTTATTGTTTTATATTGTATTTACTGTAGGATTGCAGGTAGTCACTAGCCAGTTGCCAGTTGCCAGGCAATTTCAAATCTACTTTGAAACTTAAGCTACATGCTTTTAATTTCTAGCCTTTCTTTGTTAATGGTTGTTTTTTGTTTAATGTTTACGCAATTTGGACAATGGATTGTGGTCTATGGACGTTAGATAGTTTAATTGTTTGAGTTTGGTTAGACTTTGGACATGTATTTATATTTCATATTCATTATATTTGCTTTTTAATTTAATTTGGTTGGATTTTGTTAGAATCAATGCATTGCATATACAGGCTTTGTTTATTATGTGTTACTAGTATGTTAGAATGTTGTTAGAATGCAGGTTATATATACATATATATATATATATATATATATATATATATATATATATATATATATCTTAATATAGACTTTTTTAGGTTTATTTTGGGTTTATAGTTATCAAAAAATTGTGGGCCTCATTTTTTCTGGTCAAAATATGCTTAAAATTTTCATTTTATCAGGAAAAAAAGAAAAGAAAAAGAAAATCATGTTGGGTTGAATTTTAGGCTAGATAACAGTGGGCCCAAAGGCCCTTTACAAAACCAAGAGGAACCGAACTGAACTGATCTATCAGGATCGGTTCAATTTCAGTTATAACCTTCCCCGAAATAGCAATTCTAAGGAAAATCGATATGCTCGGTTTTGGTTGGTAACCCCTCAAAAATCAATCGAAAACATGCCTTCTTGATTTGTGTTGCATCATAGTTTGAAAATGCCAGCAATAGTACATTGAAAAGCATTGAACAAAACAGCATTCCACGATTTAGGTTTGTTTTTGTTTTTGTTTTTGTTTTTGCATGTGCATATAGTAAAGTATATTAGATAACTAATTTTATTTTTATTTTTGTTTTTTTTTGCTTTACCATATGTATATAGGAGTCAATCAAACATTATGATGAACTCCAGACTTATGGCTCAGACAACTTGTTCACTATTGAAGCCTTCTATACTTAACGAAAGTAGAAGTAAAGTATATCAGTTCCACTCTTAGATGGAGGTAATGATGAGTGAAATGATATAGCTCTTATATATTCAAACATTAAACACGTATCCAGCCAATAAAATGAATATTTTGCATCAAGTCATTACTATAGATCTTATGCATCCAAGATGACTGAACAAAGCAATGTTTGTGTCCAGAAACTAATGAAAAATACTTCTTTTACTTGAGGCTATGAGGGAACAATTTTGTAAATTATGAAATAATTCTCTATGGGCACATTGCACACTATATTCCATCCTTTTGTGCTACATGAAGTGAGATTGTGAGAGAATTTGATGAAGACATAGATAAATTGCATACACTAAAAAGATCTTCACTCAATTATGCATCTTAATTTTGAAATAAGGGTATTTTGTAGCAGACCTACTTAGCCACAAAATCTATGGTGTGAACAGTAGTGATAATGCTTCCAGGCTTTCACACAACAAAAGTCATTGGAATCAACTTTGCATCTTCATCAAGATACTTACTTTCAAGTCATTGTAATTGGTCAATTAAAAATCTTCCATATATGAATTCAATTTTTGATAGAAAAAATGATTTATAGAAAAAATAGTTGTTCATTAAAATATGAAATAATCATAATCTAGATAATCATCCTTACATACAAACAAATATTCAAAACCGCATTTATAGATTGTTGGAAATATGGTGGGCTCTAATACGACTTTGTTAGAAATGTGTAATTAGCACAGATTATAACTTTGCTAGAATGCAGTGGAAGACTCCATTAATACTAACTTACTAACTTGTAACTCTCTGCTAACTAATAATGATTAAACACTTATAACTAACAATGAAACTCTCGCTAATACACAATTCATTACAATTTCATAACTCACCACTAACATACAATTAACCACTAATTCATATAAGTAATTAATTAATTTATTCTCCTAGGAGTTAGAAATACTAAAAAGCCAATTTCAAATTATAATTCCAACACTCTCCCTTAATTAGATATTCTTTTTTTTGAATTTTTTATTCTTGTATGGAGTGTCCATAACATGTTAATTGCACAAATTGTCTTCAAAATAGTTCACTAATTGACTCTTTCTTGATTTATAGTAACCAAATTTGCAATTTTTCTTCCTTCCTTGAATAGCTACCCAACTTACTATTTCACTTCTTGATCTTTATCATTAGCTAACTTTGCAATAGCAACATCCAATTTTTCCTCATTCACTTATCTACAAAGAAAATGTTGTTTTCTTTTAAGCTAGTCCCTTGTTCATAACAAATTTTTTTCACACAACAATATTCTCTTCCACCTCAAAAACATTAGTTTCATCATTTTTCTTTTCTCTCACGAGAACTTTTTTATACCACATTCATTTTACTCATGAGTATTCTACTTCATCATAAGTTGCGCATCAAGTGTTTTCTTCATGCTCCAACAATAAGTCTTTCTCTATGGGTAACCTCACATTATCCTACTTTAATCGTGAGTTACACCCTCATCTTATTCCTAATAATTAACATCCTAGCCAAACCATCGGGTTTGATACCGGATACCACTTTGTTAGAAATGTGTAAATAGCACACATTACCACTTTGCTATAATGTAATGGACACTCACATACTCAAACACACATTTAGACATTTAGAAAGAAAAAGATAATATTGTAAGATAAACTTTAACAACTTATTACTAAACTAATATAAAGTCGAATAGACCCAAATATAACAAGACTCAATATAACATATTTATACCTAGTTTCACTAACTCACTAACTTGTAACTCTCTACTAACTAATAACTCACCAATAATAATAACAAAACACCCATTACAAGCAATGAAATTCCTACTAATACATAATTCATTACAATTTCATAACTCACGACTAACACATAATTAACCACTAATTCATATTTCTAATTATTTTATTTATTCTCCTAAGAGTTAGAAATACTAAAAAAAAAAAAAAACAATTTCAAATTACAATTCCAACACTATCCTTTTTTTTTTTTTTTTTTTTTGATTCTTGTATGGATCAATGTCTATGACATGTTGATCACGCAATTTGTTTTCAAAAATTTTCACTAATTGACTTTCAATTTCCAGTAACCGAATTTGTAATTTTTATGCCTTCTTTGATTCGAGATTGGTCATTTAAATGAAGATCATGATCTAGCTTGAACAGTGGTGGAGATAGAAAGAGTATATCTTTTGAATTGTATATAATTACTTTAATTATGTTAATACAATAAATTTAGTTTGCTTAATTTACTTTAGCATTTTTTATACATAATTGAATTAAATCAAAATTCAATTGATTAGCAGAACATTAAGAAGAAAATGCTATAATTACCAATGATAAGAAAAGCAATCTATGTTAGGAATATGTCAAGCAATGGAGATCATAACAAAGGGGATCATAACAAAGGGGATCATAATACAATAAAATCTTTTTTTTTCACTATTTTTTTTTTGTTGTTGAAAAAAATCAGCACATCAGAGTACCAATGACAAGAAAAGCAATATCTGTTAGGAATATGTCAAGCAATGGAGATCATAACAAAGACCGCAATAACTGATAATAAAAATCACGGTCTCGAAATAGTAATGGAGACCACGCAGTCATTAATACGTAGCATTAGACATTAGGGTATTTGAGACCGCACATGAAGATTGAAATTAGACTATCAGAGACAATATTTAGCAATTTGTGATACTGAATTTTCTTGTAATGACACAATAGGAAAATATTCAATTAAGGGGAGTTTTAAGACAATCATGTAATTATTATAGTTTGTTAGGCATTAGTTTTAATTACGATTAAATCTTAATATTAACATAATCTCTAATATGTTAGGATTGTTGAATACATAAGGAGGCTGCTAGTTTTTATAAATATAAGACTTAACAAACTTCTAAAAAATAATGAGAGGACAATTGTGCTTGCATTGTAGAGAGCCTAAAAAATTTTAGGCTAAGTATAAACAAGAACTCTCTTGGTAACTCCCCACACCTTCAAGCATAAATATCATTGGTTGGATTCATTCATATGGATACATTTAAAACTTGTGTCATTGTTATGTGCTCTTGATGAATCAACAAAGAGTGAAAGCCGAAAGAAGATTACAATAAAAGAACTAATCAAAGGCTCAGAGGTACATAATTCTATTTTTATCTTATTTAATTGTTAAACTAATTTTAGGATTTTTCATATAATCATAAGGTGATTTAGGGTTAAAGAAATCAAAATTTTACATTCCACTCCGCATTTGATTGTCATATTTTATATCGAGTCCTTACAAGTATGGGAGATGAGTCATTATTTCTTGACGAAGTAGTTGAGGAGCTTATAGTTCTCGAGAATTCTAGTGAGATCAACCCTCCGATTGTTGAAGAACATGTAAAATTTTCAGTACTGAAACCAATACAAGTTCTGGTTGAAGAAGAAGCTCCAATTCAAGTAGAGGTTGAAGTTGTTGTGACTTCAACCTTAAAGTAATTAGTCAACATTACACCTCCTCTTATTGTTGAGCACATTGACTTTGCCATAGTTTTAATAGTTAAAGGTTCCTAATAAAGTTCTTATTGCCATTTTTTTTCCCTGCTATTGAAGACTTTGTTGCAAGACTTTACTCCTAAGTTCTTCATTTTGAACCCAGGATCAAATTTTTTATAACCATGTGAGAATGATAGAGAACATAATAATGAAAATTTAGGGTCAATTAGTATATTATTATTTGTTTAGGATTTGATTATAATTATGTAAGTTAGAATTTAATTTAAAATTTTAGTAGTTCATTAGGATTTCCTATTTTAATTAGGACAATAGATTTACTTTATGTTTTTAGGGTTTCCTCTTTTATTAGAATGTTATAACCCAATATTTTAAGTCACGTTTTAGAATTTTTATATGTAACTTGTCATGACTAGGAAAATAAAAATTTTAAATAAAGTAAAAGTGAAATAGAGAAACACTTGTATGTATATATATATATGGATGTGTGTGTAATGCAAGAACTAGTTTCCACCACACATTTTATGTTGACTTTGGCTATAAACTTTTTTTTTCTTTTTCCTTCTTTTTATTCACTCCACCGCCTCTCTATTTCTCCTTACTCTTTTGCCACCCAAGTCCATATTTAGTATGCTCTGTTTTTGCTTTGCTTTTGGTTTTCTTGGTCTGCTGTTGATCACCTTCTTTGTAGCCGAGACATAAACTTATTGTGTCGCCCTCCTTCCTCATCTTTCTTGCCTCTTGTTTTCCTTTGGTTGTTCCAAGGTTTTAGGTAGTTTAAAGATGCTAGAATTAAAAGAAAAACAGGGAATAGCAACCTTGTTTTAAGCTTTGCATCAACTAACCCATGTGACTTACTTTCCATCCGTAGGACAGCAAGTCCTTCTTTCTTCCAACCATAAACCAAGTCTTTTTTAGCATTACTTCAGCCAAGGATAACAGCTACAACGTCCCCTGTTTTAGGGCTACCACTAAAGGACTTCTTCCCTTTCCTTTCATGTTGCTAGAAGGGAGTTTTTCTTCAGTTAGAGGTACATGGCAGCTACGAATATCAAGGGCAGCAATCCTTTTGCTTGCTGTGAGCCTTAATTTGTTTAGGTATTGTTAACCCTAAGGAAATTAGGAGAATGAACCAAAGTTTAGGAATGGAAGCTTAAATGTGGTTGAAAGAAAGGGTTTAGAATGAATTAGAGTGGAGTTCCATAAGCTAAGCTTTTAAATAACTAGAGTAATTTTAAAGTTGATGTTTGGATGATGGGAAATGTTGGAAGTAATGAATTTGTATGAATTTTCTTGGATATATATATATATATACACATATACATGAGTTGAAATTGATACCCTTAAGATGTTTGATAAAATGCCTAAAAGAAACTAGTTGTAATGTAATGAATAAAACTTGGTATATTTCAATCCTTGTTGTTAGGGATTATGTGAAATTGAATAAAATGTTTAAGAATAAAGAGTAAAGCATTATTGGTTAAATGGTTAAGAAAAGGGAAAATCTTGAAACTTGGTTGGATTGAAATTAGAATTATATAATTGAAACTCTTTATTGATTTTAAACAATTAACTTAGCATTGGAATATGAGTAATGTTGAATTAAGGAATTAGTGTTGATTTTCTTGGTATGTATGTATGTATATATACATACATGAAACTAAATTAAGGTTGCTTTCAAGGCGTTTCAATAAAATGTCTTAGGGAAGTTTAATTTAAATATATGCATAAGAGTATATCAACATAGGTTTCATCAGTTAAACAATTAATAAACTAAGCAACACTTATGATTTTCAGTTTTGGAGCGTGTTGTTGAGTTATCGCTGCCTTTGAATCCTAGAATGAATGACAAACCAAATCCTTAAGCCTAGTGAATGGGAAATGTTACTCTTTAGTTGCTAGATTATCGAGATTAATTGTTTTGGTGTATTTTATGAATATGTTCATATAGTTGCAAATATGAATGTGTAGTGTTATAAATTGAGTTAATTGAATAAAGTACAATATTGTTAACCTTCTTATATATTGAGTTAATTGAATTAAGTTCTATATTGTTGATCTTTGCACAGTAATTGAATTATATTTAATGTATGACTTTATTTGTGCTTGATAAGAGCTAATAAAACTAATTTTTATCCGAAATAGAATCTGCACGCACCTAGGATACATTTGCTTGGTTTATTTGATATTTGATTAAAGATATTTGAGTAACTAAACCCCGGAGATGGATATGTGAGGAATATATATTTTGGTGTGTAGGAGCAAAATTGCCCCGGGGAGGATGTGTATTTGGTGTGCGGATGCTAAGTTACTCTAATTAGCTTTTTGAATGCTTTGATTGATTTTTTATATAGTGTATTACATAAATTGTGTTTGTTTAATTATATGTTTTCTATATTTATGTACGTGTGGAATTTAATTGTTTTGAAATTATTTGACCTATGTATTCTATTCATATATTAAGTGATGCTAGTATCTTTTAGGTACGTTTTTCACTCACTGAGTTTTTGTGACTCACCTTTCACTTGTTGATTTTTTTTTAGTATCAAGATCTCATCAAATGTCTCCTACAGACACTTAACTTGCCGATTGTGTTGCGGCATGGTCAATATTCTAGATCACATACTTAAAGCTAAAGGATATAGTTTGCAGTCACATCAGGGACTTAGTGTCGGATTTTGTTTTGTAAAATAGTTTAATTGTTCCTATTTATGGTATAAATGGAGCAGAGCTCCCTGTGGATATTGTGAACGTTGTTGACTGGTTGAATGTAACCAGGCTATACATCTTTGTATTATTAGGCATGTTCCACTTTACAGGGAACTTCTATAAAAATTATTATTTAAATCATTATACTTTTCAATAAATAAGCATTTGCATTTAGTGTCACACCTCTCACGAAAGCATGACTGCCTAGAAGATTGGATAACCAAACCTCTGTAACCTTGACTTTACCACAACTGAATGTATAAGACTTCCGAATAATTATATTTGAAACCAAGAAAATCTTTACTTAATTAAATTAAAAACATAGACTTGTTACTGATATACAATATTTGCTAAAAATTTTGGCAGAAGTTCCCTGCAATGTGGAACATGCCCAAAAAGAAAAAAACATAATCTTGTTTGTTTTTATGCAATAACAACAACAACAAAGATAACAAAGAGCTTTGCTCCGACCATATCACAAATAACAAATAATTAGACTATTACATAACACAAAAATGACATCCCACAGTTCTAGTGTGACTACAAACTTTTACCATTGACTTCAAGTATGAGATCCTAGAAAATATCTTGTCGTACTCTGTCAGTAAGTCACGAGCTCGGCGACACCATATACTAAACTCATGTTACTATAAAAAAAATACACAAGAGAGAGGTGAGTCCTACTGACTCAGTGAGTAGCAAATCATACCCGAATGGTACTAACATCACTTAAACACACATATATAATATATAGTTGATCAATATCAACATATCATAATTTTCAAATCACTAAGATTACACATGCACAATTACGGAATCATAAAACTTAACAAGCACGGTTCAAATAGTACTCTGTATAATTCAATCAAAACAATCAAAGCATATAAAGCAAGGAAAGGGCCAACGAGTAACTCAAGCCCGCACAATAGTATCACAGCCTAACAGGCATTTACGTGCCCTCACAACAGATTAATCTCCATACATAATCTATCCCACTGGAGCTGAGCGGTCAAATTTTTAAAATATTTATCAGAATCAGAATATCTCAGAATTTCAAATCAGAATATCCTAGATGTGCCTGAATTTCAATTTTGGAAATAAAAATCATTTCGAATAAAAATTTACTTTGTTAGCCTTTATCAACCACAAACAATTTCAAGCATCAAACATAATTCAAATAGTCAATCATAACAATATGATTCTTATTTATCACTATATAACATATATATACATAAATGCATCAAACAATAAAACACACTAATCTAGCAAGTCGTGGCAATTAACCACTCACTGATTTACAAATCTTGTTTGTTACTTACTTTTGCAGTTCATGCACGTCGTTTATTCAACAATACTTTCCAAAGCTGCAATTACATTTTCCAAGTATTATTAAGTTTATCAACTTTATAAGTTACAACAGTTTAATTACGAAAATCTAGAGTGACTAAGTTTCAAGTAATTATTTAAAGTTTACTCTGTTTAGGTATTTTTACAACCCCCTTGGATATATGTTTGTTTTTAACTTACATAATTAATCAAATTCAACAAAACCAAGTTTGAATATTAACTGTAGGAAATTAGCTATCTTTCTTATTTAGAAACTTCTCCTAAAATCAGCCTTGAACTCACTTAATTCCTCATATGAACAAAAACAAAGCTCTCGTAAGATTCCTAATTGTCAATATTGAACTCCAAGGCTTATAAAAGCTTCATACTCAAGAATTAAATTACTAAACTTTCCAGTCTAGTTTATTAAGATGTTAGGAACTTTTCATCTTCAAAACTTGACTCTAATTCATCCCTTAAGACCTTCTAATCTCAATTACTTCAAAACAGGTTTAGTTAGGACCCTAAAATCAAAACCATGACTTTCAATGCCCCCAAAATACATAAAACAAGGAATTAAGACCTGCACCACTTCATATTTATTTTTTGGTAAGTTAGGAATAACTTTTATTCAAAGGTAAGCTAATTCCAACCACAACCCCTGACAAAATCTCCCAGACTGATGGAAACTCATTAAAAATCCTAGATGGACCTAGTTGCAGTCCAACAACTCTACCAACAAATATACTTGGAACCATGTTATGAAATTTTGTAGACATCAACTCAAAACCCTAAGTTACATTTCTCTTTAGAACTTTTAATTTAATTCATTCCCAAAAGCACCCGAAGCACAAGATTTCTTTAACCCACGATTTATGGCCCTCCATCCCTTCAAAAACCACTTAACTCTCATTTTCCAACACTTTACCCAAAACTACCTTTCCTTTGTTCATACCCATTACCCACTTTCATTAACTCCTTAACCCACAACATTAACCAACCATTATCTACTCCTATTTACAAACTTTTTATTCAATTCCAATAACAATTAACCACCAAGACTTAAATCTACCAAGTTTTATTCATTATATTATAACTAGTTTCATTTAAGCATTTTTATAAACATCTTGAGCGCATAAATTACTTTTATTGATGTGTGTGGGTGTATATATATACCTATCCCAATTTAATCAATATATCATATAAATTCAACATTACTAATAATTCCCACATTAGTCTTAAAGTTAACTTGATCATTTATAAACTACTACTTACATAGATCATAAAAGTTTAACCATCACCCACACCAAAATCTCATTGTTCAACCTTAACCCATAACTAATTATCCTCCTAAATTCCTATATTCACAATTAACAACTTTCCTCACTTCACTATAATTAAGTTACACTTTTAATTCCTTATTCCTAATCCATAGTTTTTAAAAGAATTTCTTTTACCCCCTCACAGTAAGAGCTATGGTACCTATTTAATCCTTGTTGCCCTGCCTCCTCAATTCACCAACAACTACCCTCCAAATCACCCCCAATTGGACGGACAAGGGAAAAGATGAAGAAGGCAACTCTGTTGCTGCTAAATCAAGAAATAGTGTGACTCCTTAGTTGGTGCTAGTAGTTGGAACCAGGTTGTTACTTGGCTGTAATCTCTACTTCAAACCATCACACATAACTGCTGCCTCTCAAGGCCCAATAAGAGTGCTCCAAAACAAGGTAGTTCACGCAATCAAGAAATGTAACTAAGCTCATGGATGCAAGGAAAATTAGAAGGAGAAGCTCTTGGCAAGACTTAAGATGACAAGAAAAAGAAAAAAGGGACAGGAAGAAGGCTGTAGTTGATTCAAGATGGTTCATGGCTGCTATAGCTAGAGATGGAAAAAAATGATGTAAAAAGGTGAAGGACTCGGCCAAATAAAGAAAAGTATGGACAAATCTAGAACATGGTTTGGCGATGGAAAACAAACAATGGGAAGGAAGAAAATAGATGCATGGTTAGTCAAAGTATAAGGAAAAGGAGAGAAAAAAAATATATACATGTATTCATCATTTCATCACTTTAATTTACTTGAACACAATTTTATCTACTTTTGATCAACAATTTGTACACAAAATTTTAAAACACACTAAAATATCTGCTTATAACATTTTTTATTGTATTATCATTTAATTAATTTGTTTACGTATTTATTATTTTATAACTAAAATTTACACATTATCTCAAACTTAATGTTATTACATCTAATATTCTTAATATTACAAGATCGAGCTATAACATTTAGCTTGTGTTTTCTAAATTTGCTTTTTAATTTCTAATTTGATCATATGTCATATGTGTTTCTTTGATTTGAAACCAGGATTTCGGAGGTTTGGTTATCAATTCCTTTGAGTAGTCATGCCTTTGTATGAGAGTGTGACATAGAACTCCATTTTTTTTTTTTATGCCATTAGGATTTTTGTGGGAGTGTATATAATGACCCCTAGTGCTACATTGTTAATGAGTTTTTCATGATTAAAAATATTTTTGGTTTCGATTGTCACTTTTGATAAATTATCAATTGGTCCTACATCACTAGATCTATGTGGTCGAACCACATACATCTCTGTGTCTATCTATTATTCATTTCATTATTTATTTAATATTCTTAAATATACTACTTGAAACCCTAGTCACTAAGTGATTAATGAAGTAAAAGAAGAACAAAATGATTAAGAAGGTTTGCACAAGCACAACTCTTTTTCCATTAAAATATTTCTCAATGTCACACATTTTCTTAGAAATGAAATGTTTTCTAGTAAAGCCATTAAACAATCCGAGGAAACCTTTATCCATACCAATTACCTGTCATAATCCGAACTAGGGGCAGTGATTGGCATGAGAACTAAGATAAACCAGGGCCTACCGAGTTCCCACGAACCAACAAGACAATATTTTCTCTTAGTTCATATTGAATACTTGAATCATAATAAACTTGTTGTATTATTAATAGATTTATTTGTTGTACATGTGTTTGATTAAAAGGCTACTATTTAACTTGGTTCATCATGTTCCATTTACCTATCAAGTTAGTTTACTAAATAACTTGTTGATTTGGAGGTTACTCTGTTATTATTTTGCAGGCTTCGTTAGAAATTCTAAACTTAGTAATATTATTTGCCAAGGTGCATGCATAGCTAGAATATCATAACTATCTCTAAGTATGTCTTTTTCCTTGTTTACTTTTATTTTCTTTCTCAATTTCAAACCATATTATGGATTCATTATATGTTCAGCTAGCATTCCCCTTTTTTTAATTATCCTTTTGATTCATTAGCCAAATATTTTATATGTTCCCAAACTAAGGTATATAAATTATAAACCAAGCTTAAGGCTTTCTTTCATTATATATTGATTAATACAAATTACAATCCAAGAATCCCTCACCAAATCTTACCATTTAGCTTAACCTTTACAAGTATACTAATAGCTAAAAGTATCAAGCAGCTACTATATGTACACTTTTCTCTACCAATGCAAACTATCTCAAAAGTCTTGCTAAGCCCAGAAGTTCCCTTGCTGCCCATGAAATGTTCATCCATCTAGAAATCATTAAAACATACAAGAATGAGATTCAACAATCTCATTAGGCAAGGATGCAATACAATAGGCTAATATGATGACATTATGCAGCTAGAATAGAAAATGTAACACCATTTAGTCAACATATATTTTAAGAGCAATTCAATAGTTAAACTTGTTTCATATGATATCAATTCTCATTAGCCACATGTCTCATCAACCATACATCAAGGAATAATACAATTACATGTATAAACACCCATCAATTCACTTAACGTTACTCTAACATATCAGACAAGCAACAAGAAATCATAATACAATAAACAAAAAATCCTATCTACCTCAACTCCATCTATAGCTTATATAACATCCAAACATGTTAAGGGAAGGTTGGAACATCATCATTAAGATGTTAACTATAACTCTCTTTCAACTGACTCTTTTAAATTTTAGCTCCAACATACCTAAAAGTAGCCATCTTCATAACTGGTACAAAATAGGACAACTAATAAACATCCACTATCTGGTTGTGAAGTCACACTTCCAGACTTCCAAACTAACCAAATAAAAGCACAAACTACTTCTTCTATGGTTTGGTTTGGTAACTGCTTTTTAGGATTGTGTCTATGCTTATGAAAAGCAATTTTGTTATGTTTGGTTAAAAAAAAAAAAAAAACTAGGATCTTTTTGCTTTGGGATTTAAAAGGCTAGTTTTTGCTCTCAAAACTTTAAAAGATTAATATGACTTTGACTTTTAATAAAAGTTTGTATTTGTCATTTGAGTAATGAATGCAGTGGTTAATTTTCTCTCTTTTAATCATCAATGTCTATTATAATCAATTTAAATATTGAAAATAGCTTTACAATGAATTTAACAAGTAGTGTCGTGGCTTTTTAAAAGCAACTCTAAGAAAGCTAGAATAGCATAACACCTCTACATAAGTCACAGAATTACTAAACCAAACTAAAGTCTCCTCTACACTTTATCTTCAGGCCCTAACATCTAGTTTGGCACCTAAGACTCCTAAAACTAAGTTGTACCAAACTAGTAACACATATAGTATCTGGTTGCCAACAACAGATTTCAGTACTTCTAAAGTACACATCACTAGGAACCATATCATGAAACTTTCCATAATAGTTTCTCAAGATGTTAAGAACAATTTCTCTTTAACAACCCCAAAAGTGATTTCCAACACCTCAAGAATACATATATCATGAAATTAAAATTTGTACATCTCCAGAATTATCCCTTAATATTTTAGGAACAATTCTCTTTTAAAACTCCTAAGCTAATTTAGCTAAAAATTCCTCCAATTAAAACTTACCCTAAACCAGATTCTCTACAATCTAGCAAAATGGCAACAACTCTCCGGGGCTTCAACTTATTCTCTACTTTAAATAAGTCCAAGAAAATCACCAACATACTCTATAGTGCCTTATCTACAATGTCTCTTTAGCACTTACTAGTTGATTCGGCATAGAACATTTTCCTTTGCTTCAAACTCTAAACGGGTGACAAGTAGTGAACACAACAGGATTTTATGTCAATAAAACTCAAGCAACTACTTCTCACAAGCCACATAATGTTTTTGTATTCCTACCAGAGTCAAATCCCCAAGTTTTCTCAACAAGCAAACCAAAAATGGTAGTAGCCCTCAAGCTTTCTCTTAACCCCTAAGCTCTTTCTCAAAGGCAGCAAATGGAAGTAATGTGAAGAAAATGACCTCTCTTGATCACCAACTTTTCTTATATTATAATTCCTAATTTCAGCTATTTTGCACATATGTTTCACTTGCAAAGTTATAGCTTAAATATTCAGCTACCTACATAAAATTTCACCAAGAAAATACATAGTGGAATTCCTAGTCATCATTCCACTAGGTTGAGGTTCCAGTTGCAATTTAATTGTATCATTTGGTGTTTAACCCCAATTTTATCTTAATACTATTTCTCACATATTTAAAAATTATCTTAGGTACTTATAAATATATTTTTAACAAAGACATCTAATGAAAATAATTTACACCAATTCATACACACACATACTTATCAAATAAAACACACATACATTATAGTCAACTTTAAAGAATTAATTGTACCAATGTATAGCTCCAAAGAATATATATGATACATTTTTGGAAATATATATATGTCTATTAATTTAGGAATTGGGTTTCGATTCTCCTAGATAAAGTTATGGCTAATTTACTAAGATAAGGTTAGAGCTGTCAAAATCTTGCAGTTTTGCAAAATTTAACTTGAATTTTAAGAATTAAATGTATTAATATCCACATTCAATTACCATGTGTGATACATGCATAGAAGGATACATGTGTCAACTAATTTATCTCACAAACGGATTGTTATTTATAGTTGTTTAACTCAATTTATGCTAGTTAGATCGCTAAAAGGTCAATATGCTAGAATCTTGCATTTCTTGGATTTTAACTTAATTTTGATAAATTACTTCGACTAATCTACTAGTCCAAATATTACAAACCATATTCCATTTTAATATACACAAATCTATTTTCTAATACATCAATCGGAATTACATTTAGACATTTCTAGGGAAAAAAATATAAGTATCTAAATGAACAAAGGTCATGCATCTAATTGAACAGTTATATGCTAGCATTAAAGGTTTCTTGTATTTTCACTTTATGCTTAAAATTAAAGCAATAAGCTACAATTCTTGCAATCAAATAACATAAAAACATTACTAGAGTTATATCTATGCACTTAATGACATAATTTATTATTATAACTCTAGATTTACTCACAATTGAATTATTACTTTATAAAATTTAGGCATTTCAAGTGCACCAATAAGTATACAAGTACAAAGACATGTAAATATGCATTCATACAACATTTTGAAATTCTAGGGGTACTATCTCTATATTTAACTAATTAATTATACTGATCAGTTACTCCAATGATGACATATGATACATGGTTGATACATGTGTATATTAATTTCTGCAACAAATGAAATGTGATAATGAATTCGAACCTTGTAAACTAAAAATAATAATAATAATAATGTAAGTTTCAATTGCTTGAATTATACAGGCATTTTCTAGATGAATATTTACATACATTTATTAGACATACTTATATATCAATCTCACTTTGTTTTGTTTTATTAAGTTTCTCCCTAAGATCACATTGTATGATTTAAAAATGTAGGGTTTTCACATCTAACATACTCTTTCTTTCTTTCTTTCTCTTTAAGTTAGTAGCTTGATAAAATAAAATTAAAATAAAATAAAAATATTAGTAAGGCCCGTATGATTTATAATGATAGACTGTGAAAAAGTTTTATTTATGATTGATCAATGAGGATCACATTGTGGATATTACCTTACCAAAACAGCACCTAACAAGATATTATCTTGTTAATAAAGAAAGTCAATGTTATAGTATGAATTTATTTTCACATATTGTGGATACTGATAAGTGATTTTTAACTTAGTACATTGCTAATACATCACCAAGTAAATTATTGTTAAGATATTATCTTGTCAATAGAGAAAGTGCATGTTATAGTACGGATTTAGTTTAACTTGAAGATTAATGCTTATTACAATTATGTAGTCAACATTGAGTTTTTTACTTATCATTAACATTCAATCACAATTCCTTAGAAAATCGATCATTTGAGAACAAAAGCAAATGAAATGATGCAGTATGTTTAATATGGACATACATTAAAATCCTTTGACGATAATTTCTGAATTGTCTAAATTAGATAGTTTAGAAAAGTGTATACATCATTCTTTATATTGATGGTCTTACTTTTTGTTACTTTATTGAAATTTTGTTTACGCTTCTCTATGCTCTCAAGATGCATACTTTGACATGGGGACATAATCATCATACCTTAGATGGCGTAGAATTTTTACCATGGGAAAATAATGTAGAATTTTTACCAATTTGTGAGGAATTGACCAAGCTACTCACGGGAATGTATGTATTTCTTTTCTGAATGGGATAGAATCATCTTACCTTAGATGGCGTTGAAGTTGTTAGACAAAATACATGCATGCATGCTTGATTTTATCATTTAAATTATCTCTGTTTTACCATTGAGTTAACTATTAGAGTTTAGATTATTTATCATTCGTGTAGAAAAATATTAGTTAATCAGAGTTGGATGAAGCATTGCGTGTTGAATAATGCTATTTCAAATGAATTTAGGGCGGGAGTTAATGCTTTCCTTGATTTTGCATATTCAAATGCAAAATTTGTGTATACTGAAATTATTTGTTGTCTTACAAAGTTTGTGATAATATGAACTTTCAATGTAGAGACGAAGTCAACGTACACCTTTTTAAGAAGGGTTTCACACAAGGCGACAAAAAGTAGATTTTACATGGGGAATGACATAATAGTCAAGCTCAACAATCTACTATTGTTGTGGAGGAAGGCTTAGAAAAACAAATCAAATGATGTAGATGATAATGGATTATATAGGAACTAATTACAATTGGAACATAGAAAATCCAGACACCTAAGTCTCCAAATTCTATCAAATGTTGTATAATGCTAATAAGCTAATATGGAAAGCGTGTAAAACACATGCTATTTTATCGGGTGTAACAAAATTATTGAACTATAAATCAGAGTTTTAATGTCACCGTGAATTGCTACAATCAATTCTTCTCAATATTCAAGAGCATGTTGTATGAAATCGAAAAATTTCCTAAATTGTTTTGAATCGAAGAAAATGGTGAAGGAATGTGTCTTGTTTTAAAACAGGGATAAAAGTAACGTACCTTACAAGATATTACATCACTAGCTTCTAATCATCAAAAGGCTTTAAAGGCTAAAAATGTCTGATGCCACTGCAAAAGCACATGAGATGACCTAAGAAGCATAAACGTGAAAACCTAACGTGATGATACATTTGTTGGATGGTAAGGCATGGAAACATTTTGATAAATATCATCCATCATTGAGACAAGAAATAAGTAATGTCAGAGTTGAACTCTCAACATATAGGTTCACTCCATTTTATAAATCGGGGTTCTAATATTCTTATTGGCTTGTGTTTGTCTCACCATACCAGAATATTCATTGGGATGAATAAGACATATGGGATGAATCAGTTTCATGTTTTGATGAAAGATATGAATTTTATGCATTCAAGTAAATTTTAACTAAGAAAATTAGTCATTAGAGGAAAAATAGTTATTTGGCATCCGATGGACTTAGAAAATTAGCCATTAGGGGAAAACTAATTATTTAACATCTGATGGACAATTTGAGGATACCAACTTGTTTATAGGGACGAATAAGACATGTAGAAAGAATTGGTTTTACATTTTGATAAAAAAAAAAAGTGCATTTTATGCGTTAAAGTGTGTTTTAACTTATAAACTCAAAAAATTAGTCGTTGAGGGAAGAATAGTCATTTGACATAAGATAGAACTAGGGGTGGATGAGTGAAGATTTTGACAAGTCCCAAGCAATTTGAACTTGGGATTGGTGTGGAGGATGTGGGTTTTGGGCAATTGGGAAGATTGAGTGCAAGAAGTCAAAGAAAAAAATGAAATCAGGGAAGAAAAGGAAAAGGTAGCAGGGATCACAGAGACAACTATGGTAGTAATGAGAACAGATCCATTGACTTGCCATTGGAGACGAACATGAAGAATAGTAAAAAAATCTCACAATGTAAAAAGAAAAACAAAATAAATAAAATAAGCAAAATGGGAATTACTCTCTTGGGGATCTGTTCTCGGGGTATATGGAGAGGTACATAGTTGTTTATAAAACAAACCTATTTGAATTCATTCAAAAAACTATGAATTCATTTCAAAAGTTATGAATTTAATTCAGCATGTATGAATTCATTTTAGCCGTTATAAATTCATTTCAGTGGTTATGAATTAATTTTAATGGTTATGAATTCATTTCAGGAGTTAAGAATTTATATGCACTTAAATAGAGAATAATGTTTGAGACTGTTATTATTTTAAGATGATTACAAAATTAAATCTGTAACAAAAAAAAATTTTGAAACAAAATATGTGAAATCTTTACATTTTAATAAATTAGATACAATCTTCTTTTATTTTCTTAATAAAAAAAAATTACCTCCACACGGAAGCATTCAGAGATTTTTTTTCAGAGAATTGCTATTACAAGAAAATTATTTTTCCTAAGGCTTAACATATATCCTGGAGGTGTACTGCCTGTAACCTTTAGAAAACATTTATGGTAGGGGCAATGGAAACCTTAAGGACAGGGATAACTCGTGTCATTCCTTGTCCAATTTTCTGAGTTCATCATATTTTGTAGCTACCAACTTAATAATCTTAAAGTTTCTATTATCGTGATAGATTCAGAGTCATTTAAAATTATGAATCAGGATTTTGTCAAGTTGGATTGTTTTAATGGGAACAATTTCAGTCACTGGCAAGATAAGATGAAATTCTTGTTAACGGTGCTAAAAATTACATTTGTGTTGGATCTTAATCTCTAACAAATTCCAGAGGATCTAAAACCTGCTAAAGGCCAGTAACCAAATTTTACTGTGATTGAATCATTGGAGAAGAAAAGGAAGAAAATAGCTGAAAATAAAGAGCTTTCTTGTGAACACATCCTCAACACACTCTCGGATCATTTTAATAAAATCTACACAAATGTCCAATCACTAAGGGAGCTGTAGGAAGCTTTGGAGTTTGAGTACAAAACTGAAGAGGAAGGCATAAACTAGTATTTAATTTCTAAATACTTAGATTTTAAAATAATTGATAATAAGTCTATTTTAAAGTAAGTGCATGAGCTCCAGGTTATTGTCAACAAGCTGAGGGTCCTTAAAATTGTCTTGCCTGAAACCTTTCAAGTTAGAGCGATAATTGTAAAATTGCCTTCAACTTGAAAGGATTTTTCCAAAAAGTTAATGCACAAATCTGAGGACTTTTACCTGTATCAAATTCAGAAACATCTACGTATTAAGGAAGAGGCCGGAAAACGTGATGTTAAAAATTTGACTCAAAGTCAGTTTAGTGTTAAATATATGGAGACAAGATCATCAAAAAGGAAAGGACCTGGTGTTGAAAAGAACAATGAAAATTTTAAGAAATTTGCATAGAATTCTAAGCATAATCCTAATAAAAGAAAAGGCAAGTGCCATGTTTGTGGAGAAATAGGACACTGTGCTAAAGAATGCCAACATCGTAAGAGTGGTCTGGGCTCAGCTAACATGGTTGAGGAGAACTTTGTTGCCATGGTCTCGAATCTTAATCTAGATGTGACTATGATTTATGAGATTCATATGGCAAGTGACCCTCAAGCTAGTGGTTGGACTCTGGAGCTACTATCCATATTTGTAACAACCGTGTTACAACAATCGTGTTATGTTTAAAACATTTGAAAAGGTTGTTGGGCATGAAGTTCAAATAGAAAACAGTTCATGTACTTTTGTTGAAGGCAACACAACTGTGGAGATCAAATTTACTTCTGGGAATAAGCTAACCTTATTGAATGTTTTGTTTGTGTTAGAAATTAGAAAAAACTTAATTTTTATAGATCTTTTGAATATCAAAGGTTTTAAAAATTTTGTTCAATTTGGCAATGTCATTCTTACCAAGAATGGTGTCTTTGTTGGAAAGGGATATGCTTATAATGGAATGTACAAGATGTCAGTCAATAATATCAATTTTGTTTCTACTTCTATGAATTGTTCAATTTCTTTATGGCATAGTCAATTAGGACATGTTAGTGCAAAGAATTTGAAAAATATGCATGCAATGGGATTAATAGATATTGGTGATGATGAACTTGACAAGTGTGAAGTATGTGTTAAATCAAAAATTGTGAGAAAAATCACTTCCAAGTGTACAAAGAGAATCACAATTGTTAGATTTAATACATACCAATATTTGTGAATTGAATGAAATGTTGACAAGGGGTGGAAAATGATATTTTTTTTACATTCATAGATGATGCTAGCATATTCTACTATGTGTATTTGCTGAGAACAAAAGATGAAGTTCTTAGCTCATTTAAACAATATAAATCAGAAGTAGAAAATCAACTTGAGAAGAAGATTAAAATTCTACATTCTAATAAAGCATGAAATACTGTTTAAATGATTTTGATGTATTTTGCAAATAAAATGGCATCATACATCAAACAAGTGCTGCATATACACCACAACAAAATGGTGTAATTGAAAGAAAAAATTGTACATTTCATGATATGATTAATTGTATGTTAAATCATGCCAATTTTCTAAATAATTTGCAGGGAGAGACTTTTAACTACTTATCATATTTTAAATAGGATTCCTAGTACAATTGTAAAAACTAGTCCTTATGAAATATGAAAAGGCAGAAAGCCTAACATAAATTATTTTAAAGTGTGGCGGTGTGTTACTTATTTTTGAGTTCCTGATCCTAAGAGGTTAAAGGCTAAAGCTATTAAAAGTGTATATATTGGATATGCTACTAATAGCAAAGCCTATAGACTTCTTAATTTAGAATCTAATGTAATAATTGAGTCAAGAGATGTGGAATTTTTTGAAAATAAATTTTCAAAGATGTTGAAAATGTTGCTACACATACACTTGATGAGCCTAGAGGGATATAAGGTTCATTGTTGAGATTGGGGAACCTAGTGTTCTAGAACAACCAAGCGGACCTAAAAGGAGTACTAGATCTAGAAAAGAGAAGAATTTGGACAATGACTTTATTTCTTCTCAATCCTTATTATTTTTGGTGGAAGGGGACGAAAATATTGAAGTGGTAAATGAGATACCCTATGTATATAGTCTTGGGACTGATCCTAAATCATTTAAGGAAGCAATGGCTTCTAAAGATGCTGCTTTTTGGAAAGAAGTTGTATATGATGAAATGGAGTCAATTTTAGGAAATAATACTTGAGTATTGATAGATTTACCTGGTGGTTCTAAACCTATAGGGTACTAATGGGTATTTAGAAGAAAATATAATATTAATGGTACTACTTCTTCTTTTAAAGCAAGATTAGTAGCTAAAAGGTTTATACAATTAGAGGGTGTTGACTATTTTGACATTTATGAACCAGTAGCACGAGTTACTCCGTCAGAATTCTTTTTTCCTGGGCTTCTCTTTACAATCTTTTGTTCATCAAATGGATGTTAAAACAACCTTTTTAAATGGCAATTTGAATGAGGAAGAATATATAGAACAACTTGAAGGGTTTGTTGCTTCGGGAAATAAGGCTAAAGTGTGCAAGTTAGTTAAATCTCTTTATGGTCTAAAACAAGCACCAAAACAGTGGCATGAGTGATTTGACATTGCTATTTTCAACTTTGGGTTTGAATATAAGAAGGCAGACAAGTGCTTATACTCTAAAACCACTATGGACTATATGGTGATAGTCTGTTTGTACGTTGATGATATGTTGATCATTAGTACAAACATGGTTGGAGTAAATGAGACTAAAAAGTATCCATCTTCTATCTTTAAGATAAAAGACTTTGGTGAAGTAGATACTATTTTAGGCATCAAAGTAAAAAGACATAGTGGGGGTTTTGTATTGAAACAATCCCATTAGATTGAAAAGGTATTAAATAAGTTTAGTCACCTTGAGATTAAGGAGGTGAACACTCTTTTTGATAATGGAGTTAAACTTAAAGAAAATTCTGGTAGAGCTATTGCATGGCTAAAGTACGCAAGTGCTATTGGCAGCCCTTATGTATGCTATGCACTGCACTAGATCATATATTTCTTTTGCAATTTCTAAACTTAGTAGATACACGAGTAGTCCAAATGTTGATCATTGGAAAGCTATTAGTAAGGTACTTGGTTACCTTAAGAGAACTAGTAGCTTAGGATTATTTTATGATAAATTTCCTAGTGCCTTGGAGGGATACTCTAATACGAGTTGCATCAATAGTGTAGGAGATAATAAATCTACAAGTGGGTGGATTTTCACTCTTGCTGGTAGGGCAATTTCTTGGGCAAGTAAGAAACAGACATGTATTTCCCATTCTACTATGGAGTCTAAGTTTATAGCTTTGGCTCAAGTAGGACAGGAGGCTGATTGGATAAGAAATATGTTATTAGACATAGATCTTTGGCCAAATCCAATGCCTCCCATTTCACTACATTGTGATAGTAAAGCTACGCTTACAAAAGCATACATTGGTACCTATAATGGTAAGTCTAGACATATCGGTCTCAAACATGAACTTGTGAGGCAATTGATTCATGATGATATTATTACAATTGTCTATGTGAAATCAAGTAAGAACTTAGCAGATCTGCTTACTAAGCCTCTAACGAGAGACTTAATAAGTTTGACTACGCGAGATATATGACTTAAATTCACTTTGAGCTAGGGGTAATGGTAACCCGACTTATATCTAGGTTACCCCTAGTCTATAAGTTCAATGGGAAAAACAAGTCACAATTACTGGCTATGTTACTATCATTTGGTCTTATATGTAGTTTATGATAGTAACGTCTATTGCATGACCAAGGTTGAGCTATGCTCTTAACAAAGTGTTGTATTCTTAGCAACAGAAGTGCATGAAGAAACACTTTGCCTGTATGAACTAGAAGTAGAGCCACTACTTATAAAGAGTTATGGTTTACTCTTTTAAGGATTCATGAAACAGGATATTGTGCATGGCTATAAAAGTGCAAAGCGATGAGATTGCATCGTGGAGGGAGGATTGTGTGTGTGTTGACTCCAGTCATTTCATATAAGAGTAGAGGTTCAATCTACAGACACCATCAACTTCGACATGATTTTGAGTTATTTACACTAAGGGAAGGTTTAATGTTCATCACACCTTCCTTTATGCATATAATCCTTAAAATTAATTAACAAAGCATTGTTTAGTTAAAAGTAGTTTTCCAAGCAAGTGAGGGATTGTTGAAATGCACCTTAAATGGGGTGTTTCTAATCATGCCTAATGTGGGGTATAATGGAGAGGTGCATAGTTATTTGTAAAACTTACCTCTTTGAATTCTTTCAAAAAATTATGAATTCATTTCAGCAATTATGAATTTATTTCAACGGCTATGAATTCATTTTAGCGGTTATGAATTTATTTTAGTGGTTATAAATTCATTTCAGCAATTATGAATTTAATTTAGGGGTTATGAATTTATTTCTGCTGTTATGAATTCATTTCAACAATTATGAATTCATATGTACTTAAATAGAGAATAATGTTTGAGACCGTTATTATTCTTAAAATGATTTCAAAATAAAATTTGCAACTGAAGATTTTTTGAAACAAAATATGTGAAGTCTCTACATTTTAATAAATTAGATACAATCTTCTTCTCTTCTCTTAATAAAAAAAATAAAATTAACCTCCACAGTAAAGCCTTCAGAGTTTTTTTTTCTGTGAATTGCTATCACAAGAAAATTATTTTTTCTAAGGCTCGACATATATCCTGGAGATGTATGGCCTATAACCTTTAGCAAACCTTTATGATAGGGGCAATAGAAACTTTAAGAATAAGGACAACCCTTATCATTCTTTGTCTAATTTTCTGAGTTTATCATATTTTGTAGCTGCTAACCTAATAATACATATGTTTTCAAAACAAAAAGAAAGTTGGTGCATTTATATATATATACTAGATGAATTAGTCCCGTGCAAGGGTATTTTATTTTATATTTTAAATTTATAATATTTTATATTTTATTTATTTAGTTTTTTGTGTTGTATATATCTTTATATATTCTATTTTTACAAAATTGTTATAGAATTATTTATTTCTAAATGATCTCGACACATGCAACAAACATGTTATTTTGTTTATATTTTATTTGCTTATTACTTAAAATTATCACTTGACTCTATTAAAGCATAATTCAAACATTTTAATAGCACATGTTTATATTTTTCATTTTTAGTTTAGAAAAAAGAATAAGTAAAGTTTATAATGCATCAAATATTAGTTAAGTGTATAGTTTGAGGATAAATGTTGTCTAAATTTTGGTTTAGGAGTTGAATTTCTTTTATATATTTTTTCAAGTACTCTAAACAAATAATTTTGTTGTCTCATTCATTCATACATAAATGTCAAGTTGGCGTATATGCACGTTTTTAATAATATTAGTAATCAATAAAAACCAACAAATATTATAATAATTAGGAAATAATATGAAGTATCATTAATTTATCCATTATTTATGTCCATTAATTTTTTTCCTGAAATTTTTCTTCTTCCATAACCTTTTCCTTCCTTATATATATTAATCATATTTTATTACCACTAACTATTAATAATCATACAATAATTAGCATAATGCATAACTCAATACTCAATTAATTTACTCCCTATATTAATTATCTTTTTTTATATGTAAAAAAAAAAGTGTAACTACTCACTTCTAATTCATCTATAACTTACTACTATTAATTTGTCATAATTAATTCCCTATATCAATTACATTTTAAAAATAAAAATATAGTATAACGGCTTATTTTTAACTCATCTGCAACATACTACTATTAATTTATCTTAATTAATTTTTTGGTAATTTTTGCCTGAAATTTTTCTTTTCTCATACATTTTGATTCATTGTATTAATCATATTTTACTGTATCACTAACTATTAATCATTACTACAATAATTAGGTCAATGCATGACCCATTTTTAATTTCATCCATAATGTTTATAATTAATTTATTCTCTATATTAATTATTTTTAAAATAATATTTATTAGATACAAAGTGAAAATTTTAATACAAAAAATCATCACCAAATTAAGATGTAGAGATTTTGAGAGTTTGAATTTTTAAATAACATTTATCAGATATGATTACAATTTTGAGAGAATTGAGGAGTTACCTAGAAAATTTTTAATAGATACAAAAATATCACCTAATTAACTTTTGTATTAATTTCAATATAGAAAAGTTGAAATTTTTTATTAGAAAAAATTTTGAAAGGTTTTTATGTAATTGGAAATTAATGTACATTTATTAAATATGATTTGGATTTTAAAAAGTTTTAGGAGTTACATGAAAATTTTGAATAAATAAGAGAAAATTATTACCAACTTAAGTTATGTATATACTTCAATATAGAATCGTTTTTTTTTTTTTTTTAAGGTTCTAATTGTTAATCGTAGAGTCTTTTATGATTTTATTTAGTATGATTTTATTTTTTATGAGATTATAACATTAATAAAATTAAAGTGTTTTTTTTTTTTTTAATTTATTAATATTTTTTATGTTGTAGATATTTTATATATTTTATTTTAACATAACTAATCTTAGATTTATTTTTAGAAAGAATAATGATAAGAGTATAAATTATTTTTATAGTCTTGACTTTTAAATTAATTCAAGTGATGGATGAAAATTTGAACCAAACTTGCTTTAAGGAGAAATGAAGCAAAGAGTTCATATGAAAATATTAAAATAGAATTGTTAATATAGATAAAATGCATGGATCGCTTTTACTCTTTTAACAATACACAACTCTACTAACAAATCTCAAAAATATGATATTCTATGCTTGTTTGTTATCCAATCTATCATAATTTTTGGTCGTCTTTTCTGACATTCTTTTCAATTGTTATTATAGGAAATTATTTATAGTTCAATCCCTCTAACTAAATATGAGAAACCCAAAAGCTTCCACCTCTTTTTCTTTCATCTTGCTCTTGCATAAGCTTGGCTATTGAAAATTTTGTTGTCTAATTTGCTGCTAATCATGGCCACAATTATCAGGTAGTCCTCTTAGTGAACAACTTTCACTCTTCCTCTAAGCCATTGTTGTTGATACCATCATAACAACTACCATGCATATGTAGAGTTATATTGGCATAAAGGTAGAGATGACCATATTTATAATGTTCAATATCTGTTCATGAAGACAAAGAGTCAAGTAATGGAAAGAGATTTGAGAAAAAGGAAGTGGTATAATAACATTTCTTATTAGAATTGATAAAGGCATAAGTTTAGGTAACTTGCAATTGACAATTAATGAAAAATAAATAAATGATTTAAGAAGAAATAGTGGGAAAACATGAATGATTTCATTTTTATTTATTTTTTTTGTTTTATTTTGTCTTTTTTGTTTTTTTGCATTACTTTTATCTAAAAGCTTATGTGTTGTTCCTGTACAATCTTTATGTGGTATAAAATTAATGGGTGGAGGAGAGAGGAAATGAATCAATTGTTTTTAATTTTTTTCAAAAACTGACGTGGCATAATACTATGATCCTACGTGTCAGCATTATATTTCTTCAATTCTCAAATATCAATTTTATTATGTACTATACATATATACTAGTTGATTTGTTACATGCAAAAATCATAAAAGCTATTATCTTTAATAATGTAAAAGAAAATTAGCATATGAGTTTTTGTTTTATAAAGCTTAAAAGTTTTTGCTTGTTACTGTAGGAATTATTATACAAAGTCTGATATGTGGAGTTTTGTTATTTCATTTCTTTAAGTAGAAGTCTTGAGAGAATTGATCGATCAGCTAAGTAAACCAAGAAACAAATGAAAACATCATCCAAAAATCTTGTCACCTTGCATTAAAAACTAAAAATGATTAAATGCACATCTAATAAAAAGAACTTTCGAAGTTTGAGGCTTCAGTTATTTTATTAATATGCACATCTAATTTTGTAAATGTCATAATATGTTTAAGAAAGAACGGAAAAAAAAAAAAAAAAAAAAAAAGAGAATTGAATTATATATATTATTTTAAAAGTCAAAATAACTTTATGATCTCCTATTTTAGATTTAAATTAATTAAAAATATATAAAACTTATTTTTTTTCTCTCTCTCTCTTAATAATCATTCATTATCTAACTCACTCATATAAATTAAATATTTTTTATTAATTAAAAAATTAAAAAAAAATTAACTTCTTAATAACTTACCCACTTCACTCATTTTTACGCACTAACTCGTATTTTATATTTTAAATAGAATTTAAAGAGCTAAAATTATTGCTTTATACTGTAAAAAATTATTTGGAATGTGCGTAAGTGTGTGCGGCTATTATATATATAAGAAAGAAATATAGGTGAATATAAAGATGGAGTAGATAATATAGCAACAACTTTTGTTGTATTTAGATGAATATATATGAAACGCAAATCAATAAACTGTTAATAAAAGCAACATGATAAAAACATTATAACCAATGATATCTAAGAAAAAGAATAAATCTAGAAAATAGAAAAGAGTTTGACACATTTTACTTTATAGCAAGGTTTATCTACATAAAACAAACTTTATAGAATCAGTTTTCTCAAATTGCTCTGCAACTTCTGTCACCAACACTCTGATACATATATAAATTTTCCATCTCAAAAAATAAATATAGATCAGGATAAATGCATAAATAAACACATAATATAAATCAGAAATCTAATTCTTTACCACATTGCAGTAGCTCTCATATTGATAATCTCTACAAGCTGTCAAGCCACCTATTCGTTATCAACATTTAATTATTAGAACAACTTCACATAAATTCTCAAATCATAAATTATAAATAATAATTCTTTTTAGTTTCAAATACAATTTGTTAAATCATCAATCTCTATATATTGAGAGAAAGAAAGCATCTTAAATTTGAGTGAAAATAGAAGAATTTGAAAAAGATAAAGCAAAAAGTTCCTTCCCTGCTATTTTCTCCTCAATCAAACGGAGCAAAAGTAAAAAGCAACAAATCATAATCGAGCAAAAGTAAAAGCAACAAATCATAATCGAGCAAAAGTAAAAAGCAACAAATCATAATCAAAAGTAATTTATAATAAGTAGAGTACCTAGAGAAGATCGGAACGTCAATAGATACCTGACCTAGGCAACACACATGACAGTCTATAATACAAAGAGCCCAAAAAGAAAATAATAATAATCTTTAATTGTAAGCTAATTAAAACACAAAGAGGGTAAGTAAGAAATTAAAATTTGTATAAGGGTATTTTAATGGATCAAATTTTTTTACTGTTAAACCATTTTTATATATAATATAGATATAAAGATATTGTGTTGTAAAAAGTCTCACCGATTAAATTTTCTAGTTCTATCATTATAGACTTATAGTTGAATGATGGAAGGTATTATGATGAAAATTTGAACCTCTGTCATTCAATTTTATTTTTTATTGTTAATTAAGAACAGTGATGTTTGAAAATCTTAAAAAAAATAGAATTTGTGTCAATTAAAATTAATTTTATAATTCACTTTATTTCAAATAAATTTTTATGTAAGAAATAAAAAATTGTAATTATAGAATTCAGTTCATTTGAAATGAATTGTTTTGCTTGGGACGTAAAAGAATTCATTTCAATTTATATTTTGTTTTTATTATACCCTTATTTTATTAATTTTAGATTATCATTAAACTAACAATGTAAAAAATATATTTGCAATGATGTTATCAATTCATTGAAACAAAACACTATAAACAATATACCTCACTTTCCACCTAAACAGTGTTTTACAATATTCACCCACTTGACAGAGCATTAAACAACCTAAAAAGCAAATACACCACAACGTTGTAATTCAAGACATTTATGTAGGTTTGGGAAAAGCCTAACTTTATTTATTCTTTTTCTGATGGAAAAAAAAAAAATGTCCCAATAATCAAGAAAGAGTAATATAGACACAATATAATAAAAAGAGTAGAACATCAGATATACCTAGAATGACGATGATTGATAGAGAATTGAGTGTCTATTGTTTGCTTATGGAGTAAAGAGCTTTATTAATTGTGGTTGAATAAGGAGAGAAACCGTATGTTGAAAAGAGAAATGTTGCTGATTCTTGTCTCTTCAGTTTTAGGTTAAAAATATTAGAGTTAATAAGGATAAGAAAGTTATTTTAGTTGTAAACTATTTTTTATTAATCTCAAATGAATTATACAAAATAAAATCTACCCAACCTATTTTATTTAGAATTCAAAATTGAAGAGTTAAAAAATTTCAAATAAATTTTATTTAAAATCTACACAAATTCATTTATTTCAAACACAAAACGTAGAATTCATTTTAAATCAATTAAATTTCACAGCTATTTTGAGTCCCAAATACATTGTAAAAGAATAAAATAAAATTGATGTGAAAAGTGTAGATCTCATTAACAAGAAAAAAAAGTAAATTTTTTGTAGAACGACACCTAAATGACACGTGAGCTAAGTCCCAATTATTTGATTCTTTTTAGTTATTAAAAAAGAAAAAAAAAAAAAAAAAACGAATGGAAGTATGGGATTCGTCAAAACCCGAAGATTCCAACGTCTAGCCCCAAACAACAAGACTGGAAAAGAATCAAACTATTAAATGTACCTTAAATTTGACTGTCGCCTTCCCATGTCTACGGAAATCGTATCAAAACATCCGCCCATGCTGCTGGCCTCCCATACTGGCCTGCCTGCCTTGGCTTGGCTTCACAAACATATTCAACCAACAAAACATTAAAATTATTTGTCATTTTTGAATTTACCCTTTATCTTTGGGTATATTACCATTCAGCCTCATATTATTTTAGATCTCTTTGAAATTATAGTGATGAGGGTAATGCCTTTCTTATTAGATCTCTTTTACTAAATTACAATTCTTCATTAAAATCAATGTTAGTTTAACTTGCAGTGATGAGGATAGTACCTTTCCAACAAATACGCTAAGTTTGAGTTTGACTGAATAATTTAAAATTATAATTATTAATAATATTGAGACGTACGTTACAACTAGCAGAATCTTCAAACGATTTGTAATATTGTTATTTTTAAATTTTCTTGTGTAGAAATTAAATAAGTAAACTAGACATTATATACAAATAAATTAGTTTGTGATTAATTTTTTAAAAAAAGTATAGAGTGACGTACATTATTCATATTACATTAACTATGAGTAAACTATACCATACTCATTATTGCATGACCTTTTGTGTTGTTAAAATAGGTTGGGAATAGTATGCGTTAAAAGAATATGAGTAAAGAGATAAATACTTCAACAAATTGATATTTATAACTATTCAAACTTAAAATTGATAATACATAAGGGCGCGAGACAACTCTCTATAAGTAAAATGGCTAACTGAGTTAAAACTCAAGTTAAATATTTAAAATTTAGAATTCTTAATGTAAAATTAGATGATTAATTCAAGTTAATTTAACTCAGTTAAATATTTTTAATTCTTAATTATCTTATATATATATATATATGTACTAATTACGTATGTTGAATTGTTTGTTAGGGTTTATTTGAGTGCAAGGGCCTAAATGCAATGAATTAGAAAATAATTAGTAACTAATAAAATTTCAAAAATAAGGTGGTTTATTTTCAAGATTCTCAATCTTTGGTTGGGAAATCAGGTAAACCTAACAGAGCCCACAACCCGACCAGGCACTACTCGCATGATTAATCTATTGCGTACTCCCCAACCACCCAATGGGGTCAATCCTATGCACGCTGTTTTTAGGACCATGTTTTACACGCACCACTTTATTAGTTATTAAAATTTTCTATTTTGTCTATGAATATTGAAATATATTTAGTTTTAATTCTACAATTTCAATACGATTTCAAAAATAATTCTCTTTATTTAAAAAACAAAAAGGAAATACAGATTTTTCGGAAACCTAATTAATTACATTAATCTGAATATAATATTTTTAAATCGTTGAACTTTAATAATTTTTTTTGTAATATATAAGACACATACGTAAGGAGTAAATTTATAATTTCATAAAGGATTTTATTTAAACATTTAAACTTTAAAAAGAGAGATACTAAATATTTTGGGACAATTATCAAATAATTTTCCTCTTTAACAAGACACATAATTTAAGATAAGTTCGTTAATTGCATTAATCAGAGAGATTGTATTATACCTATATTATCCTCCTTAAATATTGATACATGGTATACCCTGAGACTATCAAATAAATGTTTATTTTCTTCATGATTTTATTTAAAACCAATCATTTATTAACCCTTGAAAATCCTTAGAAAAATAACAATTATTTTGAGACAACCGAAATGATGAAATTTATTTTCGGACAGGGAAAGTATTTATCAATAATAAATTGGGAGTATTTATGCGCATATATTCTCTGTTAAGTGGTGTTTGAGCTATTTATGCGCATCTCAATTAATTTATCTTTTTAATCCATTCAAAATCAGATAATTCATTAAACAGTCAAGACTAGAGAATATATGTGAATTAAATTTCTCATGACATTCAGAAAAAAAAATTTCAACCTAAAAATTATTAAATTTTTATATTGTCAAAGTTAGAAAGACTGAACAACCCCCAAGGATTGTATACAGAGAACGTTGAAGGAAAATACCTCCAACCGTCTTTACTAGAAATCAATCCTAATTATTCCTAAATGAATACTTGTTTTTATGTGTTGGAGTCTTGGATCTATTATATAATTCTAATCACTTCTAATTTAACCTAAAAATAAAAAACTTAAATCTTCATATAATACGAGTCTTTTTGTTATTGTTTAAAATTATTTGATTATTATTGATAGTTAGATTATCACATGTTTTATGATTATAATCGAGTTTTACATTATGTTACAAGTAATATTGTTTAATTCGTCAAAATTATTTTTTATATTGGAAATAATTAATTAAATTTTGTGCTAATATTTGATAAAAATTGATTATTTTATGCCGAAATTATCAAAAAAATATGAAATAGATATATTCTATTTGATTTGATATTGTTTATTTTTTTATATAAAATAATTTTAGAACAAAATTTATTTAATTTAAGTTTTTTTCTAGAAAAATTAAAATTAAAATTATATACTAAACCTTGACAATTTAAATATAAATATATATAAAATATTAAAATTGAATCTATTGTTATTATCATTAACAGTGAAAATAGAGCAGAGGTCTAATGTTTACTATTTTTAGATGATATATTAATGGAATTGAGATATCAATATGTCATTTGTGAAAATAGTGGGGATATTATAGTTTTAGATATGTTCAAACCTAATTATTATTAGACATGATTATAAGTTAAAATAAATAAACATAAAATTGTTATTTTTTTCCTTATTATAAACACAATTTACAAAAATTTCTAATCATATAAATTATTTAAGTATAATAAATTTGACTAAATTATAATCAAATACAAATACCTTTTTATTTGTAACATTTCAGGGTTAAAGAAAGAGGCACAGGAGTCTTCCTTTCTTTTGACTTCATAATTACAAAATTTAAAAAGTTGATTTTATATGGAACAAGAGGGAAAAAGAATATTTTTGAATACAAAAAAATAATAATAATAATAAAATACATATGAAGTAGAACTGTGTGAAGTAATAATTTTCATTACACCCCAAGACTAAAAAGGAAAAAGAATTTTTATTTTTAACCATTTGAGATGCTATGCAGCCATGTTTAAAAAATAATCAAATTTCATAAACTCATTGACTGTCTCTTCGGATGGAGATATTATATCCCATTTTTGTGTCCCGCCAATAATATTTTGACACATCAATTAAAATTTACACCTCGCTTCTCACTGAGTTAGCTATTATCAATCCTCCGTTTGACTTCTCATTCTCCTGTGGTTTTTTTTTTTTTTTTTTTTGAAGAAAGCAACAAAAACTAATTTGCTGGATTGACGACCATCCCTGGGGTTTGTAAAATACTTCTCATAATCAAAAAGTGATTTAATAGCCATTATCAATGACATTTTCAGTTCCAAAATTTGCTAATTCATTTAGAATTGAATTTGTTGTAATAGCCATTATCAATGACATTTTCAATTATATGACCCACAACAAAATCATTTGTGTCTCGTTTATACGGAATACCCATTCCCCGTAAAGCAATTTATGGAAAAGTTTCAATCTGTTTTGGTATTTTGATCTGGGCTTCCATGAATTTGTAAACCAATAATAGGTTATGGTTTTGATGATTTGGAAGATTTTTGTGATAGGAATCTTTGTGATGTAAGTGTTAGGCAAATATTGGGTTCGAAGGAGTAGAGAGTAAAGAGAAGGACGGTAATGAAGACAAGTGCACAAATTGAAGACCAAATTATTTAAATTTATATGTACTTTGAGCCTTTGCTTTTGTTAATGTTGGATTTGTCCGAGCTGAAAACCTGGCGAGGTGGTCTCCTCAATGTGTCCAGGCTGGAGACATGATAAGGTGGTCTCCTCAATGCCTCCTACTTGTCCGAGCTGGAGACCTGGCAATGAGGTTTCCTTAATGTGTTCGAGCTGGAGGTCTCCTTAATGCACCTGCAAGGGTGGTCCTGAAGACCTGTCAGCACTTCGAAGCTCAAGTTAGTATCTAGAGAGATAAAGGGAGAGCTATAAAGTGTAAAGAGAATGACATTTTTTGAGAGTGTGAAAACTTATATTTGTAGGGCCTTTGGTGGCCCTGGACTTAAGTTAATATTTGTATTTATAGCTTTAATAATTTGGCGGGATTCTTGGTGTTCTTAGATCTGGGTTTTGGTTTGGAGTAGTTGCCATCATAGAGAGACCATGGGTCTGTCTGGAATGAGGAGAGAATGGGTTTTCTAGGCCTTGTGGAGAGCTTTAAGGGAAAGAAATCGAAGGGTGAAGAAGGGAGGAGTGGAGATGTAAAGAGAAAAAGAGGATTTGAGGGGCGCCATGACATATGTTTGAGTGGAGTTGGCAATGGGTTAGATAGAAAGCTTGAACAACTTCAATTACATAAGACAAAAAATTGTGGGTTTTCGGTAGAAGATGAGATAAGTTGGGGGGTCTAATTGAAAACATTCAATAAAATTGTGGATAGCATATAAATACTAAGATATTTTTCAAGTTGGAGACACCTATTATTATAAGTAATGTTAACACGTGACTAATTCATATAGTGACACATGTCTAATTTAGTTGGGTATAAAGCATAGTTCATCATATATATATATATATATATATCTTATATAGAACATTCTAACATCCATTGCATGTTAGCAATGTTTCCATTTTTAAATGGACGAAAAAAAAAAGAAAAAAAAATCACAAGAAATATGTTAAAAACTAGTTAATTGTTAAAGAGCATATTATAAGGTGCAAAAAAAGTTTTACCTAATGAAAACTAGGAAAGCATACACTTTCCCAAAGTGTAAGTGTACAGAACGAAAGCATTTTTCAGTCTTAGGCTGTGGATGTTTATCAACAAAGCCATTTATTCTTTTTTTCTTTTTCAACTGTGTTTTTTCTTCCAACTTAGTGTTACCTTGTTTTCTTTTTTATTGCTGAAAGATTGTGGTTGATTTCCCTTTTATTGATAATGATGAATGAACACATATAGTGAGGAGAGAGAGAGATAGAGTTGAAAGAAATGTGGAGAAGGAGGGAGGGACCCAATTTTTTATTGTTCAAAATATTATTAAATTAAAAAAAGTTGTTTGTATTCATGTTTTTAAAATAAAATGATTGGTTTTTTTTTTTTTTTTTTTAACTCATTTAAAAAAGAGGGTCAATGTTAACATACAAATAATTTTATTTTTTTTACAAATGATACAAATGAAAAAAAAAAATTTGTAAATTTATTATAATAATTGATAATGATTTTAATATTATAATTTAATGTGTAAATTATTATTTTTGAAAAATATCAATTTTCAAAAAGCATATCCATTACAATTTAATAAGTGCATTAGGGCACAGTTAAAAAAAAAAAAACTAAATTTATTATATATATATTTTTTAAATGTCTTGTTTTATTTTTGAAAATATAATAAGTAGGTATGAGGTGTTAAAATCTAAACTATATATATATATATATATATATATTTTTTAAGGCTAATGAACCTTCTTACATTTTAAAGTGTCAAATGCACTTCAAAAGATTCTGGAATTGATGTAGTACATCTAAAATCCAAGACCCCAAACTCACTTTGAGAAAAATATATTTTGGGATTTCTCTCCAAATATTGAATATTAGGGATTTTTTTCCAAAAAAAGAGAAAGAATATTAGGGCCGTGTACTACACGAACCATATAATGGACGTGGGTATTGAACAATCCCTCGAAAGCAACACCTAAACCAGTTTTTTGTATCAGAACTAACGCCCATCAGAAGAAGGAAAGAAAACAAACAAAACAAGCAGTCCATCGGTCCTTCTTAAATTTACAACACAAACCAGGAATACGCTGACCGGAGCAGGACCAGAGTCGGACACAGAAATAGGCAGAGAGAAAGACTCGAAGAAATCAACAATGTCGTTCGCCATCTGCTTCAGTCCTTCGTCATACTCTTCTCCCACTTCCTCCAAACTCGTTCCCAGCCGTCCGATCCTTTCTTCGCTGTCATTACCTTTCCTCCCCCTCCGCCTGCGGCTCACTTTGTCTCCTCCAACAACCGCTTCTCTCAAGCACCGTCGCAAACAATTACCTTTCGTTCTCTTCTCCACCGGAGGAGGCGGCGACGTATATAATGGCGACGGATCCTCAGGTGGCGGTGGCGGTGGTGGTGGAGACAGCGGTAATGGAGGGGGTGAAGATGAGGGCAATGCCGGTGATAAGAACAGGGAAAAGGCCATTATAGTATTAGCAGAGGCAGGGAGATCGTTGGAGACTGTGCCGAAAGACTTGGCGGCCGCGATCCAGGCTGGGAGGATACCGGCTTCTGTGGTATCGCGGTTTTTAGAGCTGGAAAAGTCCGCTTTCTTCAGGTGGTTGCTTCAGTTTGGTGGTTTCAAAGAGCGACTTCTAGCGGATGATCTGTTCTTGGCCAAAGTCGGAATCGAGTGCGGTGTTGGGATCTTTACTAAGGTTTGTTTTGATTTAAATTTGTAGTTTTTGGTTGGATTTTCTGGTTTTGTTGTTGAGTAGAAATGTAGTAAGGAGGTAGAATGACGTCATTGAGTATATAATGATCAAAGGTTAAACCAATGTTCAATGTGGGTAAGACTTTCATATTCTAAACAAATTCAGTATGTTTGTAAGTGTAGATTTGGATTTGGGCAATGTATATTTCTGATTGTAGATCAATTATCTAGGATTATTGGTTCAAATCACTTATTGGGATAACCTTTGGGCTTGTTAGGAATAGGTGCCACTCTGAAGTGTAAATATTATGATATGATACCCTGCTTCCACGGTCTGTGGGGATTTAAGAGAAGTTACAAGCATAGTCCTTTTTCCTATATTTAGGAGCATAACCTTTTGTATTTAAGTGTATTACTTCAAAAGGATTGTAGATATCTCTTTCTTGTCAAGTAATATTGCAATTGTTTGGTGAAAACATTAATATATGCATGAGAGTTTGCGTTACTATCAAGGAAGCATGAGGAAAACCAGAATATGTCGTTTAGTTGTATTACTGGATTAGACATTGCTAATATCCACCTAATCATGGAAATTGCTTTCTAGGATTTCCTGTTACAAGTGTTTTACTTTCTGGTATCCCTGGTTTTTTTTTCTCAATATCATAGTTACAATTATAATCACGCTGTTCCTTTGCTTTTTTAGACTGCTGCTGAGTATGATCGCCGGAGAGAGAATTTTTTCAACGAGCTGGAAATTGTTTTTGCCGATGTGGTATGGATGTTTTCATAAATCTATTCCTTATTAATTGCCAAATTTTGCTCCTTCAGTTTTCTCCTAACTGATGAAGTTGCGGGCATAATCATTCAAGATTTCCTAAGATGTATATTCCTTGCCAATATTTACTACAAATTGAGATCTCTGGAGGAAATTAAGGCTAAGATTGTTAATGAGATTTTTCGTAACTAAAGATTTTTGTAACTGGCATTTATTTTTTCAGTTGATTAGGCGATAACACAAACTAGTCTACTAGAAATATTATTAAATAGTTGTAAAGGTGAAAATATACTGAAATTGATGATATATAAAATTTAGATAAAAGCACATCCCATTTCTTTTGCTTTTCCATCACAGAAATTTGCTCATCCTTTGAACTTGCTGTGTTATAGTCAGAAAAACATTGCTTCATCTGAGAAATTTGTATCTACACTGGTAATAAAGCTTCCCGTTTACAATATGTTTTTCTTAGGTAATGGCCATACTTGCAGATTTCATGCTGGTTTACCTTCCTGCTCCTACTGTATCTCTCAGACCACCACTTGCCACCAGTGCAGGATCTATTGCTAAGTTCTTCTACAACTGCCCGGATAATGCATTTCAGGTCATCACATATCCCATGAACTAATTGGTTTAGACATTTTTCCTTGATCTTTGTGAATTAACTTAATGTCCATAATTTCTGTGCAGGTTGCTCTTGCTGGAACATCATACTCATTATTAGAGCGAATCGGTGCAATAGTGGTACGTATAGTTCTCTAACTTGCACCTATGTTATATAGATTTATAAGTTAAATAATTGTTTTCTTAAGTAAAATACCCTGTACCTGATTTGTCTGTATTATTTGGTTTCTTTATACAGCGAAATGGGGCAAAGCTTTTTGCTGTTGGCACTGCTTCATCATTGGTTAGTTCACCTGTCTTTTTAGGGGTGTTGTTTTAATGTATTATCATTGCTTATCTTTTCTCAATTATATCATCTTGAATTGAGTGAATTTTAATGTCTTCTCATTTACTTGAAAGTCATGGTATAATTCTTGCTGGAGCAAGTAGTATGTAGATTCTGTCACTGCATAAAACTCTATATTGAGGTCTCTTGCAGTGTGGCCTTAATACTAAGATAGTGATTGTGATTCAATTTCCCTGATTCCTGACAAATGACGTTCTTCCAAGTTCCAATATTCTATTTAGTTAGAAAAAAAAAAAAAAAAAAAAAAAAGAGGAAAAAGCCAAGGTGTTATACATGAAACTTTTTTTCGTTTTTAATGTTTAAGTTGCATATCTGAATTTCAATTAACCAAGGCACTGTGGCACCAGTGCAGGGTGGTTGTCCCAGTCCACTTCTGCCTATTTCCAAGATGATACAGGATTTTGAAATCATTTCGCCACATGATCCCCTGTGCTTCCTGTCTATCCTGATTTTCTTAGTAACTATGAAAAATATCCCTATCCTAAATCAGTTAAATCACTCAAATCTCATTCCAATAATCCAAACTACTACGTGAATAAGATAATTCTAGTCAATATCACACATGACTGTGGAATTATCCTGTAAAACTAGAGTGGAGCACAAGGTGTTTCATGAACTGGATCATGAACACAACCATAAGAATCTTCAGCTTTGGTTGACTTTCATGCCAATACAACAAATAAACTAGATGCTGATGAGCATATATCTGGATGAATGAAATTTAGGCTTCTCTTCTTCCTGGTGTTACTTTTACAAGTGAGTGCGTGGGAAAGAGGGGGTGGCGAGGCAGGTTTGGCACCTTGTTTTTCCTACTTATTAATCTGTTTATATTTTTACTGCATAGTCTGACTATTTTACTTTAAAGACATAGTTGTGAGAATGAATGTGAACACAGAAAGTCAAGCATGGTTTCAACCGTGCATGTACATCGTTTTTTGCTAATGCTTCATATAGAAGTTCTTATTCTGAAGATGATTAAATTGCCCAGCAACACATACTCCAAAATGCAAGATAGTGAAGAAACAAGGACAATACAATGTCATGTTTTGAGTATTGTTAAAGAATAATACTGCTGTTTCTTGTACTTTTGAAATGCTTCTATCTATTTTCTCTGCTGTAAGATAAGATTCAATCATCCAAGTCTAAGTACTGACATTTAATGAGTTTAATTCACGCTTAGGTTGGCACAGCTGTGACAAATGCCTTGATAAATGCCAAGAAGGCTGTTAACAAGTCATCTGATGTGGAAGTTGAAAACGTTCCCATATTATCTACCAGTGTTGCATATGGTGTCTACATGGCAGTTTCCAGCAACCTCAGGTAAATGGAGTGTTTACTAGGATTGAATTGTGTAGTAATTTATATACAAGTTTGATAATGCTTTTTGCAGCCACCATTCTGACTTGAGAATTCTTTTTCACCTAACTCGAGAGACAATATGTGATAAACTTTCACAGTTCCACTATATTATTTAGAATAGTTATTTCATTGTTAAACACATACTTTTCAAGCTACTTTTCAGTTCTTCCTTTGAAAGATATTGACAGGTATGATAATAGAGTGAAAATACCTACCTTAAAAAAAAAAAAAAAAAAAAAAAAAAAAAGGAAAAAGAAAAAAGAAAAGAAATTGAATAAATAACATTGTCTTAACACTTAAGTAAAATATCAACTATTTGTTATCACAGATGTTTAAGATGTATTACTGCATCACTTGCAGCAAAATTGAGGCTAAGAAACTGGACCATTTCATATGCTATGTCAAATGTGTTGTGACTGGTTAACATGACATATAAATGCTTTTCTGCTCAACTGTAGCCTGTCCATGTCAGCAGTGACCGGGAATAGGGAATTTATTGGTGCTGGCGTATTTACCAAGGATTTGATTTTGTTGTGACAGGTACCAGGTTCTTGCTGGAATTATTGAACAACGGATCTTGGAACCTTTGTTACACCAGCACAAGCTTATACTAAGTGCAATTTGCTTTGCTGTTCGAACAGGCAACACATACCTGGGTTCACTATTGTAAGAACTTCAAACCTCTTACAAAATTTACATAAAACAACAATTGTTTTCTTGTCACCTGGAATTACTCTTCGTGGCTTTGTCTTGACAGGTGGGTGGATTATGCTCGTTTGATTGGGATTCAGAAGGCCCATGATTAAAAATCTTTAAATTGTGGGTTCAGGTTGTGCTTGATACAATTTTCTACTGCTAAATGTTGGTTTTCTTCATTGCAGAACATTTAGATAAAGAAGGAAAAGTGATAGGGACTAAATTTTTTGGGGAGGTTTGGGTGTAGGACATTTAGAATTTCTCCCCTCTATATTTATGATGCTCATGGATGAGCTGACATTTTGAGTGTTCTTGTTGGCCTTTGTTAAAAAAATAAAAATAAATAATAATCGCAATCTCTGGTTCATGTTTTGAGGCTGCAGACATTAACTCGAATGGAATATAAAAGATTGTTGTGGGTTGGAAAGAATCAAAGAACAAATTCTCATAACAAAAAGGAAAAATGTACTGGCTTGAGCAGTCCCTCAGCCAATTTATGAAGTTGGCTTTTCCTTTAGGTGATATTGTGGGTGGGGTTATCTCTTATTACCTTGAGAAATGTAGAATTTGATGGAATCAAATATAGATTGACACTAGAAGAGAGCGGTTAAAATGTTGAAGAAACAAAGTTATTAACCACTCAACAACCTCAACTGCTAGGCAAAATGGGAAATACATAAGCCATAGATAAAAGGTCCTAAATGTGCATAGTTAATACTCCAACTGAGCTTCAATACAAGTATGTAAAGTATTCTAAAATTTGTGCATGGAAATCATATGAAATAAATATCTCATGTATTTAGGCTAAATAATTTAGGCAACTACTTCATCCTTAAAGCAGGCCCTGTATTTGACTTTGGCAATATTCATTCCAGCTCTGTATACAACATCACAACAGTCTCTTCCTCTGACCTGAAAATGGTAAAGATGACAATTATACTTGACTTAATATTCTGTAATATAAAAGAAAAACTCCGTGAATTTTTTGTTTACTCTTAGGCCTTAGACTAAGAGGAGACTGTTCGAATTTGGATTAGGACTAACCTTCTTGGGTGTTGCTGCTGGGGAAAAGACTTGAATTCTGGTGATGGAATCTGCTGAATGGTTTCCGGTTGAGAAACACCGGGATCGATTACGTTGACGGGGTGATATTCGAACATAAGTAGTAACAATTTGATCCTCACTAGAAATTTCCATAGAATCAAAGAAAAACTCATGAGGCGTTTCACATGGATTGTTAGATATCCCCCTGGTATTGAAAATGTAGAATGGGGGCTTTGCATATTTCATCCAAGGTCTAAAGGTCTCTAGGGGTTTCTGTAGAAAGCTTTGAGGGAAAATAGTTTCATAAATGTGTGTAGAGTAGCCCCACGAAATGGAGAATGACCAATTGCTTGGTCTGTGATAGCAGATGGTTTGTTGCAGGAGACGTGAGTGGTCCAATTTATAAGCTTTCATGAGGTGAGTAACAGATTCTGAGCGGTTCTTGGAAGAGAAAATTGGGTCAATTATGTCAATATGGTGGAGGGATACCAAAGGCCTATCTGAATTATGAGCTGACAAAAGACCAGATATGTCACCTCGTAGATCAATCTGCACATATATATTGAGATGTTTCATCTAACAGTTTGAGCTTTTAAGATTATTATTTTGTCACATGATCAATAATTTAAGAACAAAAATTCATATTATATAAAGTAAAACTTAAATGTGACAACAAATGAAAACTACATATATATGATTGTTTACCTGGTGAAACCCCTTTTCATGAGTTAGAGCAACTCCCAAATCAGCCAAACATGCATGTAAAATAAAATCACTAGAATGCAAGTGTGGATATCGCTCTATACATCCATCCAACTTTGTTGCCAATACTTCCATCAGTGCATAACTCAAAGCATACCCTGCTCCTCCAAATGCCATATCGAATGAGAAATCGGAATTTGACCTTATACACTCTGAATTTTCTCCAATGTAGAAGTACTTAGTGTGATCATACTTAGCTAAAACCTCAACCAAATTATCAATGAATAGAACAGTGTCATCATCTGCCATTACATACCATTTCACATCTTTATCTCCCTCTCTAAATGTCTCCAAAATCGTATGTACAATTCGAATTTGGATTGGGTTGACGATTTTTGGGTATAGTTTAGATTTGGTGATGTTTCTATTAACTCGGAAAGGAGGAGAATTTGAAGACCAAGGTAGGAATTCTTGTGATGGTTCTCTATCTAAGAAAACGTATCCCCTTGTCACATTTGGTCGCCACCATGATTCAACGTATGACCTCTTATGCTTCCATGTTTTTACAGAACCAACTATTCCAAACATAATGTCACTTAAATTGGTAGGAGAATTTGTAACTGAACGCGAAACTGGGCGCTTTTGCTTATGAATCGCAAGGAGGTTGGGGGGTTGGTAATGGTGACTAAACAATAATGTATACAACATGAACAAGACCAGACCTAAAAGAACTAGAGACTTGAGAAGACTATGTTTTTGTTGAATTGAGTTCAAGTTGAAAAAGCTCTTAATAGATGAAACCATTGTGAAGAACATATAAAAAGATAAAGAGAGAGATGATCTTTGTCACAAATGAAGTAAAAACAAGAGGATTCCCATATAATATAGGAGTTTTAGAAAGACTAAGATAAGAAGAATAAATTAAATTGTATTAAGGAGATGATTCTTGTTTTGAGTTTGTTGATGCATGTGATGTTGCTTTTTAAGAAATTTAATCTAACTAAGAAAACCAAGTTTCTGTGCGTTTTCGTGGGTCAGGGGTGCAAAGTTGGCGCAGGAGTTGCAGAAAACATGCTTCAGCATGTATTGTCATGCATGGAAGATATGTATATATGTATATATATCAGTTATAATTAGGCAACTTCAGTTGCAACATGCCACAGTTAATTAATTATAAATAACCTGCAAAAAGGTATTTTACATTCCTTTTTTTTTTTTTTCTTTTTTCTTTTTTTAAACGTTCAAACTATATACATATAATATATATATATATATATATATATATATATATATCCAGGTCATTAATGAATAAGTTAAATAAAACCATTCTTGAAAAATAATTAAATTACATGTAATAATAAATAAACAATATTTATATGAAGAAAGGTGACAGATCAATCACCGGCTACGTGGCGATATTTGGTCCTGAAGTAGTACGAGGGAGAGTGATCACTACAGGAAATTACAATTTTACCAATAGAACTTATTGATACCATATATACTTGCTATTTTTGTTACTCATCGTATACAACACCCTGTTTCTGATAGGTTATCGCAAATACCATTGTCACTACTAATGGTTATCAGCAACAGGCTGTCTCTGATAATGTCTCAATAGTTTTTTTTTTTCTTTTTTCTAAATAATATTTTGTCTATTGCTAATAGTGATTTTTTTTTTTTTAAATTTAAAAAAAAATAATTATTTTGCAGACCATATTATTTATTTATTGCTGATTAATGAATAAAAATTTATGTTTAATTGAAAATAATAATCAAATATGATCCTACCAAATAAAAAAAATCTCATTGTATTAATAAAAATATCCCAATTACAAACAATTCAAAATACATGAAATTTATATTTTTCTAATAATACAATACCAAAAAATAAAATTAAAAAAAATTATGAATCTTATTATGCTTATTGTCACGAGGCGGTCCTAGCAGAGGTTACTTTTCTGCTTCTAGCAGCACCACAACTGGCAAGTTGACAACTCCCTTACCAAGCCCGCCTCCTCTTGCATAACGAAATAAGTAAGGGCTATCTTGCGGAACTTTGGTTTTGCAATGCTGAAGTTATGTTTAGGAACCACACTCAATGCACAAGTGTTTTAAACCCTTAACAATAGCACACTCTTTGCGGTAAACACCCTAACCTTTTTATTACTCAAAGGAACTAATGCACAAAGTGCTACAAGGTTTAACACAATTTCTCCACGGAATTGTATAGGAACCCAACTAGAATTACAAATGCAAATGCAGTCCACCCTCTCACATTTGCTCACTCTAGCTTCCTATGTTCTAATGAAACATAGAACCTGCTTTATATAGGTATTCACTTGGCAGTAACATACTGCCTTGGCACAATATATATAAGGCCTAACAACCCACTAACATATGTGGTTACATGAATTACACTTGTATGCATATATATCTCATCCATTATAGCCATAATCCCTTGATTTAAGGACCACTAAGCCTTTATTGTAGTAGCCATAAGCCACTAGGTCCACTTTAGTCCATGCATCATGTTTTTAGCCACCACTAGCAATTATTCCTTGATTATAGGAACCATCAGTGACCTTGCCTTGAAAATAGGAACCATTAGTCTACCTTCCATGCTTTTAGGAACCATTACCCACCACCTTTGACCAAGTCCACTTGCAACCACTTTCTCCACCATTGTAAGACCTTCCAAGCCATTATCTAACTATATAACAACCCACTAACCACGTCCCTATATTATAGTAAAACATGTCAGCCGCCATGTCAAGGCCCATGTCGAGGAAGTGTCAAAACTATGCAAGGTTGTGTCAAGACAATGTCACGTCCATGTAAAGCCTATGTGAAGACCATGTTAAGACCCTTGTCAGGTCCATGTTAAGCACCATGTCAAGCTCATGTCAGGATCATGTCAAGACCAATGTTAGGACCATATCAGGACCAATGTCAGGACCATGTTGAGACCAATGTCAAGACCAGCTTGTCAATACATAGTAGTCCACAGCTATAACTTTATTGCATACATAATCCATTAACTCATAATGGGACTCAACCTAATTACATTGGCAATTACATTACATTAATTTTTAACCCACTAAGCTTTATCTTAACACTTTACCCATTGCTCCTCAATGCTAGCTTGTCTCAAGCCTTCTCCTCAAAGGCAGCTCAATGCTCAATTCAATGTCTTTGCCATCTAGTGTCTGCCTTTTCCTTACATAAACTAATCATAGTAGCTCAATGCTCAACTCAATGTCTTTGCCATTTAGTGCCTGCCTTTTCCTTGCAGCTAATCATAGCACTAGCTAGCTATGGTTCGCACCTTTTTTGCAACAAGTGATATCGTTGCTTACCCTCTTGGCTTAACATGACACAAGGTTCATCATGTCACTAGTGTCTTTGCTTGTCAAGGATGTGACAAACCACCCCTACTCAAAAAGCTAGATGTCCTTATCAAGGGTGATCTTCGGCCATGATGTAGTCCTCATCTGTCAGGTAACAATTATCTAGCATTTTGTCTAGCGTCAGGAATCAATCATCCATTCTGCTTAAAAAATCTTCTAGATTCGGCGGTTTTACATAAGGTATATACACCTCATGGGTATCACTTGCTAATACAGCAAAGCATCTTAGGTGTAGCATGTGGACGACAGAGTACTTCACCATGAAGTTCATCCCTATGATTAAATCCTTAAGGAGCTGACATCACCATAAAGGATGTTTCAACAACCCATTCTCTAAAATCGAGCTCCACCTTTTGAGTTACTGCAAGGATCTCCTTGTTGAATGCTTCAAAACAAGAAATAATAGTATTTATACTGTTAAACATCACTAGATTTAGTGATAAGGCAGTTACACTAGCCATAAAGCAATGTAAAACACTGATATCAACCAATGCCTTCACCTTCCTGCTATTTACATGAAGCTCTACAAATAACAATTCATGGAGGTTATCAATATCGGGCATGACATTCAAGTGCGTAATGGTTTTACCTCTGGATTCTAATTTCTGCCTCTTTGCAATGTTCTTCTTAACTTGTAAGGCATTCAGCAGCACCTTGGTATTGGCCCTTGTCAATTCATAAGCAGATTACTCACCCTTGTTTCCCTTAACATTAAAGGCTCCAAGCTTTTCTTTATTTAGACATTCTAGGGCTATGTGAGGTCCCTTGCAAATGAAACAACTAGTAGTTCTCTCGCTAGTTTTCATTCTTGCATTCTCTTGTTCCTCTTATTCTAATAAGTCTGCCCACTTCATATGTTACTTGTCTTTCTTACCTTTGCCCTTATCCTTGTCCTTGCCTTTGTCTTTCTTAGGCTTTTTGGACTTATCTCCATCTTCGTTTGCATATTGACTGTGGCAATGGCAGAGGATAAATCTTTTACCCATTGCCTTCTCAACTTAAGTTGCGTCCAATATTATAGGCCAGACATGAAGTTGAGCAAATTATCTTCCTCCAACATGTTCTTGATATGCAGCATTAGTAAGCTGAATTGTTTGATGTAGTCCCTTATGTTCCTTGAATGCTTCAAATGTTTCAAGGAGTTCCTTGCAATCCAAGCTATGTTGCAAGGTAAGAATTGCTCCTTCAATTCTTTCTTTAGGGTGTTCCATATATCAATTTGATTCTTGGCAGCTTCAATATCCCCTTGCGCACCAGTTCTCCGCCGAAGTTTATCATCTTCTACCAAGTACGTAGTAGTAATTGATACTATCACACCCCTCACGGAGACATGACTGGCCAGAGGATTGGGTAACCAATCCACCGTAACCTTGACTCCGAAACAAAGTAACAAACATAATTTTTGACCCAACTAAAGAATAAAAATAACTCTACAAAAAGAAGTTTATTGTATAAGTTTGTTTTCTAAAATAAATAACAATTTACTGAAATTTTTAGTAGATATTTCCTATAACATAGAACAGGCCTCAAATAATAACACTTGGTCCTGATTTCACAAAACAACACAGAGACAAACAACTAGACTATTAAAATATATAAAATTAGACATCCTAGAGTTTTTAATGTGATTGCAAACTTTCATTCTTGACTTCAAGTATGAGATTCTAAAAAATACTTTGCCGTATTCTGTCAGCAGGTCACGAGTTCGGCGATGCCTTATACTGCATCTCTGTCACTAAAAAAATTTCACGAGAAGAATGAGTCCTATGGACTTTATGAGTGAAAAATCATACCCAAAGGGTACTAACATCACTCAATACAAGCATATAACAAATATAGTCAATTAGCACTACATAACAATATTTCATGTCTTCATTCAAAATTATACGTACACGTTAATATTCACCATAAGTTCACAACGTAGATAATTCATAGGTTCACAAATTAATTGAAACAATCATAACATACAAGTAAACAAAAGGCTAACGAGTAACTCAGCCCCGTACAACAATATCACCCCCTGCCGGGCATTTACGCACCTGCACAACAAATTAATCTTCGTACATAATCCATCCCACTAGGGCTGAGCACTCAAATAAAAAAATTTATCATAATCAAAACATTTCGGAATTTCAAATCAGAATCTCCTAAGTACACTTGGATTTTCAATTTCAGAGATAAAAATCATTTTTCATAAAAAAAAAAAACTTATTTTGTTAGCCCTCATCAACCACAACCAATATCAAACAAACATAATTCAAATAAATTACTGAATTACTATAATTGCTCATTTTCATATATCACGTATATTCAAATGCACATATAATAATCTAGCCCTAAAGACAGTAATTGACCACTCACCTTAACCGATTTCATTCGTTACTTACATTGATGTTCACGCACCTCATCAGGTCCAAATTAGGATTCAGAACTGAAATGCATATTTCCAAATAGTACTTAGTTCATAAGCATTAGTGCTATAATATTTAATTACTAAACTTATGTATCAACTTATATAAGTTTCTTTATGAAAATTTCCTATAAAGATGTTACATGTCCAGTGGTATGAATTGGATTTTATGTGGTAAGGTCGATCATGAGGAGACATTTTTTTTTTAGTTATCTTGTCAATGCATAGGGTGGAAAAGAACTATTAAAAAAAAATTAGAAAATACTAATGAGTTAGAAATGCTAAAGCTGTCAAAACTTGAGATTTGAACCAATGCTCACTTTAACGGTCATATCTTTCTCTAAGAAATTTCAAATCCAATTCCGTAAAATTTATTAAATACTAGACACATGTAACTTTATAACGGTATATCATTTGTTTTTATATTTGTATATCAATATAGTTTATTCTTTGAAGTTGCATCAATTTCTGCAAGATGCAGGATTTTGATAGTTCCGACCTTACCTTAGTTAATTGAACATAACTTTCTATAGGAAAAATAAAATCCAATTCTGTTTATCGGGTTTGTTAATAGACAAGTATAGCTTTCTAAATATGTATCATATGTATTATTTGGATATGTATATTAGTACAGTTAATTATTTAAAGTTTACTTCTTTTAAGCATTTTTACAACCCCTTGGATATATGTTTATTTTCATTTACATAATAATCAAATTTAATAAAATCAAGTCCAAACATTATCTCTAGGAAGTTAGCTATCTTTATTATTTAGAAATTTCTCCTAAATTTAGTATTAAACCCACTCAATTCCTCATATAAACAATAAATAGGACACTCGTACGATTCCTGATTGCTAACTACTGATTACGATGCTTATAAGATTATCATATTGGGAAATTAAATTACGAAGTTTTCCATTTTATTATCTCAAGACCATAAGCTACACTTCTCCTTTAGAACTCCCAAAAAAATTCAATCCCAAAACACCCAAATACCCAATACTCAGCAGATTCTTAGTTCTTATCTAATTGATTAATAACTTGGAAAGACCAAATTCTGCATCCTTGTAACATAGAGGCAGCGCCAATGTTACCAACTTACCATATTAGAATATTTAAAATTAAATGTGAAAGAACCATCCTTAATACTTGTGTACATATATCTATACTAATAAAATTTACCATAAACCTTTAAAAAGCCTATCCTGTATACTCCAATAATTAAGATAGCAGCACAAAAAAATAAAATAAAAAATGCAGTTCCTAGAATAAAGAAAAAAAAGAATAGCAAAAAGACAAAAAAAAAAAAAAAACTTCCACTTAGTTATCAAATTCCATGTTTAAGTTAGTTTTAAGAAAAGCAGTAAATGATTTGGTCCACATAATTAAAACACAAGGCAGACGGAAGAACATTATGATTGCTAAATGAATATACACCCCAAAGTTGGTCCACCAATAATTTACATCTGAATTGTTAATTTAACAATCTTTAATACCAATATCTCATGGCAGGCTAGACTAATTAAAGAGAGTTAAAATATTAAAGCGATGCCAATGTAAGTAACTTCTTATTCAAACAATGATTGAAAATAAAAGAAACACCAACTTATTATCAAGAAGACTATGTTAGCCGTGTCCCTAAGAAGTTGGATTGATCAAGATACCTATTGAGGTATGTTCTTATCTTTTCTTGCTCTTCCACTATTTAAAGTGATCGTACAAGCTAAGGTAGAATGGATCCACACATGACATTAAAAATGTATTGGTCTCAAAATCACTACTCTATTTTTGGGCACCCACATAAGGACGAGGAAGGATCTTTCCATTAACAACAAGAAATCCTCTTATTAGGTCAGTACATAAAGTCCACGAGACAGAATGAAGTAAGCAGGGAAAAAAAATACATAAACCAAATGCAAGAAAATACCGGGTATGCATCAAGTGCACACGGAGCAAGAGCTGTCCTCAAACAATCAATGGCAGAGTCACTAACTTCCACAGTCCATTTCCTCAAAAGCTCAATAAATTTCTGCTTCTGTAACTGGAACGGAAACCTATGATCATTGAGCACAAACAGAGCATGGATCTGAAGTAGATCTATGGCAGCATCAATGTCACTAGTTTCCAATGACCGTCTGATCTGCTTGATAATCAATCTCCAATGATAAGACGAAGACAAAAAAGGTAAATCCCAGCTGCTACATCCTCATGGCAAAATAGGGACTGTAACAAGGTAAGGAAAAGAGAAATAAATGGTATGACTGGAGAAGAACTTGAAGTTCTTGAGTGATAAAAAAAAAATTGCAAATCAATGTATGAATTCGCTGCAACAGTCGATCACTAATGGAAGCTCAAGGAAGACAAAGGAGCGGTGCTCGGCTAGCTAGGGGCAAGGAATGTTCAAGAAGGAAAAAGAAAGCAGAGGAAAAGCAGAGCAAAACAAAGACCAAGGTCGGTGGAGAATAAGGGAAAGAAAACAAAGGCAACCATTAATAAAATAATAAACTCATGGTGAAGGTTTAGTGGTAGAATTTGTGATGATAATTTAATTCTAAATAGTTGTACATGTATATACATAATATATATTTGTCTTATTGCTTATTATTATTATTAATTTTTTTATAAGTCAACTAATGATATAGTAAAAATTCTTGTATACATATATAAATATTTATCTTATTATTTTTTTTTGTAAAATTTTATTTACCTAACCAACCACAAGTTATGTACAAAATATTCTGCTTTGAAGTAGTGCTCCATGTCCCAACTGAAGTTCTCTAACTCTTTGGCACTTCTTGAGCCACTAAAGGGCTTAGGCTCCGGAATCTTGAGCCTTGTGGAAGTGATATCACCTCCACCTCAACAGCACGCTTCAGGGCTATTATCTTCTCTTTGAACTACTTGGTTTTCTCCAGGAATTCTTCTATCAACTTTGTGACATTATTCCTGTAACAGTCAACATATCTTCCGAGAATCTGCATCTCACTCCTCAATGCTTGCACGTCCATTGTTAATGCATCCAAATGCAGCCATTGTAACACCCTACTTTCTTAATTCCTTACTTAATCTACTAATAAACTCTTAAGCTAATTTAATTGATAATATTTTTGTTACTTGTATTTTCTAAATCTTTCTTTCCTTCCTACAGTGATACTTGTAAAATTTTCTTTAGACATTCTTATTTCACTTCACCCATACGTCCATGGTTAGTGATCTTCTATTCCTCCTTCTTATTTATATCTTTCCTCCAATTTACTTTAAGTCCATGCTACTTTATTTATTTAATCTTCAATTAACCAAGATTTACTTGAGAAATGTAACTTGTGAATAGTGGATTAATATTCTTAGAGACACAATTTGCAAACTACTTTTCATTTCACTAAGTTATTAATTTAAAGAAGCCAATTTAAGTAATACTAGATTATTTTTTTTTTTCCAAAATTACTACCATTACTAGGCAGATATATTAAGAACACATTACAACTTTATACAAAAGTAACCCCATACTACATAATTGCATTTCAGCACAAGTACTTCTATGTTTTTCCAAATAAGGTCCACTTGCCATCTTTTCCCATTACATAGACCATGTCTTTCCCCAAGAAAAACAATATACATCCATGACACTAATTAATCTGAACATCAAGATGAAGAAAAGTGAGTCGAACCTCAACAAACTTTCATATATAACAATGAAGGATTTTTTATGGCAGTTTTAGAAATATAGGAATATATAATGCAAATTAGCATTTTTCCTCATTTCCTTTAAGTTTCCCAAAAGGGATCATTTTCCTCATTTCCATTTCATATGCATAAATGATATAATTGTAGCTTGAAAAATAAGAGTATCAAGGAAGTAACTTTCAAAGCAAGGATAAAATAAAATGAAGAAATGCATGAATACTTGCCCAATACCCATGATGTTTGTTTTTCTTTCTTTATTTATTTCTACGTCTCCCTCCTTCCTCCTTTCCTTGCTTGGTTTTCCTTCTCATAGTCCACGGATTCTCTCATTCTTTCTCTTATGGTTTTGCCTTTCCTCCTTTACTTTCTCACTATTTCTCTCACTTTCTTTAATTTATCACTTTTTCTCTCATTTTAGTGCATACTCACCTTTGCCTATGCAATTTCGGCTACTCCCCCTTTTCCTATTTGTAGTGTATGGCCAAGTTTTAGAATTTAGGAGTAAGTTTCGTTTCTTATTTTACTCTTTTAGTTCTTTAAAATTACAACATCCTACTTGTCATTCTCTAAATTAACATGTACATTTTCTTCCTAACATTTGTCTTCCTCCTATTCCCTAGTTTAGATTCTTTAATTATTAGTAAGCCATCTAGTTACCTTAAATCTCTACACATGTCTTATTAATCATTCCATGCACACCTTGCTTCCTTAAATCTCTACACTTATTCTACTTAATTATTTCATGGGTACCTTGTTTCTTTAATTTATTACACATGTCCATGTTTTCTTAATTCCTTACACATGTCCTATTTAATCATTTCATGGACACTTAGTGTTTTCCTTGCCTTCCACTTGTCTAGCCACCTTTCTATGTTAATTATTATTTGCCACTTTATGTCCTAACTTTCTTCCACATGCCCCCTTAATTATTACAACTTTTCTACCATTTTCCTTTACAACTAAGTCCCTTCATTAATTGTAAATTGCCATACTTATTCTCCTTCTTACACCTAATTCATCACATTTCCTTTTCTAGCAAGTAACCTACATTTTTTTCCTTTTTCTTCCAACACCACCATGTAATATTTTCCTATCTTAGTTCCAACGCCTATACTTGTCCATGTTTTTCTATTTATTTTTTTCCTATATGTATATACATGTATGTGTACGTATATACATGTATTTTTCCTTACACATATATACATGTATGTATATGTATATATGTACACGTATTTATACATATATACTATTCTTATACTAATATGTATCATATACGTATTTTATACGTACATGTACTATTCTTATACATAAATACATATAAACTTGATATTAAATTTTAATCTTATTTAACTCATAAAGTAATTACTGATTCTACAATTAATTTAGGTATTAATTTTAGAGGATGTTACGGTCATAGAGAAATTTCAATCCCAACAAAACGATTTCCCACCAATCCCTTCGAAGGCTTCCAACCATTCAAGTGTGTTTGCCATATCAGGCATTCACTTGTATTTCTTTGAATATAAATGTAGAAGGAGAGTGACAATAAACTAGAGATAATATTACCTAGTTTTGTGAACCTTATAGCACTTCTCCAAAGTCAACAATGCAATCCGTCACTAGCACACGTGATGCACTAGTACTTCATTATATGTATGTTTTCTAGTTTTGCCAACTCTATGGCTTTGATGTCAATTTGTAGTTTGATACCAATAGTCTCACGTATATGAGAAGATAATTTGCTTACTCTTCGATCCACAAAGTCACTAATAAGCTCATTGTAAGCACATATCAATATGACTCTGATACAAAAACTGTCAAGGGTGTTCCTACCAGAGGTTATTTTTCTGCTTCCAACAGCACCATGACAGGCAACTTGACAACTCCCTTGCCAAGCTCAGCCTTCTCTTGCGCAATGGAATAAGATAAATGCTATCTTGCAGAACTTCAGTTTTGCAGTGTGGAAGTTATGTTTAAGCAACACACACTTAATGCACAAGTGTTTTAAACCTTTAACGTTAGCACACACTCTTTATGGGAAACACTCTGACCCTTTTATTACTCAAAGGAATTAGTGCACAAAGTGCTACAAGGTTTAACATAATTCCCCCACATAATTGTATAGGAACCTAACCAGAATTATAAACGCAAATGGAGTTCACTCTCTAACCTTTGCTCATTCTAGCTTCCTATGTTCTAATGCAACATAAGGCTTGTCTTTATTCAGGCATTCACTTGGCAGTAACATCCCTACTTCCTAGGCACAATAAATGCCTAAGAACCTACTAACATAAGTGGTTACATGAATTATACTTGAATGCATATATATCTCACCTATTATAGCCATAATCCTTTGATTTTAGGACATTAAGCCTTGATTGTAGTAGCTATAAGCCACTAAGTCCACTTCAATCTATGCACCATGTATTTAGCCATCACTGGCCATTAGTCCTTGATTATAGGAACCACCAGCCATCTTGCCATGAAAATAGCAACCACTAAGCCACCTTCCATGCTTTTAGGAACCATTAGCCACCTCTTTTGACCCAGTCCACTTGCAACCACTTTCTCCAACATTATAGGACTTTCCCATTCATTATCTAACAATTTAACATCCCACTAACCACGTCCCTATATTTTAGGAAAACATTTTAGCCACCATGTCAAAGCCTATGTCAAGGTAGTGTCGCAACAGTGTGGAGGTAGTGTCAAGACCATGTCAAGGTCGTGTTAAGACAATGTCATGCCTAAGTCAAGGCCCTTGTTAGGATCATGTCAAGATCATGTCAAGCATCATGTCAGGAACATGTTAAAACCTCATGTCAAGCACATGTCAAGCCTATGTCAGGACCATGTCAAGACTAATGTTAAGAACATGTAAGGACCAATGTCGAGACCATGCCAAGACCAACTTGTTAATACATGTTGGTCCATAGCTATAACTTTATTGCTTACATAATACATTAACTTATAATGGGAATTAACCCAATTACATTACATTAAGTTTTGACCCACTAATATTTATTTCAACACTTTGCCCATTGCTCCTCAATGCTAGCTTGTCTCATGCCTTCTCTTCTAAGGTAGCTCGATGCTTAACTCAATGTCTTTGCCATCTAGTGTCTTACTTGCAGCCACTAATCATAGCACCTTATCTCTATGTTCTGCATCTTATTTACAACAAGTGACATTGTTGCTTACCCCCTTGGCTCGGCATGACACAAGGTTCATTATGTTGCCAGTGTCTTTGCTTATCAAGGATGTGACACTTATGCAATATTTCTCTGATGATTCTTTTTCTTACTCACATGTTGGTGAGCTTCTTAATAACATACACGTCTTCTGTCTCTTTTTTACCTAATAAATTAAAATAATAGGTAACAAAAGACATCAAAAGATCAAATAAAAAAGCAAACAAAAATTATTAGCAAATAGTTAGATTATTTTACTTAAAAGTGATTGGTCGCAGTGGTAAGTGAATTGCAACCTCATAAGGAGGCCAAATGTTTGAAACCTAGAGTCTCCTATTTAGAGAGGGTCAATAACCATATCGCTTTTTAGACCTAAAGAGGATTAGTCTCATGATGCTAGTAGTTTGTGAGGATTACCTCTGGGAGCTAGATTACTTTCATGAAAAATGTTGATGAGTAATCTTTGAACCTTAAACTAAGTAATGAGGGAGACATTTGGAAGCATAAAACATCCAAGCATCCAAAAATAAAGAAAGCAAATACAATGTTGTTTATAATAATGTGTATACTTAAGAAGTGGAACACAAAATATACTACATAATCCTAGCTAAGCAATTCCATTAAAAATACTATAAGAAATTACGATATCTGCTTCTGTATTTGCCTTTTTGCGTCAGGCAACTAGACACTAATTCTAAACACCAATAAATGTTGACAAGATATCGGCATCTGAAGTATAGATGTCGATAATCAGACATAATAATAATATATGCATCTATAGAGAAGATGCAAAAATAAACACCAATACTTGATGGTTATTTGCATCCATAAACCGCAAACCTTGATAATTAAAATACAGATGTAGAGTGGACAATATTTATATATTTTTTATTTTTTAATTATCATTTATGCTTGTTAAGTGTAGAGTCAGATACTTTAAAGGCAGATGTAGTTGGAAAAATAATTATGTTTTAAATATTTTATATTTATTTAACTTTTCATTTATACATATATATATATATAATTTTCAAAATCATATATTATATTTAAAATTGCAATTTTATATAAATAATTTTTTTATTTTATTTTTTACAAAATATCATCCTAACAGTATTTCCGATATATTAGATATATAGTACATTGGTCTAAAAATTATCTTCTAACTTGAATTTTTCGTCATATTGACCTTGCTCATCATCTTGTTAAATGAGGTGTAAAGGGCCAAACGTAGATCATGCATCTGAAATAATAAGAATAAATGTGTTATAAGTTACACTTAACTTGATATACATAATTTTATGAATTAAGAGAACTTTAATTAATTTGACCGTTTTGCTTTTCTTACAAAAATTTTGTCTCGAAACTCTAGTTTGGGCATAAAATCTTAACAATTGATTCAAATGGCAAACTATTTTTTCCTACAAGTCTTATTTGTCCCCATAATACTACTGATACTCCTGAAATCCCCAAAATTATACTTGACTATTTTATCCCTCGAACCCATTTTGCAAAACTTTTTCCTTGAAAATCTAACTTGGATGTAAAATCCTAATCATTGATCCAAATGATACTCTGTTTCTTCTTATAGGTCTTATTCTTTTTCATGATTATGCTAGAATTTCCCAAATCCTGAAAGGACTTGTACGTAACCGTTTTCCCCCCAAGCCCCATTTTGAAAAGCTTTTACCTTGAAACTCTAACTTGGGCATAAAATTCTTCATTGATCCAAATAGCATTCTGTTTCTTCCTACAGGTCTTATTCATCCTTGCGACAGTGTCGGTAATGTCAGAATCCAAAAATGACTTAAACCTGACCGTTTTGCCTCTAACCTCATTTTGCAAAGCTTTTGCCTTGAAACTCTAATTTCAGTATAAAATGATAACTGTTGACCCAAACAGCATTTCGTTTCTTCCTTAGGTTTATTCATCTCCATTATCATGTTGATACTCCTGAAATCTTGAAAGAATTTGTACTTGACTATTTTGTCCCCAAACCCCTGTTTTCAAAGTTTTTACCTTAAAACTCTAATTTGGGCGTAAATTCTTAATCGTTAACTTGAATGACATTTTGCTTCTTCCTACATATTCATTCCTTATGATCATACTGATATTCCTGAAATCTCAAAAAAACTTGTACTTAACTAAAGAACTGCAAGGCCTGTTATAACCAATTCTTGAAACTCATACATTTGAATTTTGAAAATTCTACCTGTGTTATTCGCTTGAACAATTGATATTCCTGATTATCATAGATCTATGCCTTTACTCGCCTATAAGGTTGAGCTAAAGGTATTATGGTCATCGTATGCCTATAAGCTTCCCTCGATATAGAAAGAAGAGGCTCTAACTTATTAGGATGCATTGTTTGAACTTGCACCGTCTCTGTCACCGGTGGATTCCTCTTTGACTCTGGCAGATCATTTTGGTTTGGATTACACAACAATGATTTCAACTCGTGAACTACCATATTGAATCGTTCCTCAGTCTTTTGAAAATTCATGATTACTATGTTTAGTTTTCCATCCATCTTTTGGAATGCCCTCACTCTGTAGATCTGCTGCTTCTAAAAATTCTTGGTTACGACTTATTGTCATTTTGATCTCATCCAACTTCGTTTCCACGATCAATACCCTAGCTTCCAGTCCGCCTTAGTTGCCATCTTCTGCTGCTTTATCGCTCACCATTGTCACTCGCAGCTAAGGATACTAAGGCTCTAATACCACGGATAAGCTTACTTCTGTAACAGAAGCCTCAAGAACAAGGGAGGAAGAAAAGAAAGAAAAAGACTAAGAGAAGAATAAAAAGGAAATTTAGATTTGTATTATTCAATTTCATAATAGGAATATACAAGAATTGAGATTTTATATTTCAAATCTAACCACCAAACCTAATGGCCCAACTATTTAACTAGTAACCTCCTAACATATATCACACATTAGCATAACTACCATCCAATCAGTTAAGTATTCTGATTTCCAATAGTGGGTTTGATTGTAACCATGTCAATCTAAAAATTGATATTTATTCATTCTTAAAGAAGTTGATTATTTCGTTTTATCATGATAATTTGATTTTAGTGATGGCCAGGATAAGTGAAAGTTTGGCAGACATCCAGTGAAAGAAGGTCAAGCAGGCATGTGCTAGAATTCTAGAAATGACAGGAAGTAGCAATGAAGCATCTTTCAACGGTGAATATATTTGGAAGCAGGTGACATACATTTACTTTAAATCCATTTTTGTTCTGGAACCCGTTTGCTTAATTCATACTTATGATTTGGATACCACTATAATTCCATTTGTGAAAGGATGAATGTTGGTAATCCTCAATATGATTTCCAGAAACTTTTGCTTTATCCTAGAGGTGACACTCATAGCATACAAGTTTCATATTGAACTATAAATATGCTATGAAACACGTATACTTCAACATGCATGTCATATTGAACTATAAATACGCTATAAAACACGGATACTTCAAAATGTACATTGTTCTCTTACTGGGTACTTGTACTCCTTTAATACATACCGTATACATACTAAATATATATTTATATTTTTCTAATCTTAGGTATAGCTTATTTGATACATTAGGTGATTAGCTATAAATAAAAAACTTGTATATATTAACAAACAAAATAAGAAATAACTTCAAAATAAAATAAAATAGTTTTGGTAGAATTATTTGAATAGAATTTTTAATTACATAATTATATACCTATTGATTTTCTAATATTTCTTTGTATTTAGTAATTTTTATTCCATTAGTAAACCTTTATATGCATTGTTTATGTGTATATATCATATGTTTTTAATTATTTAACATAACATACCATGTCCTATTCGTATTGTAATTTTAAAAAGATATCGAACTCGTCACCTTGTAAATATGTTAATTGCATTGAGCAGCTAACATTTTAGAATTTTTTTTTTATTTGTTTTTATCACATGTTCCTTATAGTCTTAAGATGTTTTTTACGTGAAAATGGTGTTGGTGAGAGGTCTTGAGTGTAACTTATAGACTAATTCTCTACAGTAAAGAAAGACTGAGGTCCTATCACGTGCTGAAAGATTGTATTCTTCTGTTGTTTTTAATTTTTGTAATTGCTCATAGTTTACCACATTTGAAGCTTTCAAGTTTGTTAACTTGAATTTCTTTAGGAAGTTTTCATGGCTTTCTGTAAATATGTTTTCCCTATTGGAGTCTACATCGATACAGGCTATTGATGCATCTACTGAAGATGAATACGAAGAGATGATCCCACATAGATTTTCATTCTTGGTTTTAACTTTTAATATTCACTGTTTTATTGACTGATGCCAGAATGTTGAAGCAAGCTAGCCTACCCACAAATATAGCCTTGATTTGGAAAGTTTACTCCTTGAGGTCCTCGTTTATTTCTAAATGTTCATGAGAGGTATTTGTTCTCCTTTTTAGTTGTGGTTACGATCCTACTCTATAAGAATACTAGAGCATGTCAATCTCATTTCTTTGAGATTGGCATATTTCCCTGGGCTATCTTGTTGCTTGCATGGTTTATCTGATGCCCTTGCTAACTCTCATTGAACCCTTTAAGCTTATAATTATTGCTTGCAAGAATGAGACAGTGGGGACTTTAATTTTATTTTTTTTCACTTTTTTGTAAGGTATCATGTATTTCATTGAAGTTTTTGTTAAAAAGATTGTGGAATTCCTGGGCTTCCTCTTCAATCAAAATGTTGAACATCATCTGATATGATATTCTTGACAAAACATTCTTGAAAATTGTTCTTGTATTTAATGTTGAAAAAAAAGAATAACTACACATTGTTTAGGTTATAGGATGATAAGTTTTGTGATTTGAGTGAAGATGTAGCGAGTGTTCTCTTCACAATCATTTGGCTCTATCATTAAGTATCCTTATTTTGCTTGATAGGTCACTGAGAATAAAGAAGCATTGTATGTTGAATGGGAAGAAGATCAGAAAGCTTATTTAGTATCATCAATATTTTGGGGTTACTATGATAGTTTCATCGACTATTTAGAAGTTGATCTCAAAGAAAACATACATACTACTTCTGAGTACAATCAATTTCGTGAAAGGTTTATTAGAAGTATCGCCAAGTTTTTGTTGAGGGTTTTTGACACGGTATGTCCTCATTTTCTATGATATTTTTTATTGACTTTGTGTCTGTTGTTGTATTAAGTTTATCGTTATCGACATAGTTTTTTTTTCCTTTTTTCCCTGATAAGTAAACTGTGTGTCAATCTCATTTCTTTGAGATTGGCATATTTCCCTGGGCTGTCTTGTTGCTTAAGTGGTTTATTCGATGCCTTTGCTGACTCTTGTTAAATCCTTTAAGCTAATAATTATTACTTACAATAATTACAAGAATGAGATAGTAGGGATTTAATTTTTGTTTCCACTTAGTTGTAAACCATCATGTATTTCATCAAAGTTATTGTTAAAAAGATTGTGGATTACCTGGGCTTCCTCGTCAGTCAAAATGTTGAACATCATCTAATATGATATTCTTGATGAAACATTCTTGAAAATTGTTCTTGTTTTTGGTGTTGAAAGAAAGAATAACAACACATTGTTTAGGTTATAGGATGGTAAGTTTTGTGATTTTAGTGAAGATGTAGAAAGTATTCTCTTCATGTTATTTGGCTCTGTCATTGAGTATCTTTATTTTACTTTATAGGTCACCGAGAATAAAAAAGCAATGTATGTTGAATGGGAAGAAAATCAAAAAGCTTATTTAGTGTCATCAATATTTTAGGGTTACTATGATAGTTTCATCAGCTATCTAGAAGTTTATCTCAAAGAAAACATATGTACTACTTCTGAGTACAATCAATTTCGTGGAAGGCTTATTAGAAGTATCACCAAGTTTGTTTTGAGGGTTTTTGATGCGGTATGTCCTCATTTTCTATGATATTTTTTAGTGACTTTGTGTCTGTTGAGTCTATTGTTCTCAACATATAGTTTTTTCTTTTTTCCTTGATAAGTAAACTAAGTTTTTGACTTTCATTGCAATCTTGTTTATATTGGTGTGCATCATTTTAGTGATTGTACTTGATTAAAATGAAGACAAGTTGTTCGTGTGTTGAAAAGGAAACATGAGCTAGTGACTGCACATCTGAGTTTATTATTATTATTTTTCCTAACAATATGGAGGGGTGAAGTTTTGAAGAACTTAAATTAAGTAATGGAAAAACAATAACCAAGCATTACACTAAAAATCTTTGAGGAATGTGTTTTGTCACAAATTCTTTATAATATGAGGGAAGAATAAGATAAATCATAGTTTTGATGTAACTTGTTTTTCCATTTTGATGTTCATTAATGATGTTTCTAGTATGTTAAGATGAGATGCTTCTTTCAAAATATTCTATTGTGCAAATGCAAGAGAACTGATTAGTTTTTTTTTTTTTTTTTTCTTGTTCTCCTTTTTTTAGAATTTTTAAATCAACCTTTCTATCTATATCTATTTAGTCTGTGCTAATGAATTGATGTTCTCCAATTATAAGGATTTTTTTCCTTTTCTTATAATACTCTTTATAAGTGGTGATGGATTCTTTCACAAGGATCCTTTTAATTGTTTCAATGCTGATCATACATCAGAATGCTCAGGAAACTACTGTACAAGGCAGATTTTGTAAAACATTTCACAATTTCACCTTTTCTTTCCCATTATCACAAGGCTGTTTCCGTCGCCTAATTAATATTTGCTAATGTTCTTTTTCCTTGCTACTGATATCCTGCTTATGTTATGATCAAGATAATATTGGCATTTCACTTTCTTCTTACAAATTTTGCAGGATGATTTGAGACAATCTTATAGAAGCGATGAGCTTGGAAAGCAGTGTACTTTGTTTTATAAAAACTTCTTGGAACTGAGGTATCTTCCAATTGAATTTTATTTTATTTTTCTAAATTATTGAATTCACCTATTTCTTCATGATGTCAAGCCATTTTTTTGGATGATGTGAATCCTCCATTTTTTATTTTTTTTTGTAAGCAATCAACGTGGGAAGATTGACTTGAGTAAAATTTCCACTGCTAAGGGAACATGATGTTGGTTTTATATTAGAGGTTTGAATCTATACTTGTTTTGTCATGTGACTTTTCTATCCTGTTTGTTAATCAGAGTACTCTTTATATGCATAAGTATGTTGAGGCTCTCTCCACGGGAGACATATCCCATGAATTGTTCTCTTCTTGCTGGGTATCATGTGAATGTCTCCACCATGAATTCTAAGATGAAGGTGTTCAGTTTGTGCTTGTATTTTTGTATCTGTGTAGCGATATTTTTGTAAAACATAAAGAAATGGAATATGCTGAAATGCTGACTCTATCTATTTGTTTGCACCTCTAACCTTGATAAGTTTTTATCTTAGATTCATTCTACCTATCAACTGTGTGATATTGTAAGCTTATGTGAAAGAAGTAACGTTAATAAATGAAACAAAAGGTGAGGTGCAGAGATGACTGTAAATTTGATGGGCCTTTAGTGTGAAGCTTTCTTGTTAAGGATGAGTAAATTCAACTTAAAATGTCCTCAACTTCTAGATCACAATTCACATGTCGTTAAGTTCTCACTATGCACATATTCTCATATCTATGTTCTTGAAATAACATTAGAGGCTCTTTTCAAGTATTCAAGCTTAGATGTACTCATGCATTCACAAATAAGTTCCACTGTAAAATATGTATGGACTGGGATGTAAAACTACACAAAGTAATAGGAGAAAGATAAAGTTAGTTGTTTGGGATTTAGGGATTTTAGAAGAAAAAAAAAAGAGGAAATTAATTGGAACCATTAAGCATAGGGTGTAAAAAGATCCTTCCTTGATATTTATGTGTTTATATATATAATATAGTGTTACTTTTCTGTTTTGTTTTTTTTTTTGTTTTTTTAGGGAAAGGAAGGAAATCATATATTATCTTATATTGTTGCAAGTGCTTTTCTTTCTGTGACATATCTATGGTTATTGATGTGATTCTTTTTTTTGCTTCCATGATTCTAACTCTATTCATGATATATCTATCTTGGTGCTTGTTCATTTTGGTTTAGCATTTTGATTTACATCATTGTCAAGTACCACTCGAGGTAATACATTTCTCTATCTGTATGTTAGCAAGTTTATGTGTCTTTTTTGTTATTTTGTCCTATGTTACGTGCTACAATGTTGCATTTGATGTGTGATGCAATTAATTCCTGAATATGATGTCAAAATAGTGAAGAACGTCGTGGTGGATAATCTAGATTCAGAGGTATGCGCTGAATTAATTTTGAATTCCTAACTGAATGTTAACGAGTTTAAGAGAAATTTACAAACTAATGATGAATTAATTTCTATTTGACAATAATTTGTTGCTCTTCCAGGCTCAAGTTATTATTCTGCATGGTGTTTTCAAACTCAATTTATTATTTTCACTTGGCATGCAATGGGTAGGGCCCTTTCAAGAGCTTACCTACCCAACCTAAACTTGTTTTAATATCCTAATACAAATTTTGTTCCAGTCATGTTTAGAATATTTTTTTAGTCCTTTGTCTTCCCAAAATAAGTCTTTCTTTTTAGAATAACAGAAATTGTAAGGCATAAAATAATTGTCATAATTTCTTCTGAAATTTTCAATCTTATCCTACTAGTACAAGGCATGGTGTATTATGATCTTTTTCCTTTGATTTTGAAGTACTCTAAATGAGGGCAATTTGAAATTTTGTATTACAGACCTTATAACATCTCGAACGTGACACTAATTTAAGGAGAAAAAGAGTAAAAACAAGTGACATTTTTGGATGGAGGATGTTTTTCTCAAATGTCCTGCTGCAATCTTGTTAGGTTCTAATTAACTTGGAACCTATCACATTCTTTATTGGAAAATCCACTCCAATAATTTGAATTAAGGGAAAAAATGAAAATTATCGAAACACTACTAATGTTAACCACATTTAATTAGACCCATCTTCCTTCATAGTAGCAGGTAAAGAACAAGAAGTGTTAAATGATAGTTATGGTAACACTCATATTTTGTATATCATGTCAGCTGCATATAAAAACTATTTTTAAGGAGCACATCAGGTTGTAGTTACCCAATGGTCTAATTCCAAAACTGCCTCAAACATAATGGGTATTGATTTAAAATCTCAATTCTTATTATGGTTTAATACCCATCACTAGGGTTATAGTGGGGTGGATACTCAGTTGAAATTGAGAAGTTGCTATACTTATCAATGATCACCAATTTCATTTGAATGTTGAATATAGATTGTCAACTTTATTTGATGCTATATGGAAACATGGCGTGCTGCTTGCTGATTCATTTTGTTCCATCCCATACTGTTACCATGGTCACTGCTTGCTACATATACGAAGGACTATATCTTCTTGCTTTTTAAAGATTCAAAGCGGTGAGACTCATGCTCTCCTGCTTCCCCTTGTCTTTTTTATCAAATTATTTTAGATGTTAATTTGTTGATTTTCCCCGTATACAATATGGTGATAAAAGTTCATGGTGGTGTTTGTTGGCATGCACTTTCTTGTTTGTTAGGGAAGAATTGATATGGATTTGTGAAGTCATATCTTATTAATGGATTCTCAGAATTGTTATGCCTATGTGTCACAACCTAAGCTTGTCCAGTGCATGTCGCACATGGCCGCTTGCCTTGTGATGGGCACATTGTGGGTAGCTAGGCATATGTCATGACACAGTGTGGCATTTTTGTAAATAGGTAGCTAGGAGTAGTCGGGCAACTGGGAAATATGATGTTCCCTCCTGCCAGAGGGGTTATGGCGCAGAAAGCTCTTTAGGGGGGGGTGTATATGTGAGAAAATCAAAGTTGTACACTAGCTTGTCGGATGAGTGTCAAAGGTCTTGGTGTTGCTTGTAACTCCCCCTACACCAAGCCATTTGCCTATGTCGTAGCCATGTCGAGAGCATGTCGAGAGCATTTTGATAGCATTGTAATTTTGATCGTTTTTCAATTAATGAGAAGTTGAAGCCCTTTCTTGCAAACTGTGTTCTATTTGCTTTCTTGCTTACATTGTTGCACACTAGCCTTGCGGGTTGACACCCGAGGGGCATTGGAGAAGCTGACTTGCTACCCACGAGGGGTTAGCAAGTGCTACATAGGCGTCTTTGCGTGCTAGCAAAGTCGGTCCGTGACAGTTGGTATCAGAGCTACGTTCCGAACCGCTGAGGAAGTAGCAGTTGGTTGTTGTCATGATGAAGGGAATGACGAATCAACAAAAGTTCGATTGGATTGACTCGCTAGCTGGGCGAGCTTGCTGGAGTGTCTGACTCCATGATAGACATACGGGCGTCATTGAAAGAGTTTGACATACCCGGATTGATTGAAAGGGTGACTACCCTTGAAGGACTTGTCAGCCGTGTGCGGGCACTCGAGAGGAATAAGAATGTCCAAGGCACAGGTGACAATGCTGCTGAGCTCGAGAAGCGAGTTAGTAGTATCGACCAATCCCATGCACAACTGGAGGGTGCGGTCCACACCATGCGTGGTGAAATTTTGGAGGACATGGCCATCATGAAAGATGAACTTGGTGAGCTGAACACCAAGGTCAACATCACCATGAGAGCGGTGGGTAATGACAACCACAACCCGTATGCTGAGGGTGTGGGGCAACGTCGAATGAAAGTTCCTGAACCTCGGGCTTTTGGAGGAGCACGAGACGCAAAGGAGTTGGAAAACTTTCTATTTGACATGGAACAGTACTTTCGAGCAGTGAGAATGGATTCGGAAGAAGCGAAGGTGACAACAGCTACGATGTACCTTGCTGGAGATGCAAAACTCTGGTGGAGGACAAAGTATGTTGACATACAAGATGGTAGATGCGTAATTGACACCTGGGAAGATTTGAGGCGAGAGCTGAAGGCCCAATTCTTTCCGGAGAACGTCGAGTACATCGCTCGGCGCAACTTAAGGGAGTTGAAACAGACAGGGACTATCCGGGAGTATGTGAAGAGATTTGCGGGGCTGATGTTAGACATTCGTGACATGTCAGAGAAGGATAAGATGTTCTATTTCCTTGAAGGCTTAAAGCCATGGGCGAGGGCCGAACTTCAACGACAGCGGGTCCAGGATTTGGCCACAGCTCAGGCGGCAGCCGAGCGCTTGACAGACTACGCTCCTGAAAGCTCTGCTAGTAAGAAACCACAACAATCTTCTAGTGGAGGCAATGGCGGACTAGTTTGGCAAGCCAGGAAAGAACAAAAGTGGGGGAGGGGATCAGAGGAAACCTTCCTACCCCTCCAATAGTCCACAATCATCACAAGGGTCTGTCTCAACCTCCAAACCAAGGACAATCTCTTGTTTCTTGTGTAATGGACCGCATAGAGTTGCGGAATGTCCACAGAAAACTGCACTCAATGCTTTGCAAGCTTCGGTTCGTAAAGCACCTCAGAGTCATGCTGATGAGGATGAGGATGAGGACGAGTCTGATGAAGATCAGCCCAGGATGGGGGCATTGCGGTTTATTGGGGCACTCAAGAAGCATGCTGAGAGTTCCAAGAAGAGCGGGGATAAGGGTCTCATGTTTGTGAAGGGCCATCTTGGTGGGAAGCCGGCTACGAGTGTCATGCTGGACACTGGGGCTACCCATAACTTTGTTTCTGAAGCGGAGGCCAAGAAGCTGGGCCTAAAGTTGGAGAAAGACTCAGGCCGGATGAAAGCTGTGAATTCTAAATCCTTGCCTACTGCGGGGCAAGCCAAGCAAGTGTCCTGTAAAGCTTGGGACATGGGAAGGCCGTGTCGATTTTGTGGTGGCCAAGATTGATGATTTTGATGTTGTCCTCGGGATGGAGTTCATGCTTACTCACAAAGCAATTCCAATCCCTGCTGCTAGTTCTCTTATGATAATGGGAGAGCAGCCAGCCATGGTGCCAGCAGTGATCAAACAACTTGGTGAGACAAAGCATCTGTCGGCTCTTCAGTTCAAGAAGGGCGTGAAGCGACATGAACCTACTTTTGTGGTGGTACCCTTGGTTACTGAGGATCAAGGGGATGGAGAGCCAGTGCCGCCAACAATACAGGGATTTTTGAAGGAATATGAAGGAGTCATGCCCGACAAACTTCCACAAACCTTGCCGCCGCGCAGGGGTATTGATCATGAGATTGAGTTAGTGCCAGGCATCAAGCCACCTGCAAAGGCTCCATACAGGATGGCACCACCTGAGTTGGCTGAGCTCAGAAAACAGTTGAATGAACTACTAGAGTCAGGGTTCATAAGACCTTCAAAGGCACCGTTTGGAGCACCGGTGTTGTTTCAGAAGAAGCAGGATGGGAGCCTGTGAATGTGTGTTGATTATCGGGCACTCAACAAGGTCACAGTGCGGAACAGTTATCCTATACCGCTTATTGCTGATCTTTTTGACCAACTGAGTGGTGCCAAGTACTTCACAAAGCTGGACTTGAGGTCCGGGTATTACCAAGTTCGAATTGCGGAGGGGGACGAGCCGAAGACGACTTGTGTCACTCGATATGGTGCATTTGAGTTCTTGGTGATGCCATTTGTGTTGACGAATGCACCAGCCACATTTTACACTCTCATGAATCAGGTTTTCCGCGGCTACTTAGACAAGTTCGTCGTGGTTTACTTGGATGATATTGTGATCTATAGCTCCACTCTGGAAGATCACAAACAGCACTTGCAGCTGGTTTTCAACAGGCTGAGAGAGAACCATTTGTTTGTGAAAAGGGAGAAGTGTTCTTTCGCGCAGAAGCGGATCAAGTTTCTTGGCCACATTATTGAGGAAGGTCGTGTCCGAATGGATTTGGACAAGGTGAAGGCCATCCAAAAGTGGAAGACTCCCACTAGCGTGACTGAACTGCGCTCTTTCCTTGGTTTAGCAAATTACTATAGGCGATTTGTTGAAGGCTATTCGAGGAAAGCTGCGCCCCTTACAGAGTTATTGAAGAAGGGCACAGTTTGGCATTGGGGTGAGCCATGTCAAACTGCGTTTGAAGACATGAAGTTGGCTATGATTAATGATCCTGTTTTAGCCTTGCCAGATATCTCGAAGCCTTTTGAAGTTCAGACTGATGCATCTGATTATGCCCTTGGGGGAGTCTTGCTTCAAGAGAATCATCCTGTTGCTTATGAGAGTCATAAGTTATCAAGCCGAGAGGAGGTATACAGCTCAAGAGAAAGAGATGCTTGCTGTTATTCATTGCTTGCTGGTGTGGAGACATTACTTGTTGGGGTCAAAGTTCATTGTGAAGACTGACAACACGGGAGTTAGTCATTTCTTTACACAGCCGAAATTGACACCTAAGCAGGGCCGTTGGCATGAGTTTCTAGCATAGTTTGATTTTGAGTTTAAGCACAAGGCTGGGAAAAGTAATCAGGCAGCTGATGCCCTTAGTCGCAAGGCTGAACTTGCGGCAATGACCTACGTAGCACACATATCGGCTAGTCGTGTTGCTACTTCAATGCGAGAGCGCATTCGAGAGAACTTGGATAAGGATCCAGTCGCTCAAGCCATCATAAACCTAGCCAAAGAAGGGAAGACTCATCAGTTCTGGGTGGAGGATGGACTACTGATGGCGAAGGGAAGCCGATTGTTCGTTCCCAAAGCAGGGGACCTGCGAAGGACGCTCATGAAGGAGTGTCATGACACTTTGTGGGCCGGTCACCCGAGTTGGCAGAGAACTTATGCCCTTCTGAAACAGGGGTATTACGGGCCTCAGATGAGAGAGGATGCAGTTAATTACTCCAAAACGTGTCTTATCTGCCAGCAAGACAAAGTTGAGCGGAAGAAGATTGCAGGGCTACTAGAGCCGTTGCCGGTGCCGACTCGTCCGTGGGAAAGTGTGTCTCTGGACTTGATCACCAGTCTTTCAAGAGTGGGAGATTTGTCTACTATCTTGGTTGTAGTGGATCGGTTTTCGAAGTACGCCACATTCATCCCGGCACCAAAATATTGCTCGGCAGAAGACACAGCACAATTGTTCTTTAAATATGTTGTCAAATATTGGGGTGTGCCCAAGAACATTGTCAGTGATCGAGATAGCAGGTTCACAGGGACTTTCTGGTCCTGAATTATTCAACCTACTCGGTTCACAACTTAACATCTCATCTAGCTATCATCCACAAACTGATGGCCAGACTGAGAGATTCAATGGCATGCTTGAGGAATATTTGCGCCATTTTACCAGTGTCAACCAGAGGAATTGGCCAAAGCTACTAGACACTGCTCAGTTTTGTTTTAATGCTCAGAAGAGTTCTGCGACAAACAAGAGTCCTTTTGAGATTGTTACAGGGCAATAGCCGCTCCTACCACACACACTTGATGGGCCTTATACAGGAAAGAGTCCTAAAGCACATCACTTTACTAAAGACTGGAAGCAGAACATTGACATTGCCCGAGCATACTTAGAAAAAGCTTCTAAAAGAATGAAGAAATGGGCAGACAAGGGACGTCGACAGCTGGAGTTCCAAGTTGGGGATCTTGTATTGGTCAAGCTCACGAAGGAACAACTAAAGGGACTGAGGGGGCAGGATCACAAGCTTATTCGTAAGTACGAAGGTCCACTTCCAATTGTTTCCAAGGTTGGGAAAGTTGCCTACAAGATCGACCTTCCACCCTGGATGAAGATACACCCAGTGATTCATGTTTCCAACCTGAAGCCGTATCATCCTGATCCAGAAGATCCAGCACGTAACCAGTCAACCAGGCCAGCAGTCAACCTCAAGAAGCCACCAAGCAGAGTAGCAGAGGAGATTCTAGCTGAGAGGAGAGTGATTATCAGAAGACGCCCACGACTTGAGTTCTTAGTCAAGTGGAAAGGTCTTGGAGATGAAGAAACCAGTTGGGAGAAAGCCGAAGATCTGTCAGAGTTCCAGCAGAAGATTGAAGACTTTCAAGCAGCTGAGTCAACGAGGACGTCGACCAATTAAGTGGGGGAGAATGTCACAACCCAAGCTTGTCCAGTGCATGTCGCACATGGCCGCTTGCCTTGTGATGGACACATTGTGGGTAGCTAGGCATATGTCATGACACAGTGTGGCATTTTTGTAAATAGGTAGCCAGGGGTAGTCGGGCAACTGGGAAATATGATGTTCCCTCCTGCCAGAGGGGTTATGGCGCAGAAAGCTCTTTAGGGGGGGTGTATATGTGAGAAAATCAAAGTTGTACACAAGCTTGTCGGATGAGTGTCAAAGGTCTTGGTGTTGCTTGTAACTCCCCCTACACCAAGCCATTTGCCTATGTCGTAGCCATGTCGAGAGCATTTTGATAGCATTGTAATTTTGATCATTTTTCAATTAATGAGAAGTTGAAGCCCTTTCTTGCAAACTGTGTTCTATTTGCTTTCTTGCTTACATTGTTGCGCACTAGCCTTGCGGGTTGACACCCGAGGGGCATTGGAGAAGCTGACTTGCTACCCACGAGGGGTTAGCAAGTGCTACATAGGACGTCTTTGCGTGCTAGCAAAGTCGGCCCGTGACAATATGCTAGCGAGGTTGTCATTCATATGTGATGGTGTTTTCTAGTTACTTTTGCTTTAGAAGTGGTGTGTGGGTTAATATTTGAGGTGCTGGATAAGGTTACATGTGTTGGTTTGTTAATTTTGACTTTTTGGATGAAACCATTGAGGTATTTGCAGTATAAATTGTATAGATAGACGTAAGTTCCCCGTCATGCATGTGTTGTCACTTTTTGTATCATCAACAATTAATGCTGGGTAGTATACTAGTATTGCAATTTTAGTAGCTGCTCTTTTTCTTTGTTTTGTTAGATGAAAGGATGCTCCTTTTATGTCACATTTCCTCCATATGACATATATGTGTTGTCATCAAAGTGGGCATATAAACTTGTTAGCTTTTTTTTTGTTTCAATATATTCTTTTACTTTACAATCTACCGAAAGACCTGGAAATCAGTTTGTAGTAAAGCTAATTTAATCTTTCTACTTTTTGTTGGAATACTCAGAAGTAGCAAAAGTCCATATTGAGCATTTGGTTGTTGCAGCTGTAAGGAAAGGAGCCGGCCTTGGTGGAAAACTGTGTTACGATGTCCCATTAGAAGAAAGTGATGTTAAGTTTTTGAAAAGTCAGGATGCACTGGTTATAGGGTTAATTTCTTTTTCTCCTATCTCAACCCTGTATTCCTCATGCTATTTAGTTTTTGGAACACGCCCATTGATTTGACCAAAATGCTGAGCAATCTTTAGAATTCATTTTATACAATACAAAGTTGTTGTGGGCAATTCATTTGTTGGTGTGGTAGAGGTTACAGACAAGAGTGTTTTCTCATTTAAAGGTGGTGAACAACTATTGTTAAGCCATTCAAATTTTCAATTAGGACTAAGCCATAATTGAGTTGAGTGTAAAAAAATATATCACTCATTTTTCATTGTCTAAATTGTGGTTTCATTTGCTTCTGTTATGCTAACTTATAAAAACTATGTATACATAACAATTAATCTAACACATTTATCTAACTTATAAAAATTCAATTATAACATAACAATTATCATTACTTGTACACAATACATATTAATCAAATATGGAACAACTATGTATAGAACTTTAATTCTGGAATTAGATGCCAGATTTTCTTGGAATCATTCTCTAACATGACTAAATCAAGTGATTCCCAAGTACTTTAATTATGATTAAGATCTTCTAATACCTTGTTGCTTTCTAAAAGGAAGGCCTTGAGATTCTGATTCATAGATATACTGCAGAGGGATACCCTTTTAAACCTATACATTCAGAATACACAAATGATCTAATGTAGAATACCAGTAGCTTCCAGAAAAGTACTTGAAGGTAACAATTTTAAGTAAGAAAAGTAAAGAAAGTAGATTTAATAGTGATACTGATAGACAAAATACATAATATATACAAATATAGATAATGTTTAGGCACATGCTAAAAATGAGTCATAAAACTGCACAATAGAGGTCTTTCAAATTAAAGAGATGAAAGCTATAAATCATTTAAGCTTCCACAAAATAGTCTAAGATAAGTTGCTTAACAATACTCCCAACAGCCTCACTCCTTATGATCGAATTTTAACCTCCTCTGACGGATTTTCATCCTTACATCATAGGATGAAAATTATACAATTTATCGTCTCCATATCTACAACCAACGACCAATACAAAATAATAAGCTATTGCATATATATATAAAACAAAATAAGGTATGCAGTTCTTAATGACTTACCATTTCCTCTCAATATACGATCTTTCCCACAATAAACAGGAGCATAGTTGAATATTAGATATTCCTGAATCTCCTTCTCGGATGGCACAAAATTACAATTGCGAGCCTCACTGTTCAATAATTTAATTAGTCTAAAAAGGCAAAAAGAAAAAAAAAAAATTTGACAAGAACAAATCAACAAAATTGCATGGCAGTGAATATAAGATGGTTAACATACCAATCATTAATGATTAATGGTCACATGCAAAGCTAGAGTAGATGTCTTACTCTAAACTTGTTTCAGAATTATGTCTTCCGTGTTAACATAGAGCAGCTGGATTTTGTTTATCTAATACATGATATTTTATCAACTCTATCAACTATGTATATCTCTTTGGGCTGAATCAATTGACATATCCATTATTTGAACCAAGAGGATTTATTTACTTGAGAGAATCAAAGGGTGAATTAAGGGGCTTGTAGAGGTTATACAAGCATTGAAAAAAAATTGAAAAGTTTAATTGAGAAGTTAGTTTATAGGCATACACTACGGCAAGTAAATAGTATGATCATTAGCAAATGCAGGAATGGACAGTTAGCTTCAAGAATGAATGAAGAAAGATGTACTGTGCAGAAAATAAAAAGTGGTCTTAGGCGTGGTCTCAAATCTGAATTGTCTGACACTTACACTTATGTCTATCATATGCGGATAAAATAATATGCTTATATCTTTTTAAATTTTTTAAGTAAAAGATAATAATGGGAATTAATATGTGTGAGTAAAAAATAAATATAAAATTTTAATTAACCGAATTGACAACAAATTAAAATAGTCCAAGCTGAAGACAAAGATAAATAATAAAAAAGAAATATGAGAGTTACAATTATTTAGAAATGTGTAAAGATGTGAGTATTTATACACCTTTTTTTAAGATGATTCTTTTTTCCATTCACAATTTATTACAGCTAAATTTAATAATAGAAACAAGAAAATCAACTCTTTCTTTTTTTTTCCCCTGAGAATTCCAATTTAGAAGTCAACCTCAAAATAGACACTCGTCTTTTTGTTATATTATTTGAGACACTTAATTTTTTTATATCGTTTGATGTACTCCACTAAAAATCGGTGAGTATAGTCACTAGCAAATATATTATGACATGTTAAATATTGTTTGAAAACCACAACTTAGATACCATTCTCAAAATATGCACTCACCTATTATTTATATTGTTTGAGGAATTCACTTTTATTTTTATTTTTTATATATATATCATTTAAGACACTCAATCAAAAAATCAATAAGTATAGTCATTGAAAAATAGTGACATGATAATTTTTTTTTTTTACATGTCATTATTGTTTTTTTTCTTAATGTAGTTTTTAACATTTATTTACTTATTCCACTAATTAAATGTATAAAACGAATATTAAAGAGTATTAATTAATAAGACATTTTATTTTCTTTTGTCCTTTTGTTTACATTTACTTTTATCATTACCCAATATGCAATAAAACTTACAAATTTTGTGAAAAATTACATATTTTGTAATTGAGTTTTTCTAACAGAAGCTTTTAGGACACTTGTTAATATTTTATAATTAAAAAGCTTGTAGTATTAATTACAGTAATTGCCCACAATTTTAGTGATATTTAAGTTGCTACCTTTGAAAAGTTTTAATTTCTAAAAACTGTATTTATTGCACCATTTGAAAATCATTTTTAATGTATTAATAAAATTTTGTTTCATGATGAATAGTCAAAAAAATATAAAAATATTTAAAAAATTAGAAAAAGAAAAATAATCATAGCATAGATGTTATCCAATTTGTATTTTAATTTTTTGTAAAATAATCAAGTTACGGTAATAAGAAATAAAGATGCAGTTGATGCTTATCAATAATGAATTTTGAGAAATAATTAGGAAAATATTGAAAACTAAAAAATATATATACATACAAAGAAGAAAGAGAAGAAAAAAAGTATTATATGTCATAATTTGCCGGTGACTGTACTCATCAATTTTTGTGAAGTGTCTCAAACGATATAGAAAAGAAAAATGAGTGCCTCAAACAATATAAAAAAGAAAGGTAAGTACTTCAAAGGATTTATAAAAAAAAGATAAGTGTCTATTTTGATAATGACTTTGAAGTTGAGATACTCAAAAGATAGTTGTTTCTATAAAGTATAAATTTACTTTTTCAATCCAATTCATACTATTTTCTCTCTCTACCCTTTTTTGACTCACTTACAATTACAACATACTTCAGAGTTTTTTCTATTTCTGTCAAATCTTTCTCATATTCCCAAACCACTATGCAAGTCATGAGCAATCAAAATACCATGACAAGTTTCTCTAAATTGAACATAAGTCGCTTGGTATTTAGGAATAATTGTATTCGTAACATTAGATAACATTCTTGAATCAAGAATTCTAGAAATAATCTTTTAAAGCTGTTAAGCAACGCAAATTAGTTGGTCTAAAATGGTTTGAGAGTGACACACATCTAGGGAATTAAAGCAAAAACAGTTCTATTCAATTCTTTTAGCAAGTACCATAATCAAAACAATCCTCCAAACATTACTACTTTACAATATCTCAAGAAATTAAAAACTTCTTATTAGAGAAAATAATTAACATTTTTCTCTTACTGCCTCTTCTGCACAAACCACATTAGGTTAATGAATATTAGGGGGTTGGGGGTGTGAACCTGATACTTAGGGAGTTGCAGTCAGGGACCTTTCCACAGGTACAAAGATTCGATTCTGCTCTGCCAACGGGAATGCAGATTTTTAGGAATTGACTAATTGAGGACGCAACATTGGGATGAACTGGTAATGTCAGAAGCACATGGTTCATCTTCCATTCCTTGCACGGCCTCACGTTGTTCTCTAATCCCAGGCATTAGATGATCCCTCAAAGAATGCATTAAACCTGACATTTCCACCACCGTTGTTGAGAAATCTTCCATCATGGCTTCTCATAATATCTATTTTACCCTCAATTCTTTCTAAGCATTCTTCGAGGATTGCTGCATACTGACACAACCCTTAACATTCACTTCTATTTTGTATTTCATCCTTGATTACTACCTGCAATTGAAAATTACACAATAAGCAAACTATTATTGTAATATCTTTCACCTATAATATAAACTTAAATCAAAGCATGAGCTAATAATTGATTTCTCCCCCACATTTTCAGCTGCCACTTTGCCATCCAAATCAACATTTGCTGCCTGGAAGGAGGAACCCTCAACCTCTTCCGTAGGCAAGTATTGAGCTTTTGCCTCATCTGACAGTACCTTCCAACGCAGACCAATATTTTCCAGTACCTGCAGGCGAGTGGAAACAGAACAAAAAGGTAATCGAAAAGAAACCATCTATTACAAATGTGCAACTACATGAGTGTAACATAATAGAGGACACTAAAAACTTCCATTGGAACTCTCACCTTTACAGAAATTTTTATAACCTTGTCATGCGCCCTCAATAATTCTACTTCTTTCTTGCTGAATTATACAATCATATAACAATTAAATCCATACAAAACAATAGAATATCCCAAATTACTGACACTGTAGTCAAGCAACAAGGGCTTGGCTTACTAGAAATTTGCATATGCCGGACGTAGATTCCTTTTGCGGCTACGAGTGCACCTTGATCTTAGCATCACCCATCAACGGTTCTTCTTCCCCATTCTCCTCCAACAACCTCTTCCCTCTAAACAACACAAAAAACAAACCCTTAAAATATAAAGCAAAAATCTAATTATACATGATTTCACAATATATAAATCAACATAAACCTTGAAGAATCCCCGCGTCTCATAGCAGGAACTAATGAAAACAGCTTTTGAAAACCTAACACCGAACAAATATCAGAAGATGCAATAAGGCGCAGTTGATGAAACATTGGAATACACAACAAACTATTGATATTAACAGATCAAAATATCTGCAAATTACCAAAAACCACACACAAATATGCCAATTTATAATAAAGGGACACTAATTACCGCCGATCTAATACGCTACCACACAAATTTTATTATTTTCCCAGAATCCAACAAAATCTACTGCTTGAAACGAATTTTTCAATCAATTTTATGCCAAAAGGAAATGCACGAACAGTATCGAAAAAGTTAAACTAATTAAGCATACCAATTCGTAGCTAAAGGAAATTTCGGAAACAAATTTTCCTATTACGAGTCTTACCAAGAAGAGAAACTAAAGAAAGAGCAAAAATCAAATAAAATGAAAACAGAAATCATCGAAGAAAACCTATTTTAGATAGCAGATCGCTGTCTCAGTTGAGAATGGGAGATTACAGACGCGCCAGTTCGGCCGTTTTTCTGTGACAATACCAAATACGATTTTAGGTTTCAAAAATTCCGAAGCAGTTTTAATTTTATCTTGTCAATTCATTTTTAGGCTGAATTGCACTTTACCCGTTAACTACTGCCCCCGTGTTACAATAACCCTTTGAACTAACAACTTAGCATACCAACTTAATTTGAGTAATGATTACCAAATAAAGAAAAAAGATGTATATAGAAGAAGAAATAAAAAAAAAAACTTATAATATGGGTAATTTAATCTTTTTAAGTTAATTTGTTAAATTTAATGATTAATTTGTATGATTGAGGGGTATTTGTTAATTATAATTCAAATAAAGGAGTTATGTGCTTAATTCAATAGTGTATGAGTATTATTATAAGATAAGTGATAGTTCATAGTGATAAAGTGCAATTAACCATTTTAAAATAAAGGTTTATATATATATATATATTTAGTTCATGCAATTTACTCAAAATTCACTTTTGTTTATACATTTTAATTTGTTATAATTAGGTTCATTTAATTACAAAAATGTTTCAACTAGGTCATTACTATTATTTTCAATCCAAATTAACGTTGATGGATATGACGTGAACAATCATAGGAGGATGGAAAATGACTTTGTTGATGACATGAATAATTGAAAAAAAATAAAAATGTGACAAGTGATTTTTTTATAGTAAATTAAAAAATATAATTTGATATACAAATAAGAGACTACCACGGGGAATATAAACATTTTAATTTTTTTTAGAAAAATATATATTGTTGAACCAAATGGTTACTACCTTGGTTTGATTTTGTGGATATCCAAATAATTAATGTTTAATGTAATCAAAAACTTATTTGACTTATCTTATTGTATGAACAATCCGGTCAAATAACTGAGATTTGTTTAGGTGAAAGTCAAATAAAAAGGATTCACACTATTTTCTAACCTTCAATCCACTAAAATAGAGTGCATCAAAAAGTGAGCTGCAAAATCAATTATTGATCATCTCTTCAGTCAACTGAATAAATGAGCAACAAAAAGTAAGTTGATGAATCAATTGAGAATCATCTACACAGTCAGCTGAAGAAATACTATTTCATTTAAATCAGTTAGCTAATGTTCTCAACTGAAATCTTGTTTTCAATTGAGTTTACTTATTCATATCGCTCGTGCCATAACTCAAAAGAAGACAAAACAAGATAGTTAAATGACATAAATGCCAGTTACTCTATCTATTAATGACTAACTTTTACCAAGAAATGATTATTTTTAAAGATAGATTCTATATATTGAAGAGCAACAAATTCAAGAAAGTAGAGAACACTTGAATAACTTTCAACACAATCAATACTCTCAAGCTCTAAAGAAAATTAGTATATTGAAGATTAAACTTTCAAATCCTTGATTTCATTAAGTTAAAACTTTGTATTTGTGTGATTCCTCTAAATCACTCATTCTCTTCTTTCATATTAGAATGGACAAGTGAGAAAGTAGAGCTTAGTGTTAAGTTGGTAAAGTTATGCTATATTAAGTTCTGAGAAACTTGGTGTAAAGGTTGCTAGCCCCAAGACTATACCCTGATTAATTTTCATAATAACATGCCTCACAAACTTATTTTTATCTATATCATGCTTAGTTACAATTAAAGCTTAAAGTTGCCTATATCATGCTTAGTCCTATTACTTGATTTTAATTCTCTCACAATCTATCTATAAGTATTCAACCTAGTGATTTACTTGTGACTTTAAAATTAAACTCACAAATTATATTTTCTATATTTTTGATGAGATTGAATTGATTGTACAATACATGATTTATGGAAATATCAATAAAGTGATTAATATTTAATTTCAGAAATTACTCATTGATTTAAGTAAGTTCTTTGTAGTTGATTTATTCTTTACATATTCGAAATTAAATTAAAAAAGTGTCTTGAAATATACTGCTATATGTATGTATCAATTTTGTATGAGATTGATTCACTTTTGAATATATTTTTGACCTAATTTGCATGCATTATGAAAATTAGCTTTAATGCTAATTATCACCATAAATTGGTACTTTCCTCAATGTGTTTGGAACACCTAAAAATAGAATTCAGTTAATTTCAAATGAACTTAAGGTTTTTTTTATATTTGGAACAAATGAAATGGTATAGATTTTAAATGAAGTTCATTTGAAGTCCACATTTTATTCAATTATGGATTCCACATCAAATAGGTTGGATTTCATTTTGTGGAATTCATTTGAAATAAATTATTATTTTGTCCACCTCAAATGACATTTTTATCCTTAATATTACACATGCTTTTTATTTAGATAAATCGATAAAGAGCTACCACCACTTAATCTCAAATATTCATTTGACCAACTACAAGTTTTTTTCTTCTCAACTTATCTTTTGTTCATTTAATTTCTCTATCTTTATATTTTTAGTTGATCAATACTAGTTTTAATTAAAAAATTTTGACGGTAGTATCGAAAAAAATACTTAAATTAAAATCAATTCTTCATTTATTCCAAATAAGAGAATGGATTGAATTCTACAAATGTAGTTTTCATTCCAAATTAGAGAATTCATTTTAAATGAATTGAATTGTAGAGTTCATTTAAAATAAAATGAATTCTATTTTTTATCTTGTTCTAAACACACTGTAAATAAAATATTGGTTATGTGTCTAGAAATATATCTTTTTCCTTATTGGTGTCGATTTCAAAATGAAATTGACTTACCTTTTTAATAATATGTTCTTGACGTATGTGTGTTCAAATTATGAAAATTATTATTCATTATTTCTTCTAAAATAATCTGAGTTTCAAAAAATAAGTCAACTAGACTTAAATAGAAAATAATCTGAGAAATATATTTACAACTCTATTTGAGAATTAGTATTGGTATTTATGATTATATTAAATGAGTACTAATGCCTAACATTCGTACAAATTACATCTTTCTTGTGTTGTATTTTAACTAGATGTTCATGAAGCTGCTTTTGCAACACACAAAACTACATATGACAACAAGAAACTGAAAGTGAAGCTGTGAAGTCTAAATATGGAAAGTCAGATATTACTTGAAGCCAAAGCAAATCAATGAAATGGTAGATGTCGAAGGGTAAATTTGATTTGGTATTTGAAAATTAGTATTTTGGATAATTGATTTTGCTAGTATAGATTATGGAAGAATTGATTTTAGCTTAATTTATTTTGTGTTTCGTTATTTATACAAAAAAAGTGATTTTGAATTATAAGAATATTTAAAAAAAAAAAAAAAAAAACTTTGTCAAAATATAATATAAAACCGTGTCTTGTATTTTGCTATAATTGTGTGCTGGAAAAACTACACATGAGTAGCTTTGAAAAATGGACTAAAACTATGTTAGGGCGTTTGATTAAAAATGGTTTTTAGTTTTGATTAGGCATGCTATTTATACAAGTTGAAAGGGAATTTCAAACTTCAAATGCCAAATATATGTTCCAAATACAAAACCAAACTTGCTCTAAGATTTATTGCAATGACTAGAATATCAAATCATGAAGATTACATACTTTCCTCTAGCCATAATCCATGGAAGAAATATGCTTTAATGGCTAGAAAATCTTTGTTCTAAATATTACAAGACTTCCAAGCTTTTGATCAAGGAACAAAACCTAAATTCAATTGGACTACACTCCAACAGTCAGATTCTTGAATTCTATATAAAGAGTATCAAGGCACGGCAAGAAGCTCATCGAATCAAATAGATCACATCAATATCAAGAAAAGAGTTTAACAATCTGTGCTTTTAACCTACATTATTCTTGCATCACTCTTGAAGCCAAAAACTTCACTATTTACCTATTAAGAGGATTAACCTTTGTACTCTTATCCAAACCTAAGTGAAGGAAAATAGGAAGGCATCTCCTAGGTTGAATGAAAACCTAAAGTTATAAGGGGAAGGCATCTCCTAGATCGAGTGGAGATCTAAACAAGAGAAGGTATCCATTAGATTGAGTGAAAATCTTAAATTTTTGAGAGAGTTGCTCTCATTCCACTATTTGTAAGGCTACAATGGAATTAATGGAATTTCCCAATGAAAGAACTTGGAAGATTGGACGTATGCATATTTAAAGGCTAAACTAGTATAATTTCTTGGGTTTAATTTCTCTCTATATATTCTTGTACTGTACTTTATTTTGATTTAATTATTTGTGCAAGTTTTCACATAGTGTTATCAAATAGTATTGAGTTGAAATTGATAGATTTTTAGTTGGTGCTTATTAAAACTTCATTTAATAGTCTCTGATTAATCTAAATCTTGATTTGACTTAAGCATTTATAATTTGTGTTTTTCTCATTTGGTTCATTTAGGCAAGTGTTATACAAATTTATTTCTATTATGAGATTTATCTTTATAAGTTGTACATATAGCCTTGTATTGTTCTCCCTTGATCTAAACAAGTCTTGAAATATATTCTTGTATATATTACACTTGTTTATCTTTGTGCAAAAAGATTTTAAAGAACCGATTAATTCACCCCCTCTCCCCCTCCCCCCCCCCCCCCCTCTTAGTTGCTTTTTAGGCTAACAATTAGTATCAGAGCTTTTAAGACTGTTTTCCTTTTGGACTGACTACAAATTGACTTGCTCTCTTAGATGGTTCATTGATTTAAATATCTAGAGAGTTATTGAATATGATCCTAATGTTCTAAAAGATGCTCAAGGTTATCCTAAAAATGAAAAGAATTTGACTCAAAAGGAGATGAAACTTGTTCAAGTGAACGAAAATGCCATGAACATTATAATATGTGGCATATCTAATTGTGAAACTGCACAGGAACTTTAGAAGAAACTTGAAGTTACCTATGAGGGAACTAATTAATTAAAGAATTTTAAAATTAGCTTACTTGTTTATAGCTACGAGTTATTTAGAATGAAACATGGTGAAACCATCAATAAAATGTTTGATCATTTCAATGTCATCAATAGCCTTTATGTGGACTCAGCAAAATATATATTGATAAAGAGATGATGAGAAAAATTCTAAGGAGACTACCTAAAGCTTGGAAACCAAACTACAGCTATAGTTGAAGCAAAAAATCTCATAACACTTATTGTAGAAGAGCTCCAAGGTTGTTTAATGACTTAGAGCTTACTTTGAAACGTGATAAAGCTGACAAACATAATGGGTGACAGAGAAAAGTTCTGTTCAATTAAGGTTAAGACAGAAGACAATGTTACCTTTAATGATAATAGCAAAGGAAAGGTAATTGGTATTGGTAGGATTGGTAAGGACATCCTTACCTTCAAAGATAATGTGTTTCATGTTGATGCCTTGAAGAATAATATACTTAGCATTAGCCAATTATGTGATTAAGGTAATTGTGTTATTTTTTTTATTCACATAAATGTTCAATTGTTCACATTGATTCAAAGAATATCATTCTCACATGTCATATAAATGATAATGTTTACATGCTTGACTTTGATGATGTTGATATTTCAAATGCTAAATGCTTATCTGTCGTTCATGAAAATAGCTTATTATGGCATAGACACTTAGGTCATGCAAACATTGATCATATATAATGCCTATCTAGAAAAGAACTTGTTCTTGATTTACCAAATTCAAGTTTGATAACACGAAAGTATGTATTGTATGCCAGTTTGGCAAATAAACAAGAAGCTCCTTCAAATCCAAAAATATTAGTTTCCATTTCTAGAACTTTACAATTGCAACATATAGATTTGTTTAGACATATGAGGCATAGAACTATGAGTGATAAACAATATGCCTTTTGTGATTGTAGATGATTATTCTCTGTTATACTTGGGCATTGTTTATTGCTAACAAAGATGAAGTAATATACTTCATTTATTGTTTTGATGAGAAGGTTCAAAGAAAAAATAGGTGCTACATTACAAGTACAATAAGTGACCGTTGAAGTGAATTTGAAAACAAAGATAAAATTACTTTTTATAAAGAGCACGACATTGATCAAAACTTCTCAACACTAAGAACACCTCAACAAAATGGTGTGATTGAAAGAAAGAATCGATCTTTAAGAGGAAACGAGAAGGACAATATTGATTATGAACAATCTATCCAAAAGCTTATGGGATGAAGTTGACAATACCTCGTGCTACATTATGAATCGTGTGATGATTAAACCAATTCTCAAGAAGACTCCTTACGAGCTTTGGAAAGGCAGAAAGCCTAACACATCATACTTCAAAGCTTTTGCCTGTAAGTGCTATATCTTGAATAACAAGGATAACCTCGGAACACTTGATGCAAAATCATATGAAGGCACCTTCCTCGGTTACTCTATATCCAACAAAGCTTATAAAATCTACCAAAAAAAAAACTGTAGTTGTCGAAGAGTCCATTATTGGCCAATTTGATTAAATTGACAAATTCAAATCTAAATGTAGAAGCTAAAAACAACAAGTTTCAAAAAGATAAATTAAGATCATAATGTGATAGCAAACAAAGAAGATGAGACTATAGAAAAATAAGTTTCTGAAAAAGTTTTAGAGGAAACTCGAGGAAAACTTTGAATTTGAAACCGGTCATGAACTAATACAACAGCCTAAGGATTGAAGAATCGTTAAACATCACCATATTAATCAAATTATTGATAATCCAACTAAAAGAGTAAGAACCAGATCATCATACAAGAATGCTAGTTCTCATCTAGCCTATCTATCTCAGCTAGAATGAAATTACTTTGAAGATGAGCTCTGGATGCTAGCAATGCAAGAGGAACTAAACAAGTTTGAACAAAACAAGATTTGGAACTTAGTTCCTAGACCTAAAAATTGGTCAGTTATTGGCATTAAAATGAGTATTCAGAAACAAGATGGATGAAAATGACATAGTGGTAAGAAACAAAGCAAGATTAGTTTCCTAAGTCTCTAACCAGGAGGAAGGCATTGATTTTGATGAAAACATGATGAATATGTATGTTACTTTCTTATGCTTGCTTTATGAATTTTAAACTTTGAAAGAGTATGTTCTTAAATGGTTTTATTGAGAAGCAAATATATGTTGAACAATTTCTAGGGTTTGAAAAGCATGTTTTTTCAAACCATATTTATAAAACTTTGAAAAGCTCTTTATAGTCTAAACCAAGCTTCACGAGCTTAGTATGAAAGGTTGATCAAGTTTTTGATTGAAAATGATTTTGTAAGAGCCAAAGTTGACATAACATTATTTACAAAATCAAAAAGACAATGTGTTGATCATTGTACAAATCTATGTAGATGATATCATCTTTGGTTCTATTAATGAAAGTTTATGCAAGAATAATTCGAGATGAGTAAGATGGGAGAACTTAACTACTTTGTCGGATTTTAAATAAAGCAAACTAAAGAAGGGATCTTCATTAGCTAAGAAAAGTACACAGGAAATCTATTCAAAAAGTTTGGTATGGATAACTCAAAATAAATGAAAGCTTCAAAAAGTTGAGAAAGGTAAGGTTGTAGATGAGAAGATTTATCAAGGTATGATTAGGCCACTCCTCTATCTTACTGTAAGTATACCTAACATTATGTTTAGGGTATATCTCTGCATTCAATTCGAATAAAGTCCTAGAGAATCTCATTTAACTGTAATGAAAAGAATTCTAAGATATCTCATTGGAACTAGGAACCTAGGATTGTATCATTGATAACTCTTGGAAATATAGTTATTTTACATCATTTTACTCATATTATTTTAGCTATATTCTGGAGTTTTAGTTAGTTTTTGCTTAGTTTTTAGTCAAATCCTAGTTGAGGCCTTTTCATATTAGAATGATGAATCCTAGTTGATTTAGGATTTGATTAGGTGTTTTATATGAGTTCTAGTTTATTCTAACTTAGTTGGTGTGTTTTGAAGGTGTAATACAAGAAGGAGATTCCTTTAGAAGTCGAATTGGACTAGGAAAACACTTAAAAGCCATGAGAGAATCAACCAAGTAGTAGGGCTGGCACCAGAAAGCTGGCAACATGGCATTAGGAATGAATTCTAGGTTGCGCCTAGGTGCCAGAATTGTTGATTCCTAGGATGAATTCAATATAGTCACTGCCAGCCTCCTATGTTTCGTCAATTTTCAAGGCCACAGGCTCTGGCTCGATTCCTAGTCATAATTAAAGTCAAATTTAGCGTTTTGAAGCCTATAAAAGAATGATTAACTTGGGGATTCAATGAGGCAATTAGAAACACAATGAGCTAATAATTTCTAGAGAAAATAAAGCCATCAAGAGTGCAAGAAGTAAGAAGAGCTTGGATTTTGAAGATAGAAGACTGATAACCTATCGATTTTCTATTCATTCTATTATTTCTTTAATTTTCTTGTATTTCTTTGATGTCTACATTATTTGAGTTTATGTCTACATTAGGTATCATGAAATAATTTATTCTCTAGGATTACAATTGAACTCAACATGAAATTTGATGGTTTTTATTATTTATTGATTGCTTAGGGTTTGATATATGACTAATTTATTTCATTTTATACTTAATGCTTCTAGTTGATTAGCTACAAATTAGATTGATGTGGTAAATGTAAACAAACTTGGAAAAGAGAGTTTAGTGTTAGCCTTGATTGAAATAACAATTGTTTGAACTTATTCACATGATATGTCTTGTGTAGCCAATTTGTTTACTGAATTCTCATAGGAATATAGTGAATTGGTTAATTGAGATATATATTTTATAAGATATAGGAATATGGCTTATAATTGAATTAGAAACTTAGGTTAATAATTTGATATCATAATTAAGCATGATAAGATAAAAATAAGTTAAATATTGAGGGAAATTTTAATTCAAGGCCTTTATTTATTGAATTCTCTAGCTTAATTTGTCATTAGTTAGATTTAGTTTAAAATTAGGATTGTGTTAATTTTAATACTTAGCTAGATATTAGTGAAAATTCCTCATGGGATCGACACTCTACTTACTCTATATTACCTGAGGATGATACATGCGCTTACATAGTTAAAATCCATGTCAAGTTTTTAGAGTTGTTGCCAGGGAGTTGTTTTACTAATTTTAGCTAATATTAATGCTAAGCAAACTTAGTTTTAATTTAAACAGTTTTTTATTTTATTCTATTTATTTATTTCTTTCATCTTTTTAATTTTATTTTGTCGTTTGTTTTATGAGGTACTTTGAAAATGTTTACTTAATATTTCAGCCTCATATGTTTTGCTCAATTTGACTTGGAATCATTCTAAGAGACTTGGGAGAGGTTCAACTATATGTTGAACATATGTCCAAATCACGACTTACTAAGGTGGTTTCAACTCCATAAATTTTACAATGGTTTGTGTGATAAGGCAAGGAGAGTGATCAAAAGACTAGCTAGTGGAAGTTTCATGAATCTAAAAGAGGACAAAGCTTATTAGTTGTTGGAGACTTTAGCCTATCCTTTCATACTTATGAGTAAGTCTACATCAAGTGAGAATGAGCCTACACCAAATGAGGAGCCTATAGAGATGTCTCAAGAATGGGTATAAAGTTCCTTTCTACCATGTATTTAATTCTTAGAAGTTGAATTCCATGAGAAAAATCATGATACCCAACCTATTGAGCAAAATTGGTTATAGAAAAACCACATGATGATATCTATGAAGACCAAATTATTAAGCCTCAATTGATTATAGAAGAAAACTCTCATAATGAGGAAGCAACTCAAGGCTTGATGGAAGAAAAACTACAACCTCTTGAGTTTCAAATTAGCTACTAAGTTTTACATCTATGAAGATCCTATGTGACAAACTTTTTCACCATCTTCTTTAGCATCATACCTCTACATATACCAAGCAAGATTTCTAAAGCTATATGATGTTGAGCGCACATGCCAATTACTTCCATATATTGTCAAGCTTGAGAGGGCCTTGAATCAAGACCCATATATAGTGTTATATGACACTTACTAGAGGCGAAAATTGCTTGTTTAGGAGCACTTTTCCAACAGTTAAGCGACGACTATAATTTGTGCTTCTTGGGAGGCAACCCAAGTTTTTAATTTTTTTTTTCTTTCTAATTTATGTTATTTATTTACTAAGTTTTGTTTAATCTATTTTAGCTGATATATCATTTTTTTTCCTCTTTCCAATTTGGGCATACTAATGGCGACAGTGACAATGATTCATGTTCTCACCACCTTGCTCCATTGACAAGGGAGTTTATCTTATCCTTATTCTTTTATATATTTTTCATTAAGTGTAGAATTCATCATAAGTTTAGGGGACATTTTTATTGGCGTACTTTCTGTATTCAGTCTTTTGGTTGAGAGTCTTATGCTTTTTCGATGATCTCCCTATCCAATGATAATATTGTGGTGAATTCTGATTTTAGCTTTAGGGGAAATTATGGGCATGATTTGAGTTTATGTTAAATTCTTGCATTAGGAACATTGTTAGAATGTGATTCCAAAATTTATACACTTGATCTTTTGCTTAGAATGACATACTTATTTAGAGATCGATTATGTTTAGGAGGTTTAGCTTTGGTCAAGAACCCTTGAATTTGTTTGATTATCTCTTAAGGTGAAATCTTAGACAATATTGAGTTAGGGACATGATTTCGGCTATCTTCGAACCTTTTGAGCTTTTCATGTCAATCTTGATATATTGTATCCCTAGTTAATCTCATTGAGCCTAATTTGATATTTTCTTGTTCAACCACATTAATTTTTCCCTAGCCCTTTTGCCCTATTCAATTTTAAGCATGTTGATCTTTCTAGGAAGATTACGGATCTATATGATGGAAAAAAAAAAGAAAAAAAAAAGAGGTTTAATTGTGCTCCATGTTCACTCGGTTCTTCATGCTAGAATAAAATAAGTTTGGGAGTTTGCCACAGAGTTGTTACGAAGGGAATTTGTGCTTTAAGCATTAAAGAAGTTTTCCATACCTTATGTTCTTTGTTGTAACTTTGAGGGCAATGTTAATTTTAAGTTTGAGGGTATGAGAATTCTTTCGAGTTATGATTAAAATTCCTTTAAATTGTGATAAAAGAAAAAGGAAGGGGCGAAGAAAAAAAAATTGTATAAATTACTAGGAGATAAAAGAAAAAGTGGAAGCCAAATATGGGTGTATTACTTAGTATATGAAAGGAGTTCTACAAAAGGTTCTAGATTAAATAATGTGCTTAGGTTGATTTTGAGCTTTATAATTTCCTTTATCATACCATTACCCTAGCCTTACATTACGATCTTAAAAAGTCCTAATGATCCTTGACCAAGTATAGTCTAGATTAGTGGAAAGAGAGAGGAAAAACAAACTTATGGGGTTTGAATACTAAGCTTTATTTTTCATAGACATAAACTAATCCATATTGCATTGTAGTTCTTTGTAAAAAGATCTTGCACACCACCCGTGAAAATTCATTTGAGAATGAAACTAGTGCTTGAATTGAACCATAAATTTTGCATGATTGAGAATACTTTGGAAATCATTGATTTAGTGTGATTCATCTCTTGCTTGTCGTGTTCGTTTGTGTTTTTTTTTTCTTTTGCTTGAGGACTAGCAAAACTTTAAGTTTAGGGGTGTGATAGCTCATAGAAATATAGTTCTTTTACATCTTTTTACTCAAAATATTTTAGCTCTGATCTAGAGTTTTAGTTGGTTCTTGCTTAGTTTTTATTCAAATTCTGGTTGAGTTCTTATTATATTAAGATGATGAATCCTAATTGATTTAGGATTTGATTAAGTGTTTTATATGAGTTTTAGTTTATTTTAACTTAATTGGTGTGTTTTGAAGGTATAATACAAGAAGGAGTCACTTTGGAAGTCGAATTGGATGAGGAAAACTTTCAAAATGCACAAGAGGAGCAACCAAGCAACAGGGCTAATGCCTAGGCACTAGAAAGCTAGCAACACGGTGCCAAGATGAATTCCAAGTGGCACATAGGCGCCAGAACATGGGTGCATGGCTCCACAACCACTACCAGGATCTTTTGTTTTGTTGATTTTTGAGACTACGACACTGGGAAGTTACAACTGTGGTGTTGGCTTGATTTCTAGTTTGAATTGAAGTCAAATTAAAGGTTTTGAAGCCTATAAAAAAGGGATTAACTTAGGGATTCAAGAAGACAATTGGAGACACAATGAGCTATGAATTCTAGGAGAAAATAATGTTATCAAGTGTGTAAGAAGGCGAGAGAAGCTTGGATGTTGAAGATTGAAGATTGACAACCTATTGATTTTCTATTATTCTATGCATTCTTTACTTTTTTGTATTTCTTTGATGTCTACATTATTTGAGCTTGTGTTGACACTAGGTATCATGAACTAATTTGTTCTCTAGGATTACAACTGAACTCAACATGTAGCTTGATGATTTTTATTATTTATTGATTATTTAGGGTTTGGTATGTGGTTTATTTATTTCATTATAGGCTTAATGATTCTAGTTGATTAGCTACCAATTAGATTGATGTGGTAAATGTAAACAAACTTGGAAAAAGGGAGTTCAGTGTTAGCCTTGATTGAAATAACACTTGTTTGAATTCATTCACTTGATTGTTTGAAATTAATTCATATAGAGGATAAGAATATACCTATATGCTTTGTGTAGCCAATTTAAGTCTAATTAAGAACGAGTCTTACTTAATTGAATTCTTATAAGAATATAGTGAATTGGATAGATGAGATATATTTATAAGTCAGAGGAATATGACTTATAGTTGAATTAGAAACCTAGGTTAATAATTTGATACAATAACTATGCATGATAAGATAATAATAAGTCAATTTAAGCGTTGAGAGAAATTGTAATTCTAGGCCTTTCATTGAATTCTCTAGTTTAATTTATCCTTTAGTTAGATTTAGCATAAATTAAGCTTTTGAACCGTAATTTGTTTGTTTGAATAAAATTAGGATTGTGTTAATTTTAATACTTAGCTCGATATTAGTGATAATTCCTCATGGGATTGACACGCTATTTACTCTATATTACTTGAAGACGATATATGTGCTTGTGTGTGTAAATTCGATGTCAAATATTATAGACATACTATATGCGAATTCTTAGGATTCTCTAATGTTGACTTTGCAAGCTATAAAGTTGAAAGAAAAAGTAAAAGTTGTAGTCTTAGTTTCACTTTAGTTTCATGGCATAGCAAGAAACAGATTCAATAGCTCTGTCTATAGCAAAAGCAAAGATATTATAGCTAGAAGCTGCTGTGCATAAGTTCTATCGATGAAATAACAACTTTTGGTATAAAATTTGAAGCTTGATCACATTCCTACTATTGTCAATTTTCAATCATGCAAGCGCACATATCATAACAAGTAATAAAATGATAAATAGGATGTTGATCCTACAATAAATTATTACTAATAAGATTGCTAAATACTAAAATTGGAACACTGTAATCATATTCGAACAAATAAAAATGTTTTACAAGCAATAATTTTAAATTAAGCAACTAATTATTTGTTAAACCTTGATTATCTAAACTTAGGCTTACAAAATCCCTTAGTACTTTATTTATATTTCCTTCATTCTCTCTTAAATTATGTAAAGGCCTAAGTTATTAACATAGGGTTCTAATTTAATTACAAGTATTTTCAATTTTCTTATAATATTACCCTTCCTAATTAATTCACTATATCCTATGTGAATTATATTAAAAATGATTCATTAAGTTTAACTCTAAATTGGCTACAGATGACAAGAGAATATATTCCTATCTCTCAAGAAAATCAATTTATTCAATTATTTGAATAATTCAATCATATACTAGTTCATCTATGGCTAAACCTAAATTTCAATTTCAATTATTTATGATTTCTAATCAATCTAGTTGGTGATCAATTAACTAGAAGCATAAAGAACAGGATGAACATAAGTAACCTAAAACCATTAACATAAAATAATTAAAAGCAAAGAGTACATAGGCTACATGTTTAGTCCAATTCTAACCATAGAAAGGAAACTACTCCATACTAACTAATGAAAACAAAAGCATAATTGTTATTACAAGTAAAATCAGAAAATTTGAAGGGAAGAAGAAAAAAAGTAGAAGCTATCACGGCTTTAACTCTTCAAAAACTCCTTAGAATCAACAATCTTCCTTGCTTTCATGTGTGTTTCAAACCCCATTCTTCAATCCTTTCTTATAAGCCTTTTTCTCCTTGTTTAAATCAACCAATATTCTATTTTATCTTATGGGTGCGATAGTAGTACCTCTTCCAGCGCTGTGTTGCTAAGATCTTTAGAAGTTTAAATGACACGTGATGTCCTCTGGTGCTGTAGTGTCCATTTTCTATTGATACTGCTCTAACTTCTCTGACCACATGCCTGAATTTATGGATTTTCATTGTAGTGGAACCAACTCTATACCGCTGTGACGCCATGCGATCAGGTAAAACTGAGACTTCTTGCTACTTTTTAGCACCGTGGTACCAAAATGTTCTGCGTCATTGTGCTAGCTTCAAACTTATCCATCATCTTTGAGTTGTAGTGGGTCAATACTTCAAACAAATTTAAAACAAGATAAATAAGAAAAATAAACAAAACTACTCATAAATTGAGTTAAACACACTTAAAACATAAAATCCTAATTATATACTTTAGAACTCAAAAGGTAATGAAATAACTTTCTTTTATAGAGTTATCACACTCCCAAACTTAATATTTTGCTAGTCCTCGAGTAAAAGAAAGAAAGACAATCTAATAAACTAAACAATACTTGGCAATGCAATTTACTGAACTAATTATTTCCCTAAAAATCCTTAAAATTATATCTAAACTTGACTTAAAATAAAACGCAGGCAAGTTCATCAATTTCAAAAGGATTTCAAGTGTGTGTGTATGATTTTTTCTACATAGACTCCATAAAATCTAGATAAATTTATATCAAGTTAAACTATAGACTAGAATTGAAATTCCCAAAAGTTCACCTTTGTAATGATGTAGGCAATCACTTAGTTAAAGATCAACAGGACTTAATAAGGTTTGTAATGTATGGTTAGGGTAAATGTAGGATAAAAGAGATTTTGAATTGGCTTAACTTACCCTATGCATACTAAACCATCCTTGGACCTTGCTAGAGCTCACAGGCTTCAGTAATTCACCAACTCAACTTTAGGCTTCTATTTTTTTTTTTTTAAATAAGCCTTTCTCTAATGTTAGCATATTACCAACATATATATATATTTTTTCTTCTTTTTCTTTCTTCTTCTTTTTGCTAGCCTCTTCTTTTTAAAGCAACATAAAAACTAAAGTATCACCTCCAAACTTGTTTCTCATTATGGTAAGAAGGTGAGTATATCATTAACTTGCTTCCCCATGTTGTACTTTTCTCCCCATTTCCCTTTTGTTTTTCCTTTTGACAAAGGCTTATAACTATTCTTCCTAACATGACTAATGTGCTCAAGATAAAGGGGGTGCAAAAGTGGCAATAAAACAAAAAGGCTAGGCTAAACATATGTGTTCATAAAGAAAAAAATAGAATTAAACTTAAAAAGGGTATACTAAAAATTAAAATTAAACAAGGTAGGCATGAAGCAACTCAACCAATCCAAAAATTGCCAAAATCATGTCTCTAACTAGGTATCGCCTAGGATTTTGCCTCAAGAGAGATTTCAGCTATTTTCTGGGGTTTTAAACATAATCTTAAGCTTACTTTAACATAAACCATTTCTAAATTGTCAGGGAAACTCCAAGTATAAGATCATGTGAAAAAAATTTATGAAATCACATCCTAATAATAATAAAATTGAATATACTTGTACTTTAAGAAAAATAATCATCAAAGGACAACTAAATTAATATCATGGGATTGGGGTAACAATTAACACAATATAAAAAAGCAACATCAACATCCAACTGAACACTAACACTTAATAAATTGACATAAAACACTAAATATTTAAACATTCAAGTTACAATGTAACTTTAAAGCCATCTAAAATAATTTAAAACATACTTAAATATTGAAACAAGGTTACAATTGAAACAATTATACAACTAAAATAATTGTACCCCAAAAATTAAGTAAAGTAGTATCCTTAATGCAAAAATAAATAAAGATGAAAAAAGAGAGAAAAGAAACGAAAGAAACTCCCTCAAAAGCTAGGTAAAAAGCTTTAATCATCTTTCTCTTGGTCATCTTCAAAAACCTAAGAATTAAAAAGAGCTAGGGAATCCAGAATGGGGGAAGGGCAGTCATCCAATGAGATTCCAAGGTTTTTAGTGCTTGTACGAAGAAGTCTATCATTCCAGATAAGGCAAGCTATGGAGAAGGCATTCTGTTTAGTAGCTTAGACCTTAAGAAGGGAGAGGCACTGTATAGTATTGAGGTTTTATACCTTACAAGCTTGAGGTAGAGCCATGGTAGAAGTGCTTACACCACCCATTGTATGAGATTTCTTGTAGTAGCCAAGTAGCAGGGTGTCATTATTGCACCTTTTGGGTACTCTAGCTTCTTACTTGTATCCTATTATATTCTACTACGACCGTATAAAGTGGAGATCAAAGAAGGGAACCAAAACCCCTATCTCGACATGTTGACTTACCTATGACAATGACGTAAAGTAGAATAGCTCGTTGCTTAGTTACATCATTGGTGTGTAAGCTCACAAGCAGCTTGAGCATGATGAAGTAGTACCATGCCTTAACATTCTTCCCTAGTGTTTTGGACTTGAAGGAGATAGATTCACCTATTGGAGTGATTCCATTCAGAGTTCAGTAGACATGTTGCTGCAATAACTTCATTCAGTTCCAATTCTGCCGAAAGGCAATGAACATATTCATCATCTACAATATTCAGTGTCTGTTAGAAGGCATTGATGGTGACCCGGTCGAATGAGACTTGTCTCCATGCACGAATGCCCAAACACTTGTTGGGTTCTGGGACATTTGCATAAAATTCATAGACTACTAGAATCACCATGACTTTTGGTGACGCATAGAACAGCTCCCAATGCTGGTTGGTGATGGTGTGCTGGATGTGTGAGAAGCTCAAACACAGGAAGGAAAAGCCTCTTTCTGGAACTAAGCCCTTAGGGAGCAATAAATCTCAGTAGCTTTCCCCAGCCTCTGTCGAAATAAATTTATTTGAGTCAAATCGGGAACTGCCACTGCTGCATGCTTACTTGGGCCTCATGTCAACAGAACTACTACAACATAAAACCATAACCACATATATACAACTTCAATATTAGCCCTACCCCAAAATAAGAACCTCACAACACTGTCAACTACAACCCTCAATTTTTTTTTATAAATATCCATAGAATGAGGATATCATATCCAATATCAATGAAATAAATATATAGAGGTACCATAAACCACAGAGATTGTATGAATCCATTCAAACCCACTTATTAACATTTTCCCCAAGCACAAGTATAGCATATGAATAACACGTTCAACCTTACAAATTACTATAAATAATTCATGTTCCTATTAAAAACAAAGATCCCCCAATATAGTATGAGAAAGAATTCTTTCGAAGGCACAATCCCTATAATCCTACCAACACATCACAATATTAAGGCATATATATATACCATACCCATAAATTAACCAAATCGATACATTATTTAAAAGTAAGCATTCAACATATATTATATCATTCACCCCCCACTATTACAAAATATAAAGTAAAGAACCAAGAAAATCTTACTTGACAAAATTCCAAAGCAATCTATCCTAAAAGACAAAGAGTGAAGATGTAGGTGATATGATTATGGTTGAAGAATTGATTTGAGGGTGTGGTTGTGTGTTTTTCTTATGGATTTGAAAGAGGGAGGACTGAATTTGGGATATAGGGGCTAGGCCTAAAATTCTATTACAACATGAGAAGACTTGTCCTAAAATTTTTTATGCAAGTTCTTTCCACCGACCAAAATAGCCAAGTTGCGGAAGGAAATCATTTCATTCATGCAACTTAATTCGGAGCCTCTCTATGAAGCATGGGAAAGGTTTTAGGAGCTTCTTAGAAGGTGCCTTCAACATGCTCTACCAAAGTGGCTATATGTGCATACATTCTATAATAGCTTGGTGAGCCAAACAAGGATAACAATTGTTGCTGCTTCTGGTGAGGCTTTAATGGAAAAATATATTGAAGAATCCTTTGAATTATTAAAAGAGATGACTGCTAATGATTATCAATGGCCTTTCGAAAGGTTGTCAACCCAAAGAGTAGTTGGAGTTTATAATTTGGATGCCTTTAGTAAATTAACTACACAAGTGGTTGTCTTATAAAGGAAAATTGACACCCTAGGAGTTCAACCAAATATAAGCCAAGCCATGATTTGTGAGATTTGTAGGGATGAACATGCAAGTAATTTGTGCCTATACAACATTGAAAAATAAATTTTTTGGGCAGTTACAATAGTCCAAGATGGAGAACCCACCTAAATTTTTCATAGAGTAATCAAGGCCAATCTAATAAAGCAAAGCCTACTTATCCATTGGGTTTTCAGTCATAAGCATAAATTCTTGCACTTGACAAGAAGCCATCTATTGAAGATTTGTTTGTGCAATATATATCCAAAGCCAAGTGGCATTCTTAGGCCTTGAGGCTCAAATAGGTCAGCTGGCCAATGTACAAGTCGTCCTCAAGATGTTCTACCTAGTAATACCGAATCAAATCTAATAGGGGGGAATCTTAACATGGAGCGTTGCAAAACTATTACTCTAAGGAGTGGTACAAAGGTAAAAGAACCTCCTAAGCAAACTAAAATTCTAAACAAGCAAGATGAGAGGTAATTGTGAGTAGTAAATAGAAGGCTCAATCTCCCAAAGAAAACACCCTTACATACCTACCTCTACCTATTCTTCAACACTTCCAAAAGCCAAAACTTGATGAAAAATTTAAGAAATTTTTAAAGGTATTGAAGAAGCTTTACATCAACATTCCTTTTACTGAAGCTTTTGATCAAATGCCAACATATGTCAAGTTTATAAAGGAAATTTTGTCCAAAAAGAAAAAAATAGAGGACCACGAAATGGTTTACTTGACCCAAGAATGTAGCGCCATCCTCCAAAAGAAACTACTACCAAAGCTAAAAGATTCGGGTAGTTTTAATATACTAATTTCCATTGGCAATTCATTTAGTGGTTGATAAGTCTATGAAATTGCCTTATTACATGTGCTTTTTATTCATTTTATTTGCTATGTTATTGAGTTTTCGTTTAATTATTGCTTAGTTGAGTCATTTGTTTTAAAGTGTTGAATCTTAGTTGAGTATGCTTAAAATTTAGCCTTTAATTATAAATTTCATTGATTCTTAACTTAGTTTGTGTGTTTTGAATGTTTAATACTAAAACAAAACCTCTTTGAAGTCAAATTGGAGTCAAACAAGGATTCCTATGTGTCAGGTACAAAGGCCACGAAAAATGGGCGTTATAGTGCCTAAAATCGAGCAACAAAGCATCCAGGCAAAGGCATATGGTGCCTAAGCTACAAAAAAGTGGTGTTGTGGCGCTAGGTAGGGAGGCAGCCATCACTTAGGTGCGAGAAAAGTAGTGTCTAGGCTTCTAACGTGACTTCCTTCTATGATTTTTCAGTGCTGAGACATTGGAACTTTAGTGTTGTAGCATTAGCTCGATTCTTAGTCCAAGTTGAACTCTTTTTGAAGGTTTTAAAGCCTATTTAAAGAGGTTTATGTTGGAAAATCAAAATATACAATTGAGCTAAGAAGTTCTAGAGATTAAGAGGTAAACAAGAGTGCAAGGAGCAAGGATAGCTAAAGCTTGAAGACTGATGATCTTTATAGTTTTCTTTATTCTACTCATTCTTTACTTGTATTTGCTTGATGTTATTATTGTTTAAATCCTTGTTTATACTAAGTAACTTGGAGTAATTCCCTTTCTAGGATTACAATTGAACTTAAATGTAGTTTTACTTAAAGTAGCTTGGAGTAATTCCCTTTCTAGGATTACAATTGAACTTAAATGTAGTTTTACTTAAATTTATCTATGGATTGCTTAGGGTTTGGTATTTATGTTATTTATTTCATTCCATGCTTAATGCCTCTAATTGCTTGATCACTAATTAGATTGATTTGGTAATTGGGATTCCAACAAAAGAAATCTAGGTTTAGCCTTAAGTGATATAGTACATGTTTGAATTCATTCATCTATTTGTTTGAATTTGATTTGTATATATGATAAACATATACCATTTTTTAAATTCTAGTTTTAAACCCTTTCTCTTAGACATGCTGATTATTCTAGGAATATATTGAACTATGCTAAGAAAATGATGAAAGGTTAGAATTATTGAAAAGAAAAGTATATGTTTTTGCTTCTCAATCACCCTTTTATGCATAATAAAAGAAATAAGTTTGGGGTTGTGGCAAGAGTTGGGCAAAATAATAAGAAAAATGAAAAATAGAAACATATATATATGAAAGTGGTGAAAAGAAATAGCCAAATATGAGGGGGTTAGTGAGTCGAGAGAGAAACTCTTCAAGGGTCTAGATTGGTCTGTGTGCTTAGGGTAACATAAGCCTTATAATTTCCTTTATCATACCGTTACCCTATCTTACATTACAAGCTTAACAAAGACCTAGTAATCATATAAGCGGCATGTGAGTTCAATTGTAACCCTAGAAAAGGAACTTCTCCATACTAACTAAAGAAAACAAAAGCATAATTGTCATTATAAGTACATTAAAAAATAAGAAGGGAAGAAAGGAAAAATGAGAAGTTGTCACGGATTCAAGTCTACACGAACTCCTTAGTATATCCAATCTCACTTTCTCTGATGTTTTTTCTAAACCCCAGCCTTCACTTTTTTTTATAGGTCTTTTTCTCCTAGTTAAAAAACAACTAGGATTCTATTCTGTCATGCACGAGCCCCGCAGCGCTATGGTATTGAGCTCTCTGCTTGTTAACAAACTCGTGATGCTTCTTCGATTTCCAACACTACAACTCTAACTTGTATACTGCCACGACACCCTTCTGTTGAACTTTAAGTTGTCAATTATGGGCTTTCACTGCCTCAATGCAATGCTCTGAGGTGAAATTCATTCTTTTCAACTCCTTTAGCACTAAGGCGCACAAGTGTCTAGCTCCGCAATGCTTCCTTTAAATTCATCCTCTTTGATTTAGACTAGGATACTACTTAAATAACTAGAAAACAAAGTAATAACTAAACTTAAATAAAGCTACTCATAATTGAAATAAAATACACTTAACTAATAAAATTCTAAACATGCACAACTTAACTTAAAAACAACAATTCTAATTGAATTACAATCCTAAAATCAAGCATTTAGCATAGTTTAATACTTCTAAGTGTGTGAAATAACTTTGCTGTACAAAGTTACAAAGAACTAGTTGCAAGATAACACAATAGATGGCCATTTCTAAAATTTTTCCTTGGCTTTCTTTCCTTTCTTCCTTATAAAATATCTCAGTAAAGGGATATCTCACAATGGGCCTCAAATTTTCTTTTTTTCCTCCACAAAGGCATATATAAATCTTTTAACATTTAATAAAGAAAATGAGTTCTTTAACTGCATAAAGTAAAGTCCATGACTAACTATAATATTTTTCCCGATTACAATCTAGTTAAAATGATGTAATACAATCAATTGAACCAAAACTCATGAAACCAATAACAATTTGTTTAAACAAAGAATAGCCAGTTCCCAATATTAGTAACCTTCAAACATAAAGATTTGTTAGTAGAAAGTAAATATATGCATATAAGTAGCCATAACTTTCAACTGTACTAATCCTCCTGGCTGGTCTTATGAGTTAGCTTAATCTGTAACCCTGAGGAGCAAAATCATCCAGCTAAAATAGTTCCTTCTTACAAATGTTCTTACTCATATAGGAGAGAAACACCTTATAGAAAATAATTATGATATTATGAAATTCTAAAGCACTGTTGATTACTCTTGGAAATAGAGTTATTTTACATTCTTTTACTCATATTAATTTAGCTATGTTCTAGAGTTTTAGTTGAATTCCTAGTTGAGTCTGTATTATATTAGGATGTTGATTCCTAGTTATTTTAGGATTAGGATTTAGGTGTTTTATAGGAACTTTAACTTGTGCTAACTTAGTCTTTGTGTTTTGAATATCTAATACAAGAAGGAGTACCATTAGAAGTCAACTTTAGGCTCAAAACGCTCAAACCATGTAAGACATGGGAAGCTGCCCAGGAGTCTGGTACCCTAGCGAATGAATTCTATGTGGCACCTCAGCTCTAGAACATGGGCGCCCCAATGCCACAGCCACTAACAGTCTCACCTATTTTGTCGATTTTCAAGGCTACAGCCCTTGCACTAGTAAGTTTTTGAAATAGCCTTATTACATGTTCGTTTTATTCATATTATTTGCTATGTTATTAAGTTTTGGTTTGATTATAACTTATTTGAGTCATTTTATTTTAAAATGTTAAGTCTTAGTTAAGTATGTATAGGATTTAGCCTTTTATTATAAATTTCATTGATTCTTAACTTATTTTGTGTGTTTTAAAGGTTTAATGCTTAAAGGAAATCTCTTTAAAGTCAAATTGGAGTCAAACAAGAATTTCCTATACATCAGGCACCATGGCCATATAAAAGAGGCACCATAATGCCCAAAATTTTGCAAAAATTCAACCAAGACAGAGGTAGCTAGTGCTTAGGTGCAAGAAAACTACAGCCTAGGCGCCCAATGGTGAATTCCATTTCTGATTTTCAGTGCTAAGGCGCTGGAACTTCAATGCTAGGGCACTAACTCGATTCCTAGTTCGAATTGACTTCTTTTTTAGGGTTTTGAAGCCTATTTAAAAAGGTTTATGTTAGGGAATAAAAGCACACAAGTTTAGTTATGAAAATCTGGAGTTTAAAGGCATTAAGAATGCAAGGAGCAAGAGAAGATTGGGATGGTTAAAGATTGAAGTCTGACAACCATCATTTTTCTTCATTTTACTTTTTCCTTTCCTTGTATTTATTTGATGTTTTCTTTATATGAATCCATGTTTACACTAAGTAGTATAGAGTTGTTATTTCTCTAGGGTTGTAATAGAACTTAACATATAGTTTGGTTTTATGTTATAATTTGATTGCATAAGGTTTGGTACATGAATTTTTTATCTTATTCTATGCTTTATACTTTCAATTGATTAGCTACCAATAAGATTGATTTGTTAACTTAGAGGAACCTTGACGAAAGAAATCTAGGTCTAGCCTTAAATAATATAGTACTTGTTTGAATTCATTCTCATGCTTGTTTGAATTTGATTTATATGTAGGATAGAAATATACCTCTATACATTGTGTAACCATGTTAGGTCTATTCTTAAAGAGTCTAGCTTAATTCAATTCTCATAAAAATATAGTGAATTGGTTAGTTAGATATTATTATAAGTCTCTAGCAATTCAAAAGATACTTATAATTATATAAGAACCCAAGGTTAGTAATTCAGTATCACAACTAAGCATGATAAGATAATAATAATACAAGTGAGTGTTAAGATAAATTGTAATTCTAGGTTTTCTCCATTACATTCTAATGTTTACTTACTTTAGTATAGTTTAGTTTAGTTATAAGTTTCTCAAAATTCATTTGTTTGGATTGGTCAATTTTAGTACTTAGCAATTGTTAGATTTAATTCGTAATGGATTCGTTTACACTTTATTACTTGTTCACAATATGTGCACTAGCATGATAAATCCGACAACAGGCGCTAGGATGATTCCTTGTTCAAATTGAAGTAAAATAGAGGGTTTAAACCTATAAAAGGAGGACTACCTTGAGGATATAATAGACATAATTGGAGACACAAGTTAGCAATATTTTTTTGGAGTATTAGAGCTTGTCAAAGATGCAAGATAGCAAGAAGAGTAAGGGTCATAGGAGCTTGAAGATCGACAACCTTTATAGCTTTCTTACTTTTATTGCATTCTTTTAATGTTTATTATTGTTGAAACCATGTTTACACTAAGTACCATGGAATAGTTTCATTTCTAGAATTTCAACTATACCTCAACATGTAGCTTGATAATATTTTATCTATGGATTGCTTAGGTTTTGGTATATGATTTATCTAATTCGTTTTATGCTTAATGCTTCAAATTGACTGGCCATCTTTTAGATTGAATTAAGAAACCTAAAGGAACTTGGGAAGGGGAATTTAGGTTAAGCCTTGAATGAATTAGCACTTGATTAAATTCAACACATGTTGTTGAGTTTTATTTTTTTATAACCCTAACCTTATACCTATATGCCTTGTGTATTCACATTAGGTTCAATCTTAATGACTTGTTTAATTTAATTCACATAGGAATATAGTGAATTGATTAAGTGAGATATATTTATAACACATAGGAATATGCTTATAGTTGATTAAAAGTTTTAGGTTAATAATTCTTCGCCATAACTAAGCAAGACAAGATAGTAATAATTAAAGTGAAGCAGTTGAAGGAAGTTGTAGTTCTAGGTTTATCTTCAGTTTATCCTTATGTTAATTTATTTCTAGTTTATAATTTGTCCATAATCTATCAAAATTTCAGTTGTTTGAATAAAATTGGAATTGCTAATTTTAATACTTAGTATAATATTTGAAAACTCCTTATAGGAATGATATTTACTTATCACTATATTACTTAAGGATGATACATGTGCTTGCATTTGTAAAATCTATATTAGGTTTTTGGCACCATTGTTGGGGAGTTATTCTTATTGTTTGTTAATATTAATACCAACCAGTTCTAGTTTTAATTCAAACTTTCTTTTCTTTTTCTCTTTCAGGTGTTTTTGATCGTGCAAGCATCAAGCCAAAATCTAACAATGGCTAATGACCAAGAACCTAAGTTCTTGCAAAACTATGCAATCCCTTTCATGCTAGGACTCCATTCATGCTTTCAAAGGCCATCGATCAAAGCAAATTACTTTGAAATCCATCCTAGCATGATCTAGATGATCTAACAATAAGTTCAATTTGTTAGATTTCCTAAAGATGATCCATACTCCCATATCATAAGCTTCTTGGAGCTTATCGATACATTCAAGTTTAACGAAGTTTCGAAGGATACAGTTCAATTAATCCTCTTTCCTTTCTCACTTTGAGATAAGGCAAAGAACTAGCTACTTTCACTCTCCCCTAATTCCATTACAACGTGCGAAGGCATGGCCCAAAAATTTTAGCCAAGTTCTTTCCACTAGCCAAAATAGCCAAGTTGTGAAATGAAATCACTTCATTCATGCAACTTGATTTGGAATCTCTTCATGAAGCATATGAAAGATTTAACGAATTGCTTAGAAGATGTCTTCACCATGCTATACCAAAGTGACTGTAAGTCAAAACCTTCTACAACTGTTTAGTGAGCCAAACAAGGATAATAATTGATGTAGCAATTGGTAGAGCTTCAATGGGGAAGACCATTAATGATGCATTTGAATTATTGGGGGAGATGGCTGCCAATAATTATCAATGGCCTTCCAAAAGGTTGTCAACTCGAAAAGTAGTTGAAGTTTATGAGTTAGATGCCATTAGTGCATTAACTGCACAAAGGGCTATCTTGTCAAAGAAAATTGACAACCTTAGAGGACAACTAAATAAAAGCTAAGCCATAACTTGTGAGATTTGTGGGGATGCACATGAAAGAAATTTGTGCCCAAATAACCATGAATTGACAAACTACTTAGGGTAATTACAATAGGTAGCAAGGTAACTCTTACTCTAACACTTATAATCCGGGGTGAAGAAACCGATCCAAATTTTTCTTGGGGTAATCAAAAGGGCAATCTAATGAAGCAAATCCTACTTATCCAATTGGTGTTCAGTCATAAGCATAAATTCCTACACTTGAAAAGAAGCCATCTATTGAAGAATTATTTGTGCAATATATATCCAAGATGGATTCTATAATCCTAAAGCTAAGCAGTATCACTTAGGGTCCTTAAGAATTAAATATGCCAACTAGCCAATACCATTATAAGCCAACCTCAAGGTTCTCTACCTAGTGACACCATACCAAATCTAAGGGGAGGGAATACTAATCTGAAGGATTGTAAGACCATCTCTCTAAGGAGTGGTAAAAAGGTAGAAGAACCTCCTAAGTAAGCTAAAATTCCATCTAAACAAAATGAGAAGGTAATTGTGAGTAGTAAAGAAGAGGCTTAAGCTCCCAAAGAAAAGATTCCTATATACCCACCTCTGCCTTTCTCTTAGCACCTTCAAAAGTGAAAGCTTGATGAGAAATTTAAAAAATTTCATGAGGTATTAAAGAAGCTTTACATCAACATTCCTTTTATATAAGCTCTTGAACAAATGCCAACTTATTTCAAGTTTATGAAGGACATCTTGTCTAAGAAGTGACAAAATAGAGGACCACAAAATAGTTGCTTTAACTGAAGCGTGTAGTGCTATCCACCAAAAGAAACTACCACCAAAGCTTAAAGATCTAGGTAGTTTCAACATACTAATTTCCATTGGACCAGTCCTTTAGTGGTAGAGCTTTATAGATTTAGGAATGAGTATTAACTTGATGCCGTTCTCAATATTTCAAAAACTTGGACATTAAAAAGGGGAAGATCAAACCAACCAAAGTGACCTTGCAACTTACTGATCAGTCATAAACTTATCCAAGGAGAATCGTTGAAGATATCCTAGTCAAAGTGGATAAGTTAATATTCCCGGTTGATTTTCCCATTCTTGACATATAGAAAGAAAAGGAAATCCCTATTATTTTGGGAAGACCATTCTTAGCCACCGGTAGAACTCTCATTGTTGTGTAAAAAGAGAACTTATCATGAGAGTTTAAGACCAAGAAGCAAAGTTAACGTCTTCATCTTAAAGGCTATGACATTCCTTCTGAAGTCAATGAATATTATGCAATTAAAGTTGTGCGTGAAGTAATAAATAAAGGAGTTTAAGAGTTTATTACTCTTCTTGACACACCCTTACCTTTAAAGCACCCTTTAATTCATAGGCCACCACCCTTGATGATTACAAGCTTAATATGAGAGAAAGCTATTAAATGGTGGGATGAAATATTAGAGAGGCCAATGCTCTAGACTGGAAATTCCTAATGGAGATCATGTCATGGCCGATACAAGTTTAAAGCGTAAGTACAATAGGAATAGGAAGAGGTTTATGAATCTTAAGGAAAGCCACCTTTCTATGGGCTTCATTGCTAAGACCGAAAAGGGTTAAGCATACAAATGTCAAGCCAACAATAATAAATCAAGCGCTACTTGGAAGGCAACCCAAGCTCTTTAACTTTGTACCTTAGTGTCTGATTTTATTAATTTTCATGTTTTTGTTGTAGGTACAAGAGTCAAGCATCAAAATACAATTAACATGGTGAAAATGGGTGAAAAACAGTATGTCAGGAACTCCATGTCCCCCAGTGGTGGAAAATTGAACTAGGTAGAGAGGCTGGCACCCCTAGCGCCAATAGAGGAACTTCAACCCATGGCTAGGGTGCCTAGGAGCCCAAAAGTTAGCACCACGGCTCCCCCAGTACCCTACTAAGCCCATTTTGAACTTTTTCAACATCATTTCAAGCTTGGACACTCAAATATGAATTGGAATAAGGACTTATGTTCTTTATGCCTTGCTTAAATGTCAGGGAGTATTTTTATCCTTATTCTTTTTTGAATATCTTTAACATAGAGGACAATGATGGTTGTATTTGGTTTTTTATTTTGATGTTTGATGCTTATAGTTCTAAGGTTGTTTAGTTAGCCAAGATGTTATTATTCTTTTAAGATGAAATCCCTTATCCTATGATAGTGTGTTAGTTTTCACATGCTCTTGACATTCATTTTAAATTTTTGATTTAGTAGCATTGTAGGATGTGATTTCTAACACATATGATGCACTTGATTTTTTTCTTGGGATTGTGTTGCTTATTTAAAGACTTTTTATGTTTAGAGAGTTCATATTTAGTTAGAAACCTTATAAATATGTTTGATTCTCTTTTGAGGCGAAATTCTAGGCAAAGCTAAGTTAGGGTCATAATTTAGGCAATTTTTGGGCCGTTTAAGTGTTTCAAGCTTAACTTGTTCTATTGTATATCCTTAATTACTCTATTGATCCTAACATTGCCTTTTCTTTAACACCCAAAAAAATTTTGCCTAACCACTTTTCAAATTCCAGTTTTAAACCCTTAATCTTTGGGCATACTAATCATTCTAAGAATATATTGAGTTATGCTAAGAAAAGAAGGAAAGGTTGGAGTTGTATATGAAAAAAAGGAAAAAAAAAAAAAAAAAAAAAAAGAAGAAGCTAAAAAGCATATGTTTTTACTTCTTGCTTACCCCTATATTCATAATGAAAAGAAATAAGTTTGGGGGTGCAACAAGAGTTGGGCAAGAAGGAAAAAAAAAAAAAAAAAAAGTAAATGAAAGTGGTGAAGAGGGAAAAAGCCAAATATGAGGGAGTTAGTTAGTGTGAACAAGCTATTCAAGGTTCTATTGTGATTTATGTGCTTAGGGTAACTTGAGCTTTATAATTTCTTTTATCATGCCATTAGCTTAGCCTACATTACAAGTTAATAAAGACCTATTGATCCTTGACTTAGTGGATGCTAAATGAGATTTTACTTATACATAAACTTATCCAGATTGCATACATTCCTTGGTTAAAAGATTATTACACACACGCACTAGAAATTCATTTGAATTTGATACTTTCTTTTAAATTGAAACTTGAATTTGAGTGATACTAATAGTTGACATTTAGTTAAGTTCATATGAAACTTTTGAGAGCATGTTTGGATTTTATTATGTTAGGTGAAGCATCTTAGGCCATTAATTTTTGTTTGTGTTTTTAGTTTCCTTTTGCTCGAGCTCTAGCAAAACCTTAAGTCTGAGGGTGTGATAACTCTTGGAAATAGAGTTATTTTATATTCTTTTACTCATATTAATTTAGCTATGTTCTAGAGTTTTAGTTGGTTTTTGCTTAATTTTAGTTGAATTCCTAGTTAAGTCCATATTATATTAAGATGTTGATTCTTAGTTGTTTTAAGATTGGGATTTAGGTATTTTATAGGAATTCTAACTTGTGTTAACTTAGTCTTTTTATTTTGAAGGTCTAATACAAGTAGGAGTTCTATTGAAAGACAAATTCAAGCTTAAAACGCGTAAGACAAGGGAAGCTACCCAGGAGTGTGGTGCCCTAGTGCTAGAAAACTGGCGCCCCGTCACTAGGTTGAATTCCAGGTGGTACCCCAGTGCCAGAACATGGGCTCCTCAGCACCATAGCTGCTACCAGACTCCCCTATTTCATTAATTTTTGACACAGCAATGCTTAGAAGCTATAGCCGAGGCACTGGGGCGATTCCTAGTCTTAATTGAATTGAAATTATGGGTTATTAAGCTTATAAAAGGAGGAATGCCTTGAGGATTTAGGAGACACAATTGGAGACACAAATTAGCAACATTTTTCTTGAGCATTAAAGCTTGTCAAAGGTGCAAGGAAGTAAGAGGAGCAAGCGTCATAGGAGCTTGAAGATTGACAACCTTCATAGCTTTCTTAATTTCTATTCTTTCTTTACTTTTATTGCATTCTTTTGATATTTATTATTGTTGAAACCATGTTTATACTAAATAGCATGGAGTTGTTTCCTTTCTAGAATTGCAACTAGAAGTTAACATATAGCTTGATAATATTTTATCTATGAATTGCTTAGGTTTTGATATATAATTTATTTAATTTGTTTTATGCTTAATGCTTCTAATTGACTGACCATCTTTTAGATTGAATTGGGAAACCTAAAGGAACTTGGGAAGGGGAATTTAGGTTAAGCCTTGAATGAATTAGTATTTGATTGAATTCGACACATGTTGTTGAGTTTGATTTGTTTAAAGGATAGGAATATACCTATATGACTTGCATAGCCAAATTAAGTCCAATCTTAATGACTTGTTCAATTTAATTCACATAGGAATATAGTGAATTAATTAAGTGAGATATATTTATAAGATATAGGAATATGCTTATAATTAATTAAGAACCCTAGGTTAATAATTCTTTGTCATAATTAAGCAAGACGAGATAATAATAATTCAAGTGAAGTGTTAAGGGAAGTTGTATTTTTAGGTTTATCTTCAGTTTATCCTTGTGTTAATTTGCTTTTAGTTTATAATCAGTTCATAATCTACCCAAATTTTAGTTGTTTGAATAAAATTAGAATTGTTAATTTTAATACTTAGCATAATATGTGAAAACTTCTTGTGAGAACGATCTCTACTTATCATTCTATTATTTAAGGACGACAAATGCACTTGCATTTGTAAAATCGGTGTCAACTATCTCATTAGCTAAGACCCTTGCAATCTTGAAATAATCATTATCTACAAAACAAGATCATCATAATCAAAACAGTCAAAAACAGTTAAAGCTATAGGTTAAGGATGAAAGTAAGAAACCAAAAAACAAAGAACTAGCTTCATATATGTACTTTAATCACATGTCAATTTATTAGGTTCTTATAAAGAATTTCTAAACTAAACATCTCTGGTGAAACAAGAAACATATAATGCATAATTTTTTGTTCATAAATTAAGCAATTAAACCACAACATCTATGTAAACAATAAGCAGTACTTACCATTAAATTTCAATAGTTAATAGGTTTATCCTCCATGGCCGAGCCTACACCACTTCTAGTGCCCAACTCTTGATGGTTCTCTCCTAGTTCGTCATCAACAACAACAAAGATTCTACTCCTTCATCAAATGAATTTTTGTCCCATGCATATCAATTCTATAATGGTGGACATGGTGACGCGGAGGCGATGTTACTGTGGCTGCCACTTCAAGCTCCAATTAAACTAAAGTTTTCCTTTCACTAGAGGTAAGTGATTTAAGTAAGGGAATAAGAGGGAAATGAGGAGGAAGCCTCAATTTTAATTTAGGGCACATTATTGCCAATAGCAGAATATTATCAGTAATAGTAATAGCATTATCGACAGTGTCTAAATTTTTTCAAATAGATTTTGCTGACAATATATGCTGATGGTAACAATGTAAATTTTGTCAACAATAAATTTGCTCTAAATAGCACCAACTTATTGGATTATTACTGACAAGGTAATTGTTACTTTCGATAGCTTAAAAAAAATTTCAATGCTTAATACTGACAACACTTTATACTACTTAATACTGACAGCACATGTGGTGTAGATAAAAGTTTATTTGTTGTCGACAATAATCATTACTACCTACAGCTATATCACTGTCGGCATTAAGACAGTTTCTTGTATTAAACAAATAGAAACATTATGGAAATTGTAAAAGAATAAAACCAAGAAAAAAGAATCATCTAAGAAAAAAATGAAATTACTAAATGCAATTAAGATTAGTAAGTAAAATATAGAATGACTGATTTTGAGTAAATAGCCTCAATCATATAGAATCCGTATACATTCTAAAAATTGCCCTAAATTTTTTGCTAAATCACCTTACAATGTAATATCTACAATCATATACATATGTTAAATTTTCTTTTGAGAGTATATTTGATATTCTTATGCTTGTTTAAACAATAATATTATTTATTGAAATTTTATACATAAACAATTAAAAAATAATAATGAGAGGCTTATGGTATCTTGATGTAAAATGTAGCACCTTTGAGATTTAAAATATTTTAAAGTATTAATTGTATATCATAAAAATCTTTATCAACTATAATCATATTAATTCTTGACACGCAAATGCACATATCGTCTTCAAGTAATAAAGTGTTAGAGTAGAGCTCATTCCCACGAGAGTTAATGCAAATATGCTAAGTACTGAAATTAGCAATTCTAATTATATTTAAACAATTGAGTTTGGTTTTATTATGAACTAAGATTATAAACTAAAAGCAAATTAATGCAAGAATATACTGGCGATAACCTAGAATTATAAGTTCCCTCAACACTTCACTTGCATTTTTATTATCTTATCTTGCTTGGTTATGACAACGAATTATTAAACTTGGGTTCTTAATCAATTATAAGCATATTCTTATCTCTTATAATATATCTCACTTAACCAATTCACTATATTCTTATGCGAACTATGTTAAGCAAGATTCATTAAGATTGAACCTAAATTGGCTACACAAGACATATATATATATATATATATTCCTATCTTATACATAAATCAAATCTAACATGTATATGAGATCAATCAAGTGTTAATTCATTACAGGCTATACCTAAATTCCTTTTCCAAGCTCCTTTAGGTTTCTTAATTCAATCTAAAAGTTGGCTAGTCAATTAGAATCATTAAGTACATAATGAATTAACAAACCATATAACAAAACCTAAGAAATCCATAAATAAAATAATAAGAAGCTACATGTTAAGTTCTAGTTGCAATCCAAGAAAAGAAACTACTCTATGCTACTTAGTATAAACATGGATTCAACAAATGTAAACATCAAAAGAATACAATAAAAATAAAGAAGGAGTAGAAAGAGAATAATTATGAAAGTTGTTAGTCTTCAAGCTTCAAAGATCCTTGCTGCTCTTGCTTCATTGTACCATTGACAAGCTTTAATACTCTAGAAAAACTTAGCTAACTTGTGTATTTTAATTCCCCAAGCTAGTCCCTCTATTATAAACTTTAAAACAATGAATTTGAGTCCAATTCAAACCATTTATCGGGTCGGCGGCCATGAAGCCCTAGAGCTCAAGTCAATGTGCAAAATTGACGGCATAGGAGTCTAATGGTGGCACTAATGCCATAACGCCCATATCCTCAACACCTCAATGCTCAAGTAAGGCAGTCTATGCCTGAGCCTTCTGGCAACAACATTTTAATATGTTGGTTTTGCAATTTTAAGCCCCAATTCTCCTTCAATTTGACTTCTAATGAGACTCCTTACATTAGACCTTCAAAACACACTAACTAAGTTAATATAAGTTAGATCTCATAAAATATCTAAATCCTAGCAAAAATCAATTAGGATTCGACTTCCTAATAAAATAAGGACTTAACTAATAAATGACTAAAACGTAAGCAAAAACTAATTAAAACTCTAATACATAGCTAAAATGATTAGTCAAAAGGATGTAAAATAAGTCTATTTCCAAGGCTTGTCACACCCCCAAACATAAAATTTTGCTATCCTTGTGAAAAAGAAAACTAAAAACACAAACAAAAATGAATAGCTAAAGATGCATCATACGAACATAATGATATCCTCACATGCTTACAAAAGTTTCACATAATCTTAAGTTAATGCCAACCCAAAGGTATCATTCAAATTCATGATTCAATTCAAGAGCATGCATCAAAATGCATCCAATCCAGATAAATTTATGTTTATGTAAAATCCCATTTAGCACTCTAACCTTTTCAGTTCGCTTTTCAACTCTCTTTCCACTACTGTAGACTCCACTAAGTCAAGTTATAATAGGTCTTTATAAGCTTGTAATGTAGGCTAAGGTAACGGTATGATAAAGGAAATTATAAAGCTCGAGTTACTCTACATATAAATCTCTGAAAAGATATTTTTCATAACCAAAGTAATACCCACTTGGCATACTCGTTTCTTTTCACCACTTCATATATTTTTCTTCTTCATTTTTTCTTTGCCCAACTCTTGACATAATCCCAAACTTAATTCTTTTTGTTATGATATATAGGTGAGCAAGAGGCACAAATATATGTATATATAGATATATATATATATATATCTCCAACATTTCCTCCTTTTTTTATCATAGCCTCAATATATCCAAGAATGATCAACATGCCTTAGTGTAAAGGTTCAAAAGTAGAATGTTAAAAATGGTTAGTCAAAAATTTTGTGAGTGTCAAAGAAAAGGTAATATAGGCTCAATGGGATAACTAAGGGTATAATATAAAACATGGTTAGCTTAAAAGGCTCAAACAATCCAAAGTTGGCCTAAATCATGTCCTTAGCTTTGTCTAGGATTTGCCTCAATAGAGAATCAAACAAGTTATAAGGTTCCCAACTAAATATGAATTTTCTAAACATAAATGGTCTCTAAATAGTCAACAATCCTAAGAAAATGATCAAAATGCATCTATGTGTAATGAAAATCACATCCTACAAATGCTACTAACTCAAAATTTTAACATGAATGCCAAGAATAAGTGAAAGCTAAAATAATTTCATAGGATGATGGATTTCATCATAAAAGTATTTTTACATCTTGGCTAACTACCAACCTAAAATAACTATAAGCATCAAACATCAAATACAAACAAAACATCTCATAACCAAACACCCCCAAATTAAGACAATCATTATCCTCAATACTAAAAATATTTAAAAGGAATAAGCAAGGTATAAAGAACACAATTCCTCATATAAGTTGTATTTGAAGCGTACAAGCTTGATAAGGGATTACTCTTGGTCAAAAGCATATAACGAGGTAAGGGGTGCAGTGGCACTGCTGTCATGGGTGCTGGGCACCTTAACCTCTAGGTCGGTGGTCATGGACTTGAGCCATGGCATAAGTTTCTCTGCTTGTTTTTTTTTTTTTTTTTAGTGTTACGGCACTGTTTTCTTGGCAATAGGGCACCCAACATATTGTTTTTTCGCCCTCTTTAGTAATGTTGATTGTATTTTGATGCTTGAATGTTGTACCTACAATTAAAACATGAAAACTTAATTAAAAATACTCAAAAGAAATTAAAAACTAAAGATACAAAGTTAAAGAAGGAAAAATCATAGCTTTGAAGACAATGAGTTTCACTTCTTGGTCTTGAACTCTCATAGTTAGTTCTTCTTTTTGCACATCTATGAAAGTTCTACTATTAGCTAAGAATGGTCTCCTAAAAATAATGGGGATTCCCTTGTCTTCCTTTATGTCAAGAATGAGAAAGTCATTCAAGAATATTAACTTATCCACTTTGATTAGGACATCTTTAATGATTCCCCATGGCATAAGTTTGTGACTGATCTACAAGTTTCAAGGACACCTTGGTTAGCTTGATCTTACCCTTCTTTTTAGACGAAGCTTTTGAATATTAAAAATTGCATTAAGTTGATGCTTGCTTCCAAATCACATAAAGCTCTACCACTAAATGTAGTACTAATGGAAATTGGAATGTTGAAACTACTAGGATTTTTAAGCTTTTGGTGGAAGTTTCTTTTGGAGGATGGCGCAACACTCTTCAATCAAGGTAGCCCTTTCATGATCCTTTATTTTTGGCTTCTTGGATAAGCATATTTGTCACACACTTTACACAGAGGCATGACTGCCTCTAGGAATGGGAACCAAACCTCCGTAACTCTAACTTTAAATTAAAGAAATACATACAACCAATGATCAAACTATAAGTAAAGGAAAGTTTTATAAAAACAAAATAATCATATCAAGGAATCATTAACTATGATACACAATGATTCAACTAAAATGTCTACAGAGGTTCCCTATAAGTGGAATATGCTTAATAATACAAACAAGTTATCTCCTGGTTACACATAACTAGTAAACAACAACATTGTCCATGAGGAGCTCCGCTCCATTTACCATAAACAATAACAACCTAAACTATTGTATGAATCAAAATCTGAGACCCAAGCCCTAATGTGATTGTAAAGCTTCATCCACTGGCTTCAAGTAAATGATCTCGAAGGAATACCTTGCTATATCATTATCAACAAGCCATGTATTCGTTGGTGACATTTGCTGGGATCCTGATACTAAAAAATAAATAAATAAACAAACAAAGGGTAAGTGATAAAGACTCAGTTAGTAAAAAATGTACCCAAAGGGTACTAGCATCAATTAACATGTAACCAAATACATAAATCGAATAATCTCATAGTAACACTAATTATAAAATAATTTCATTTTAGACGTACATAGATGTAGGAAATGTAAAATCAAACAAATACAACTCACACAAAGGATAATATACAAATAATTCAATCAAAGCATCCAAAAGGGCCAATCGGAGCAACTTAACACATGCACACTATGTATAACCCTCCTCTGCTCTTTTTGCTCCCGCACACGAAGAATATGCATAAACTCTGCACATAACCTCTCTACAGCTGAGTTACTTAAATGTTTTTAATCAAAGATCAAAGAAACAAAGAAATGTATCCTAGGTGCACCCAGATTCTATCTTATATAAAAAAATAAAATAAAAACATTTCATTGGCTTTTATCAAACACAACCAAAGTTACACATCAAATATAATATAATTAATATGAGAATGTTAACAATATAGCATTTCATTGGCCCCACAAATTCCATATTACTTAATATTCAAAACATTAACCTTGAAATTTTATATTGACTAATCAAAGTAACCAAAAGCTTGAATCATAAAATTTCCACACCAATTCACTCTAAAATTTTCATTTTAATTACTTTCAAGTTTCTATTCTTACACTTTTATTTATACTGACATAAACCCTACATCTAATTATCATCAAACAAGAAGGAAAAAAATGAATTACATATATTTCCAGTTACAATCCTACCTAATTCAAATTTTCCTCTTTCCTTAAAAACATAACCACTACTCTTTCCTCATTTTCACACTCTAATTCCTGCTCCTAAATTCTCTAAATTCAACCCTCAAATTACACAACAAAAATAGTATTTAAATTTTCATTAATAATAAGAGGAATACAAAGATTAAAAAGTTAAAAACATGATAAGGACCAAGCAAAACAACGGCTGCTGCCACCTTACTCACCTCACGGCTGGACCAAAACATGACATCAATAAGACACTTCTCGACTGCTACAGCCTTATGATGGTTGCCATGGATTTTAGGATGAAAGATAAGGAAACTAATGGCCAACGGTTGAATGGAACAAGGCTAGGAAGCTTATATACACCTAAAACAGAGTTGCTACCTACACAAGTTTTTGTACGTACAGCCAAAGCCTAGCTTGACTGGGTTCGGTTCCGGCACACAAAAATAAGGCCATACGCATGAAGAAGCAAGCTGTGCTAGCAAGGAGGAGGGCTGGAGTTAACGGCCAACCAAGAAAATGCAAGAACAGGAGCAGGGGAAAAACAAGAGAGAAAGAAAAGGAAGGCTCAAAAAGGAAGAATGATGACTGGCCAAAAGTGAGAAAAATGAAAGGAAATAAGAAAAAAGAAAAAGAAAGTGATAAAGTCAAATAGTCATGGTTTGTATTTATTCTTGATGTACATATATATATATATATATATATATATACATTAAATATTTATTTACTTATAGTTTATGTTATTTACCACAATACCTAAATATACATATCTTACTAAGTTATAGCAGTCTCTACCCTTAAAAGAAATTTGTCTCGAATTTCAATAAAGCAGTTATGGATGTAATGTTTACCTAAATCATTCAAATAAACATTGATATCGTTGTCTCATTGCATCTTTGGATTCCTAAGTGGCTTCTTGTTCACTATGATGTTGCCAAACAACCTTCACCAAAGGAATAATGTTTAATCAAAGTTTACGAACTTGTCTATCAATGATTGCTACTGGTTGTTATTCATACGTCAGATTTTTATTTACTTGCACCTCCTGGATCCGTAAAACATGTGACTCACTCAGCAGATATTTCCAAAGCCTAGGTGTACCCTGTTTAAATCCTGGATTTGTAAAACATGAAAAACCAGATATACCCTGTTTAAATCTGGTGGTAATGCTAACCGATACACCATAGCTCCTACTCTATCTAGAATCTGGAAAGGTCCAATAAACTTTGGACTCAACTTTCCTTTCTTGCCAAATCTCATAGTGCCTTTAAAAGGTGAAACTTTCAAAAACATATGATTGCCCACTTCAAACTTTGGCTCTCTCCGATGATTATTGGCATTAGAATTTTATCTACCTTGAGCTATTCTTAACCTGTCACAGATTATTAGCACCTTTTCTATAGCATAATGAACCAACTCTGGTCCCAGCAACTAGTGCTCACCAATTTCAAACTATCCAAATAGAGATCTACATTTCCTTCTATACAAAGCTTCTGCCATTTGAATGTTATAATGATAACTATTGTTGTAAGCAAACTCCATAAGTGGCAGGTGTTAATCCTAACTCTCTTTAAAGTCTATTACACAAGCCCGTAACATATCCTCCAAAGTTTGTCTGGTTCTCTTAGAATGGCTATTAGTTTGAGGATGAAAAGCTGTACTGAATAGCAACTGAGTACCAAGAGTTTCTTAAAAAGATTCCAAAATACTATAGTAAACTTAGCACCTCGGTCAGAAATAATAGAAGCTGGTACTCCTGTGTAGCAAAACAATCTCATCCAGATAAAATTTAGCACACTAATGTGTTAAGTATGTGGTTTTCACAAGAAGAAAGTGTGTGGATTTATTCAATCGATCAATAATAATCCAAATATAATCAAAACCCCTAAAGGTCTTAGGAAGTCCTATCACAAAGTCTATAGTAATTTTCTCTCATTTCCACTTCGGAATATCTAAACTTTGCAACATTCCTGTAGGTTTCTAATGTTCAGCCTTCACCTACTAGCATACTAAGAATCTAGAAACAAAATCCATCACATCCTTCTTCATACCCTCCCACTGATAAAACTTCTTCAAGTCTTGATACATCTTGGAAAAACTAGGGATGCATCACATAGGATGAATAGTAAATTACTTCAAGAATTTTCTTTCTCAACTCCGAATTAGATGGAACAACTACACAATCATGATACCTTAGCACTCTTTCACTATCTACCTTGAAATCACCAATGATAGATTGATCATATTTATTTTTCTTAGCACACACCTTGCATTTAGCTACCTATGTTGATTTAATAGCTTCAATCAAAGTGGATCTCACCTAAATATGGGATAGTTCATTTGCTTCTTCAGTTGTCTTGAGGCATACGCAATCACCTTTCTATCTTGATTTAAAACACATTCAAGTCTGATACGAGATGCATCACAAAACACTGTTAATTCCACATATTAGAAAGAAGTGTGAGAATTGGAGCTAAAGTCAAATAAGTCTTAAGCTTCTGAAAGACTTTCCTCATAAGCCTTTGACCAAACAAACCAAACTATTTTCTAAGTCAACCGAGTTAAGTGTGTAACAATAGGGGAGAAGTTCTTAACAAATCTCTTGTAATATCTAGATAAAACCAAAAAACTTTGAATTTCAAACACATTTGTTGGACTATGCCAATTCTAAATTGCTTCAACTTTCTTGGGATCCACTTCTAATTCCTTCTTCTAAAATCGCATGTCCGAGGAATGTCACTATGATTTAACCATAATGAACACTTAGAGAATTTAACATAAAGCTTGTTTTTGTTAAGTGTTTGCAAAACAATGCAAAAATGCCTTTCATACTCTAAGAAAGGCTTGAATACCCTGTTCATCAGGTCCATGAACATTGCAGGAGCATTAGTAAGTCCAAAAGACACAACAAAGACCTCATAATGTCACTATCATGTGTGGAAAAGAGTTTTCAGAATATCCTCATTTTTAATTTGAAGTTAGTGATATCCTAAACAAAGATCAATCTTAGAAAAATTTTGAGCTCCCTTAATTGTCAAATAAATCATCAATCTTGGGGAAGGGATGCTTGTTCTCTATTGTGACTTTATTCAGCTGTCAGTAATCAATGCATAGTCTGAAAGAGCCATATTTCTTTTTAACAAAAAAAACAAGAGCACCCTAAGGAGATAAATAGGGACGAATAAATCCCTTATCTAGCAAGTCTTGCAACAACACTCTTAGCTCCCTCAATTCACTAGGAGCCATATGGTATGAGAGTATAAAGATTGGTTGAGTACCAAGCAACAACTCAATACCAAACTCTATATCCTACTCAAAAGGAAGTCCAGGAAGCTCTGCCAAAAGCACATTAGGGAATTCCTTTACTATAAGAATCTATACCAAAGAAGGACATTCCTTCTGAGTATCCCTAACATAAGCTAAATAAGTTTGATGTTTCTTCCTGATCAACCATGTAACTTGAATAGTTGAAATCAAATTACGACGACTTCACTCCGATCCCCTTAAAAATAAAAGTTGGCTTCACTGGGATGCTAAACTTAACACTTTTATAACGACAATTCACCACAGCATGATGGTTAGATAACCAATTTATGCCTAAAATCATATTATATTCCAACATGTCCAGTATGATCAAGTGCACAAAGCATACACCATTATCCATTATCACTTCATAAGAAGTAATGTACAGAAGTAATGTACCTCTTTACCAAAATTATTTTTGCTAAAGGAAACACAAGAAAGTCAGATACCTTTTTCACACAAGAGGCAAAATATGGAGATAAAAAGAAATGAGTGGCTCCAAGATTAAATAATACTTTAGCACTAACTGAACAGACAAGTAATCTACCTAACACCATTGCATTTGAAGCTTGAGTATCTTGCACAATCAAAGCATATACACGAGCCTAACCCTTGCTAGAAGATGATGTATCTTAAGCAAAAGTGCCACGACCTCCCTGAAATCTAACTTGTACTGAATGAGACTTCAGGGCTGAAGAAAACTAGCCACTCATCAACAAACAATCCCTAAGGTGATGATCTATAACACCACACTTAAAACATGGACCCAACTCCCTTTTACATTGCCCTATGTGTTTAATACTACAAGTAAGGCATATAGGAACTTTAAAGGCTCGAGGACCATTAGATGTTACCACCTATGACTAACTTCCAATGCTCTGTCTCAACTGGCCTCTACCTAACTGAAAATCCCCCGGGAACAGAAGCATATCCTGAGGTAGATTAACCATCAGGTCTTCAAGAAACATCAGATCTAGAAATGGAAGGACCCTCGTGTCTTACCTTCTTATGACTTTCTCGCATTGACTACCTTTCCAAGTACTGATTCTCTAGTCAATAGGTAGTATCTATAGCCTGAGTGTAAATGGTAGTGTCTGTCATTAACACTGACCTGAACAGAGAATCTCTCAAACCATTAACAAACATCTTCACTCTTATATGCTTGGTAGCCACCATATAAGAAGCAAAGCGAGATAGCCTAGTAAATCAAGTCTTATACTTTGCTACTAACATGCCTTCAGTCTAAACTAATTGCTTAAAATCCCAAGCATATATATCTCTTACACTCTCAGGTGGAAAATAGTCAATGAAAGCTATACTAAACTCAGCCCAAGCAAGTGGGGTCGGCTTTGTCTACCACTATACTAATATGTCATACCACTCATACACCACATCATGTGGCTGATAACTAACTAACTCTATAGCTTGAATAGGATCACACCCCAAAGCCACACATAATCGGTCAAACTCCTCCAAAACGGTATACAGATCTTGAGTAAGGTCCACACCAGAAAACTATAGTCACTGCATCTTCTGAAAATCATGCAATGCTACAAATACTTTTCAGTCTTGCTGAGCTAAAATTGGAGAATTTGTCTCTTGTTGAGGCTGAATAAAAGGAACTATAGGAGACTATAGTTGATCCTGTTGAGCTTGATGTTGTTGAGCCAAAATCCCTACTAAATCACCTACAGTCCTCTAAACTCTGTCCAATCCCTACACCAACTGCTCTAAATTGGGACCAAGGGCTATTGCTTTCAACTGGCACAATAGCTCTACCTCTACGACATCCTCGATGACCTCTACCTTTGGCTGCTGGCACCTTAGAACTAGTAGATCCTTAGTTAAAACTAGCCTCCTACTGCCTCCTACAACGCAATACACGATGGTATATTATATAAGGCAAAGGATAGTGTATTAGAGAATCACTATTTGAAGTTTTAAGATGAATTAGAATGCAGTACTAAGTCCACATACGCCCCGAGTAATGTATGCAAATAGAATAACCAAATCCAACATTTGTAATCACAGACCTCTAAACCCAAACTCTGATACAAATATGTCACACACCCCACGCGAAGGAATGACTAACAAGAGGAATAGGAACCAAACCTCCGTAGCCTTGACTTCAAATCAAAGAAATACATATGACCAATGATCAAATTATAAGTTAAAGCAAAGTTTTATAAAAATGTAATCATATGTAAAGACTCGTTGATATAATGCATAATGATTTAACTAGAAATTTCGGCAGATGTTCTCCGTAAGTAAAACATGGCCAATAATACAAATAAGTTATATCCTGGTTACACATAACCAATTAACAACAACAAAATTGCCTACGTGAAGCTTTTCTCCATGTTATAAATTCCATAGTTTAGTCCTTAAATTACCAAAACCTATATATCTCAATTTCCAAGTATTCACTAAAAGATACCCTCTCTTAGGCATTTCAATAAATACCTTGAAGTCATATTTAATTTGAATTCATATATATATATATATACATACTCCAAGAAAACCAACACAATTCCACCAATTCCATATTACTTATATTCCAAACATGAACCTTGAAATTTACTTTGACTAATCAAAGTAGCCAATAGCTTGAATCATAAAATTTCAACACTAATTCACTCTAAAACTTCCATGTTAATTACTTTCAAGTTTCTATTCTTACACTTATTTTAATACCTTATTAACCCTACATCTAATTATCTTCTAACAAGTAGGAGAAAATTAAATTACATATATTTCCAATAACTGTCCTGCATAATTCAAACTTCCCTCTTTCCTTAAACACTTAACCGTCACTCTTGCCCTCACTTTCAAAGATTAAACAAGTTAGAAACATAGCTAGGACAAATGAACGAAGCAAAACAAGGGGTACTACCACCTTACTCACAACACGACTGAACCAAAACAATGCCTTGTGGTGGTTGCCATGGATTTTAAGAGGAATGAGGAGGAAACTTGTGGCCATTGGTTAAAAAGGAACAAGGATAGGAAGCTTATATACACCCAAAATAGAGCTACTACCTATATAAGTTTTTACACCTATAGCCGAAGCCTAGCTTGACTAGTTTCACCTAAGCTGTGCTAGCAAGGAGGAGGACTAGATTTAACAGCCAGCCAAGAAAATGCAAGAACATAGGTAGGGGAAAAATAAGGGAGAAAGAAAAGGAAGGCTCGGGAAGGAAGATGACATGCCAAAAGTTAGAAAAATAAAATGAAATAAGGAAAAAGAAAAAGAAAGTGATAAGGTCAAATGGTCAATAAATTTAATTAAATTGTGGTTTATATTTATTCTTAACGTACAAATGTATATATATACATATATACTGAATATTTATTTACTTTAATTTATATTATTTATCAATTTAATCTTCTTATACCTCATGTTATTTACCATAACTCTTAAATGTACACATGATTACTGAGTTATAATAGTATCAATCTTCTTTGACAAGAAAGCCACTTATGCATTAATGCACTATTTGTAACACCTCAGTCTCTACACTACTTCTTTACAAGATAAATGAACATGGTGTATAGACTATAATTGATAGTGAAAGAATAGTTAAAAAGTGACTTGTGTATAAGCTTAGCCATTCTTAGAGGAAATTTTTCTTTTCAACATAAATGTTGATTATGTAAACTTAGAGGTTTCTCCTTAATGTACTTTTTACTTAATAAAAATTTTCCATTTTATTCTACTTTCTTGAGTATTTTCTTGTTAATGTAACAGAATTAAGCATTCTGCTTGTTTCTTGTATAAAATTCCTTACCTTGTCTATGTACATGGTTGATTAATCAGTCATAGTTTCACATCTTATCTCAAGACAATCCTAATTACAATTAATTGACCAATTGAAACATTATAATGTGTGTGGTTGGAATTTACTTGATTTATTTGTTAGAAGGCAGATTCAAAGTCCCTTCATTTGCCAATCTGAATTATCATGTACAATACATGTTAACATACTGGAAATTAACATAAAGATAATTTTAAAGAACAATTTGAATTAACTATGAGGACTCAGCCTCAATCACCTTTAATTATATACATAGTGACTTGTATTTACATAATTTGTAGTTCAAGAGGAGTCTTTACATTGTAATTAGACTTTCCTCTAAAATACTGTATGTATATAAATTTCACTACACTTTTTCATACCTAATTACAAGGTAAACTGTCATGAACACTTATACTTTTCCTAGTGATACAATTTACAACCTAAGTGTTCCTACTTGTTTACTACTCCAAAATAAGAGACATCCAACTTCAGCTACTCCTCCATTGGTACAGGGTACTCTTTATCATTATAACTATGCTCTCAGACTTGCTAATATTCATCCACATTCATATAATCCCACAAGTAAGTCATATAGTACACATAGTAGCAATGGTAAGCCAAGACAAGCATGACTTCACTTCCAGTTTGTCTCAAAAATTTGTCAATCTACAGCATCCAAATTTATAAAACTTAAGACACAAATCTTAGTATAATTCAAGTTCAAATTCTTGTAAAAGATTATTAGATACTTAGTTTTGGAAAAACAAAGAAATGCTAACAATTATTTCAATGAATGCATAATTGTCATTCCAGCAACATGCTTACGTGAAAACTGAGACCTATGTTCTCCCTTTTGGAACATATACACATGCAGCACTTTCAGTGCAGTCTCACTAGACTCTGGATTTAGACACTAAATTATTTTATTGGGGCTTGGACTTCTTAGGCCAATACATAGCATGATCAATGAATTAACTTGGCAATAAACATGCTAATTTCCATAAATCACTCCAATTATGCAACATAAATTTAAGTCCTCAACAGACATGGATTTCAGAAGGAGTGAAAAATATATAAAGTTTGAATTTAGAAGACTGAAAACAAAACAAAATGCACTTAAACCATACCTTAGTCTATAACCAACAATTTTTGCTTCCTAAGCTTTCTAACAACTCAATTCCTCTTAATTGTCCTTAAATCCCCTCTAACTTCTTATATAAGTCTCCTAATTCTTCTAAATTTATAGCTTATAGCTCCATAAATCTTTTCTCACAATAGCTCAAAACTTGCTTGTGAAGCGAGCCACTAGTAGTGCTAAGTTTGCTGAACACTTATATCAGATTTTAGGTTTGCACTCTCTAACCCTCTTATGCATCCATTTCTCTCTCTAGTTTTCTTGGCCTTTCTCTCTCTTGATTTCACTTGTAGAAAGATAAAAGGAAGAAGAGAATAAGAATAGAGGAGAAGGCTTATATCAATTGGATTCCAATTTTGTCCTTCTACGAAGTGTTATTATCATATTTAATATATGTTAAGTCTCCCACCTAGGATTATTTTATTAATTTCCTAAGTCAACTTGTATCCCGAAATAATATACATATATACATGTATTCTTATTATATATACATACTAATACACTAAGTTTAATTTATGGTCCCTTATGTATATATAATAGCATAATCCTAGTATATTACTCTTTTCTCACTTAACCTTGTATACATTCTCTTAGAAATATTTAATCTTAACATCTTTTACTCCTAATTAAATCTTGATTTATATATTTACTCCTATCATTCCTCTTCAAAATGCACTTGAAAAAGTGATAAACTTTTACCTAAACCAAATTATTACTATTTAGATGTCACAATACCTTTATAATCCCAATCTCTTCTAATCACTTCCTTCTTAATCTTTATTTTTCTTATTTCTTTATTACCTTATCTAATAAAACACTCATAATCATACAACATGCACTTTAGTCATACTAGCACCCTTAGTAACCAAACAGATGCATATGTGCTTAAAGTATCATGTCTTCACTTTATCATACTACATACATCAAATGAGCAAATTATTGTATTTTTCATTACCAAGTCTACATTTACTTATCTAGAACTTGTTTAATAATTTTATAAGCTACTTAATAAAATAATGGCACAATATATACAAATAGATACACAATTAGTCGTGCAAGGGGATGTTACACTTTTGGAATCCAACTCATGAACTCCAGCTACTTTTTGAGTTAGTAACCCTTTTGGAAGGCCAATGATAATTGTTGGAGGTCATCTTATCCAATAATTCAAATAAATTGTCAATAGACTTCCCCATTGAAGCTACATCAGCTGCTACATCAATTGTTATCCTTGTTTGGCTTACCAAACCATATAAAAGGTTTGGACTTGTAGCCGTTTTGGTATAGCATAGTGAGGGCATCTTCAAAGTAGCTCCTTCAACCTTTCACGTGCATTACAAAGACTCTAGATCAAGTTGCATCAATAAAATAATTTTATTCCACAACTTGGTTATCTTGGCTATTGGGAAGAACTTGGCTAAAAATTTCATTCCATGTTGTAATGAAATTATGTGGGAATGAAAGTATCCAACTTTTTGCCTTTTCTCGGAGTGAGAAAGGAGAGAGACACCACTGTATTGCATCATCTGAAATCCCATTGTGTTTGAAGGTATCACAAAGCTCTAAAAAGCTTATAATGTAGGAGTTTGATCACTCGAAAATCTAGCAAATTATGCCATTTTCTAAATCAATTGGATTTGGTCGGCCTTAATTTCAAGACTATTTTCTTGGGTCACCCGCTTTTGCATGCTCAAGTGAAGTCCTTGCACAAGAGGGAGTGCATAGTCTCACAAGGACTTTGTTCTTGATCATCTTCCATTGCTAGATTTTGTTTTGTTGCTTATTGATTCTCATTCCAAAGTCATTGGTATGTCCTATTGGTCTCAGGATAAAAAGAAACAAGATCCAAGCTAAGAGTTATTTGCATGTACAATCAAGAGTACATAAATGAAATAAATAAAAACAAAGTTTGAATTAAAAATAGGTATTAATATTAACAAATATAAGAATAAGTCAGTGGCAACGGCACCAAAAACGGGACATGGATTTTACTAACGCAAGAGCACGTATTGTGCTCAAGTAATAAAGTGATAAAGTAGAGATCGTCTATCATACCCCATGCAGAGGTATAACTAGCTGGAGGAATGAATAACCAAATTTTCATAACCTTAATTCCCAAACAAAGAAACAAACAAAACTCTTGATTAACCTAATGCTATAAAAGTAAAACTTTATAAAACATAAGTTAAATATAAGAGTTTTACTTGACACATACAACAATAACAAGGACAACAAGGAGCTCCGCTCCTTTTCTCACCATAATAACAAATAACTACACTATTATACAATATAAGACCCAACACCTCACAGCTCTAGTGTTTGCCTTCAAGATTGAGATTCCGAAGAATTACCTTACCATTAAACACTCGACAAGTTCAGTATCAGTAGTTGACGTCACTTTAGATCTTGTTACTAAAAAAATATCAACAAAAAAAAGAGTGAGTCCTACGAACTCAATAAGTGGAAAATAGTACTCGAAGGGTACTAGCATCACTTAGCACAAGTAAAATAGTATATATATAGTCATATAATATATTAGAACATTATAAATCATGAAATCACTAAGATTACACTTACACAGTTATGGAAACCTAATGCTTAACAAGCATAGTTTAATTACTACACTGTATAATCCAATTCAAAACAATCAAGGGAATTAAGGCATACAAAGCACGTAAAGAGCCAATAAAGTAACTCAGCCTCATACACCATCTCCCAGCAGGCAATTTTGCACTCGCACACCAAATAGAATCAAAAGCAGAATTACTAAATCTCCTTTTCTAAATCTAACCACAGAGGCTGAGTACTCAATTCTTTAAAAACACTTATCAGAAAAATCTCATGTTAGAATATTAAATTAAAATATTATAGATGCACCAAGATTTTATTTTAGAAGTAAAAATCATTTCGAAAAGAAAACACTTCGTTGGCCCTTATCCATTTGTTTGTGAAATATTTTACTGGAGATCAGCCAAGCCAAATCGGCTAACTTCTTAACTTTTAATTCCCATAGTTCAGGCTATTAAGCAAAGAAAGGTACTCTGTTTCTTAGATAATGGGTTCCACCAAACAAGTTTTGACTTGGTTTAACTCAGTTGATCCAATAGCTCAAATCAGCTGATTGACCAAATTTTCTTTGAATGAGTCCAGAAAGCCCAATAAGTATCCAAGCTTGTTAAAAGACCAATTTGGAACCAATTTGAATAAGTCTTATCTTTGTCTTCTCCTTTGAACTATTCCCAATAGCTATATCCTTCCATTTAAAATCTTAATTGAAAATCCCTATTTTAAAAGGATTTAAAACCATGTTATTATCCTTTCTTATTTTTGAATAAAAATACTAGATTAGGCTTGATTTTAATAACCAAGTAGCCTATTAAATAGGTCTTAACCCAATTGATATAATTTGAACTAGGTCCAAAGTCAGTTAGCTGACCTAGTTCATTAGTTGATTAACGATCAACTGATCAAAAATCATCAAATAAGCCCAAATGAATTTAGCCCACACCTTACATATTTTTTGGCATTAACACTTTGCCCTCTGCATTATTTAGGTACGAGTGCATGGAATACCTGAATCAATGTATCGTATCCTCTTTTCAAATTCTAATTATTCACTACCTTAATGAATAGACGGCCTAACAAATTCCATTCACCAGCATTTCTGACGTAAATCTTTCTAATTTGAGTTCAAATTTCTTCCTTAGCCTGACTTCTTTATAATTTACTATCCTCAAAATCTCCTTTTTATCTTGCATCTTCTATTTACTTATGAATTCTCTAAGCTTCCCTAAATTCACTGCTTCCACTCTTTGTTTCCATAGCTTCTTCAGCTTCTGATTCCTAAAACAAATCCTACACACCCTTTGATGATTCAGTCGATTTGAGTTCGTCAAAATCAATTAGCAATTCTTTACCATCATCACCATTTGAAATGGTGATCCTGAAAAACCTAGTTTCAATACAATGTTCGACCCAATTCCTTTATCATAGGACCAGCAGCTTATGATCCTGCCCAGGGCTCTCTTATTCTCCACCACTTCATTTCTCTCAAAAGGTTTTAGCTACTAATCACCTCATATTAGTACTCGGTCTACAAACACCCTTATGAGTTTCGAGTATGGTCTTATAAGACCCCTGCATATATAACTTGGTTTTCTCGCATCTTGGCTATCTATGGCAAAGATTGGAAGAAATGGGAAATTTTTTACATTATTTCCCTTTCTTAACAGGACATTTCTCTCTACACCAACTTGCTATTCGGTTTCTTTAGATTCTAGTCCACCTCCATTAATGGATTCATTTTTCCATTCACGATGATAAGTCCCATGATCCTTGACTGTGTTACTATCACTGGGCTACCAATTGACAAGGAAGAACTTTCCACTTTATTTGGAGAGTTTTCAAGCGATAATCTTGGTATTGTCTTCAACAAGAACACTTCTTCATACTAAGCTTTCCTTACAGCTAATGCCACGAGCAAAGGCCCAATTACGAATGCCAAGTACAACGCTTTCTTGTTATATTGGCTTTTTAAATATTTCATTTGCATAAGTTCTGTTGCTATTGTTTTTGAATTTCCATACTACATAGCAACCATAACTTCTGGTAAAGCTTTGGCTTTAGCCCATTTCTTTCTTTCTTTGTTGTACAAGAGCCTATTCTTAGTAGTGATTGGGCTAAAAAATAACCATTACCTAAAAACAATACCTGGGCCCTTGTGGTTTTTACAATTATGGATCTATCATTACTTCCCAGAATTCCATGCTACCTTCTCAGTTGATATTTAATCACCTGAAAATCCAACTACTTGTGGGCACTTGCTGCAGTTAATTTGCTTAACTAAGCTCTCTGTATTTGATGTGGCAAATAGGATTTTTAGTTTGCATGCTAAAAGTCCTCACTCTTTGTTCCCTTATCGTGAAAAGTAGTATGGCCTTACTTAGCTTTTTGTTAACACCACAAACCTTGATAATTCTCCTCATTCTTCAGAGATGGTGCTCGGCTAGTGCAGCATGTTAATTGGAAGAGATTTTATTCATGGGGTAAAGCCCACTTTTAGCCATAACAAGTCTTCTCTCGAGGCATATAATTCTCAATGCTTCGCTCAACAGTTTGGGTTAATTCAGGATATTCCATTACCCTTTACTTCTTTGGCTAAATACAAGACTCAACAAATTTTCTTTTGCCTCAGCTGCAACAATTAGTTTAGGACAACTCTCTAAAGCTAAACTTGTTTAAGTGCTTCTCTTTTGAGACTTCACTTGGGAAGTCAGTTGAATTCATAAATTGGTGGCCACTTATTCAAATTTTTTTATTTTTTTTTTTTTTCTACTGCCTCTTACTTAATAAAGTTGATTGGTAAGCAATTTGATGAATTGACTAAGCCTAAGAGAAAAACAGTAACATTGGCTACCATGACTCCTCTAAAGAAAAGTAAAACCCGTGGTTCTTCCAAAGGTAAATCAAGTAATATTAACTTTAATTATCTTTTCTTTCTTTTTTATTTCTCTAACTTTACAGGATTTTTTTCTTTTCTTAGGAACTCAGTGATCCAAAGCTATTAATGTGAAGACCTTCAAGGAAACTTCTAGAGGTATTAAAGCTAGAAATGTTAGAAGACTTATACAACAATCTTTGCATGCCCCACCAATCCTTGTTCCTATAGCAAAATCTTAAAGATTGCTAGCCGAACTTGAACTTTAGGGTAAGGTACTTCTCGAACAATCTCATTTTGATTACTTAATGAATTTGGCTAATTGATCCTTTCTAATTGTTTCATCCAAAAAAAAAAAAACGTAAGACTCATACGCCTAAGTCTATCAAAGTTTCTGGTACTTTAAAAGTAACACCTTCAACTACTTCTTCACCGGCAGCATCCCTGGTAATTTCTTATGAAGTTCTAGACCAATACTTCAAATCTCCAACCCATTTTTCTAGCCCTAGTATAAAGGAAACTTCCCCCATTTCTATGTACCTAAAGTTTATTGAAAACCAGTTTCTAAAAGGTTTTCCTTCTAATCCTAAAATAGCCAAAACCCTTAATCTGTTCTTATCCAAGGTGGCTATGTCTGCTGATACTTTTTGATGTCTTCCTCTATGAAGGCAGTTTTCAACCAAAAGGCCTTTCTTTTCAACAATATTGACTTTATTTACAAAGTCAATAAAGAATGAAAAGAGACTAGAGCTTCTCAATTGAAGCAACTAGCCGACCTTGAGGCTAGAAAGAGCACCTTTCAGACTTAGTTTGAAGTTGTTGAAAATAATTGGCAAGGAAATCTTCTTGAGGAAGCTAGGATTACAAGGAAATTAGAGGATCTGAACAAAGAGCTTGTTTAAATTTAAACTGAACTAGCTTCTCTCCAACCTCAACTAAAGTCAATATCAGCTAAGTTCAAAACCAACACAAATGTAAGAATAAACTTGTACCACAAAAGCACTTCCCTGGATTCTAAGATTGCTTATTTAATGCAAAAGAATTGGAAAGCTATCTAGGTGTTGGAGAAGCTAGTTTAGCTGAAGCCGATAAGTTATTGGCTCAATTGAAAGAAATGTTAGCCGAGGTAAAGAGAGGATAAGTTATTGCTATTTTTGATCTTGTTACTATACGCTTAAGCCAAGCTGATACTGCACCACCTGCTACTAAAGATCCTTTGACTATTGAAGATGTACATCCTCTAGTAATAATCCTTCCACCACCAAAGTGGAAACCCTAGCCCTTACTGGGAAAACTCGTGATTTGATTTTCTTCTTCTTTTTTTTTTTTCCCCAAACTATACTCTGTTAGCTGCATTAGGCCATTTTTTTCCTTTTCAAGCTAAGTAGCTGGCTTATAGCTACTTCTAGGACTCTTTCTAAAGCATTCATTCCTAGATGGAAGGGTAATAAAACTTTAAGTATTTTCCATTGATGCTTCTGCTTAATTCTTCTTCTTGCATTTTAACTAGCCAATAAGCACCACCTAGAATAACTTGACTAATAATAAAAGGCGATTCCCAATTTGGTGACCATTTATCAAACTTAGAGTCTTTTGTTCCAATTAGTAAAATGGTTTTCCAAACAAGGTCATCTTCTACAAACCTTTTTGCCTTGACATACTTATTGTAGTTCTTAGCCACCTTAACTTTGTTGAGCTGAATATTATGAAGTGTTAGTAACTAATCTTCATCAGCTGAATCTAACTACATAAATAAAGGTTACAAATACTCCTCAGGTTCTAAGTCATTTTGCTTTTATACCCTTAAAGACTTAATTGTAATCTCTAAAGATAACACTACAACTTAGCCATATGTTAGCCTATATAGAGTAAGACCAGTTTAGTACACTTAGCAGTTATGTATACCTAAAGAACTTCTAATAATATTTTATGCCATTTCTTAGGCTTATCTTCTAAAGACCTCTTAATTATACCATTTAGAATTCGATTAGTAGCCTTTGCTTACCCATTAGCTTGAGCATAGTATGGTGTTGAATGAACTGTTTTGATATCAAACTCTTGTGCAAAGGCTACCACCTTATCCCCAGTGAAAATTGTACCTTTATCAGCTGTTATCTTTTAAGGAATACCAAATTGATGAATAATTTGGTTTCTAATGAAACTGATCACATCATCTTGTGTTACATTCATCAACAACTAAGCTTTTCCTTGCTTAGTGAAATAATCTGTTGCTACAATGGTAAAAAAAAAAAAAAGAAATGCTTCTTAGATGAAGAGGGATAAATCTTACATGATCAAGTCCACAGCCCACCCTCTGAAACACCACGATTTGATGACAGGATAAAGTTCCTCTGCTGGCACTCTCTGAATTGGACCATGTAGTTGACATGCTTCGCACCCTTTAGCATATTTGTAGTAATCAGATGTAATGGTTAGCCAATAATAGCCATGTTTGTGAATCAACTATCGCATTTTAGGCCCACATCTATATGTTCCATAAACTCTTTCATGGACCTCTCCCATAACCTTCAAGGCTTCATCTTTGTGTAGGCATTTCAACAGGAAACTTTATGTCATCTTTTGAACAATTATCATTTACCAGGACATATCTTAAGGCCTTCTATTTGAGCTTGAAGTCCACAGGATTGGATATATTTTTTAGATAGTTGATCAACTTAGATCTCCAATCATTGGCTATCGTTTGCTGATTGATTACTGCTATGTTAGGGAGATAGCGTATTAGGCCAGCTTATTGGCATCTCCTATTTTTTCCCATTGGTATATGCATTATTACTACATCAGCAAACTACTGAAGTAAAGTGTTAGCCATTTCATAATAACTTAACAAATTTGGATTGTTGCATTTATGCTCCCTAGTCAACAATCGAATAACTAGCTGAGAATCTCCCATGATTTGAATAAACTGAGCCTTCATGGAAATCAACAATCGCAACCCAAGCATCAAAGCTTCATATTCAGCTTGATTATTAGAATAGTCGAGTTCTAGTTGAAATATGAATTTGCCAACTTTGCCAATAGGACTAACGGTAACAACTTTAGCACTACTCCTTATTGAGTTTTAGACCTATCAAATGACAAAATCCAAGGCTTTAAATGAATTAAACTATGTGCGTCTGTTAATAGATCTTGTATCTTAATGCATGGATGTTGAGCTAACAAACCAGTTAAAGCATGTCCCTTGAAAGCTCTTAGCTAAACATGTTTCAAGGCAAAAAAATTTAACTTAATAGCCTATTTTATTAATTTTCCTTATAAAACGAGTCTATTGAGCAAATACTTTACTATGTCGATCTTGCACATGACCAACACCTCTTCAAGTAAGAGATAATACTCTAATTTGATGCAAGCATAGTACAAGGAATGACATAAATTTTCAATTGGAGTGCATTAGCATCATTTAAAAGCCTACTCAAATAGTAAATAGCTCTTTGTGGTAGATTAGCTAAGCTCTGCTTAATCTGCTTAAATGCCAATTGCTGTTCTTCTCCCCAGATAAACTCCTCAGCTCCTTTTAACTTTAGCAAAAGTGAAAAATCTTTCATTTTTCCAGCAAAATTAGCAATGAACCTTCTCATAAAATTGATTTTGCCAATTAAGCTATATAATTCTCTTGTTTTGTGGTGGTCTCGCTTCGAGCACTACTTTGGATTTTTTCCTGTCAATCTCAATTCCTTACCGATGTACTAGAAAGCAGAGAAAATTACTAACAGAGACTCCAAAAGAGCATTTAGTTGGATTCACATTCAAATTATAAAACCTCATTCTTTTGAAGGCCTGCTCCAGATCGGCTAGATGGTGATTGACTCCTTTGGACTTTACTACCATGTCATCTATATAGATCTTCATGCTATAACTAATTATATGATGAAAAATAGCATTTATCACCTATTGGTATGTTGCACCTACATTTTATAAGCCGAATGGCATGACAAGCCATTCAAAAATTCCTAATGCACCTAGACAACAAAATGTAATCTTAATCTTCTTCGGTTATAAATATCTGGTTATATCCTAAGTATCCATCTATGAATTTAAGAATCCCATAATTGAAATCTACATCCACTAGCATATCGGCTACTGGCATAACATACTCGTCTTTAAGGATAGCCAAATTTAAGTTTCTAAAATCTGTATAGATCCTGACTTGGCCACTTTTCTCTATAACAGAAATTATGTTGGATAGCCATTCCACATATCTAGCAATGCAAATGAATCCAGCTTTCAAAAGTCTCTCAATTTCCTCTTTGATCTTTGGCATCAACTTAGGATTGAACCTTCTAGCTGGCTGTTTATGAGGCTTGAAGCCTTCTTTTATCGGTAACTGATGCTTAACCAGTCGCCTAGATAAACCTGGCATTTCTTAGTATTCCTAGGCAAAATAGTTTTTGTACTGTTTGATGAGCTTTGTCAATCGGTATCTATCGGATTCAGCTAATAGGCAACTGACTCTTGTTATTCTTGGCCCTTCTTCAATACCGAAGTTAACATCAATCAAAGGATCTTAAGCTTCAAAATTGGGCTTCTCTTTTATGAATGAAGCCTCCAACACTTCTTCTTTAAGTCTAGACTGAACTTAAACTAGCCATTTATGTTGGCATATTGAGCGACATAAATATTTTATGCAAAATATTCATCTAAGAAGAAAGAAAGACTTTATTAGTCGTTAGTATGCAAAATGAAAGCAAGAGGGGTTGTTAATTTACCCATAGGTGAAGATGATAATAAAGATGTATTGCATATGCTAATAGACTTCTTTCAAAAAGAAGATACCACACTTCCATCTATAGTTAATATTCATGACGATTTAAATATACCAACATCGCTTCATGATGTAGGTGAATTGGAAAAGGTAAATCTAAGCGAGTTTCTTCTGTCGAAGACAAATAATGACCAAGAAAAGTTATTGATGATGATGAACTAGATTCAGATTAAGAAGAAAATGAAGTGGAAGAGGATGAATTTATTAATGGTGATGAATAAAATTTGTTATATTGTCTAGTAAGTCTTTAAGTATGTAAATTGTTTAATTTTATGTAAATGTTAATTAAAAATTATTTCAGAATCATTCTTTGTTTTATATAAAATCATATAACTTGTTTTTCAATTTATTTATTTATTTATTTATTTATTTTTGGATTCTACATTCAGCATGACTCTTAGAGGATGCCTACATGGTTCCCAATGTCAGAGTGCTTCATCTGACCCTTCATCAAATGCTTTGCCTGTAGCTTCTGCATCTTAAGCCATTCAGTCGTCAAACTTGTGTTTTCTTCTTGTATTGGCATCACCCTTTGTTCTGGCTTCGACCTCTCCTTCTCTTCTGACTTCAGGAATCTTAGCCTTTCCATCTATTCATATGATCCCAGTAGCTCTTAGGGCAAAGCATTTTAACTGAAAAACTAAAATACCTGATTTAAACCCTACCGAAATGGACCAACACTAACCCAACCCATGAAAAGCGATTTGTATTTCAGTTTAGAATATTGGGCTTTAGTTGGTTTGGGTCAGTTCTTTAGCCTAGAAATTATTGAATTTCAAGTAACCAACCCAACTGACTTTAATATGCCAGAATTTATTTATTTATTTTTTTCAAATGTTGGAACATAATTGGTTGCTTATTTTTATCCTTACTCCCAAGAAGTAGGGAATTATTCCCATGGCATAAAAAGAAAAACCTACGCTTTGTAGTTTCTTCCAATATTTTCTCCTCTCTCTCAATAGCCGATAGCACTCCATCTCTCTCATTCTCAAAAACCCAAGATTTCCAATCCCTTCCAATCCTCCATCAGAGAATCGATTTAATTATTTTAGTCTAAACACACCCTTCATCAGTCCTCACGACCACAAAAACTGGCTTGGCAGCGATACTCAAAAATCAAAAGTGTGTGATGGATATAGTGTTAGTGGCTAGGATGTTTGAGTCTAGAATCTTCGGCTAGAGAACACAAGCCAGAGATCTCTAGTTCTTCTCGTTCCATAGTTTAAAGTGCTGATGAGTGAACGCAGGTTTGCTCTTGATTCTTGAAACTCTGAAGTTTGGCTGGTTTGATCTTGATTCTTTGAATTTCAAAACATTCTAATGTAATTTTAAAAATTCTATTCTAATATATGAGACAACCAAGCTTCAATATGAAATTCCTATGAATATGCCAATCTAGGACAATATGAAGATTAAATTACTCTAGTATATGAGCCCCTTTTGAATATTTAATAATAGTATCATGTATGTCAGGGATGTTGGTAATTTATTCCATTGATAGTTTGTTTTATAAAGATATTCTGAAATTTATGTTGAATAATTTATCTCATATTGGGTTGCATTTGAAAATTTTGATTTATGAGCTACGATTGTTAGTTTGTGACCAAAATAAGAGCAACCACAACTAAAATGAGAACTAAAAGGGGGGTTCTCTTTAAGTTTAACCACACCCAAACAACAATCTGCATCATGCAGAGAAAAAGGTTTGGTAAAAACATTAGAATAAAATTAAGAATAACAATGAACTACCTATTCTTTTGTTTGAAAGCATTACATTTGGTAAGGAATTTGGGGGTGGGGAGGAAGAACTAACCTAAGGTCCCTTATAATAACCTACTACAAATAACATACACATATATAAGCTTGGTGAATGTATATGATTAATGATTATATCTTTGAAGAAAATCCTATTTCTTTCTTTAAAATCAACTTAGGAGATTTCTCTGTTTTTAACTTCTAACATACCTTTGGATTCCCCTAGTTAGTAAATAATGGACTTCTCTTTTTCTCTAAATAGGATTTTTTTTTTTTTTTTTTTTTACTAGTATTTTATTGTAAAGTCAGATCTCTTTGCCTCCCTCCTTATCTTTCTAGATTGAGACAAACAAATGTTAAATAGAAAAAATGATTAATTTACGAATTTTATATTAAAAGTGATGATTTCATCAATGATGTCCATAAATCAAATCATGGTTGTAAGTCATTTGGGAAAAACTAGAGAAGACCCTAATCCCATGCCATTATAAATCAAAAAAATACCAAATTAAAGTTACAATCCAACTTTAAAAAACAATTGAATATTGCTATCATCTATGTCATAATTCTTTATCCTGATAGTCAATCTAAATTTTCTTTTTCACAATAACACATTATCAATTAGAAAATTTAGGACATAAAAATTGGAAGGTAAGAAAGAGTTTGTGGATCTAAGCAAACTGGTTACGCTGCACTTTCAGATCTACTACTATGGCTAAAAGAAAAGAATGATCTTTTGACTCTACTACTATAGCAAAAAAAATTTGTCTTCTGTACTGAACCCTATTTCTTTCAAATAACAATCTACATCAAGGAATCGTGCTCCCTATTTTTCATGTAAGATATATACAGCTCACATAAAAAACAAGCAGCATGATTTCATGATGCATATAATGTTACTACAGTCAGTAATAATAGGTAAATTTGTGTTTCTATTAATGCGTATATGGACATGGATAATGGAAGTGGAAGAAATGAGGAGGGATCTTTAAGGAAAAGAAATTGTCATTGGTGCTATGATACTACCTATGTTATTAACCCTAAAACTAATGGCACATTAAGTCTGAAAATGACATATTGCATCAAAGTGTATATTTCCCTAAGCCCGTATTATATGAATCAAGATGACTAAGCTGAAGTCTCGTGTTGAATGTGGAAGAATAGTCTAAGCAACTATTTATTTAGTTCTATTTCCATTTGTAATAGTTAATGTTGGTACTTAGATTGTGTTAGTTTATTTTGTTATGGACAAAGACACTTAGTCATTATTATTGTAATATAATATTAACTTATAATGTTTATGAATCTAAGCAATTGCTATTAATCCTGTTTTAGTTTTGGATAATGGTTTATTCCATTTTTATGAATATAGATGCCTTTTTGTGAATTTGTTTTTGAATTATTGAATTATTCCTTGTTGGATATGTCTTAAAAAAAAAATTTATGAATCTAGTTTTGAATTATAGGATACGATTTTTATGATGTTTTTGTTTGAAAATTATGGAGTATTATGGCTTGTTTTGTTATATATATGGGTGATGGTGGATCTGGTGATGATCAAGCTGCTAATGATTATGTGATTATGCTAGATGAAAGTGAGAAAGATGTGGAGAGTATTCTGATGCAACACTAAGCTTTTTGAAAGTGTGAAAAGATTTGGAAAGGGAAAAGGAAAGTAAAAAAGGTAGTTCAAAAAGAAGAGAAAATACCAAGCTTCCAGCTCTAACTCTATTTGTGTTATATATTAGCAATTTAGAAGATAGCATTATGCCTAGTTTAATTGAAACACATAATGCATGGAAAAACATCTTTAATGCAAGTACAACTTATTCTCTGAATAGCAAATGCAAATAGGGAGGAATTCAGACTTGTAATGTATATACATTACGAAGTACCTGAGAGAATTCTTTCCCCTCTAATTACTGGATCTAGAACTAGGCATTTAGACACTTCTAGGGTCCTAGCACTTCTAGGGCCAACATCTACTAACATCCAACCAAATGTAATAAAGCAAGCAAATTCAATACTTCTTAAATAATAGAAACTTCCAACCAAACTCAGATTTCATGCAATTGATAATGAGAGGATTTTATTATTATTATTATTTTTTTTTTTTTTAGTGTAAAATTAGTGTAAACATTTTTCTATTTAGTGAAGAACCTAAACTAGGAAATGTAGAACACATATATGCAATCCTAGCAACCAGCAACCAACAACTAGCAACTAGGGTAATTCCCTCTTCCTTCTGCCCAATTTCTTCCACGAAATCCTTCTTGGGAGTCTTCAATTAACTTAATTTCCCATGTAATAGCTCTAGCAACTAGGGTTCCCCAATTCGCCCCATAAATTACTTGTGTCACAAGCAAATGGTTCTCCTTGGTCTGCTGATTAATTTGGTTCAATTGTTTTGTCAATTGGAGCAATTTTGCCTCCTTAAGCAAAACGATTCTCACACTAACCCCCCTTCATACTCTCTTAGTCTACTTACAAATTTTAGAGATGAGAAATAGGTTGAAGATGAAAATGGTGCATGAAATAATACTAGAGGGAAAAGTCTTTTACGCCCTTCCACTATACATATATTTCATTATTTTATTATCCTACTATCTCAATTTTTTTACCTGATAATGTATAATTTAATGTATAAATTATTACTTTCTTCCACTTACCTTAACACTCTTGGTAACATTTATAATTATATATATCACACATACCCATTTATATTTGTATACAAATTAATCCATGTATCTTACTATAACCTCTTTTATTTCCATTAGCATCTTGATCCTAAAAGTGTACTAATTAGCTAATTTACTGTAGTTTCATCTTTCTTGAGGATGATTCACAAGTTTCTATTAGAACACCTCTTAGTACTAACTATTCATTAAAATATGCTTTCATCAATCATTTACTTTTATTAATCTTAATTTAGCTTAGTTCCTTTAACAAACATCTTTTGCACCTGAGCATATTACTAAGAGTTTTTCCTAAATTATTTCCATTAACAGGTATGAAAAAGAAATCATATGAGGTACTACACGTATGGCTCTAGGCCGCCTGGGACTCGTCATGGCCCGTTTGGGCTGCAGCGCCCCCGCGGCCCTACCGACAACATCCAAGAAGCACGGTATGGCCCAAATTTTGCCTTTCTCCTTTTTCCCTTCCTTCTTTCCATTAATTCTTATTGTGTCCCTGCCCTCAATTTACCAAATTGCCATCCCTTTTTCCTTTTATACCCAGCATGTCGCCATCCCCCTGCTCTTTTAAAAAAAAATAAAAAATTTTGATTGTTAACAAGAAACGGTCAAATATTTGAATTTTTTTTTTTTTTTTTAAATATCTACCTAATGGTCAAATTTTGATTTATTTTGTTCTTTTTTTCTTTTCCTAAATCTTGATCCTAACTCTCCCAAATTCACATAACTCTCAAACTACTCCATATTCTTCAATTTTTTCCTCCTTACTCTTAATTTGATTTTTTTTTCTCAAACACTCCCAATATTTAGGTATGATAACTTATTCCTAAATTTATTTAAATTGTGATCTTTATAAGTTTTAATGTACTATTTTGTTTTATAACTTTATTTTGGAAATTAACTCTCACTATATTTAATTTTTTAAAATTGTTCTATTATCATATTCTAATTTTTTTTTTTTTTTTGTTATTTTATTTTAGAAATTATCTTTTACTATATTTAATATATTTAAATTGTAATATCAACAAATTATATTTTTTTTGTTATTTTCTTTTAGGAATTAACTTTCGCTTGTTTTAATTACAGATTAGCTTATTTTAGTTAGACGTCGTTGAATTTTTTAGTTTAAGATTAGTATTAGTCTTATTTGTAATTTTAAATGGTTGGTGTCATTTTAATTTTTAGTCTTATTTTGTAATTTGTAATTTCAATTGTCAATTTAATTGGAGGTCTAATTTTTAATTAAGTTTGTTATTTATAGTTAATATCATTTATTTAATTACATTTAATCTCAATTAAAAATAAAAATTAATAAAAAAATAGAATAATTAATTTGTACACAAAACAGGTTAAATACTTTTCAGTAATTTGTATACAAAACAGTATCTCTGACAATGATTTTTGGACCATCTAAGCAGACAACACTTTTAAAACAAAATTATTTCAAACCTTTCTAGCCATAGTTTTTGCTTTATCGCCAAACCAAATGCACACATAGAATGGTTATATATAAATGTGGGTTTCCATTGTATTTAGAATTGTAAATGTAAAAAAATTGCATGGCACCTATTACCTAGTTTATGAGTTATGAGACCTTATTCTCAAACTTCCCTTCTTTTTTTTCACAAATTTGAGGGCTTTACTTTTGTGCTTCAGTTGTAGTTTTTCTTGTTACATTAAGAAATAGATATATTGTAGCTTCCAATTATTCATCTCAAATGCATTTAACATTTTCTTAGGATATTAACAAAACTCAGTCTATTTATAAGATATAGTCTAATTTCTATTATTTTATCTCTCTCCTTTGTTGTCTTTCCTCGAAACACTTAAGAGTTCTTTTTGTTTCTCTCCAATCTTTCTTTTATTTGCAGTTTTGCTAGATATTTTTTAAATAGTTTTTGCTAAACAAAAAATTCTTATTTTATTGCCACTCTCTATGTAGCAAAATATTTCTTAAAATTTTAAAATTCACAATATAGAATATAATTATTATGAGAATAATTTTGACATAGTAACACATAGCAAAATAGGTTGACGCATCAATCAATATTTTAATGTCACTGAGCTTAATATTATATTCAAAAATAATTCCTTTAAAATAAAATAATATTTATAGGTTAATAAATCTAATAGAATAATATAAATTTCTTAATTTTTAAAAAATAAATTGAAAATAAAAGATAATTTATGCATCTCATGAATAAATCTAGTCTATAAGATATAATATAATCGATACTTTAAAATTATAAGAATATAGGGTTGACATATCATTAGTAAACATATATAATATTTTGGCGCATAATCTTTTCACATTACCTATTAATTATCTCTCATCTCTCTTAAATTATATCAATTTGACATATCATCTACTAATTCTTTCACATATTCGATAAATTAATTATGTAAAATATAAGTATATACTTTTTCATTCTAATTCCTATTATTCTCTCTCTCCCCCTTTGTTTTGTTTTTTTTCTGGAATCACTTAAGAGCTTTTTTTGTTTCTCACCAATCTTTCTTATTTTTCCAATTTTGCTTGATATTTTTCAAATATTTTTTATTAAGCAAAAAATTCTTATTCTCACTCTCTATGTAATCAAATGTTTCTTTAAAATTTTAAAATTCACAATATAGAATATAATTATAACGAGAATAACATTCTAACATAGTAACATATAACAAGATAGGCAGACGCACCAATTAATATTTTTAATATAACTGAGCTTAATCTTCTCTTCAAAAGTAATACCTTCAAAATAAAATAATATCTATAAGTTACTTATAAATCTCACAAAATAAAAGAAATTTTTAAAATTTTAACAAATAAATTTAAAATAAAAATAATTTATGCATCGCATGAAATCTAAATAAATCTAGTTTAGATAAATATTTTTCGAAGTCCAATCATAACTTCAAAAAAATAAAATGAATGGGGTGATTGGTTAATAATTATTGAGAATAATGATTAAAAGAATAACAAATACAAATATTTTAAATAAAAGATTATTCTAACGAGTGCCCTTAGGGCACTTTTTAAGATGATAAATATAAAAATTTGTATCATTTATTTTAGTGGTTGGCCATGATTTCGATGTCGTGTAATAAATAATTTACTACTTTTGAAATGTTTCAAATTTCAAAAACTGCATTTATTGCACCTTATCAAGTACTCTTAGGGCACTGATTAGAAAAACTCTTAATTAAATTATACATTTCTTTTCATTATTTAATTTTTTTTCTATTAAAAAATAATATATCATGTAAATTGTATAGTTGTATAAACATAGCAAGTGGCATTTTTTAATTTAAAAAATAAAACCTAGAAAGGATGAAAATAATGAAAAAGAAAATAGAAATTCACAATAATAAAGTTATTAACTTTAAAAAAAAAAAAAAAAAAAAAAGGTTTAAAATAGGATGGGCTATGTATAGTGCATGCATAATGGAGCTCACTATTCATCTATATTATTCTAAAAGTAAAAAAATAAGTATATATTGATTCATTTAAATTAATTAAAAATATTTAGATTTAATTTTTTTTTCTTTTAATAACTACCTATTTTTCTACACACTCAAATAAATTAAATATTTTTTATTAATTAAAAAATTAACTTCTTAATAATTACCCACTCTAGTCTCACTCACGCACTAACTTATCTATATGTACTATAATAAAAGCCAAAAGACCATTATGGTATCTTATTATATAATATACATTATTAAAAATTAAATTAATTTAATAAAATTCATACAACCATCAAATAACTACTAAACAATAACTTCCTACTTTCCTACTCTCTTTCATCCTCCCAGAGTCATACTCTCCTACTCTCTACCACTACCCTCTCCAACTATTTTAACATATAAATATTTTTTATCAATTTAAATTAAGATACATTATATACAACATGCGTGCAGGTCACTAGTCTTTTATCTTTTAAATAATATTCAAAAATTTAGAATGATCACTTTATATTTAAAAAAAAAAAATCATTTAGTATATGCGTAAACACATACATGTGACTAATATATATATATATTACAAAAGTGAGATAACCTTTATTGTCCACCACTATATAATAACTAATTCTCATCACTTAATAACTACTATTTATTTTATTTAAAAAATACCCCACTCCCTTATTTCTGTGGTACAAAAAATATTAGAAATAAAAGAGTAGGCAAGGAATAAAAATCTCCCCACCCACTCTATGTCTATGATACATGAATGGACAAATATCCCCCGATCAAATCCCTTACCCTTTCTGTTTTCTTCGTCCCTTTCCTTAGATGAAATAGGGGCAAAATTGTCCAAACTCTTGTTATTTTAGTTAGGTTTATGCCTTTCCTTAGATGAAATAGGGGCAAAATTGTCCAAACTCTTGTTATTTTAGTTAGGTTTATGCCTGATGAGAATAATATTCTACAACAAGCAATTCATTTATTTTCAAACCAACCCATTTACTATCTATTATTTGATTGACTAATACACAAACGGTAACCTCCCCACGTCACACCTATATTTTTTTTTAATCATATTAAATGTATTAAAAATTAAATAAAATTATAATGTAAACAAAAAATACACTTTACTTGACTAATTTATACTATTCTAAAAATTAGAACACCCTTATAATACTTTTTGATATTTTAACATAATTTTTAATTCAAATATTATAATAATAGAGATGACACTTTTGACCTCTTTTTAAACTAAAATTTCATCATTTATTATAAACTACTTCACTTTTTAATTAAAAAAAATAAAAAATTAACAGGTATTGTTAACCTTAATTAATCAAATTTATTTATTATTTTAAAAAAATCAATCTCTTCTAAAATTTATCTACTTCTCTCTATTTTATACAATGATTATTTCTTAAAAATAAAACTCTTGAACAAGCACGTTTAATGTGGCTAGTACACTAAAAACGCAGCACTGCCCTTAAAATATATGGCATTACAGTACTGCATTAACCATAATATGCAAGAAAGATGAATGGACAGCAGGTAGAGAGGTCAGCATACTGTAGGTAAGCAAGAGTTGTAACATGCATTATGGACTTGGTTATTACGAGAATCTATTCATCACTTAGAATAAGTCTAGTTCTTACAATTTGGTAACAAATAACATCTTAGGACTCTACTCTCTTACGTTTTTCATGATCATCATCAATGCACCCTCAGCTGTATTACATACTATACACTCCCTGCACTTTTCCATATTAAGGAGGACAACCCTCCTTTAAAATTAGGACTAAATGTTATTATTTCTATAAATGTCCCTTCGGCTAAAGATAACACTATGAATCGGTTATTCAAATATGACTAGTGGTGTTCACGAGGAGAGAGGAAAATGACAAGTTATGAATCTCGAGGCCCATCAAACGACTGAGTCTTTCTCAGATTCCAGTGAAGGCCCTCGTGGATGCTATGCAAGAAGTCACTAGTAGAATCAACCTGACATGCTGTTGGAACAGGCCAAGGAGCCATGCTACAAACTAATGCATCCCCAGCTTCTAATTTTTTCCTGTCCTTGCCATCAAATGATGCCCATGCAGAGCTTCTGCTATTGAAGGGTACTTGCACTCGCAAAGTCACATGCTCAGGTAGTATCAGAGGTCGAAATGACAAGGAATGTGGACAAATTGGTGTAAACAGGATGCCTGGAACCTGTAGATTTCAAGAATGACATGAGGATGAATAGACAAGTAATGTTCATTTGAAATTCAAACTAAATCAGATGAAGTTCAGGTCCGAATATCCATTCAGTATAAAGTTGACTTCTATGAACATAGGACAAAATTATCACGCAACAACATTAAGCAAGAAGTACGGAACATATTTGATCAAGAATTTTACCCAATCTAATTTCCAGATTGGGTGATAAAAGGAAAATATTCTCCAATTCTATCAAATACAATCAACAGTAAAGCTTGTATACTATAATAAACTCAATAATACAAATGCTCTCTTTGCTAGAAATTGTTAAGAAGCTTAAGAATGGAGAATTGTGGTTCAGAATACCTGGGGATGGACCATTGATCCTCCAGCTGCCAACGAATATGCAGTACTCCCAGATGTTGTTGACAATATTAATCCATCACCTTGCACACATGTGACAAAAGAGTTGTCACAGTAACATTCCAAGTTTGTAAGAAAAGATGATATTCCACGGTCAATAGTGACCTCATTCAAAACAAGTATTGGTTCTTCTGTGTCATATTCATTTTTGGCTGCATCTCTTATAACATGACATAGCAAACGGTGGCGTAATGTGATACTAATGGGACCCTTCAGAATTGATTCAAGGCATTCTTTGTAATGTTCACTATCTGAAGAATGTTAAGGATTAACTTGGAATCAGATATGGAAACAGATATATCCATACACTCATAAAAGCCAGAAGTGCTCTTAGGCATGCACCAAAAGTCAGAAACCTAAAAAGTCAGATGCAATCCTAGGCACATCACAGCATTAACTAAAAGAACAAAGTTACAGTTGTACTTGAATTATACCTTTACCTTTCTATGTGATCTTAGCCACTTATTTCTGTTCACATGTAATTCTGTAAAAATAAATGAATAAATAAAAGATCCCCTACATGGGCACCAAATACCAATACACTAGTTTATAAAAAAGAAGATAAGCTCTGTATACATAGAAGGAGGATACGGAAAGGGGTCATAAAGCCAAGAGACCCTAAAGAAAATGGGACAACAGGAGGAACTGGTCCTTTAAACATGGAAGCTGCCTGCACAATGAGGTATATGATAACTACTACGTCAGATTTTAAAGAAAAATGAATCCTCAGAAAATAAACAATATAGTTATAATCTGGAAAATTCCAAACATCATGGTACACTGTTTTTTTAGGGAAAAGGAAGTATTATTAATTAATGAAAGAAAGGAAAAAAAAACATCTAGGTAACTATCAAGAATGAAACCTCTTAAACACAACTCAATAGCATGACCAGGATAGACTTGTTGAACAATCATCACAACATAAGTATATTTCCAATTCAACATCACGAGTCATGACAAACCAAGATGCAGCAAATTGTCATTGACTCATGCACTCAGCTAGACTATAGGAGCTAATGATAACCAATGTCAATAATTGACAAGTCAGCAAGTGAAAGAAAAATTCCAAACTCTTTTAGTTCTCATGGTTCAATAGTTGGCAATCTGACAATTCAATTATTCCCAATAGGAAGATCAATAAATCTCATTGGGTTTTTCCAGCTACTTTGCCACAGTCTAATCATACTTTAACAACTTTATCTGACAAATATCGCTTAGTAACATGAACTTAAGAATGATTTCAACCAAAGTTAACTTGTTTAAGAACCAAAAAAACAAAAGCGAGGTAGTATTAGAGTAGAGATATTGAGACAAAGACTGCAAAAACTGTTCCACATAAGTCAAACCACCAAAAATCAATATCTACCTTCTATGTTAGAAAGACAGTTTAGTGAAAATTACCAACAGTTTTAAGTTTATGCACAGATATTGTACAACTAAATCTTTTGTTCCCCACAAATTTTGTTTATTTCTATAAAAAAATTATATTAAACTAGCAGCACATACCCAGAGTACAGTTCCATCTCCACCAAGAGTTACCACAAGGTCAACTTTTGTATGCAGCAGCGAAATTTCCTTTTCTGCAGATAATTGTATGGAAGTCATTCATAGGAAAATTAAGAGAGTAACTGAAAAATAAATAATACAGGTTCCATAATCATTATAGGTCAAATTACAAGTGACACTAAAAGAAGGTAGCATGATTATTAAACCAAAAAAAAAAAAAAAAAAAAACCAAAATACAAAAAATCACACTAACTCTAATAGGTGTCAGAAAAAGAAGTGAATTTATACAGAGCATGCATCATCGTGGTTATTAGAACAGGACAGAGAAAGTGATGCAATTTGCATGGAAAATAAAATGTCTAAAAGTTGGTGTATCATTTCATGAATAAGAAGAAGAAGATCATGGTGACCAGAGCATCTGGTTGCTTCAATATTCTAAGGAAGAAATGCAATTTGTCTTAATAATTGTTTGTTTGATTTATGAGGAAAACTTAGGATCTTTCAATACAGATTGTAGGGCTTCTCCCTTTTATGTTTGATTTTTCCCAGAAAGTGAATCAGTCTTATTGCATATAGCCCATCAGGTTTTGCTACGCTTAGATGTGATTCAGGAAGGCTTTCAGGCTTTCACTGGTTCAATAGTTAATTAGGGATGCCAGTAAATTTAACAAATTCTGATGCACATCTATCACAGGAAATGACAAGAAAATATCCGACTTTCTTATGGAGGAGTGGGATATTGTCCTTCATTATGTTAATTTCCATGAAACAAACTGATCCTTAAACTATTTTCAGATAAATCCTTTATGCCAAAGTAATCAAGCATGTGAAATATTCATATTTGACCAGTCAAGAAGTCAAAATGTGTCTTCAATAAACTGACAACCATGAAAATGTCAATTTAAGTAGTTCCTTACTTAAGCTTTCTCATTTTTGCTCCCATTAAACTTTGAGAGATCAAAAAGGTATTATACTGAGTTAAGAATTAACTATCCAATGCAATGATTTTGTATAAAGAGAATCAGAAAAGAAATATAGTAACACATTGAATCAGTATCAGTATATCAAAAAATGAACAAAACAAATTTGTGAAGGTTTATCAAGTAAATAGTAGCTTGTATGATTTCAAACATGTTATTTCTCACCATCTTTCCAAGTTTCTAAAAAGCCAAAGTAGGATGATTCTGTTAGAAGTTCCATTTTGACACGGGGTTCCACATAGATTGCTAGTTTTTTCTGCTCTCTCAACCATCTGGTAACCAAAGCAAAAATGAGCCAAGTAATACCATTTGAGCGGAAAATTTGCTATGTAGATGGTATAAAAACTAATATAGCACATTACAAGCTCTAGCCAGTGATAAATTATATTATAGAAGTAAACACATGCATCTGCAATAACACATGCATATGGACACAACAAAAATAAATGACGAGGGGGACCTGAAGAGGAAAGAGCGGAGGGGAATCATGTGTGTAAGACCTAAAAGAGAGATACCCAAAGTGTTTTGATGAATTGGATGAGGATTCCTCATACCAAGATAATATATTTATACTACAAGATTGTGTGGAGTACAAGTCAACTATATATAAATAAGAAAACTATAAATAAGGAAATTTGACACACTAACTAAGCTATCTATATTTACACTCTAACACTCCCCCTCAAGATAGAGCATAAAAATTACATGTTCCAAGCTTGTTGCATAGATATCGTAATCGATTTCTTGCCAAAGACTTTGTGAATAAGTCTACTAACTGATCTTCGGATTTTGCATATGTGGTCTTGATTGTATTATCCATAAGCTTCTCATGAACGAAATGACAGTCAACTTCTATATGTTTTGTTCGTTTATAAATGACTGAATTTGAGACAGTATATAATGCAGCTTGATTATCACATATCAACTCTATAGGCTGTGAGTGCTGAAATCAAAGTTCGTTTAAAATAATTCATCTAAAATACATCTGGCATGCTAGTATATGGATCAATAGCCTTTGTTTGGAAACTAATTAAGGGAGAAAAGAAAATAAACAGAGAGATCATAACTTTCTTTCTTCTTGTTGAGGAAGGTAATAAGAAAAAATGGAAGGAAATACAATTGTAATGAACAAAAATACATAATAGTTCTATTAAATTCCTTCCAAATAAAAGCATTAGTTATGGGTAAAATTGTAGTTCATGAAATCCAACATCAAGATTTTCTCTTCAAAATCATTCCTCTCATTTTCCTCTTGTTTCCCATATAGGAGAAAGTTACCCATTTCTTTTCTCTCATTTTCTTTCCTCCCATTTTCACCTCTCCTAAATAAAGCATTAAGGTAAAGGAAATCAACTACAAGCGCCTATTTACCCTAGCATAGAGAACATGCATCATGAATAAGTTACCAAGGCCATCCCAATGGTTGCATAAACCAGTCCTCCCCTTGACAGGAATGCTAACTTTAGAATTATAAACGATCAAATAGCAGAGATATATTGAGACTCACACCTGACAAGTTCTATGCACAGAATTTGAACAGAGATTGAATTTGGTTTGGTCAATATAAGCACAGTCTGTGGATGTGATTCCCATTTCAAAGAAATCTGAAATTAAAAAATGAGTACTTCAGTTAAATAGCAAAACAGAAGTCCTGTAAACTGATTCAAACAGTCAGGACAAAAAGAACTCTGCAGACCTTTTCACTAACATCGGGAAGAATTAAAGGTGAATACACAAGGTTATAAGCCATATGAACCAATAATGTGTTTCACTATTTAGTGGAAAAATAAAGTTCTCTTGACAACATTAGAAATACCTGCTTACTGCTCCGCTCAGCAGTTGTTATATTTCCTCGTTCAAAAGAGACAATATCATGTTTGTGCTGATCACTTTGCTCACCTTTGCAATACCACGAAAGTTTAAATGAAGCCTGCCTCACAAAATAGTTTGAATCAAGTGTTTTCTGTAAATATTATTTTCTTTGTTTAGTTAATAGAAGTACACAACATAGATATTTAATTAGTAGTATAACAAATTCCTCAAGTCATACTGTATATCTGTGGTCGATATTAAGATTCAGAGAAATTGATGGTACTTTTTTTTCCACTTCTTTCATATAAAAAGAAGACTTTGTTCATGAAGAGAATAGAAGAAAGTACAATTCTCCGGAATCCTCATTGGGGAAAGGAAAAAAACCAAAGAGAAGCAAAAATATTACAACTAACAACAGCTAATAGTACAAAATCGCTGTCCAAAAGAGTTCTGAATGTTACAAAATAATATCATTAGAACAAGTAATAAGAATGTTATCATAGAGAATGATCATTTCCCTTATATATGTCATGGATATGGTTCAAAAGCAGCAGTCTCTACAGCTCATTATTAACCCTACATTTAGGAATTTCTAGAAACAACAATACAGACCAACTAAAAGAAGCATTACTTAAGAAAATTTATGATGTTCTTAACATGGATCAACATGAATACCCAACCGAAGAACATATTATCACAATCAATGAGTCATTGAATGGCCATATACAATCAGAATACCTTTCGGAGCACCCTGGAATTAGAACTAGGTTCCCCATCTCGAAGAACATCATGGGAGCAGATTCCATTCCTCCCACAGCACCTTTCAGGTTGCTCAACATTACACAATGCAGGTTGGTTGATTGAGTTGTCTGTCTGCACATCACGAAAATCACCTTGATGCCCTCCACATGCCTGCTCTGTAGTAAAAACAAACAACAGAGAAAGAAATCATCAAATGTAAAAAAGTGAGACGAAGACAGCACATAATGTAGAATCCTATGAAAAACAGGAAACCCAGAAAAGAGAAAAAAATAGAGACTGACCTAATCACCACTGCAAGACTCATGGTAACCTAACAATAAAGGATTCCAACAAATTTAAAATTCATTACCGTTTCAATTTGTGTTTTTGTAACCAATGCCTCCAAATTTCAACTCTGTCCTAGATGTAGTAATGGTGAAGAAACCTGTGAATAATAAATATCCAACACTGCCCAATGTCTTACTTTTTCCCAACTTCAGATATTTGATCTTAAGTTCTTTCCCTCATTTATGTCACCAGCCAACGTATTTTATCTTCTTCCATTAAATACTAATCACTTTATTGTCTCTTTTTTAGGAGCAGGCATATCATGAGGGGAACCCCTAACTTAAAGGGTCACCAGTTGTCCATCAGTCTAACTTAAGTAGATTTTTAATCACCAACAACGGGTTAGTCTAGCGGTCAAGGCATTACTCAAGAAGCGTTCCCTCAAAGAGGTTGAGAGTTCGAGTCTCCTTAACAGTCCTTGTTGGGGGTGAACCTACGTTCCTACTCATGATCGTGACCAGAACTTTTAACTTCGGCCCCCACATAAGTGAGGTAGGGGTTATATCTGGGTGGTAGTGATGTGGGCACAGTGTTCCCTGCTGGAATGTGTGAGGTACCCTACCTATCTTTCCATTTTGTTCACCAAAACAAAAAAAGATAGTAGATTTTTAATCAATCTATATTATAAATCAACTGTAACTCCTGATTTCTTGACTGCGAAGAGAACTCCATACTACAACCCCTCATTCACAATTGAACATTTGTGTGGCATAGAGAAGGCAGATTAGAATCAACCAAGTTGACAGCCCACAAATTAAATTCAGAAACGGCACAAAGAGAGCCTTTCATGACTTAACTATCTTTTCCATTTTGTAATAGTTTTTTATTCCTTAGAAGAGATGATGGGAGGATAAGTTGTGAAATGTCATCAAGATGGTTCAGAATAGAGAAACTAGAAAGTGAAGTACTTGTGAACATTCAACAGTTGCAATCTTTCACATAAACTTAAAATAGTTTAGTAATTGGGACATCGATTTATAAGAAAGTTCATTGTTTTTGTCTCTTCCTAAAACCACAAAGACCCTAATCAATTCTAGCAGTGACAGATCGACCCTATTCAGTTTCCTAGTAAAAGATCTTCCAAAATTAAATCTTCTTTTACTCCTCATTATGCTCTCTCAGCCATTGCCAGAAAGGCAGAAACAGACTTGTGATTTCTCCTGTTCATGCATGTGGACGAAGTTAAAAACACCATGAGATTCAGTTAATGATTTTTCCTATCACTATCATTAAGAAGAGTCCAACACCAAGTATTGATTATTTATGGATGAAACAATACTGCACCTACGAAACAGTTTTTATACAAGCAAAAAGCACCTGATAATTTATAGAAGTCCCTATGGGGACATATCAAACAAAAGAAGTAATATACTAAATAAATCCATCTTTTGTTCACATCAAAATAATGATGATTATTAAAGTTATAAACTTCTTCCAGTGATATTTTAGAAGTACGTCTATCATTAAGTATTTTGAAGGAATAACATAGGTAAGAAGAGAAACATGAACATTACCCCCACCTATGACTTATCATTCAGCATAATAGAAAAGTTCAAACATTCAGGATAATTTAAAACACTGAAATTATTAGAATATCAAGAAATCTACCCACTGCTCACAAAATACACTAACATGCATGTGCAAAGAAGAACAACTCCGCATCTCTTTCATGTTTTACAGCACATTCTGAAGTCAAATAACCTCCATTGTGACAGATAAGCTTTTTCTAAAAGAAATATCCTTTTATGAGATATCAGTGCATGCCAATGCCACAGGAATATGCTACACTGAGTATTCCTCTAAGTTTAGAATGGGGGAGATGTTAGATACTGCCAGTAAAAATTTTATGTCAACACTAGTAAAAGCAATTTGGCCCAGAAAATTAAGTCTTGCAAGGACTTTCGATTAAGAGAATAAATGACTTCCAATAGCTTCATTAAAAACAGAATCCCTTTCATAAACTTTATGTTCAAGGTGGCAAGCACCTGAGCACGAAGAAGAAGAAAAAGAAGAATCTTATTATTAGCATTGAATTACATGAAGAACTCTGCCAACTTTGAAGTTTTTCAGATATTCAATTACCTGTGGAATACCCATAATCTGATGACAATGTGCCCAGATCTTAGCAAGCTCACTAATAACAATCTGACTGCCATGACCTAAATAGATTCTTCTCCACGCAATATTATAATGTTCAAAACTTATATATATATATATATATATATATAATATGATTTTTTGATGAAAGATTGCACATGAGAGAATTCAACCTTAAAGAAAAGGAGAAAGAAACATCACCGAAAACCTACCATGAAAAGCTTGGTTTAGCACCTATAAAGCACGGGTACCGGTACGATACTGGTATGACAATTCGTCATTTTTCACAAAATCATGATTCCAGTACTGCTAGAGTACGTTAAATTAAATATATATATATATAGAGAGAGAGAGAGAGAAACAAAAAAGTAAAGAAAAAAAGGAATATTTATATAGGGTCACTAATTGATGCCTTATTAAAACTTAAAAAGGAATATTTCTCTTCAGCTTTAATATGGCATTGCTGCTCCAGACAATAAACAAACTAAAACCACCAGCAAGGAAGCAGAAAAAAATAGCAGAAAAAACAGCAACTCAAGTCAAATAAACGCAGCAGCAGCAACAGCAACGAGCCTGTGCGTGAAGGCAAGGAAGCAGAAAAAAATGAAAGTGTTAGAGTGTAAATATAGATAGCTTAATTAGTGAGTCAAATTTCCTTATTTATAGTTTCTTTCCTTATTTCTAGTTTCCTTATTTCTGTGTAATTTCTATTGCGTATTTGGTTGATATTTAGTCTAGGTTCACTATGTTAGGTTAAACATTTTAGCCTATAAATAGAGGCTCCCTCTTGTATATTGAAAATCATCTGAATATACATTATTCTTATATTCTACAGAAAGATAAAAAAGAAGCAGAAGTAGAAGGAAAAGAAATTGAAAGCAAGATGAAAGTTGATATTGATCAACAGCCTTCAATGGCCAAAAGACCCGATCTTCAATAGCGGCTTGCCAGCTTGAAGATCTCCAATAGCAGCTGAGCAATGAGCAAGCTTTCGGAGGAGTGTGAGTGTTGGCTCGATGCAATTGCAATCCTTCAATCTATCATCTTCAGTCCAGATTAGGGATTTATGCCAAAACGCTACCGTTCCCTCTTTTTTTTTTTTTTTTTTTAAATCACACACCGACTCAGATTTTAGCCATCCAGCCATCCCTAAGCTACCCCAAATTTCCAGCGGTCCCCAAGCCGCACCAAAAAATAAAAAAAATAAAAATATCTTGGTAATTCTTGGGGACGTACCAAGGTGTTCCCCACACGTCCTAGCACCCGGTACGACCCAAGGACCGGCTCTTTGAGAATTTTGGAGTACCTGTGCTTCATAGTTTAGCACCCACTTCACAGACAAGATTCTGAAGCTACTGTTTGATGTGGCAAAGATGAAGAACAAGAAACAAAAACTATGCTAGGAACTCAGTCTCGTAGAAGCATGTGAGATGCAATCTAGTTAACAAACTGAAGCCGTTTCTGTTGAGGCCAGGAAATTGTAAATCAACTATAAAGTTTGCTAAAAATACTGTAAAGGCTAATATGTATTTTAACCAACAAAAAAGCGCTATGGTAACTGTAAAAGCTAGAAAGAGAGACACCTAAAGTATTTCAATATATTTATACTAAGAGATTGATGGACAATAAGTCAACTGTACATAATAAGGAAACTAGCTATAAATAAGAAAAACTAACCCACCAACTAAGCTATCTATATTTACACTCTAACACTTCCCCTCTAGCTTGAACATATAGTTTAAATGTTCCTAGCTTGTTATATAGGTATTGGAGCTTGTTACATATATGCACAACATATTGCCTCAAATCTAGTCTTTTATGAACAAACAAAACATATGGAGATTGACTGTCATTTCCTTCATGATAAACTTCTAGATAACACAATTAAGACCATATATGCAAAATTTGAAGATCATTTAGTAGATTTATTCACAAAATCTTTGGCCGGTAACCGGCTCCGATATCCGTGTAACAAGCTCAGAACATATAGCATATATGCTCTAGCTTAAGGGAGAGTGCTAGAGTGTAAATATATAAAACTTTGACCCGTTTTCACAATTCAAAATGTGTCCACCTCCAAAAAATTTAAAATTAGTATGTCTACCTCCAAAAAATCTAAAAGCTCTATTATAGTCTCAAAACATAATACTCTATATTTATCGAAAGATTTTGTGAATAAGTTAGAAAAAGAGAGAGTGTAAAAACTAGAAGGAGACCTGAAGTATTTCGATAAATTGGATGAGAATTCCTTACACCAAGATAATATACTTATACTATGAGATTGTATGGAGTAAGTCAACTGTACATAAAAAAACTAGCTATAAATAAGGAAAACTGACCTACTAACTAAGCTATCTATATTCACATACTAACTGTAATAATGAATAATGGCTTAACCCAAACCAAACAATTTGCTATTAAAGCTACACTCCCCTTTTTGTTGGCAAAATATGACCCCCCCGTCCTAAAACCAAGTAGCATTATGCAATTTTGAAAGGACTGAAGCAATTTTCATTAGAACAAAAAATGAATGTGTCTACAAGCAAAGTTATGGACTAGAAGAGTGAGAACAAAAAAAACTTCAAATCTAAGGGAGCAGGTTCCCTCGAGATCCATCACTAGTTTAATGGACTTAGAAATGGTACATTACAACAATTTTAGATTTATGTTATAGGATCAATACATACTCCCTCAGTTGTACTGTAAACTTTGGCCTATCTAGTCTTAGAAATCCCTTCCAAGGCTTCAATTAATGTAGACTACGTAGAAATCAAATCTAGGAAGTTGACATTGTCCCAAGAAATCTTAGCTATGGCACCATGAACAAGACTATGCTCTGATTTATAGCCTACCTTTCCATTAAACTCAAAGAGGCGATTCATAGAGTTGATGTTTGGAATTGCTCAATAGACTTGGACAAGATATGCTTCGAAGAAGACAATCTGAAGATAATCAACCTGAGATGTACAGCCTATTCTACTACTATAGAAACTTCTATTGTCAATCTGTCCAATGCCCTTTTTCATACTGGCAGTTGCTTTCAAAGACCTACAATTTGCTTCCTCAATGGAAAAAGTTTATTGAAATGGTGTCGAGTTGGAATCCATCTTTCTTGTGTTTCATTTATATAAAAGTTTACACTGTTAAGAGGGGTAGCATGTAAAAACGAGAGGGACACTGATCTTGGACTATTTCTTTTATCTAGGTTAGCAGTCTACGAGGAATATAAAGATCTACTGGGAAGTCTCCAGTAGCAGGATTATTCTACAGCCCGAGTGCTTTTTAGATAGAATATTAGAGATGAAAATTTGACTGGTCATTTTTAGATAGAATACGAGGTGAAAAGGAGATTGATTGCCCTTAACAATTGTAGTAGCCTCTTACCAATAGACTCAAGGTTCATTTGGCAAGATCAAGAATGGGCCTTCCAAACCGCAGCTTAGAGGCCCTTGAGACATAAATGACTATATTCTGTAAAATGAAATGAGGATGGATGCACAAGAGTTGGGTTTGAGTTTTGAAGGAGATACTAGTCACATTAGTTCTGCATCAATGATCAGAACCAGAAGTTCTATCAAAATTAATTACAATAAAAGGAAATCATACCTTGAATTTTAATAGGTGGCATAAAGAAAGTTTAAAACCAAAAGGCCAAATATGACCTTTCCTGACACCATGGATCAATGCCTAAAAATAATAAAAGTACTCAAGCAATATGTGAGGTGAATACCTAACAATTTTATAGAAAAAATCAATAATGTAGGGGCATGTGAAGAAACCTTATCCCAGATAGGAATACTGCACCATTGCAGTGCTTTTAAATTCTAAAAACAAAGATGATTGAATCAAATAAGTATAGTTGCAGAATAGAGTTGAGTTCAAATGAAGGATAAAAAAGGTCTCAAATGCAATTACAAGAAAAAGTTGCATAAATTAATGAAAAAATTCAAATCACATAAACCTTGTTTCTGACCACAATTATGACCAATATCTATAGCAAGGAAGAATCAACATTGTACTAATATAAATCTATAACAAAATCCACATGTCCAAAACAATAAACAAATGAAAGGAAAATGAAAACCTTCATCACCGATAGTTAGAAAAGAAGGCTGGGGACTAAACAAAGGAAAAGAAGGCTGGAGACTAAACAAAGGAAAATAATTAGCAACCTCTCAATAAAACCAAGATTGTTAAACTAAATTCAGTAACGGTAAGACACCTGTCTTGTATTTGAATCATACAGAGACAGATAACAAAGCATTAAATGCATGTTGTCTTGTTAATCATCACACCTTTATATTCCAATTGCAAACTCCGTGCCCTCTCCAATTCATATTTGCGCTTCCATTCAGCAGCCTCAGCCTGAGCAGAAGCCTTTCCTTCAGCAGCTCTCCTTAAAGCCTTTGCAACGGCTAGAAATGAATTGAAAATTAAAATAAGAACCAATATATTTATCTCGCATTTGTTTCAACAGAACTTCCCATTAATAATTTCAAAAAGACACGAGCATACTTCTCAAAGCTTCGGAGAACTCTATTAGATGGTCATCTGATCCCAGAACTGGAGGTTGAAGAAGTTCATGCACTGCCTTCTCTGAGAATAGGGGAGACAAGGGACCGATAAATCCATTCTCTGGCAGCGAGCAGGACATACTCACATTTTCCTGCAGCAATAAGGGCATAGAAATTGACATAAAAATATGCTTTGGGTTAAACTAGCTCGATGTGCATAACGATTAAAGAAATTTTTTCGTGTTTGCACGGAGGAATATCACACTACATTTGAAGGGATAATATAAAGTTAGTTGGGTTCAATATACAGTTAGTCAGAAATAAAAGGAAGCACTTCATTTCCTTTTAAGAAAAGAATTATATATATATTCATATTACCATCATCTTTTCTCTTTAGTCCTTTTATAAGTAGAAAACATTCTTCAATTTTTCCAACCAAAAATCATTTTACTAGACATTCCCTCCTTCCTGCACCATATAAGTATAGCCAATTGGAAATCGTAGTCAGAAAGAAAATAATCAATCTTCAACACTACTTGCAGCTAAGATTCGATGATAATAAGTTCTGGAAATTTATTATAATCTTTGGGAACTGTGATGTTGTAGAGCAGGTAGGAAGGATATTAGTAAATTACTAGGAAGTTACAAGAAGCACCTTGGTGTTAAGGGAATGATTCTATTCCAAGTGGCTCAGTTTCCCAATAAAAGAAGGAAGCACTTGAGAATTTCAATGATATCCACAAACTCATTGTCAATCAGAATTTGTGGGTACGAGATCACTAGTTGAAAGTTGTGCGTCAATTGCTATAAGTGTTTTTTTTTTCCTTCTCTCCATGAACTATTTCTTTAGGATATTAATTACCTTGTTAAAAAGAACTCACTTCTCATTTTTACTATTTGAAGTAGTTATTACCATTTCAAATGCTTACTGGGCAGAAGTTTTCCACTGTAAAACCCATAAATTTCAAACTCAACTCAATTAAAGCCTTAAATCCCAAACTAGTAGAGGTTCGGAGACATAGATCCTTTTCCTCCATTTGCATCGCATGGTCCAAGGCGTCATTTTTGGTGACGCCACAACACAATCATATCCTTTTCAAGAACTAATCCCCATGTAATTTTGGGTCTCACTATACCTATCCCAACCCCTTCCAATTGAACCAAGTCATCTTTCTTTCCTAACTATGGCATCTACCATTCTACATTGGATATGTCCAAAGCACAGTAACTTGTTCTCTCTCATTTTCTATTCAATGGATTCAACCTCAAGCCCTCAACCTTCCTACAAATTTCCTCATTTCGTATCCTATCTCTTCTTGTATGCCAGGTCATAAATTTCAAACTGTGGTTAGTAACAGATCTGCTAATCCAGATATACAACAACTACATATGAGTGGCCTAAATATCCCAGGAGTACACTAACGCACAGTGTCAGTGTGTGGAACTTTTCAAGTATATAGGCATCATGTAGTTGTAAAATCAGGATAGCCACTCAAACTCCTTGAAAAGTTTTGTAATTGTAACTGCAATCACATTTTATAAGTTTATCAAAACGAGGCAGTACTTTTCATTTGACAGTCCAAAGAAAAAAATACATGCACTAAAGATCATTCTTGCTATATATGGTAATGAGCATTATCAATTGTCACAAATTAAAATTTTAAAATCTTTAAAGAAATAGAAAAACTAGATTAAGGAGTAATAGCTGAAGAAAGCCCCAAGACTCTGATTCGTCAAACTGACAGATGAACAAGAAGACCGACGTCTTCAATATTATGTACAAATCACATCAGATGATGACTTCAAATCATATAATTGCTTCATACAATTACTTAAACAAGAATATGAAGATAACACAATAGTACATGTACTTATAGCACATCACTTATTTTGTCAATTTAAGCACGACCCAGTTCCAGCACGCTTCTTCCAATTTAATCCGAAATCCAAGTAATAAATTTGAATTACAATTAGCCTATTTTCATAATCAGCTATACCCAATTGAAGTTCATATCCCAAATTTTCATGATCAAAGGAAGTTATGAAAATTGGCAATCCTATTGTACACAGTACTACTTGCTAAATAGAACTCCGTTTTCCATCAACATTCCCTCTATCTAGTATTACTAATAGAATAAGATGGGAATATAAAACATAAAGAAAAAAAAAAAAAAAAATATGCACGATACATATCAATAGCACAGATAGGATTGACAAGAAGAAATGAAACCATCCATACTAAAACGGTGCTCACAAAAGTAATGTTTAAGCGACAAAATGAACTAGAATTAATCATAAAACCCTAAAAACTATAGCGAGAGAAAATTGAAAGCGATTATAAGCAATCTTGAATTAAGTACAATACAGAAATATTGACGACGCATAATATGAGAGAGAGAAAGTTACAGAGGAATTGTTTTTGCTGGGAGCCATGGCTGATTGATTAGGAGAGAGCAACAACGGATATTGAATCTCTCTCCGTTCTTAAGCCTTGCCTGAGTCACAGAAACTGTCCCAAGATTTTGAGCTAAAACTGAATCCTTGGACGGGAAGGTTAGAATTACAAGACTTGGCAAAGAGACAGAGAGATTTGGGTGGGGGCCACAAATACGCGTGGCAAGTCAAGCGGGTTGAGTTGTGTGGAGTAAACTACGTCTAAGTTCTGTTCTCATGGCCAGAGTCAACCAAACCGTCGAGCTGCAACCTGCCTTCTTTTCTCACTTTATATGTTTTCCAATGCTCAGTTTTTTTTTTTTTTTTTTTTTTTCACTTCTAAATCCATTTTAAACAAAAGTTATGAAGTTTCTGGATAATTCTTGGCTACACCCCACTTTGGTTTTGTATTTTCAATTCACACCCTAACCCCTAGGCCCACAAAACTAATCAATATTAATTACAATTTTTATCATTTTTCCATCTAATAAATAATAAAAAATAAATTTACACGTATTGCACTAATCTTCTACAGTGTTTAGTATATTATTATTTTTTGACATATAAATATTTTATTTATTATACCGTGTCTTAGAATATGTATTAATAAAATTTAAATAAATTGAGAAAGTTGTTATTTTTACGATTTTATTTTATACTAGATGTATCATGTTCATGCTATGCACGGATTTATTTTTTTATATATTCTTAAAATTTATAAAAGAAAATTGTTTATAAATATATAATATTATTAACAATACTGTTGATTTTATTTTTACTATTTGATTTAATATTATGAATCTTATACGTTCTATTTTCATTGAATTGATAAAGAAAATATTCTTAAAATTATTTATTTATTTTATATCTTAAGCAAAGCCATAGTTAATTTCACGGGCATGTTTAGCCCCGTGCTTCATGGTTTCTAAGGGACTTTCGGTCTTTGTTTTTATGTAAAAGGTCCCAGTAGAAAGCCATACACAACAAATACATCAAATAATATAAATCATCTTGGACAGATCAATAAGTACTTCTACATATAATCTCCAACCATGTATTTTAGGGAAGTAAAAAAGAGAAAGAACAAACATATGCAAGACAAAACATATAAGGAAGAACAATTCTTTTTAGCAATGACACCCATTAGCTTCTTCATGCTCACAGTTGGGTAAGAGTTTCCAAGTTTATGATTCTAAACAAATCAAACCCATATTTCCATTCAGAAAATAAAAACGAAAATCAAGATTTGCTTGATTTTCAAAGGACGCTAAAAAGTCATACCTAGAGAAATTAAAATAACAATAAGCAATTGAAGTAGAAATCAAAATACAAATTAGGATCAGCCAAAGAAACTTTGGAACTAAGTTTCAGTGTTTGTCACAAAGTTAGGTGTGGTGAATTAGACCAGAGGGCAAAACAGACATGTATTAGGAATTCTATAGAAAATTGAAAGAGGGAGAGAGAATATATAGAAGAAGAGGAATGATAGAGGAATCTATCCCTTCAGGTGCTAGCTAATTACATGTTAAAACAACTTGCACAATGTACCTAAAATTTATATGCGTTAACATGGAGATACACAAATACTGAATTACCCAATCTTCAAATTGAACCATAATACCTTTGAAGTAAATAAAATTATTGAGAAGAGAAAAATGAATGGGTGACCCTTAACATTTTTTTATTTTTTATTCTCTCTAATAATTATATTTAAAACCTATAATTTCTGTTGAATTCACGGAAATTAAAAGGGAATTATAGAAATGAAGAGATATGCTATTAATTTAATTAAGGATGAATTTTCTATCATTATTTACTAATCGGTAACATACTAACTCCTAAATCTCTCTTATTATTATTCATATCACATATCAAATGATGATATAATCATTAACTTTAAAACATTTTCAAATTAAAAATAATTTACATTCTTCTTCTATCTAACTATCATATTTAATTTAAATCTTTAAAAATCAAATGCTGATGTGGTATCAATATAAAAGCAGACATGTTAGCACCTAATACTCCACTACCAATTATATTATATTTTATTATAGATAATCACCGCCTAATAACTACTTGTAAGATGAATGTATAAAAGTATCCTTAATTAAATATTATTAAATCAAACATACTTATAATTAAAATCATTTAATTACTGCAACATAATCCTCTTCACCATATTAATTAGATGCTCAGTCTCAACATGTTAGATTGGGATTCTGTTGAAGAAGCACCAAGGATCCTAAGAGTTTCAGACAACCTCAAGGATTATTACGAACTGTATTTCATCTAACTATGCAAATCCTTTGGAATGGTAATACCTCTGAGTCCTTCTTACATTCTAGGGGTGTGAGGCAAAGCAACCCGATATCGCCTAATATTTTTGCCTTTATTTGGAGCGGTTAACGCATCTAATACAAAAAGCGGTGTATCAGAGAAAATGAAACCCAATCAAAGTGGGCACTAAAGACATCTTGCTTTCCCATTTGATGTTCACAGATACTTTTTGCCAAAGCTATGAAGTTCATATTGAAGTGGTTAATTAGATTTTAAACACCTTCTGCAATGCCTCTAGATAAAAGGTTAATGTTGTGAAATCACACATCTTATTCTCTGTGAATGTCCAACGGGATGTAGTTGATGCTATTGTGTCGAAAAGTGGGTTCCAAGTCACGGACAACCCGGGAATGTATCTGGGATTCCTATTACATGGAAGAGTTAGAAAACGAACCTTTGAGTATGTCATTGTTAGGGTAAGGAAAGGACTTATTGGGTGGAAAGCTGACCACCTTTCCCTTGCATGAAGAATCACCCTCGCTCGTTCGGTGATCATGGTAATGCCTAACTTTGTCATGTAGACTAATAAGCTTCCTCAGGATGTTTGCAATAGAGTGAAGAGACTTTGTTGAAGCTTTGTGTGGGAAGATATAGAGTCTCACAAACACATGCACTTGGCTAGCTGGGATAAGTTATGCCAAAGTAAGGAAGCAGGTGGTGTGGGGTTTAAACATATGGGTGATATGAATTAGGCTTTCATTATGAAACTCAGTTGTGGACTCGTTTACCAAAATTAGAGTCTTTGGGTCAAGGTTCTTGAGTAGAAATACATATGGTTCTCCTTTATCAAAAGCTATTGTAAACGTTTTAGGAGACCTCATAAAGGGTTTCAATTGGAATATCATCAATGATAGTAAGACTCAGTTTTTGTTAATTAGGTGGATGAAGATAATCCTCTGATTGATTACGCCTTAACTCAGATTCCACTTGATACTCCTATTGCAGCCTTTGTTAGTAATAATGATTGGAATTGGCCTTTCATTTAAGAAATGTTCTCCAAATGATATGCTAGAAAATTAGATCAATTATACCCCTCAGTGAAAGCAATGGTCATGATACCATTTTATGGAATCCTATACTAGTGTCTTTTTGTTAACTCGGCCTATTATCTTCTCAATACTAAGGAAGATAATAAGGACCACACCTGGAGCTTGATTTAAGTATGGAAAGGACCCCAAAAAATTCAAACCTCCCTCTGGCTGGTTCATCACCCTAAGTTAACAACCAACCTTGAACTGTTGAACATTTTTAAGAGGCTACATTATAAACTCAGCTTGTGGTTGTTGCCCTGATCATACTTAGTCCATTATGCATGGCCTTAGAGACTGTCCTTGGTTGGGGCCTCGTTTACCAAAATTAGAGTCTTTGGTTCAGGTTCTTAAGTAGAAATACATCAAACCCTATGGAACTAGGGAGCCTATCCAGAAAAGGACAACTGGTTATCCTTTGTCAAGTAAATATTTAAGGAGACCTTATAAAGGATCTCAGTTGGAATAGCATTAATAGTAGCAAGACTCAATTTTTGTTAGATAAATGGGGAGATGAAGATAATCCCCTGATTTATTATGCCCTAACTCAGATTACCCTTGAAATCATTCATACTCATATTAAAGCCTTTGTTAGTAATAATTACTAGAATTCGCCTTTCATTCAAGAAATGCTCCCCTGATGATATGCTAGAAATTAGATCAATTATACCCTCCAATTGAGAGCAATGGACAAGATACCATTTTATGGAATGCTTATACTAGTGGAATTTTTTTGTTAACTTGGCCTATCATCTTCTCAATAATAACGAAGATAATAAAGACCCCACTTGGAGCTTGATTTAGGTGTGGTAAGGACTCCAACAAATTCAAACCTTGTTATGGCTAGTTCATCGCCTTAAGTTTATGACTAACCTTGGTTATAGACATCATCCTTGGTTTTACAATGGTGGAAGTCTTACTTAACTAGAACCCTCCTTCAGTTGTTTGGGTTAAGTCAAAATATGGATAGTGCTAGCAGATGCAATTTAGTTCCGAGCGGTGCTTGTGGTATTGTGAGAGGATTTATCTAATAGGTGCCTAAATGTCACTTGTTATTATAACCCAACGAATTAATGTTTAAGGATGTTGTACGTAAATTCTTCGTGATTATATAAGTAATAGGTTTTCTTGAAACAATTTAAAGTAAGAAGGTATATATATATATATATATTTAAGCCACACAAGTTAAAACTTTTAATGAGTGGACCAAATATTTTAATCAATATACTTATCTCCTTCTCTTGCTCTCCATTCGGTTCTATCTTTTTCTCCTAAGTTTGGTTGCCGAGACTATAGTTCTCTTCTCTTCCATCACCGACTTCACTTCTTAAGTAGGAGCTGTCCAAAAAAAATAAAATTGGTGGTTTCCTTCTGTTTTGGTTGTTGTTAAGGTATCAATTCAGCTTTCTTTTAATTCTTTTTTCATAGGTGAAACCGATCTACTTTTCCCCTGTTACTGTGCAATTATTTTCTTGGCTAATGGCGTGAGTTGCTTTACTCTTTGATTAAGCAGCTAGATTCTTCCTGCTTATGGTTCATATAATGTGTACTCAAACCAAGAATCAAGCTTAAAGGGAGGCGGCACAAGTGTATAGCAAAAAAATCAGTGGCCCTATTTTGGGTGGTTGATTTTCCTCCCTTTCTTATTCTGTTTTGTGAATATGGCATTAGGCTTAGTTAGTCATGAATTGGTGGATTCAACTTGAAGATTGGGTGGAAGTGTGTTCAGTTTTGGAGCTGAAATTAACAACCAAGTTGATATTACCTGTTTTGGGCAGAAACTTGGTTGCCAATTTCCCTTTAGTAGTTGGTATTGAACGTGAAAGGAAGAGAGGGTTTGATAACTTAGTATAGGTACAGCAGTGAGAAGGATGAAAGGGTAAAAAGGGATCTTGATACAGTGAGCCCCGTGTTAATTTTGAGAATGGTTTCTAACTAGACAAAAGGGAAATTCAATTAAACTAAGTTGTAGGTTTATTGGACTTGTAAAAGCAAATTATGAAAAGTAAAGAATTAACATTAGAAATCAATAATTAATGATAATGAACCTATATATATATATATTTAATAGCTGCTTGTAAGTAATAAAAAGTATAATTTCAATTTTTAATCAAACTCCAAGTAATTAATTCAAGAAGTGAAATATGATTAATATAAGAATTATGAGATTGTATTAAAGATAGTAATAAGGTATATGCATTCTAAATAATGAATTGAAGACGTATGAGAATTCATACGTTATTATATAAATGAAAATTTGTTCATATAAGTCTTAACAATTAAATAGTGAATTACGAATTATGGAATTAGCTATAAAATGATTATTTTTAGTAATATGTAAATTTATAATTTTCAGTTTGGGATCGCATCAAGGATACACTGCCACATTCACAGCCTAGGTTGGAGGACAACAAAATCCGTGAGCTTCGTGAATGAATTACGTACACTTTGGTTGCCAGATTATTGTGTGCAATTATATGCATGTTTGAATTGATGTGTTATGTGGAGAAATAAGTAAATATAATATTTCAGTGATTTAATTGAATTATATTTATTTAATATTGATTATGATTGATAAAGGTCAACAAAGTGATATTTTTCTGAAAAGCAATTATTTTTATTTCTGACATTAAGATCTAGGTGCACTTAGGACATTCTAAATTAAATTTTGAGATATTCTGATACTGATTTTGATAAATGTTTTCAAAATTGAGTGCTCATCCCCGGTAGGATGAATCATGTCAGGAGAATTAATCTGTTGTATGGGCGATTAAAATCACAGTGGAGGCTGATACTGTTGTACGGGGCTAAGTTACTCATTGCCCCTTTGCTTGCTTATATTGCTTTGTATGATTTAATTGCTATGTTGAAAATGGTAAAATATATAAATTGTAGTTGTATGATAATTATAAATACATTTGTGCATAATTAAATTTAGTCAGGAAATTAGGCTATGATGTTTGTATGGTGTGATGCTAGTGTCCTTAGGGTATGTGGTTTGTTCACTGAGTGACTCACTCCTTATTTTATTGTTTTGTTTTTAGTTTACAGGAAACTATAGCTGGCCGTGATAGAATTTGCTACCTACCGACTCTGCTGCGGCAAGGTACATCTCGGAAATCGCATACTTAAAGCGTAAGGGACGACACTAGCAGTCACTTTAGGTGTTTTACATTTATAGTTGTATACTGAATTAACTATGGAAGTTTTATATTTTGTTAAGAGTAAAGCTTCTTTGGATATTCTAGTATTATAGTTTACTGTTGACCTTATAACATATATATATATTATTGGCAAGTTCTGCTTTACAGGGAACTACTGCCAAATTTGCAGTAAACGTTTTATGGTTAATAACCGAGTCATGGTTTTATTTTAAATCAATAATATTTTATTTGTCATAATTGTCATGTGTTTAAAAGTCAAGGATGTACAGTACTTGAGTATCCTGGGTTATGAAGGGTATGATTATTCATTTCTTTGGCTAGTCATACTCTTATTTGAGTGTGTGACAAATTGGTATTAGAGCATGGTTAGAGGTCTGTGACTGCAAGTAAAGAATGTTATCGCTTAGTTCCCATACGTTACTCAAGTGTATGTGGACTTAGTGATGATGCATTCTAATTCGTCTTGAAACTTAAAGTTACGATTTATTAAAGGCACTGTCTTTTGCTTTGTCTTATAAATATATATTAAAATTTTGTATATTTGTTCTAGATATAATGCGAAGAAGTGGGCGTGTTACTGGCCGAGAGGGGCAACAAGAGACTAGCTTTGATCAGGGATCTACTGGTCCCCAAACACCGGTGGTTAGAGGTAGGGATCGATAAGGACGAGTTAGAGGTAAAGATAGAGGTCGAGGCAGGGCTGCTGAACAAGTTCAGGCAGCAGCTCCCAGTCCTAATATGGAGAGGTTGGTGCAGGAATTATACCGTGTTCAGAGGACTGTAGGTGATTTAGTTGGGATTTTATCCTAATAGCACCAGGCTCAGCAGCAGCCACCAGTAACTCCCCCTATTCAACCTTAGCAAGAGGCGAACGCCTCCGTTCCAGTTCAGCTGAATCGGGGAGTATTTGTGACACTACATGACTTTAGGAAAATGTAGCTGCCGAGATTTTCGGGGGTGGATCCAGCTCAGGATCCTTATGCTTTCTTGGAGGGTTTAGATAGATTGTGTATAATTTTGGGATGTGATCCTATTTGTGTGGTTAAGTTGGTTAGCTATCAGTTATATGATGTGACTTATTATTGGTATAAGATATTGGTACAGCAGCGAACTGAGCCTACTCTACTGGTGTGCCCAGTGTGTAGTAGAGCTTTTATGAACCGATTTTAACCTCTGCGAGATAAGCATGCTCGGGATTTTGAGCGATTGGTTCAGATTGAGGGTGTATCAGTGGCAGAGTACGAAACCCTTATTTACTAGACTATCTCGTTTTGCCTCGCATTTGGTAGCTACGAAACAGATAAGAATAAAGAGATTTATGCACAGTTTGAAGGACTATTTATTCATATCAGTGTTTATGTTGGATACTACGACCTATACTTAAGCAGTTGATGCTGCTTACCGATTGGAGACTAGGGTGATTAAGAGACAGTTGGAATGTGAGAGTCATAAAAAGGCAAGGTAGGAGGGTCCTTCGACCTCTAGAGCTGGCAGTTCACGTAGACCTGGGGGTGAATCTACCTCTGGGTAGGGTTCATTTAGAGGAAGTTTTCAGCCGGGTAGAAGTTAGATAAGGTAAGGTTCAAGAGCTCAGTTCCAGGGAGGATCATCTAGCGGATCCTGATCATATGAGTTTGCTACATGCTCTACTTTTGGTAATAGGCATACTGGATAATGTAGATTAGGGACAAGTGCGTGTTTTAAATGCGGAGCGATGGATCATTGTATTAGAAACTGTTCGTTGTTGAGAAGTCAGCCTACTTCAACCATAACCTTTTCAATAGTTCAAGGTAGACCTCCATTACCTGCAGCACCTATGAGACCTCCGGGTGTACGTGGTGGTTTTTCTAGGGATTCTTCATTAGCAGGTAGGGGTTAGGCCTGAGTTTATGTTTTGACGACTTAGGACACACATGCTTCTAATATAGTGGTAGCAAGTAATTTGTCTGTTTATTCAATTGGTACTAAAGTATTGCTTGATCTTAGATCTACTCACTCTTTTATATTGTCATATTTTGCTTCCTTTGTGAAGAAAGTAGCTGAGCCTCTTGAAATCCCTTTAGCAGTTTTAACTACGTTGGGGAAAACTATTCTAGCATATCAGTATATACCTTCATGTGAGATTCTTGTGGGTGCTAATAATTATTTGGCAGACTTAATCATACTGAATATGCTAGAGTATGATGTGATTCTAAGTATGGATTGGTTATCTAATCATTATGCCCTAGTAAATTGTCACGATAAGAATGTTCAGTTCAGTATTCCTGCCAAACCGACTTTTAATTTTCAAAGGGATCGCCATGAAGTTCCTTGAGCCATTCAGGTAAGACGGCTTATTAGGAAGAAGCATCAAGCCTATTTAGCTTTTGTCAGGGATACTCATTACAACGTCCTCTTTTAGATCATATTCTAGTGATGAGGGAGTTTTCTGATGTATTTATTGAAAAGCTTCCCGGGCTTCCTTATGATCTGGAGATTGAGTTCGGCATTGAGTTATTACCCGACACTCAACCAATTTCTATTTCCCCTTATAAGATGGCTCCTAGCGAGTTAAGGGAGCTTAAAGTGCAATTACAGGATTTGCTAGATAAGAGATTCATTCGTCCCAGTTCATCTCATTGGGGTGCTCCTGTTTTTTTTGTTAAATAGAAGGATGGCTTGTTTAAACTGTGTGTTAATTATCGGCAGTTGAATAAGTCACAATTAAAAACAAATATCCTCTCCCCAAGATTGATGACTTATTTGATCAGTTGCAAGGAGCTTAATGCTTTTCTAAGATTAATCTTCATTCGGGGTATCACCAGCTCTGAATTAAGAAAGAAGATATTCCAAAGACTGCATTTTGTACTCAATATGGACACTATGAATGTTTAGTTATATCTTTTGGGCTTACTAATGCTCCTGCAACGTTCATGGACTTGATGAATCAAGTGTTTAAGCTTTTCTTGGACCAGTTTGTTATTGTTTTCATTGACGACATTCTGGTATACTCTCGAAGTGAGGAAGAACATGAGCAACATCTTCGTATTGTATTACAAACACTTAGGGAAAATAAGCTTTATGCTAAATTCTCTAAGTGTGAATTTTGGTTAAATCAGACAACTTTTCTTAGACATGTGATTTCTAAGGAAGGAATTCGTGTAGATCCTAACAAGATTGAGGTAGTTCAGAATTGGCCTCAACCAACAAATGTCTCTAAAATTCGAAGTTTTCTGGGTTTGGCTAGTTATTACAAGAGGTTCGTGGAGAATTTCTCTCGTATTGCTGCTCCTTTGACTCAATTCACTCAAATGAGTTAAGTTTTCGTGGTATGAGACTTATTGAGAAAGCTTTCAAAAGTTAAAAACTTGTTTGACTTTAGCTTCTGTTCTTGCACTTCCCTTTACTACGGGTAAGTATACTGTGTTTTGTGATGCTTCTTATGTTGGACTTGGTTATGTTTTGATGTAAGATGGAAAAATTGTAGCATATGCTTCGAGATAGCTAAAAAAGCATGAGATAAACTACCTTACTCATGATCTTGAGATGGCAGCGGTAATTTTTGCGTTAAAAATATAGGGGCATTACTTCTTGTATGGTGAGACTTTTGAGTTTTTTATGGATCACAAAAGTCTTAAATGTATCTTTGATTAGAAGGAGCTGAATATGAGACAACGTAAATGTACTGAGCTACTGGAGGATTATGATTGTATGATTTCTTATCATCCAGGTAAAGTAAATGTGGTCGTCTATGCTCTGAGCAGAAAATCTATGGATGGTTTATCCCATTTGGCAGCTATGTGTAGTCAGGTAGTCAAAGATTTGCAGTAATTATGGCTGATGGAGTTAGAATTGAGGTGTCTCCTCAGGAGATATTGCTAGTTCATATTCAAGTGAAGTCTACCTTTGTTGAAGTTATAAAAGCAGCACAAATGGTTGATCCAGAGATGATTGCTGAGAAAACTAAATGTGATCAAGGTGCTATTGGTGATTTCAAGGTAGATGCTGAAAGAGTATTAAGATATAGTGATCAGATTGTTTTGCCACTTGATTTGGAGTTAAGAAGAAAGATTCTTGAAGTAGCTTATTGTTCATCATATGTTATACATCCTGGTTCTTCTAAAATATATCAGGACTTAGGAAAATTTTACTGGTGGAAGGGTATGAAGAAAGATGTTGCTGATTTTGTTTCTTGGTGCCTGGTGTGTCAACAGGTGAAAGTTGAACATCAGAGGCCTGCAGGGATGTTACAAAAACTAGGTGTTCTAGAGTGGAAGTGGGAAAAAGTTACTATGGACTTTGTATCAGGACTTCCTAAGATTCCTAAGGCTTTTGATTCTATTTGGGTAATAGTAGATCATTTGACGAAGTCCACACATTTTCTCCTAGTGAAGACTACTTACTCAGCACTTCAATAAGCGAAATTGTATTTGGACAAGATTGCTTCATTTCATAGAGTACTAGTTTCTATTATTTCTGACCAGGGTGCTTAATTTACTACTACGTTCTGGAAATCTTTTCAGGAAGCTCTTGGTAGTAAGTTATTGTTCAATACAGTTTTTTATTCTCAAATTGATAGGCAACCCAAGAGAACTATACAAACTTTAGAGGATATGTTGCAAGCCTGTGTGATGGATTTTGAAGATAGTTAGGATCAGCATCTTCCACTAATGGAGTTTGCTTATAATAACAGCTAACATAGTAGCATTCAGATGGCACCATTTGAAGCATTGTATGGTAGGAAATGTCGATTTCCAGTTGGATGATTCGGGACAAGCGAGTATCAGTTGTTAGGGCCAGAATTAATTTAGGTGATTCGTGATAGATTACGGACAGCTCAGAGCTGGCAGAAATTGTATGCTGATAACCATAAAAGGTAGTTAAAATTTGGAAAGGGTGATCATGCGTTCCTGAAGGTTTCTCTTTTAAAGGAACTATGAGATTTGGTAAGAAAGGTAAGCTAAGTCCAATATATATTAGGCCTTTTCAAATCCTAAATAGAGTTGGAACGGTGACGTACAAGTTAGTATTATCCCCGGATTTGGATAGGGTGCATCTAGTATTTCATGTGTCGATGCTTCGAAAATATTTGCCAGATGAATCATATTTTACGAATTCAAGAGGTACAAGTCAACTAGGATCTAACATACGAGGAGCTAACCAGTGGAAATCATTGATAGACAAGTTTGTAAAGGTTATTCCTTCGATAAAAGTTATATGACAATATCATAGAGAACAAAAAGCTACTCGGGAATCTGAGAATGAAATGAAACAATGTTATTCATATTTATTTGAATCATTTAGGTAAATGATATACTCTTGTAACTCTTCATTCAAAATTCGGGACAAATTTCTTTTGGGGGAGAAGAGAGACTATTATAACCCAACAATTTAACGTTCATGTTAGGATGTTTTACTTGAATACTTCGTATATAAGTAATAGATTTTCTTAAAACAAATTAAAGTAAGAAAGTGTATATATATATATATAGTTACGACCTTATTGGATGATTTGGATATAGATTTTTATATCATATAAATGTTAATAATAAGTAAATTAAGGTATATATTTATATAATAAGTTAGAAACTAATGATTTAAGTAAAAACATATATATATATATATATATATATATATATATATATATATATATATATATATTTGTTTAATAAAATTTATTTAAGCCACACAATTTAAAACTTTAATGAGTGGACCAAATATTTTAATCAATTTACTTATTTCCTTCTCTTGCTCTCCATTCGGTTCTATCATTTTCTCCTAAGTTTGGCTATCGAGACTATAGTTCTCTTCTCCTCCAACACTGACTTCACTTCTTAAGCAGGAGCTATCCCAAAAAAAAAAAAAAATTTATTGGTTTCCTTCTGTTTTGGTTGCTGTCAAGGTATCAGTTCAGCTTTCTTTCAATTTTTTTTCATGGATGAAACCGATTTGCTTTTCCCCTGTTGCTGTGTAATTATTTTCTTGGCTGATGCTTGAGTTGCTTTATTCTTTGATTAAGCAGCTGGGTTCTTCCTACTTATGGTTCGTATAATGTGTGCTTAAACAAGAATCAAGCTTAAAGGAAGGCGGCAGCAAGTGTATAGCAAAAAATTAAGTGGCCCTATTTTGGGTGGTTGATTTCCTCCCTTTCTTATTATGTTTTATGAATATAGAAGTAAGCTTAGTTAGTCATGAATTGGTGGATTCAACTTGAAGATTGGTGGAAGTGTATTCAGTTTTGGAGTTGAAATTAACAACCAAGCTACTGTCCCCTATTTTAGGCAGCAACTTGGTTGCTAATTTCCCTTTGGTAGTTGGTGTTGAACATGAAAGGAAGAGAGGTTTTGGTAACTTAGTATAGGTACAACAGTGAGAAGGATGAAAGGGTAAAAAAGGATCTTGAAACCGTGAGCCCTATTGTTGATTTTGAGAATGGTTTCTAACTAGACAAAAGGAAATTCAATTAAACTAATTTGCAGGTTTATTGGTCTTGTAAAAGAAAATTATGCAAGATAAAAGAATTAACATTAGAAATCAATAATTAATGATAATGAACCTATATATATTTAATAGTTGCTTGGAAGTAATAAAAAGTATAATTTCAATTTTTAATTAAACTTTAAGTAATTAACTCAAGTTTAATTCAAGAAGTGAAATATGATTAATATAAGAATCATGAGATTGTATTAAAGATAGTAGTAAGGTATATGCATTCTAAATAATGAACTGAAGACATATGAGAATTCATACGTTATTATATATATGGATGTTTGTTCATATAAGTCTCAACAATTAAATAGTGAATTACAAATCATGGAATTAGCTATAAAATGATTATTTTTAGTAATATGTAAATTTATGATTTTCAGTTTGGGATCATATCGATGATACACCGCCACATTCACAATCTAGAAGGGAGGATGAACGAAATATGTGAGATTTGTGAGTGAATTACGTGCACTTTGGTTGCTAGATTATTGTATGCAATTATATGCATGTTTGAATTAATGTGTTATGTGGAGAAATAAGCAATTACAGTATTTCAGTGATTTAATTGAATTATATTTATTTGATATTGATTGTGGTTGATAAGGGCTAACAAAGTGATATTTTTTTTTTTTTTTGAAAAACAATGATTTTTATTTCCTACATTAAGATCCAGGTGCACCTGGGACATTCTAAATTGAATTTATGAGATATTATGATCTTGATTTTGATAAATGTTTTCAAAATTGAGTGCTCAGCCCCAGTAGGATGGATCATGTCAGGAGAATTAATATTGTTCTACGAGACTGAGTTACTTGTTAACCCTTTGCTTGTTTGTATGCTTATATTGCTTTGTATGATTTAATTGTTGAAAATGGTGAAATATGTAAATCATAGTTGTATGATAATTATAAATACATATGTCTGCCTACTTAAATTTAGTCAGTAGATTAGGCTATGATGTTTGTGTGGTGTAATGTTGGTACCCTTAGGGTACGTGGTTTGCTTATTGAGTCCTTGTGACTCACTCCTTCGTTTAATTGTTTTTTTTTTTAGTTTCCAGGAAATCACAGTTGGTCGTGATAGAATTTGCTACATACCGGCTCTACTGCGGCAAGGTACATCTTAGAAATCGCACACTTAGAGAGTAAAGGATGACACTTGTAGTCACTTTAGGTGTTTTGCATTTATAATTGTATACTGAATTAACTATGGAAGTTTTATATTTTGTTAGGAGTAAACCACCTCTAGATATTCTGGTATTATAGTTTACTGTTGACCTTATAACATGTGGTATATATATGTATCATTGGTAAGTTTTGCTTTACAGGGAACTACTGCCGAATTTGCAGTGAACGTTTTATGATTAATAACCGAGTCATGGTTTTATTTTAAATCAGTAATATTTTATTTTTCACATGTGTAAGAGTTGGGATGTACAGTACTTGAGTATCTAGCGTTACAGGGATATGATTATTCAATCCTCCAGCTAGTCATACTCGTATTTGAGGGTGTGACACTTGTTAAGCTTCTATAAATAGAAAGTTTGTAATATTTATTACAGTAGTTGATCATGATTTTCAGTACTATTTATTGCATAAATTACTACTTGTAAAAAGTTTCAATTTTCAATGACTATATTTATTGTAGCTTAATAAGTGCCCTTTGGGCACCCGTTAGAAAAACTCTTATGAGAAACTCAGGTTCTTGGTTGGTTGGGCTTGCTGTCTTTGCTGTTCAATTAGGTTGTTGTACTGCGGCTAAGCTTATTTATGAGAACTTTATATGGGTTTAAAGCTAGCTTGGGAAAGTGGATGCATAATGGTACTGGTTGAGTCAGATTCTTAGGTTGGAATATCTCTTATTAGGAAAAGAATACTACTAAGTAATAACAGCTTGACGCTTGTGAAAAACATCTGGAAATTGTTAAACATAGATTGGAGAGTTAAGTTAACTCACATTTACCGCTAATGTAATAGAAGTGCTGATTGTCTTGCTACGATTGTAGCTAATGGGGGTCCCCCTCATGCTAGGCTTACATAAGTGTTGTTTGACAACTCCTATGGTATTCCTTTAAGTAGGATAATTTCTATGTAGTTTTTTTTTTCATTTGTGTAGACTAATGGGACTGTTGGGAACCAAAAATAAAAACAAAAATTTCAAAGACTTCATATCCAATTTCCATTTAAACAAAATAATCTTCTAATCCTCACCTCCTGTATTTCAAAATGGATAATGGCACCTAAAGATTAAGATAGAAGAATCAATATCATGTTGAAAAAATCATAAGAAATTCATGAAAAATGTTTTCTATACTTGCACACGTCTACCAACTTCATCTCTCATGCTTTATTTATTTTTTTATCTAAACCCTTAAGCTGTGTTTGAGTGTATAGAATTGGAATTGGATAGTCTAATTTCCAATTCACTACATTCAAATGAAATCTTACCCATCTTAACTTATTCTTTTATACTAGAGTTTGTTGATTCTGTATTCAAACCCAGGTTTGATTTTCTATAATGGGCAGGTGTAAGATTTCAAATTGGTAAACTGAATTGTGACTCTCTCGGTGTGTCATGGTCTAGAATGTCTAAAGTCACTTGGTTTATTCTAGCGAGCTATGGTACAAAAACACCTATGGTAAACTGTCAATTGACGACTTAATCAATTGACACCCTAAAAAACACCTATGGCAATGTCTATCTCTTTAACCAACCTTCTCTCTTTAAACCCAACACAATTCTAACTTTGTAAATTCTAATTTTATTTATTTAATTTTTAGAAAAATTAAATGACAGAAGTAAATTGGACAAATGATACAAAAAACTTTGCACAAACAAGACCTAATTTTTTCGAATCTTCTTCTTCTTTCTTCTTAGACTCTCCCTCCATCTATGGGTCAAAATTTGCAGTAGTGAAAATAAAGAAAATAATTGTAACAATAGGTACAAAGAAAGAGAGATATTTGGAAGGCACTATAATCCGCATTAATGGATTCTTTTGACTCAGTACCCTTTTAGGGTATTTTTGTCCATTCATTCTACAAGTATTTATTAGACTTTAGATATATAAAACATAGATGTAAAAATAATCGCTTCTTAAATTGATTACTACTTAATGACTTAAGATAACAAACCACTAAATCAATAAAGTTAGTTATTACAAGTATTGATAGCTACAAAGCATGAAGATGCATATTGAATATTGACACAATACGAACATTTTGACATGATATAATTCAAAAAGAGAATTAGGATTGGAAACAATAGGATACTATAAATAAATAAATAAAAATATAGATAAGTTTATATTTTAAAAAAATCCACAAATTTGGTAAAAATAAGTAATGTATTAACAAAAGAGTGTAGCAATCAAAAGTTAAAATTGCTCCTAAATCATATAAAACTCTTCCATTAAATGTAGTGCCAATAGAAATTGGAATGTTGAAACTATCCGAATTTTTCATTTTTAGAGATAGTTTCTTTTGGAGGATGAAACTACACTCTTTTGTCAAGGTAACCATTTTGTGATACTCTATCTTACGCTTCTTGAACAAGATGTCCTACATGAATTTGGTGTAGCTTGGAATTTATTCTAAATTTTTGGCAAAAGAAATAGTAATTTTAACTTCTTAAATACCTCTAGAAATTTCTTGAATTGTCCATCAAGTTTCGGCTTTTAGAAGGGTTGAGGGAAAGGTAGAGGTGGGTGTGTGTAAGTCTTTTTGTTGTAAGCTTGGTCCTCTTTCTTGTCACACACAATCTTATCCTCAACTTGCTTGTTAGGACTTTCAGCTTACTTATGAGGTACTTCTACCTTTTTTATCACTCCTTAAAGTGATAGCTTTGCAATGCTCCATGTTTGGACCCCCTTCTGAGATTTGGCTCGGTATCACTAGGTAGAGCACATTAAGGACGATTTGTAAGAGCATTAGCCAACTGGCCTATTTGATTCTCAAGGTTCAAAGAGATGCTACTTGGCTTTGAAGGATGGAGTCCGTTCTAGACATATATTGCATAAATATATGTGTTCAATGGTTAGCTTCTTTTTGGGTGCCGACATTCTTTGTTGTGATTAAAAACAAATGGATAAGTGCGTTTTGCTTCATAAGATTGCCCTTGATTACTTCAAGAAAAATTTGGGTGATTTCTCCAACCTGGATTATAATTGTTAGAGTAGGGATTGTTGTTTGGCTACTTATTGTAGTTGCTCACATAATTTGTTGATTCAATGTTATTTGGGCATAAATTACTTGCATGCCCATCACCACAAAGTTCACAGGTCATGACTTAGATTTTGATTAGAACTCCAAGAGTTTCAATCTTATTTGATAAGATAGTCATTTATATAATTAATAAACTAATGGCATCTAACTCATGAACTCCAGCTACTCTTCGAGTTGTCAACCTTTTAGAAGGCCATCAATAATTGTTGGAAGACATCTCTTCCAATAGCTCAAATAACTAAAAATAATTTCTAATTTTATCCAAACAAATGAATTAGAGCTGAAAAACTAACTAACTAGTGACAAATTAAACTTAAACATTTATATGGATGAAAGCCTAGAATTATAATTTTTCTCAACACTTCACTTGAATTATTCTTATATTATCAGGCTTAGTTATGGTACCAAGTTGTTAACATAGAGTTCTAATTCAATTATAAGTAACTTTCGAGTTGCTTCTAATAAAATACCTTACTTAACCAATTCACTAATTTCTATGAGAATTGAGTTAAGCAAATTTCATTAAGATTACACTTAATTGGGCTACACAAGATATGAAGGTATATGTCTATCATACATACGAATCAAACTCATCAAATCTAGGTGAATGAACTAAAACAAGTGCTATTTTAATCAATGCTAAAACTAAATTCTCTTTGTCAAGTTTCCTTTAGGTTACCACATCAATTGAATTGGTGATCAAGCAATTAGGAGCATTAAGCATAGAATGAAATAAACAAGTCAAATACCAAACCCTACGCAATAAATAAATGTAAGAATCCAAGCTACATGTTAAGTTTAATTGTAATCCTAAAGAATAAACTAGTTCATGCTACCTAGTGTAGACATAAATTCAAATAAATTCACCATAAAAGAAAATACAAGATAAACTAAAAGAGATGAAGGAATAAAAGAAAACTAAAAGGTTGTCGATCTTCAATCAATAATCATCCAAGCTCCTCTTGCCTTCTTGCACCCTTGATAGCTTCCTTTTCTCTAGGAAAACTTAGTTCAATTGTGTGTTTGAATCCCCTAAGCCTTTCCGCTTAAATAGGTTTTAAAACCCTTAGTTTGAGTTCAATTTGAATTAGGAATCGAGCCACTGTGAATGCCATGCTTTTCTAGCATCACAACACTAAATATCAGAGAAGGCATTGTGTTGGGCACCTAGGCACCATTCCCCTCTGTCCTTGGCACAATGGCACTAATTGCCTTTGAGTTTATGTTGTCTTGTGCATTTTTGGGCACTGCGGCACCCTTTTTCCTTGATTGAGGCTCCAGACACTTAGAAATCCTTATTCTTATCAATTTTGACTTTAAGGAGGTCTCATTTAAGTATTAAACCTTTAAAACACACAAATTAAGTTAAGAATGAATGGAACTCTTCATTAAAGCCTAAATCCTAAGCATACTCTATTAGGATTCAATACTCAAATATGATATGAACTCAACTAAGCAAAAAATAAAACTAAAACTCGAGCATAGCCAATAATATTAATCAAAAGGGTATGTAATAAGTATATTTTAAAGACTTATCAAAAGGGAGTTTGAGGTTGGGGAGTAGCTATACTTAAAGCACAAACCTTACATGCAAAGATCAACAATTATTGCTAACTACAATGAATTGTCTGCTAAATATTATGGTTCCTTACAAGTACTCACCAAGGATGGGAAAGTGGCCTATGCACTATAACTACCTTTGGCACAGGCACTGGTACAATGGTCCAATAGCTGCAGGGATAATTGCAGCTCGGAGGACTACAATACACTCAAGACGAAGTATCCTCACTTGGATCCTCATGGATAAGGATTTGTTGAAGAATGGAGTATTAGGGGTGGAATGACTAATGGGCTAAGAAGTCTCTGGCCCAACTCCATCCAGCTCTAGAACGCAACGTTGCATTAAGGGAGTCTGTTAGGCAGTTGTTCTAGTCAGTCATTGATAGATTGTTAGGTTGTTAGAGCTATGAAACCGTGTATAAATGCCCAATCTTTGTAATGTATAAGGTATTTTGAATTTTAATGAAAATTGGCCAAGAGTCTTATCTTTCTTAATTCCTTCTTCTATAGTTCCTACCCATATCTCCGTGAATTTGCAACTTTCTCATTAGAAGTGTTCACCAAGCCATTCTTGATTTTAGTTTCGGGTCTACCACTATCAGTCAACCTATTATAAATAAGGAATATATGTTCATATGAGTTTTATGCTTATAGCAATTGAGGCATCATGTCTTTAAATCTATTGACTGCTTTGGACCTGAATCTTTAAAAATCGACCTTATACAACTCATAGATGTTGAAAAATTTGCAATTCTTGATGAACCAATCAACTTTAGAATTCATGATAGTAACTGTAATCAACTAATAGCTACACATATATTTTTTTTTTTTTTGATTCTTTGTCAAAGGTAAAATAAGAGACAGCATTTTGAATAGTGTGTTCGACAAATATTTCAGGATTCAAAATTTGATGAAAAAAATATTTTTATCAATTGAGTTAATAATTAATTAGCTATAATCAACTGATAGCTATATATAGTTTTTTTTTTCTTTTTAATTTTTTGTCAAAGGTAAAACAAGAGACAACATTTTGAATAATGTGTTCGAAAAGTATTTAAGGATTCAAAATTTGATGAACAAAAACTGAAAAAATATTTTGCATTTTTTTACGTAAGCGAAAAGTAAGAATAAGTTCTTCTTTTTCATTGACATTCCAAATAAGTCATGTAATAAATTTACACTCTCAATAACTCATACTTTTAATTTTATTTTTTCAAATAAGGCCTAAATTTTAGAATGAAACTTTTTATGATACTTTTATCCTTATTTTTTTTTTTTTTATATTTGATTTAACATATTAATTAAGTGAAACAATTTTTTAACATCACATAGTTTATAATTAGAAAACAAATTCATTATATTATCATCATTAATAAAAGAATAAATTTTTTTTTTTGAAAATTAATAAAAAGTTCTCATTACCTCATATTTTTTGAAAACATTTAAAGAAAAAATATACATTATTTTCAAATTCAACTGGAATTGCTATTTTTTTTTTTTAATGACGAGAACTAAAAATAAATAAATCTATATTCATTTTGTAATAAAAATAACAAAGAACAAGTCACATATATATGAATCAAAATTCAATTATGAAGAGAAACTTTTTTATTTTTTGAAAAACATATTAATGTGATGATGAAAATCTCATTAGTTTTTAAAAGATTTATTCTTCTACTAATTTCTTAAATAATGAATTTTTGAAAAACTAGCCTACTTAATTAATATTTTAAACTAAAAATTAAAAAATAAGGGTAAAAGTAGAATAAAAAGTGTCAACCTAAAATTAACTTATTTGAATTTTTTTTTTAAGTATTAGTTTTTAGGAATAAAATTTTATCATAAGATTTATATGGAATGTCTAGAAAAAAAAGACTTATTCTTAGTTTTTCTTTTAAATTATTCATTATGTGTCATCATTCTTTAAAAATGTAAATGAACTTTTGAGAGGTAATACTATTCTTTATGGACATTATTCAATGCGTGATGCAAAGAAACATTGGAAATGGTGGTGAAGTAAAGTTTAAAACTTTGAACAAGTTTTCGCTATTTGTCATCTATATTTATTGCTATGAAACAAAGATGGCTTTGGTGGGTTGGTGATGAAAGTGAAGACTTTTGATTTTGATGATGAATTACCTTGGAAAGGTCAAATATAAAATACATGATTTAAGCATTTTTTTTTTTTTTTAGTTTAACAAAAAGTGTCCTAGGCTCTAGGACTCAAATGAGTTGGGCCCGAGTCAAATTTTGAGATGCTTCAACTTGATATAAGCTCACTAAGCCAAAGTTATTTCAGACTCTGACTCAATGCACAGGCTCTTTTAAACTAAACCTGTTTCTTAAAAATCAGAAAAAAGAAACATAACAAGTTAAATAATAGGCAAGGTGTACACCACAAATGAACCAAATATCGAAACAAATTGTAAAAATGGACATTTTTAAAGCTTATTTAAAGAATGGGCAAAAAGAACACCTTGTGGGTTCATATGACCCATCGGAACCAAGACTTCGTGTCTTGAAGACACAAAATAGACCTAATTCCCATGACCCTACTTTTAAAGAGAGATTCTCTACATTCTGTTTCTTTTTTCTTTTTCTTTTTTTTCCTGAATGCACTTACTCTCATTTCAACCCCCCAAATTTCCACTCATGTCCTTTTTTTTTTTTTGGTAAAATAATTATTATCTTTTTTGTGGTAAGAAATAATTAGTGCACTTTTTTGAAAAAAATAATTAGTGTACTATTTTGATAAAATAATTAATATACTATTTTTATAATAATAAATACAAAATGATACTTTTAATCCTTAAATGTTTACATATTTTTAGTATTGTTTTAAATATTTAATTTCGTCAAAGATGTAGTTAATAAGAAATTAAACTATTCAAACTATAATAATTAAATTTTCCAAATTTTATTATCATTTTGCATCTATTATTATAATAACAGTACACTGGGGGAGGAGGGGAGGAGGGGAGGAGGGAGAGTAACTGCATTCAGAAGAAAAAAGAAAAGAAAAGAAACATAATGCAAAGATTCTATTCACCTTTAAGTCTACTTCATGTCTTCAAGACACGAAGTCTTAGTGATTGGACTGCTAATTTTGATTCTGATTAGTGTCATATTTCATGAATTCAACTTTCGAAGTGTACTTTTAATCCATTCTATAAATAAGTTTTAAAAAGAGTGCTCATATGTGAACTACCAAAAGATATAGGTGAACAAATGACCCATTTCAATTGAAAAAAAAATAAGTCAAAAAGGAGATTAACTTTTAATTTTCTCATTTTTTCAATTTCTCATACTCTACTCAAACACCTTGACCTTTCTTCCTCTCCCATTTATCCTTTTTGCTCTCTGCGTCTCTTATCCTAGCAAAACAAAGACTCATGGAATCCTACCACTTGGATCTCCCTTCCTAGAAAAATTGAAAACCCTTGAAGGCTTGATCGTATAGGCTGAAACTCTTAACCTCCTGTTGGTAAGTTCCTAATATATTTCTTAATAATGAAAATTTATGAAAATGTATTCTGATTAGCATCTTTTGTTATCATTTATGAAAATAAAAATTTCTCAGATCTTCTTTTTTCAAAGGATGTACAAGAATTAAGGTGAGTAGTCTTCTAGTTTAGATAGGTCTTTTACCTGATAGGATAAGTTATGGATAAATCTCTTATTTTTCTTTTCGTGTTGATGTCAAGTAGAATTCTTTGATCCTTTAAAAATTAAAAACTCTTCTCCTAAATTGAATAGGGTCTGACTTCTTTTTTAGTCTTCTTCTCTGCGTGTTCTTCATTGTTTAGAATTATAGCCATGTAAGTAAGTTCTTGAGCTTTAATTATCTGGGTGATTGTCAAGCTATTTTTGTAGCTCCATTTGTGTGCCTTATATGTAAACAACAATTGTGGGCCATGGATGGTCTTGAGGTTAGAGATAAAGACAGAGTTAAAGAGTGATAAAATGGCAAAATTTGAGAACTGGGACCTGAGAAAATAACAAGTCAGATAAGTTAATTGATTTTTCGTTTTTCTGCTAGACAGTGGGTCCATTTCCGTTCACCCATCAAAATTTCTTTGTTTACATATCATTTTCCTAAAAGAATAGTCTAACTAAATAAGTGTGTGTTTGATTAGTCAAATTGAGGTTATGAGGTTATGCTCTCATGATAGGTTGGTTTAATTTTGCAAGATGTATTTACACTTTGGCATGCTCTTTTTTATTATACAAATACTGCAATATTTCATAGATCAGTATTTTTTAGTATGTAATTTTTCATGATTTTCTTGTTTTTCTGTTTCTATATTTGAATCATATAGCAATGAGTAATAATCAAGATGAAGTAAGTGTGCAAAATGAAGTAGCTTCTTAGGCTTTGCCAAGGCAATTTCAAAATCAAGATGACCTCTTAAGTTCAGTTAGAGAGTATTATCTAGGCCAAGGTTTTGTGACTTCTATCAAGAATTCAAAATGGGATCAATATCTTACAATCAGTTGTGATAGAGGAGGTAGCTATAGTAATTGGAGAGAGATTCTACCAGAAAATAGAAAAAGGAAAACTTCATCTCGACTGATAAATTGTCCTTTTAAGATAAAAGGCAGAAAGGAATGTGATGGCTCTTGGAAACTCACCTTAGTGAATGACATACACAATCATGAACCTTCTAGAGATATGTCAGGTCATCCTTCTTGTCGTCGCTTCTCAGAAGAAGAGATTGTACGCATAAAAGACATGAACAAGGCCGGTATAGCTCCCAGGCAGATTTTATCTTCACTTAGACAAAATAATCCCAATCTTCTAGCTGTCTCTAGGACTTTGTATAATGTGAAGGCTAAAATTCGTAAAGACAGTTTAGGTGGTCGTACCATGATCCAAGCATTAATGGACGAACTTGACGAAAATGGTTTTAAATATAGTGTGGAACATGATTGTGAAGGTCATTTGACACATTTGTTTTTCACTTATCCTATCTCAATAGCATTAACTAAGAGTTATTCAACTGTGTTTGTAATGGATTGTACTTACAAGACAAACAAATACAAAATGCCATTACTAGACATCATCGGGGTGTCAAGTTTTAACTCTTGCTTCTACTCATGCTTTGCATTTCTGCAAAAAGAAGGTGAAAAGGATTACATTTGGGCTCTTAGTATGTTTAGAAATTTATTAGGAGTGAGCTGTCAGCCTTCAGTAATTGTATGTGACAAAGAATTTACATTGATAAATGCTATTAAGGTGGTGTTTCCATCTACAACTAATCTTTTATGTGTGTGGCATATTGAGAAGAACATTGTAGCAAAGTGTAAGTCTCATTTTGAAGAAGGTGAAGATTGGGATACTTTTCTGTCAAATTGGACTTGTGTTAGAAACTCTGTTAGTGAATCTAAATATCATGAAGCCTTGCAGTACTTTGAATCAAGGTATAAAGAAAAGGGGGTTCTCCTTAATTACATAAGAAGCACTTGGCTTCCCCTTAAAGAGTTATTTGTTGTTGCATGGATCGAAAAGTGTATCCATTTTGGAAATCATGCTACTTCAAGAGCTGAAGGTGCACATGGAATACTTAAAAAGTATTTGCAAGTTTCTACAGGTGACCTTTCCATGGTGAAGGATAGGATTTGCCTTGCTATTAAGAATCAGTTTCAAGAAATTAAAGCACAACTCTCAAGTGAAAAAATCAATGTGCCTCGTCATTTTAAAATTCCTCTTTTCAAGGATCTTGTTACTTATGTGTCAGTATTTGCTTTGGAGGAACTATTTAAACAATATAAGAAGTCTAAGTTTGATATAGAATTGCTTGCTTGTAAAGGGCATTTCAGTGCTACCATGGGTCTTCCTTGTTCACATAAAATAAGATCATTGGAAAGTGAGGTGTTAGATCTAGTTGACATAAATCAGCAATGGAGGCTTGACATGAGATCATTTTCTGAATATGAAACTTAAATGAATGAAGACAATCAGATTGGGGGATTGCTTGAAAATCAAAGTAATGAAAACAATCAGATTTGAGGATTGCTTAAGGAGTTGCAAAATAAGTATGAAGAATGGCCACTTGCTCATAAAGAATTTGTCCATAATTATTTGTCTGAGCTTATAAATGAACTCATTCCTTCTCTTCATGAGCCTACTATTACATCTCACAAAGGTCGTCCATTAAGTTCAAAAAGCAAAAAGGAATCATCATCTACAAAACCTGATCCTTCTGGGTATGAGATTGTAGACAAAAAACGAAAGTGTGGTATATGTAAATGTTCTGGCCACAATAGTCAAACCTGTCAGCATAAAGTTGACCTTGGGTCAAGTTCTAGCTCTGTATTTTTTGTTGTATCTCACACAGATGACATGGTGTATGCAACTAATCTTAATTCTCCATCTGACATCAACAACACCTTTTGGTGCTAGGAAATTTAAGGTATGCTATCTTTTGCTAATGTAATATTCTTGGAACAAAACTTTTAAAATATTATATGCTTACTTATCAATACTTTTTTATGTTTGTAGATAGACTTTAACATGCAAATGGGATTAACTAGTGGACATGAAGAATAGAATGATAGAATGACATCATTTTTAATGAATGTATATTTTGAAATGTGAACATCTTTTGATAGTATATATGGTTGCCTATAATTTTTGACAAAGGCAATCAAATTTGAAAGGATTGATAGAAAATTTGTTATCCTTTTTTTTTTTTTTTTTTTTTTTGTATCATGTTGAAAGACTATTAAGAAATATAATGTAATCATCTAACTGATTCATGTACCCAATTTAGTAAATGACTTTTGATATTCTGTTTGTGTCTATAGAGTTGCCTATAATTATTCCATTAACAAGAATGATTTACTCTTTTTCTTAAAAGGTATATATGGATTAATGGATATGATTGTAATGTATTCCCCTTCTGTCTTATATATTTTCATTAACAGTAAATTTTTTAAGCATTTTAATAATCAAGCCTTAGGATATCAATGACGGATATACTATAGTAAGCAAGATTCCTATTTCAAATGAAATTGTAGATGAATGTGTCTTTTGGAAGGATGGAATTGCAGTTCCATTTGAGATTATCTTGTAGACTGATTTTAGTGCAACAACGTGTTTCTATTATATAAAAAACTACTAAGCTTATCCACCTCATTATTAATCATGTTTTTTAACTGTACTAATTTATTTGAATAAACTTTATTCAGAAAACAGCAATTGGATTTATTGAAATTTTTTTTTAACTATTCTGGAATGATGTTAGAAGAAGGAAAAAAGAAATAAAGAAATTGAAAATATAATTTCTTTTTAAAATCTCGTGAGATGAGAAATTAAAAAAGAAAAAATAAATTGAGACATTGACAAAAGTAAAGCAGCTTTTTACTTTTTAACTTTTTAGTGTACTTTCGTTCACCTATAAAAAGTTCACCTATAAAAAGAGAGGTGGTGCACATAGCACCACCCTTCAAAAATTATCCATTTTTAAAATTTGTTTCAATATTTAGTCGATTTGTGGTGTTTTTCCCAAGGTGTGTAACAACAAATCGGTTATTGTGTTTAAGTCATATAAAATATATTTATTGTAAATACTTAACTAATATTTTAGTTCCTTGAAATTATGTCCAATTTTAATTTAATACTTTAACAATATTTTTATTTAATTTAATCTTTTTAAAATATATTTCACAAAATGATAGTTACATTACTTTTAATTTATTTAAAAATATTTTTGGTCATTTATCATTAAGTTGTATAGAATTATTTCGAAAAAAAATATTTTAAAAATGAACAAGAATTGATTGTAGTAGTAAGCGAGCTGCCCTCTTAGGGCTAATTTGGTACGCATGAATGACCATTCAATTCCATGCATAATTTCATTGAATGAACATTCTTTTGTTTGGTATGTATTTAGTCTTAGAATGTTCATTCCAATCTGGCCATTTTATTTCATTAAAGTAAAATTCTCAAACTTACCAAGGGCTAGTTTGGTACACATGAATGCTTTTTGAGGAATTAGAATGAGAATAAAAGGAGAATAGAATAGAATAGAATGATTATTCAATTCTATTGTTTGGTATCGACAATAAGGAATAATCATTTTATTCTATTTATTTATTTTCTATGTTGTTTTTAGACATGAAATAATATAAAAATTATGCTAACATGACAAAGATGTCCCTCAATAGATAAACTAATAAAAATATAACATAATTAATGAAATATATATTATTTATTTATTTTTAAAATTTATATTATATATTTATAATTATTATTACTTAGATTTATTTTATTAATTCTTAATTCTTTTTCTAATTTTTATTATTTATTGATATTAATATTTTATTTTAAAATTACTTAACTCATATATTTATTCAATAATTAATTAATTATTTATAATTATATTATTTACTATAATATGAAGGTAATTTATGTCATATGACTAAAATGAATTGATTTTTTATTATTTTTATCTACGAATTTTTATTTCTATATTATTTATTGTGATATGAATGGGTATTTTTTTATTTGAATAAATTAAATATATTTATTATTTAATCTATATATTTATTATTATTATTTTAATATTCAACTTTTTAATTATTTATTTTATGTGAATAGAATGATTTTTTTTGTTATTTAACTGAGCTATAGCGATACCATAGAAGTAGAAATGAGCAATCCTACCCCCTAAATGGGTTTGAAGATTTCTACTTTTATAGAATAAAATAGTCGAAATGAAATAAATATTCTGAGGCTAACATGTGCCAAACGAAAGATTGTTCATTACATGAAATCATACATGGAATTGAATGGTCATTCTTGCATATCAAAATAGCCTTTAGAGGTGAGAACTCTCATTCTTACTTCTATAAAATCGATTTAGTTCAGTGACAAAAATACATTTATATCAAATAAAATAAAATTTTAAATAAAAAGTTGTAGATCAATAAAATAATAATATTATAAATAAATAAGCTAAATAATAAATATGTTTAGTTTAGTCAAATAACAAAAGTATACTTCATATCACATTAAATAATATACAATTATATAAAATATAAAACAAAAAATTTGTATATAAAAATAATAATAAATCAATCTATTTTAATCAGATGACAAAAATATCCTATATCATAGTAAATAATTAATTACTTTAAAAGAAATTAATTAATTAATTAATTTTAAAATAAAATATTAATATTAATAAATAATAAAAATAAGAATAAGAAATAATAAAATATATAAATATATGTAGTAATAATTAATTAATTAATTAAAAAATAATAAATATAAATATAAAATAAAATAAAATTTTAAGAAATATATAAATTTCATAAATTATGTTACATTTTTATTATTTCATCTATTTATAATTTTTTTATTTTGTCATTTTAGAGTAATTTTTATATTATTTCATATCTAAAAAGTGAAAACTATATAGCAAATAAATAAATAGAATAGAATCACTATTTCTTATTGACGCTACTAAACAAAAAAATAGAATGATCATTTTATTCTTAGTATTTCATCCTTATTCCCTTTTTCATTTCAATTCTGCAAAAATTATTAAAAAATATAACTTTAATTAATTTTTTTATAGAATTTTAAGGACCCAAAAAAATTATATTAAAAACTAAATATGATTAAAGTCAATTAGTGAATGATGACCTTATGAGCTTTGTAAAATTTTAAGCTCGAGGGACACGCGCCATGGACAAACGACAAACTTTATCTTCGTAGAGAGATGGAAAGGATGAAGATGTGTCAGTCACAATTCCCATAACTGCTGACACAGCCACTGGTACCTCCATTGTCAATATGGAATCCTATGATTTACAACCAACTACAAGCAACACAGTCCAAAATGGTACCAAATCAAAAACTGATCCATCTAATGAAGAAGCAACCTCCAACGACACAGAGGAACAGACTAGATTGGCCAAACACTTTAGTGTTGCAGAAAAAGAAGACAAAGACCTGCCTCCCAAAAAGCTGAAAGAGTTTTCCTCTCTGACAGGCCAACCCTTAAGTGAGGAACCAGCAGCATTGCCTAATGCAATTGGGAGCAATAATGGTTTGAACAATGCCATCATAACACTTAAGACAGCAACATAAACGAATTCCAAGAAATCGAAGAAGAAGAACAACAATGTATAAGTCATGAAATCAACTCGAAAAAGGAAAAAGAAGAATAAATTGAATAACAATACCCCAGTTGAGGACACTATTTTGATAACCCATGTTCAAAGGTTTCAAGATACGAGCAATGACATTCCTGATATGAATATGTTAATATAAGTTTTTATCTTGGCCAATATCAGTGCGACATGTGGTGCCTTGCCACATGGCACCATACTATTGGATAGGTAATCCTATATATAGGAGCTTAAGGCTTCAAGATATTCACTTCTCTTCTTCACACAATCTCTCTACATTGTTATTTGCTTTGCTCTCTATTGACTTAAGTTTTGGAGTGCTGACAAGTCTCTAGGACCACCCGTACAAGTCTATCAAAGAATAGGTATAAGTATGAAGGAGATCACCTCACCACATCTCTAGCACGAACAAAACTAACATTAATATTGGCGTTGTCCATAGAAAACCCAACAATTTAGGTTTTCTCGAAACTCCACTCAACTTTACATCTCGCCAGCTCTCCAACTCAAAGACTAGCTATAGTGTGCAACCCATCCAAATCACCATAATGCCCAAGCCGAGTTTGTAGATCTCTTTTCCTTAAATTTATATCCTTTGCAAAGAATTACCACTTCCACCTAGCTACATCGCCTATGAACCATCATGGATTGTTCAAAATAGAACACATGAAACCTCTAACCCAATGCCACAATTTGGCATGCACTCTTGCAGCTTGCCCAAGCTTTGAGACAGACCTCAAAATCTTGTTTTTCAAACAGTGTACGCAGCACCTGAGCTACTATTATGTAGCAGCTCTTCAACTGGATTCTGACATATTCTGGTGATCTAGACACATTAACTGATCACAGGAAGAGTCCTCAAGCTCGGAACAACAAAGTTGCTGTCAACCTTGCCGGATTTGACAACTCCACGCACCCACACGAGTGGCCAAGGACGGTAACTTTCCTTTGGTTCCTTTCTGCCCATAAACACTTAGCATGCCAGCCCATCCAAGGTTTTTGGGCCCAACCTCGTCAAAGCTAGGCCCATTCGACCATGGTCATGCTCAGCTTCAAACCAGCAAAATTCCAGACCATCATCTGGGCTCACAAAGGCTGTTCTTTAGTTCTACTAGCTTGCTCCAAATACTCAGCTCGCTCCTTGCCAATAGTAGGCCCACCTGCTCGGTCTACACCAGCAGGTCAGTGTACCTTAAGCTCTGCAAGCCTCAACTCACTAGTCAACTTAGCTGCAGGAGCTCGGCTCAGCTAAGTCAATTCGGGCCATAAGTTTAGCTAGGCCCAATTATGCAAATTGTCTAAATGACTTGGGCTCTAGCCTAGCTCACCAACTCAGGCTCCTACTTGTGGAGCTCGGTCCACCATTCCAATCCAACTCTACCAGGTTTTTTATATTGCAATTTGTCCCTCGTACTTTCGTAGATTATGTAAAAGTACCCAAATTTCCTAACTATTTACAAAATAAGCCCAAAAACCTTATATATTTATAGTTAGGCCTAAATCTTTTGAACAATTCAAAAATGATGCCAAGAAATTTATATAATTCACAATCGGCCTGAATCTTTGGTATTTATATAATTGTGCCTTTGTAGTTTACATATTTATGTTACTGGCCCAATAATTTAGAAATTTATAATTTTGGCCCAATATTTTATTTACTTTGTAAATCCGGCATATATCTTTGTTTAAATACATCAGTGGCCTGAGACTTTAGTAATTTACAAAATTACCCTAAACTCTTTCATATTTTTCAAATATACCTCCAAAGGTTATATTACTTGCCTAAATGCTTCGGGATATTACACATAGCCCTCAAGCTTTTATATTATCATATAAATGATATTTTTTAAACGCCCTAAAACTTTATAAATTTTGCACAAATTGCATTCAAACTTCTATATCCTTATAGAATTTCTTATCAAGCTTTAGCTCAATTTATATCTGCTTAATTACTTAATTACATGTTAATCAATAATAAAAATATTCTAAGTCTTTGAAGATATTAAGTTAATCACTAAAGATTCATTAGCTCGCCTAAAACACCATAATTGTGGGGCTATCACAAAGATGAGCCTGATCACTAACTTAACAAAGTAATTGGCATCTTAATAGTGGGGGATCGACAATCACACTCCGTAATTTATAATTCGGGATCTAAATGACAAATTAATCTCCTAATGCAAACTTGGTCCGGTGACCGCACTATATTGTTGGCATGTTATTGCATATTTATTAATCGTAAAGCACGTTATTACATGTTTTATCATGATATGTGGCTAAAAAAATTTCTGTTGAGATCGACTATTCAGCTATAGTTGCAAGAAATTCTTATAGACAAAGGAGAAAGGGGGAGGTATAGCCCCCTACAACCAATCAAAGAGATTGGAAAGAAAACCCAAGGGTAAAAAATGGTTTAGGTTCACCGGATAAAGAGAACCCGACCTCCCATTGTGCTCGAGGTGCTAGCAAGAAAGACCGGTAGGCTATAAACCTACAGTCCAAGCTGCCTTCTAATTCATCGGTAAGGAGTGTAATGTACAAAAAACTACCACCACCTACGTGCATTAAAGGCCAAACCCCATGCCAACGGGGTAGAGCCTTGAGAAGTCAACAAGATTGGCTAAGATGTCTAATTTCGTTAGTCTGCACTCGGATATATAAATTTGCAAAGTTACTGATTCTTGATGAGTTCGAAATGGTAGAACCCGTATACCCCAGTGGGGCTGGAAAATAAAGTGGAAATGAATCCAACAACCAAGTAAGGGCCTTGACAATAAGCCTGACCTCATAGAACCTAAACGACCTGACGGATAACTATTCAAGGTATAAAAATTATGAATTGGTTGCTCATAAACTGCATATAATTGTAATTGCACGTCATTTTATTGACACTGGGACCAAAAAGCTCTAATTTAGGCAACAAGACCTCAAGCTAGGTTTCCCATTTTTCATCAACTAGGCATGGTAACTTGAAAGTTATAGACATTCATGAAACATGACAAAGGGTACTCCAAGCACATAGCTCGCCCCTACATAATTTTCATCTATCATAGTCATACTATATGAGAAATCTAACATTTCAATAAGATGAGATAGGTATACATAACGGGATACCGAATCGAGCTACATAAAGAAACAATTTTCAAAGGTATAAGCCTAAGTTTGCTCTTGAAAGGGTGGGAGTACATAATACACACACATGTTCTATTATTTTAAGCTTTATACTTATTTTAAAACTAATTGGAGCTTCTCAATTAAAGATAAATCTCGATAAAACTTACCAACTTCTTGAGTTGTGATCTAAATTAGCCTAAACCTCGATATAAATTTGTTTTAATTGAAAGTTTTGTTAGATTGACTTCTAATTTGGCAACTTTGACCTCGCCATCTTCGAGGATTGATTGCCCTGATCTTTTCGTCCTTATAAACTGAGAACCTTCCCACTCTAGCTTAATCGTGGCTTTAACTATGATGCCGTAATATCACGATTTTAACTAAATATCAATTTCACTTTAAAAATTGACTTTGTCATCTCGGTCTGGACAACCTTATTACTCTACCTCCATGATTTCGACCAGATCCTCACAATTTCAATTTTGGTAGCTCAGTTTTTCCCTTATTGACTTCAAGTCAGATTTACTTCATTTATCGCACTTGTTTTGGGGGGACTAATATTAATATAGGTTTTCACCTTGGCTAATATCAGTGTGACATATGGCGCCTTGCCACATGGCACCATACTATTGGACAGATAATCCTATATATAGGAGCTTAAGGCTCCAAGGTATTCACTTCTCTTCTTTACTCTCTCTCTCTACATTGTTAGTTGCTTAGCTATCTTCTTAGTTCTCTACTGACTTGAGTTTTGGAGTGTTGATAGGTCTCAAAGACTACCCCTGCAGGTCTACCGAAGAATGGGTGTAGGAGAAGGTATCGAGGAGATCACCTCACCAGATCTGCAGCTCGGATAAAATGAACATTAACAGACTATTTGTTTGTCGAAGGTGTACAAAGCAGAAAAAGTGGAATTGAGTGAGGATAGGATGATTGTGAGGAGTACAAAGGGGTATGGAATGGTAAGGGCAATAAGAGATGTTGTTGAAGGGACATGGTACTTTGAAATAAAGGTTGTCAGGTTGGGGGAGACCAGGCACACACGTCTTAGATGGTGAACTGAGAAGGGAGACTTACAGGCACCAGTTGGGTACGATGGGAATTGTTTTTAATACAGGGATATTGATGAAAGTAAGTTGCACAAGGCATTGAGGAAGATATATGGGGAGGATGGGTATAAGGAAGGTGATGTTATTGGGTTTACATCAATTTGTTAGATGGAGAAATGTTTGCCTCTAACCTACCATATTTGGTTTGGTATAAAGGGTAGCGATATGTTTGTTCACCTGAGGTGAAGGAAGAGCCATCGAAAGTAGTACCTGGTAAGTTATTGTTACTTTTCTTAAAGTGGATCACTAGAATTATGGTATAGATTCATTATTGGGTAATGCGATAAAATCTAATCCTTTTATTGAAGCTAAGGACTACTGAGATTGAAATCTTCTTTAGTGGAGTAGGTACACAGTGGACTCTTCCTGTACATTCTAGCAATATTTAATAGGCTTTTCTCTATCATGCTGTTAATCAAACATTCATTTCTGGCTATATAATTGGCACATACTTTGATTTGGTAGGAAAATTTTGGGTCTCTTAGAAAATCCAAATCTCTACTTACTGTCACATCAGTTCTAGTTTAGCATTTACATAACATCACCTCAATTTGAGGGATCTTCTTGAATCAGACCATTCCCATACTTTTTGCAAAGATAAAAAGAACTACAAGTCTAAACATAATTTTTGAGAGTGATAGTGTTTTTATCAAAAATCAGAAAACACATATTTGTGGAGTTATTTTTTAGAGAGATTTTGTTTTTATCAAAAATTAGAAAACACATATGTGTGGAGTGAAGATTGTAAGACTTGATAAAAGAATATGCAAGTTAAACACATATTTTTACTTTTTAGAGGCAACTGAATAAAATTCTTGACAATGATCCTAGGGTTCATTAGAGCAGTCTTTTATGGTTGTGATTATTTTACAAAATCTTGGATCTTCCAAAAGTCTGAAATTAATATATGACATGCCCTGTGCAACCTTTTTGAAGTGTTACATGTTTAGTTTCACGCAATTTCTTTATTTCTCCATATTTGAACACCCTTGAAATAGGGGATGATGTTGGTTTAAAACTTTGTAGGCAGTATATAGAACTTGGCCAAATTGTGACCATAACATTTTTGGATAAAAAAAACTTATATTTGGCCTAGAGGGTGATAAATGTGGATTGGATAGTCCTTTGGAGATTTCTTTTTCAAATTAGTTGAGAAGTAAACATGTTTGCTTAATTGTTTAGTTTTATGTTTTTCATGTTCTTGGTATCTATTGGTGATTTTGTGTAAAAAGTGAATTTTCTCTGATGTGGCACTTTATGGGTCTTCACATAGAGTTTTTCTAAACCAAAGAGCAAACTTGTCATCACTTCCAAACCAACAAATTTAGTAAACATGTCGGTACTTCACACAACTTTTCTGTCTGATATGTAGAAACGATGTTGTGATTCATTCCATTTTGGCATTTATTTATGTTTTCAAGAATTTTGCTCCACTAAAATTTTCTAAAGTTATAGTTATGAATGGACAACTATGAAAAGGAGAAATGAGATCATTGTCATAACCAGGAAAAGATGTCTTCATGTTACTCAGAGTTATAGGTTAGAGTTAGGAATGGAAAAATTAGGTAGGCGGTTTACAAAATCTTCATAACTTGAACTTGTCAAAGATCTAACAAGCTGATTGACGTTATTATGTAATGTTAAGAATGATGGTAGTCTAAAATATTAACAATTCTATTCTTTAGAACAACCTTCTTCTTCTACAAAACATCAAATTGTCTTTATTTCTGGTTCTGTAAAGAGAGTAGAAAATAACATCTGCCCATAACTTTGTGTTGCTTAAAGTTACTTTTAGATTTTGTTTCAAGAGAACACAAGAAAGGGTCAACAAGTCTTCAATGATTATCCCAAATTATCATTGTCTCCTAGTTTCTTCACATAGGCCTGAGTTTATTACAATCAAACATTATAAGTCTTGGGTTTGTTGTCTCGTCATGCAAATATGCTAATAGGAACTGAGAGAATCCACGGTTATGAAAATTGAAGATTCTTCCAACATTCACACATTCATGGAATCTTAAAATATTAGATCTAATATCAGCGCATTTAATTGGGATGCAATATAGAGTATATATGCTTTTGGAGAATAGTAAATGTATAGTTTCAGTTTAAAGTTGGCATATATATATATATATATATTAGACCCAAGCACATTTTTGCAGATTTGAATTTTGAACTAACCTTTTCGACTATATTTTCAACCCTAAAACCCATCTTTGTTTAATCTGAAAACTATCTACCCTTGCATTGCATGGTTATATCCTATTAAATTCGAGTTATTACTAAACCTACATATGGTTTTATGAGTCAACCATTTCGTAGAGGTTATATGTTGTCGTTTCTTTAGTTTGATAGTGTATGTTGAAGTCTTCTAGTTTGGTTTATTTAACTCACTCTTATAATGTTAAGCATATTTGATATTCAACAAAATATTGGATTTGCTTGTACAGGAAGTGAGAAATCTTTCATCTTAAATGGTGTTTACCAAGGGGTAGTTTTCAAGGATCTTTATGGTGGTTAATATTATCATGTTGCTTCAATGTTTACTCTCCCCAATCAACCAAATTGTGTGGTAAAGTTCAACTTTGGCCTTGACTTTGAATTCTTTCCCAAGGACTTCAATGGACGTCCACTTCCAAAGCCCATGGTTGAAATTCCTTATCATGGTTTTGACAACCAAGTTTAAAATGGAGTATCCAATGAGAATAACCTTAGCTAGAGTGTAGTATATTTTAAACTTATACCAAGCTCGTGGAGTAAGGAGATGGATATGACTTCATTTTTCTGTTGTAACTTTAGTTGCTATTTTAGTATTACTGACAAATGAATCAATTAGTAATTCAAAGTTTTGGAAGAGAGAAATTGTTCACGCAAAACAGTTTCATGGGATCAATAAAAATATGGAAGTTTCCTTGATAATTTTCTTTTGTTTTTAAGGAGTTATGGTAATCAATTAGTAATTCAAAGTTTTGGAAGAGAGAAATTGTTCACGCAAAACAGTTTCATGGGATCAATAAAAATATGGAAGTTTCCTTGATAATTTTCTTTTGTTTTTAAGGAGTTATGGTTTTCTACAGACTTGACATCTATTATGTTTGTGCAGTTAGAAAATAACTGCACTGATTGTGTCCATATTCTCAGACTCTTACAAGTCTCAGGGAAGATTTTTCAGATATATGGCTTGTGTATGTTTTATGTTTTTTCTTTTTGTTTATTTTGCATTTAGGTAGTGTTGTTATTGTTGTGATACTCGCTGTGCTTTTCTGGTAAAATAATAGGTATCTTTAAAATCTTCCCACATGTCAAGTAGTTAGTGCAGTGATTCATTTGTTCTATTGGATAATAAATTATTTATGTCCACCTCTTTGGATATAGTTTTATATAGCTGAAGTGAAAGATAAAACTCGTGATCTTAAATCATTCACTCACTTTGCAAATCCCCTTAAAATTATTTATGTCCACCTCTAGGCCTTCTAGAAGTATGTACAATGTTCTAAGGACAATCCATGCATTCTTGTACCTTTCAGGATCTTCTAGCATATTCTACAATCTTATCGAACCTTTTAGAGTATTCTAGAGTCTTTCATATTCTTCTGGATCCTTTCATACTCTTTTAGAATATTCTACAATCTTTCGGAACCTTCTAAAGCCTTCCGGAATCTTCTGGAGCCTTCTAAAATCTTTTAGAACATTCTAAGAGGAGAAGGTATATTAATTTTAACACTCCTCCTTAATATACTTTCTTCAACACTCCAAGCATTTCTCATAGCCATACAAACTTTGCTATTATGTTTTTGGATTAAACCATCGAGGTTATGTGTTGTTTTGTAGACCCACTTAACTCCAATGATCTCTTTTTCTTTAGGTCGGTCAATAAGTTCCCTAATTTTATTTTTCTTGATCATTCTTAGTTCTTCATTCATAGCTTACATCCATTCTTCTTTCTTCGATGCTGCTTTGAAACTTTCTGGCTCTAAGACAGTATAGTTGCATGTTTCATACATTTCATTAATTGGTCTCATTCCCATCGGTGGTGATTCCGTGCTAGAACTTTTTTCAGAAGAACTTGGTGACTCAGGAGGAGTTACAATATCTTCGTCATCATTCACAATTTATTGTATTTGAGCTTATGGTTACCGCATAGTTTCTGGGATAATTTTTTTCTCTACTTTTCTTCATCCCAATTCCACAAAGCATTTTCGTCAAATTCTACGTCTTAATTGATTACCAACTTCTTTGTTTTCAAATTGTAGATTCTGTAGCCTTTTGATTGAGTGCTATAGCTTAAGAATATTCCTTTCTCACTTTTGTCATCAAGCTTGCTTTTTTTTCTGATGAGGTATATGAATGTAGCATATGCTGCCAAAGACTCTAAGATGTTTTGTTGAACGCTTCTTACCGCTATAAGCTTTAATTAGTGTTTTATTTTCCACCGCTTTTGTTGGACCCCTGTTTAGTAGGTAGACAACGGTAGAAACTGCTTTAGCCCAAGATTTCTCTAGAAGACCTTTATTGCCAAGCATCGATCTTACCATCTCCATTATGATTCTATTTTTCCTTTCAGAAACTCGATTTTACTCTAGTGCATACCCGACTATCAATTGATGCTCAGCTCCTTCATTTTCACAAAAATTGTTAAATACATTAGAGGTATATTTGGTACCTCTATCACTCCTTAGCATCTTGATTTTATGGCCATATTATTTCTCGACAAGATTCTTGAATCTTCCAAATATTATTTCTCTCATAAAGTAGACCCATGTCATTCTAGAATAATCATCAATGAAGAGAATGGAGTACCTATTTCAACTGTCGGTAAGAGTTCCCATAGGACCAGAAGCATCTGTATGCAAGAGCTCCAACGATTTCTTAGCCCTCCATGTGCTTTCTGAAGGAAATGATTGCTGTTAAATAAAATAAAATAAAGAAAGGATTGTGGCCTTGATTGATATCTCAAATTCTACACCCATAAACTTTATTTATAGTAAATAATAAAACATAGACTTCCACATTTAAACAATGTGGGACTACATAAAACAATAATATTATATTCCTAATACTCCCCCTTAAGATGGAGCATATAATATTCAATCTTGTATAAATAAAACCCAATTACCAATCTCAACACTCCCCTTTACTTACAACAATCTAGGTGAAGTTTCAATCCGTTTGATGAACATACTGGTACCATGAATAGTACTCGTGTTGGCTGGAAAGAGACACAACCGAATTTGCCAGAAAAATAAAAAGAGCACCGTTAGAAAAACGTACAACGAGATTTTCTGGAAAAATAAAAGGAGCATCACTGGAAAGAGACACAACAGAAAGTTCATGAAGGTACTGTTGAACTGTCAAACTCTTTGAGCCGTCAAACCCTAAATAAGCTTGAAAAGAAAAGGGGAGTGAGCTATCTTTTAGATGAAAGAATCTAAAAAGATAATTAGGGATATAAAAGAGGAAATAATGAGGCTTGAAGGGAAGAAATAACTAAGTTTAATGATAGCTGGCAGTAAAACAGGTTTAATGATAGCTGGCGACAAAGCCCTTTTTTTAATTCTTCTTTTTCTTCATGTGGTGGCCAGATAAATAAAATAGAATGAGGAAAGGATTGTGGCCTTAATTGATATCTCAAAGCCGACACCCATAAACTTTATTTATAGTAAATCATAAAATATAGACTTCCACATTTAAACAATGTGGGACTACACAATACAATAATATTATATTCCTAATATTCTCCCTCAAGATGGAGCATATAATATCAATCTTGTACAAATAAAACCCAATTACCAATCTTAACAATTGCCTTTGTTGTTTCTCGAGCATGCAACCTTCACAAACTCCTTCAACTTCATTTATGCATGGGAAATCTCGTATCATGTTCTTTTGATAGAGAGTCTTCGGCCTTGAAAAATTGAAGTGTCCAAATCCCTTGTGTCATAGTCACAAATTACACATTTGAGCTTTCATGGCTATATTTGCAACATAAATCCACTAGAGAGGAAAATTTCTACTCCTCATTTTTACTTAAGCTATGTCCTAGCTTTTATCAATTTTATCATATATCGTGCAAGTATCCCCTTCAAAGTGTAGTACATGGCTATGTTCTATCAACTAACCAACACTTAGTAGATTTTATGCTAAACTGGGAACTAAGAAGACATCTTTAATGAACTTCGTACTTCTTGTAGTTTTGAAAGCAACAGTTCCTTTCACAGTTGCATTGATACAATGATCGTCTCCTAGTTTAAGGATTGATCGGTATGATATGTCAAGTTCTAAGAAGACAATTTTAGTTAGTGTCATGTGATTACTACAGGTACTGTCAATGAGCCATGTAACATCACTCTTTTCAGATGTTGCTTGACATATGTAGAATGTATTTTCTACATCTCCGCGTTTTTGATCAGTGTCGACATGATCTTGAAAGTAGCTTGCACAATGACTATCTTTAGAATGATAATCTTTTTCAATATGGCTGAACTTTTTCCAATGTCGCCATTACAACATTTGTCATTTTACAAATTCTAAATGGACCATATTTTTTCTTCCTTTCACTTTGATTTTTATATTTTTCTCCTCCATATGATTTTTCTCTTGAATCTCATTCATTATATTTAGATTTTTGAGACTTTATATTAGTTTTAGACTGAAAGGAACTCTCTAATGATTCTTCAGTTCGCCTACTCAGCCTATTTTCGAAAGCTTCTAGAGTGCCCATTAATTATGTTACTAATAACGTAGATAAATCTTTTGTTTTCTCTATTATGACAACAATAGGATCAAATTTCTCAGTAATAGTAATTAATATTTTTTTACTATTTTTTAATTGGAAATATCATCTCCTTAAGCTCTCATTTGATTAAGTATCTCTTTAACTTTTGAATAAAAATCCTTTAAGGTCTCAAAAATTTTCATTTTAAGATTTTCAAAATCCCTCCTTAAAGATTATAGTTTAATTATACGTACCTTGGCAGTACCTTGAAAATCCTCTTGTAACATATCTCATGCTTCTTTGGCTATAGTTGCTCCAATTATTATTGGAAAAATATTTACTGCCAGAGCCTGTTAGATGACATAGAGTGCATGTGCTTCCCTTTGTTCATCCTTATTCAATTTCTCTTGTTAAGCATTTGTGAGAGTAGTTAAATCTTGTAGAATAGTAATTCCATCACGGACAATATTCCATAAGCCTTGAGACATGAAATATGTCTTCATTTTGATACTCCAATAATCATAGTTTTCACCAGAGAAAATTGGTAAAGGAACGAATTGATTGGATGTGGAAGCCATGGATTTACCGAGCATTCGCCTAAGTATTGAACAAACAAAGCTATAATGCCACTGCTAGTAAAATTGATGGCTCTGATACCATTGTTACCTTTGGGAAGGAGGTTAGAATAGTTGGATAGTTGATTTGGGATTTAATTGGAGGAAGTATAAGGACACAAAGACTTGGAGAAAATAGTTGTATTAATGTAGGAAAAAATAGTTGCATTGATGTAGGAAATGGATACAAGAGGCTTATAGTTTTAGCTTTGCTAGTTTATGTTTTTAGCTTTTCTAGCTTACTTACAAATGAGTCCTAAACCCTTATTGATACTACTCTAACTCCTTAACCAACGGTGGAGATTTATTACATTCAACGGTTATTATTGGCCTTCTAGAATTCTCATACAAAATATCTTGATATTTACACATTTTCTAGAAATATCTAGGCCTTCTAGAAGTATGTACAATTATCTAGGACAATCCATGCGTTCTTGCACCTTCCAGGATCTTCTAGCATATTCTACAATCTTGTAGAACCCTCTAGAGTATTTTAAAGTCTTCCACATTCTTCTCGACCCTTCCAGACTCTTCTAAAATATTCTGGAATCTTTCATAACCTTCCGATATCTTCTAGAGCCTTATGGAATCTTCTAGAACATTCTAGGAGGAGAAGGTATATTAATTTTAATAGATTTTTAAAAGTTTGAAAATCTTGCTATGGTAGATAAAGTTTTTGCTAAAGATTTTCAGACTGGAGTCCAATGACCATGATGGCAATGTTCGCGAGTACCGTTTAACATAGGTATGTGTTACTTCATTTATTATTTATTGTTAGTTAAATCTTTTTTGCGTTCAAAATTTTTAATATTGTTGAAGTTAATGTTTTTAGTGGTGGGTAAAGAAAATTCCACTAGCAAGACAGCTGGCTTCTATGTTTCATATAGTAGAAAAGAAAGGTTGAATAAATATATGATAAATTTTTCTTATTGATGTTCAATTGTCGAAAAAATTGTACGTCAATCTGACAAAGTGCAGAGATTGTTTGGCTTTGTATTTAGAATCGAGGCAGGTAATGGTGTTCACCAAGGCTTTGAAAGGTGAATGGCTTTGGAAATTGGTTATGGAAAGGGAATATTGAGGAAACATTTGCAGTAAAATCTGGTGTGGGGTTACTTATAAAAAAAGCCTAGTGCAGGGTTAGCTGCATTTTTAATGTTGTGGTACAATGACAAGGTTCTTTGAGATGCACAGGGCAGCTCAATTGATCAAGCATGAGATTTTCTCCATTAAGGTTATCACTTGTCTATTCGAGTCCTAGGTTACATGGCTAATGGCATATGGCTCATGAGAACTGAGCCTTGAATTTGGAATTTTTATAATTTCTTGCATCTAGGGTTGGTTTTAATGTTATTGAAATGAAAACAATGAGAAAGGATCTTACTCAAGTTTGGTTAACATTACTAGATAGTTCTTTCCTTGTTGTTTTGGTAAGGTGTCTTATGTCACAGTCTTGGAAAAATCCAACGCTCCCGTGCAGCACTTAAACACTCAAGCCCCATGCTAGAATAAGTCAGCCCAAGCTTTACTCAAACTCGAGAGAAAGACGAGTGAGAAGGAAATCACACAAGAGAATCTTTAAGAAATGAACTCTTTATTGAATTCTTAAAGCTCTTACAATGCTTGGATTTCTTAATTGCTTGGATTGCTTTCCAAATAAAGTTCTTATACTTATTTATACTACTCCACCTCCTCAACCAATGGTGGAGATCAATTTCATTTAACGGCTTATAATGGTCCTCTAGAATTCTCTTACAAAATGTCTTATAGATTTTATGCATTACAAGAAATATCTAGACCCACTAGAACTATGTATATTGTTCTAGATCATTCCATACATTCTTGCACCTTCCATGATCTTCTAGGATGTTTTACAATCTTGTTGAACCTTCCAGAGTGTTCTAAGGTCTTCCACATCCTTCTAGACCCTTCAAGAACCTTCTTGAATCTTCTAGAACCTTCTACAGCCTTCCAAAACCTTCTGGAACCTTCTAAAACCTTTTGGAATCTTTTGGAACCCTCTAGGTTCTAGAACCATCCGGACTCTTCTAAAATATTCTGGAACCTTCCGGAATCTCTTGGATTCTTCTAGAATGTTCAATGAAATTGTATGAGTACACCACACCAACCTCTCAATCGTTGCTTAAGTGGCGTCATGTAGGTAACGAGTCAACAAGACATGACATTCTTCCCTACCTAACCAGGCGACGCCCTCGTCACAAGCTCCTTTTGAAACTTGGAATTCTTATCTTAGATGTCTGTCAAGAGTTTCATGTTGGACAAGATTTTTGTCTTGATGGCAACTTCTCTAGCCATTGGCACCATGCATGCATTCCCTCTCCCCCCATGGTACATATGGAGTTTGCATGCTGCATAATGAGTGCGTTGACATCATCGATGAATTCCATGCCAAGTACAATAGGATAATCGTCCATAAGCACAACGAACATATTTACCATACCATTCCATTCACCAAGGTGTAGCTTCACACTTGCTACCCCATAAATAAGCCTAGCCTCAGAGTTTACGGCCTTGATCCACCCTTGTTCCTTTTTGAACTTGATTCCAAGTTTCCTAGCTTAGTTTACTTTAAGAAAATTATGGGAAACACGGGTATCTAAAAGAGCTTTAGTCGAAGTACCACTTACCTCTGCCATGATGAACATGCATCACTTCTTGGTCTTCGGCACCTCGACTTTTCCCTTGATTGCATTTAAGAGTCACAACGAACCTACTTTTGTTTCCTCGGGCAATACTTGTGGATCTTCATCTTCTTTCAATAATGTTGAAATACGTATTTCCCTTTGTGAACACTCCATGGCTCGATAAGGTCCTTCACAAAGAAAGCAAGCTATCTTTGGTTTATCACTCCCATTCTTACTCCATTGGCTCAACTTACCTTTGTAATGAGTTGGTACTTTAGAACTTTCTCCTACATAATAACCACCATGGTCTCCCCACCATTGCCATTATGCTCCTTCTGGCTTCCTAAGCTCGATTAATAATTCTGCAGCAGCTATGGCAGAAGCCAAGTCTTGTACATCACATCTTTGTAGCTCCAACCTGGCCCATGGTTAGAGGCCATCTGTAAAGGCAAACAAAGCTTCCTTGTCAGGTAAATCAAGAATCTCTATGAGTATCTTGGTGAACACTTTCACATAGTCTTGTGAGACGTCGTAACCTTCCACAACCTTCTTGCTTAACATTCTCGGGATAGAATTGTTTCTTAATCTCTGCCTTGAAATCCTCCCAAGTGTTAATAACACAAGTGCCCTTCCCAATGTCACCATGCCTCCTCCTCCACCATAACATCACAATGTCAACAAGGTAGAGAGGAGCAGTTCGAATCTTAGTGGCATCCTCCCCAATGCCACTAGCCTCAAAGTATTGTTCCATGCTCCATGCTCCACAGAAAATTCTCTAACTCCCTTGCAGTCCTTGACCCATTATAATTATTAGGTCTCGAGGCATCCACTTTAGGAGTGGCTTAAGTTGTGACAACCCCTTGTATCACAACTAACTCATAAAGAGACCAATCCACTTTGATCTCTTTAATTTGTTCCTTCATGGCAGCAAATTCGGCCAACACCATCTCCTTAAGAGCATCCAACCTAATCCTCCAAGAGTCGGACATAGAATTGAGAGCACCTTGCATCTCGCCTTGCACTTCCTCATTGGCACTTGCAAGGTTTTTGATGCGTTGGTCAATCTCTTCAAATATGTCCCTTCCATCAACAACTGCAAGCTTTACCTTAGCAAGCCTAAACTCAAAGGAAGTCAAGACGTCCCTAGAGTTAGACTTGCCTTTCCTTCCCTTTCTACCCCCTAGAGTTAGACTTGTCTTTCCTTCCCTTTCTACCATTAGGATCCTTCTTCTTTTGCCTACCAACATGCTCCATCACATTGGTAATCTCGAATGCCATTGTAGTTACGTCCCCTTCGTAAACTTTGGCTCTGATACCAACTGTCACGGTCTTGGAAAATTCAATGCTCCCGTGCAGCACTTAGACACTCAAGCCCCGTGCTAGAATGCTAAGTCAGCCTAAGCTTCACTCAAACTCGAAAGAAAGACAAGTGAGAAGGAAATCACAAAAGAGAATCTTTAAGAAATGAACTCTTTATTGAATTCTTAAAGCTTTTACAATGCTTGGATTTCTTAATTGCTTGGATTGCTTTTCAAATAAAATTCCTATGCCTATTTATATTACTCCACCTCCTCAACCAATAGTGGAGATCGATTTCATCGAACGGCTTATAATGACCTTTTAGAATTCTCTTACAAAAATATCTTAGATATTTTACGAATTACAAGAAATATCTAGACCCACTAGAACTATATACATTGTTTTAAAGCATTCTATACATTCTTGCACCTTCCATGATCTTCTGGGATGTTCTACAACCTTGTAGAACCTTCCAAAGTGTTCTAAAGTCTTCACATCCTTCTAAACCCTTCCAGAACCTTGAATCTTCTAGAACCTTGTACAGCCTTTCAGAACCTTTTGGAATCTTCCGGAACCTTCCAGAACCCTCTAGGTTCTAGAACCATCCGGACTCTTCTAAAATGTTATGAAACCTTACGAAATCTCCTAGATTTTTCTAGAATGCTCTACGAACTTGTATGAGTACGCCACACCAACCTCCCAATCATTGCCTAAGTGGCACCATGTAGGTAACGAGCCAGCGAGACGTGACACTTGTGCATGGTTATGGCTGTGAAATTTTTTTTACTCTTAATGTTTCTTTGAGATTACAGAGAATGAATATGCCAACACGTGGCTTATGGGTTGGAACTGAGGGATCTCCACTGAGTGTTCTAACCATCTAAAGTTGTTAAATCTGATTCAATATATAAATATTTATAGGCCCACGGGGAATTCATGGATCTTCCGATACTACATAGTAATCTTTTGCTTTCATTTTTCCAAAACCAGTACATAAATCGTAGTTTGGAAATTAGCATGGAATCTTTGACAAAAGAAACAGATGCATGTATTGCATATAAACATCACTTTTTGTTGCGGAGAACCTGGGTCAATGGTAAATTGTTACAACTTCTCATGTGATTTTATTCTAATGGAGAATAAGCGAAGTTGTTAGGGTACTCAATATGTAATTTTTATTATGAGGCTTATTTAGGATTCAGTTAGTAATTTGGGAACTGATGTTGGTAACCAAATCTATGATTTCCTATGTGTTTAGGATTTGGCATTTGTATTGTAAGTAATTGGAAGTCGAGTTTGTTTTCCACGTTGAGATTACTTTGGAATTCCTAGGCAAGCAATAAGAATACCACTGAAGACCCACAAGAAGACAAACCAACCCAATCCTGTCCCAAATATTATGAGGAGCCGACCATCAATGGACTCTTGAGTATAGTCTGTTGAAGCATAACCACATCCGCAGTGACTTGCAAAAGGATTTCTCTAAACCATAGTATTCCGATTTCTCTAAACCATAGTATTCCGATTTCTCTAAACCGTAGTATTTCAGGAATGCAGTAAGTTGCGGGCCCTGACATGGTTACGGGGACCGGATATGCCACCTACTTGATTTGTAGTATGGTGGGGAAGCGTAGTTGGTACCCTTACTAAATCATGTTGGCCAGAGAATAGTTATTGATAAATTTTGTTATTAAATTAAGTATGGGTTTAATCATTCTTAAAAATAAGATCAAACTTCCTCTTTTTAAGTAGAGGGGATAGGAAGAGGGCAGTAACCTCTCTTTTAATTTTGGCCCTGCCCCAAGCCCTAACCCTTTAGAAACTAAGGGAGGTTGCCTATTTTTTTAAAACCTAGATATATATATATATATATATATATATATATTTGTGTGCACTGATCTGTCCCCTTGCACCTGATTTTACATGTAGGAGCTATTTCAGAATAAAATCTAGGTGGTCAAGTCCGCCAATCGGGATGCACAGCGCAGTTAATCTCACTGACCCTGGAACGTTTTTCGGAGGGGGTGTAGTAAATCTGGTAACTATACTCTAACTTAGCAACGTTTGGACACTTCCACAAAACCTTTATATATTCCAACTCAGAATCTTCATTGGACATGCTCATGGTACAATAATCTTCCAAATAAAAAATGAAAAGGTGAAGTCTTCTAGGTAGATATAGCCAGTTTTACATACTTACATGTGCCCTCTACGAACTTCAGTCTTGGTTCCGCATGATATTATGATCTATCAGAAGCAAGTAATTAATTATAAGCCACTTATTAAATAAAACAAGAAAAGACGTTTTTCCTTGGAATAATGTGCAATGTGCTGCTTCTAATGAAGTGGAGAGTTGAGACCCTCTTGAGAAGACAACGAATGTAGTGTCTGGTGCCTCGTTGAAGGGAAAGATGGTGGTTTCCTGAATGAAGGCCGCTTTTTCATTTGTTGCAAAGTCTGCTTGACATAGATTTTGTGGAAAAAAGGCGAAACTCTCTCCTTGAACTTGAGAATGACAAAGAAGAGAACTCTAAACAAGATGAGGATGGTTATTACCGCAGCTAAGTCCCACCATTTTGAATAATCCAGTTTAATACCAAGCACGGTTGTGAGAATGACTTCTCCTTTCAGTTTTGGGCCACCAGGTACCAGAGGATCAAACTCAAGTCCAATCATGTCATTCTTGTATGCTCCCTGCATTCCAAATATCATATTGATGAGTTTTATTTAATGAAGTAATCACTACCATGTGTGCTGATTTTTTTTTTTATTTTTTTTCTTGTTACTATTGAAAGTCATGTATCCTGCTAAGGATTTATTTTACAGAATAACATTAGGAATATGAATTATATCCTTTTATTTTTTAAGGCATTAGGAAAGTTTTGCTGATATGTTTCTATCCTTAAGGATTATTTGATGTGGGGATAATATATATGTCTACTAATAACGTCCTATGTAATAAGACTTCAACATTCATCTAAGTTTCTCTTTAGCAAAAACCTTAAAAAAAGAAAATATAAAATTACCTATTAAATTTTTATATACATATTTTCAAACGGTTGGTGTGTATGTAGAAGTACTCCTTTGGGATATAGGCGGAAGATCATAATCAATTTTCTTTTGCCGCCTGATTATAACTTTTCTTATGCTATGTTTTTCACTTCTGTATTTGTCATGCTGCTAGCTGTTTAATCATGAAGTTATTCCAGTTGGTACTTAGTCCTTTATAATATCCAATATATCTGTGACATTGTTGCTCTTCGTTATGGTCTGTTTTGGACTTTTTTAGATGCTTTAAATTTCAATATTTGATGTTGAGTTGTTTCTTTAGGTGGGGAACCTTGTATATATCTTGTGTATTAGGGTTTGCCCCCTCTAGAGGTTTTTTGTGAATTATTACCTATCAAAAAGGAAAAAAAAAAAAAAAAAATTGTTTTCTTGTCTGACATGTTTAAGAAATTGTAGTTCTGGTCAATGTTACCTGCAATCCCCATCCTCCATAATTGATATATGAAATTGGGTAACGCCAAAGGGGTTTGGGTAGATCAGTCAGTAGACGGAAGAAGCCAGAAGTCATCATCAGGATACCCTGCACGTGTAATTTGTCAACCATAACAGTTTTAAATGGAAAAGAAGGAAGGAAAAGTTGAAACTTATTCTTACAATATATCCTGCTCCAATTATGATTCCCATCAGAAAGTTGGGCACAAGTGAAGCTATAATCATCATGGAGCTCTCTACAGCTGCAATGGAGCTAACAAGATCGAGGCACATAAACAAATAGTGAGAAAACTCAGGCCGAAACCTCACCATATAATATGTTATAGTCCCTGTAGCAATTGACATCACAGCCACAAAGGGGAAGGAAGAGAGGAAATTTGATAAAATATAGACAGCAACACCATAGTGTCCATTGAGCCTCTCTCTGTAAAACACCTGTTTCATGAACCAAGAACTCAGAGCTTGCAGGGCTACAGTTTCCATGTTTATATCAAATTAACATGTTATCACAATACCTTCATTTCTTCGATGAAGGATGGGAAGCCTCCGATGGACATGAATGTCATATAACCTGAAACAAATCCAACACAAGCTTCCCGTGCAAGAATTGCGTCATAACTTCTTCCAACATCAAAAAAGATTGTTCCAACACACACAGATAATGCTACATAGATGGTTATCCTCATCCAGTAGTACCCCACATCTCTGGACATGTTGACGAATGATCTCCGAGTCAACGTTGATAGCTGCTTCCACCATTTTGTTCGGCTCTCACTTTTCCTTTTAATCTCAAGTCCTTCCTGTGGTCAAATTTATAGAACTAAGTTCTTAGTTGTACACAACACCATGTACTGTAAAACACGAATTTGACATTCCTTTGCAAATCAAAGTAGCAAAATCTTAACTTTCTTATTCAGTTAGATATTACATAAGTTCTATTTATAACTCTTTTGAGGCTAAGAACTTTCAAATAAAGCCAGTTCTAGGATTCAAAGGCTGATAACTGTTTACCAAATTATTTTCTTTAGGTGCATGTGTATAACCTATATTCATGTGTAGGTAAGATTATGCTCTTCCCAATTCAAAAGATCTTCAATCTCCAGATCAGAGGAAGGCTACCACTGGTTACAAGTAGCTTGCGGTTGTTTACTACCATTAATCCATTTTTAAAATGTCTGATTCCGGTATAGTGCTGCTTACAATAGTTGAGATTTCTTTGATTCTGGCTCTGGTGATTGTTGCATATTCTGACTTTCGGTATTTTTCAACAAGTCTTGCTTTCATTTCTGCAGTTGGTAGGTTCAATAAAGATCTTTCTGTTTCCTGTAATGAGAAAAAAACTAAAGGATTATCAAAGGAGGATAAATTGCAAGGAAATTGAAAAAAGAAAATCAGAATTTTAAGGATGTTAGAATTTTTCTTCTTCTTTTCGATACAGTGATGGGATTACACTACTGGGGAGGTGGAACTAGACTAACGTTCAGTGGGTGGAGGGAATATAATACCCTCCTGCAGATAAATCACTCAAGTTGAAACCTTGGATATTGGTTTAGCTGAGTCTTTTCCATATCATTTGGTGCATTCGGGCTGAGACTCATTGGCTGAAAACTATTGGGGCCCTGGGAAGGAGGATATTCTAACAGGAGACCTGGATCCTTTGGAGAAAATTACTGGCCACCTGGACTGTAGATGAGATGGCGATTGTGGGATTTAAAGACAGAAGAAATGAATGAGCTGCAGTTATAAGAGTTATATCCCTCTGAGTTGCTTGGATGAGAATGTAAGACAGTGGCTAAAGTTAGATAGTTTTTGGGATCTCAAAGAAACTCAAATTATGCCCTAGCAACGAGAACAAATTCTCTCAAATTCTGCAGGCTTTGTCGTTTTCTAAAATTCGAAATTTTGATTCAACCTTTTCTGGTATACGATATTAGGAACCAAGCAGTATTTTACACAAGAGTGAACTCTTTAGGAGCCTAGACATGGTGGCATCATAGACTAGATGACAGGAGCTTTTTTAGGTAGAAATACAAGGCCAGGATAGCATGGTTTGGCTCCATCAAGCAGTGGGTTGGAAAATGGAATACTCCTAGGGAGGTAAAAGCTAAAAGTATAGTTGTGTGTTGAATCATGGATATTCTCATCCTTACCCAAAGTACACTTTTATGTCTTGGTTGACTATAAAAGTAAAAAAAGAGTCCAATCTCTGAGTACAAAAGAATATAAAAAGGGATATTTTATGCTCGGTTACAGGGTTTTTGGAAGCAGAGATCATCTCCTTTTTTACTGTAGGTTCTCATTTTCTCTTCAATTCCTTGGACGAAAATCTTAGTGGTATACCGAATGTTGAAGATTTGATGGTAAGGGGTCTGCCTGGAAATTTAAATTCCTAAATGAAGGAACTGGTTTACTGTAATTGCTTGTTCAGTTTGTGACTAAGATATGTAGTTAGAAATATATTAACGGCGATCTTTGGATCTAATGCTAGCCTGCCTTTAGGCTGACATGAGATAATGCCTTTAAATCCTGTCAGGTGCATGTGGATTGTATATTGAATGATGAAGTAAGATATATTGCTTAGAATTTCAAATTTTTTTTGTTTTTTTGTTTTTTACAATTGTATTTATATATTAAACTTTGTGCTTCTATTTTATTTTCAATGAAAATAAGTCTTTTATTAGTTGAATCCAACTGATTTCTGACTTAGCCTCATACTCTGTTGTTCTTTGAACTTCTAGGAACTATTTGGAGCCTATGTATCTTAGCTAATTGATTTCATTCTGGTTGAAAAAAATCATAAGCATCCAGAAAAAGAATAAGAAAAAAAAAAAAAAAAAAAAAAAAAAACATTGAATAGAAGCACATTGAAGCATCAAAAAAGGTATGATATCCATCACCAAGTTAGGAGCTCTATAGAAAATCTATATATGTAAATTTGCTACCACATACATACAGGTGTTCGCTGGGAGCCCATCAAAGTAATTGTAACTGTGTCGAAGTCCGAATTGATACAACGAAGGAAGTGATCAGAAGGATTTCTTCTACTTGGACATGGAAATCCAGCTTTGGCAAAGAACTGCGAAATCAACAGTTACAAACAATATCAGGTATGAAACTGATTCCAGATTCTGTAAGTCATAGATGTAGCCATTTCATAATTTTTGTTATCCTACATTTATCAGCTTGTTGACCCACAGAATTTTAAAAAATTTGAGATAACATTTATTAGTAATCAAACACTCTTGAGAAAAATAGATTTAACTTCAACATAGGCATATATACTTGTAGGAAAAGCATAAAATGGCAACATTCACCTCAAGTGCCATCTTTGCTGCTCCAAAATAAACTGTTTGACCACCAGAAAGCATAAAAAGATCATCAAACAGTGCAAAAACCTCACTGCTAGGCTGATGGATAGAAGATATAACAGTTCTTCCATCATGAGCAATACTTCTCAGAGTTTGAACAACAAAAAAGGCTGCAGCACTGTCTAAGCCACTGGTAGGTTCATCAAGGAATAAAAGACGAGGTCTTGTTAGGATTTCAAGTGCAATGCTTAGCCTTTTCTTTTCTCCACCACTTATGCCTCTTAAATGCCAATTGCCAATAAGTCTATCAGCACATTCTTGAAGACCCATTTCAACGATTGTTCCCTCTACAATGTCATTAACCTCCTCTTTAGTCATCGTATGTGGAAGCCTTAGATGAGCTGAGTAGGATAATGTTTCTCTAACTGATAATGTTCCCAATAATATATCTTCTTGGGTCACATATGCCTATATTTTGAAATTTAAGAACAAGCGACAAAATGGTGAAAGATTTAGAAGAGACAGTGATATAAATAATTAATTATAAAGAAAAAAGTTAAGGAAAATAATCAGTACGCTAAAAAATACTTCTTAATAAATTTAATGTCGATTGAATGTGTTATACATTTGCTCAAGAGTTTAGTTTTACTGCACAAGGTGTTGTGTAGTACTAGTATTACCCATTTTAATTTGAAAACACTGTAAAGTTACTTACAACAACACCATAGTCCAGTCTTCTCTTCTTTCCATTTAAAAGAACATCCCCAGTCATGACAACATTTCTAGAGAGTCTTCCTGCAGCAAACTCAAATTATTGAAAAGGAAAAGCTTATTAGAAAACTTTTACTCACAAAAAATAAGATAGAGTAAACTTGCCAAGAAAAGATAAAGATTTCTACCTAGTTTTATCTTATCAGTTATTATTTATCAATATCCAGGTATACCAAATTTTCTTCTCTTTGTAGAATAAGTACAAGTGTCCTGTGTATTTTCACATAACTAGAGTACCCATTCTACCTCTTGTGGTCTAATATTATCGTAGTACTTGTGACTTGTCTAAGTTTTGGCTGTTATTATTGGCACATTGCATTCATAATTTTCATATTTCTTTTTTATAAAGGTAGTTGATTTTTTTTATTTAAAAAAAAAAAAAAAACAAAAAAAAAAACAAAAAAAAAAAAAACATTTTGGTCACACCATGCATGTTATACAAGATAGATTGATACTCTCCCCCTACAAAAGTACATCAGATAGGTCGTTGTCAATGTATGTTCAGAGAAGGGACTTCTTATCATTGATTTTGAAAGATAAGTTGCTCCATAAATTGCAATGAATAACCACATGCTTCCCTTCAATAGGTTAACAGTGATAAGTTTTGCTCTTTTCTATTATTTGCATACTAAAATAGAGAAAGAAATAGTAGTAGCTTGGATTATTCCAAAACTATACCAGGACCTTAAATTTATAATAGAACAATTACATAAGACTTGTTTATCTAAACAATGTGGGACTTAACACCCAACATAACTTAATACTTAATATACTCTAACACTCTCCCTCAAGCTAGAGCATATATATGCTCAAGCTTGTACAAGTATAATCCTAAGTATCAAAACTCTTCAATCTCTACAATCTTGAATAGGGGTTGTGTCATAAGACTAAACAACCAACAAACATAAAGACTCTACAATCTTGAATGGGGGTTGTGTCATAAGACTAAACAACCAACAAACATAAAGACGAATTCAAAACTATTCGGGGCTGCTGCCAAAGAGGAAAGGCGGCAACCCCAAGATTAAACTTGGGTTTAGATCAAACTCGCTCTAATATCATATAAAATAAATATAGAAAAAAAAAATAGTAGTAGCTTGGATTATTCCAACACTACACGAGGATCTTAAATTTATAATAGAGCAATTATATAAGACTTGCTTATCTAAACATATGAGATTTAACACCCAACATAACTTAATACTAGAGTATACAAATATGAGTGGGAATCCATTGACTTTTTGTGGCACGAATTTTTCTTGAATTTCATCATTGGATTATAAAAATTATTATGCAAATCGCACGCACCAAATTTAATATGGATTTTATATTGTTTACTAATTTAACAAAATAAAATATTGTAAAACTGAGTGTCGATGAGATAGCTAAAAATCCTAGTTAATTTGGTAATTTGCTGGGCATGATAAGGTCTTTTAATTTAAAGGTGAGATTTAAGAGATACTCTTCTTACAAAAAATTATTGAGAATTAATCTTACACCGGTGTTAAATGGTTATCACTCTCACTCTCTCCCTTTCGGGTAATATGATGATTTTCTTTGGTAAGTGATACGAGTATTTTATTTCAGTATTTTGTAGGGTTGCCAGGAAAAGTAAATCACACCCCAAGAAGCAGAGCTTTCTCTTCCCATATATATATATAAAAGAGGAAAAGAAAGAGCAAGTAATTTTATCAATGAAAGTCGGTACAGCTTAAAATGGTAATAATGTGTTTTCAGGATAAGCAAAGATTACAATTTGTGTGTGGTATGTACCCAAAATAATTAAGTATTTATATACAATGAATCTTTCTAAAAATTTGAAGTCTTACAAACAAAGAACACAAGCTTAAAATGGCAACTAATATTGTATGTTAAGTAAACATACACACCACATGCTTTATCTGAAGATAGACCAGCTTCCAAATGAATGAAGAAAAAGAGAGAGAAAAACCTGCTAAAGCATCAAGAAGAGTGGACTTCCCAGAGCCAGAAGGACCCATGATGGCCATAATCCTGTTAGGTTCAGCATATCCAGTGAGCCCACAAATCAATCTCTTTGTAGGATCCTCCCCAAAGTTTGGAATCACAACGCTCAGATCTTCCCACACCAAATACATTCCCTTCTCATCTCTGCAGCCTGTTGATGAAAATTCCATCCCCTGGCCACCTGTAACACCATTAGTACCACAACTAGTGCCTCCCTCTATTTCCATATTCAACAATAATGACACAGAAAGATACAGAATAAACTATTTTCTCTGGCTACTGACTGCACTTGGAAGCAGAAGAGAATAGAATATAAGAGAGAAGAAATTGCAATTGGTCTAGCTAGAAGCATATGTATATATATAAATATAAATGTTAAATAGTTATAGAAGTTTATTTTGGGCATTGGTAAGTCAGCTAGTAGGAGCAGTAAATATGGTCAACAAACATGCAAAAAACAGCAGCATAGAAAAAATGTGAGCTGTGTACTATGTGTGATGGGTGCAGTGTTCACAGACAGTTGAATAAGTAACTATTTGCCCTAACTATGCTCACCAACCAGTTAATAATAAATTTTCGATAATGGATCTGCAGACTGCAGTGAATGTAAATTTAGAGTGAGACATTACCTTTTTTTTATTTTTTATGTTTCCATATTTCGTTTCCTCAGTTATGTCATGGGATGCCACGCAGTTGCATGACACATAAATTGTATTATTATTTTTTTTTTTCAAATATATCTCTTAGTTTAGTTTTTATATGTTTCTCAAATATTTCTCTATTAGTGGGGGGACCAATGACAATTGATATAATGGGTTTGCATTCAGTATTTAATAACAACCTCAACTCCCAACTAGATAACTATGTTTTGAACTTACTCTGCATTGTTTATCAGATTAATGCCGGTGCCTATCGACGGATGTATTGTTACTTCAAGCCGAAGAGAAGAATCATGTTAATGACGAGAGATTAATTTCTGAATGGGTTGGTTTTCTTAATCCCTTTTATGGTTAAGATTTTAATGCTTCAGTGATCTTATGATTGAACTTTTATGGCCTCCCAATCTAACCATACATGCATATTAATGCACGTTCCTGATACATACAACTATTCAGTTAAACTCCAAAATGGGAGTTTTCTTGTGTATCTTAAATTCTGTACTTCAAAGTAAAGAAATAATGTCCTTTGCTGAGCCACAGACATCTTTGCCAATTTGCATTATAATTCTTGGAGCTCTAATACGAGTTTTTCTCTTTCTTCTTTTCTTTTCTTTTCTTTTTTATGATTATGATTGTACTTTGCAAACACATTATAATATGACCAGAGGTTGCTAGCTAAGGTCCAGTTGTTAAGATTTTGCGTTGGGTTGAGTTCCCTTCTATTTTATTATCTTGGTTTCTCTGATTCCTTCGTTTTGAAATTCTATTAATGCAATTCTCATTTAGAATTAATAATATTTTCTATGTTAGACCAAAAAAATCTAACTACCACGCATCATTTTATAATTTTTTTTTGTTCCATCATTGATCAATAGAATGTTCAAAATGCTGAAAGTAGCATTGCAAGTAGAAAGAGATCCTCAAATGAGATCAAAAGATCCAATTCGTAACTCAATTCATAATTTTGAATCTCTGATGACTAAAATTTCAACTTATTCAAGCAGATTCTTGATTAGGCATGTCTAGAAGAGTAAATTAGCACATAGACAATTATTGACATCAGGGTTTGCAAGTAATTCCAGTTGGGACCAAAAAGTAGAGAAAAGGAGTAACTAATACAAGTTGGGCCTGTCCCCATGTATATTGGTGTTCCTCGTCTTGGATAAGAGAATATAAAATATTACCTTTATACATAGCAGTAAACAAAAATGTTGTATTCTAGTGTATGTTATTCCAATAAAATAACGAATAACAGTGCAGCTAAACTGAATTGCTAGCAGAAATTGCAGAAAAGAAGAGGTGCCTTTTGTTGACTTTTGTTGGTGCTTCTAGTGTAGAGGAGAATCAAGACCTTCCTGAGAAGACAGTGAATAGAGAGGTTGATGTCTCTTCGAAGGAAAAGATGGAATTTTCCTGAAAGAAGGCCTCTTTTCAAGATGTTTAATGGTTTTATTGGCATAAAAATCCCGAAATAATGGCGAAGCTCTTTCCTTGAACTTGAGAAGGATAAAGAAAAGAACCCGATAACATAAGAGAATGAAAAGCAGAGCAGCCAAGTCCCACCACTTCGAATAATCTATTGGAATGCCAATCATTTTTGTAATCACGTACTCACCCTTCAGTTTTGGATCACCAGGTATCATTGGATCAAACTCAAGACCAAGCAAGTCATTCTTGTAGGCACCCTACATTTCCCATTATTTGTAAAAAATCAGAAGTAAAACTTAAATCAGTAAGACAATCATTTCAAAAATTGATAACAATTCTTTTACAACAATTATAGAAGCCAATCCTACAAATGCCCTTCAAAGTTACCTGTATTGCCCAAGAGCCATAACTAATATAAGAAACTGGGTAGCGCCAAAATGGTTTAGGAAGATCAGGCAGCAATCTGAAGAAGCCAGAGGTCATCATGAAGATTCCCTGATACACAAGAAAAAATGACAACTATCATTGACAGATATAATTTTACTTAAAGAAGGGAAGGAAGTGGTCTTACAATTATCCCAGCACCAGTGACAATTCCCATGAGGTAATTCGGAACAAGTGAAGCAACAACCATCATGAGGCTCTCTATTACAGAAATGCAGCAATAGATATTGAGAGAGAAGAAAACATAATGAGAGAATCCCGGTCTGAATTTCACCATGTAGTAAGTGATGGTTCCACTAATAAGTGCAATTGAAACCAAAAAAGGGAATGAAGAAAGGAAGTTGGATAAAATAAACACACCAACTCCATAATACCCATTCAGCCTTTCTCGATGGAAGATCTGTTTCATAACAACAAATTATCAAATAAATCAAACAAACATGCCTTGCAGCCATGACTTTCACACACCAATTAAAAGTTCAGTCAGCTTGTTTACCTTCATTTCTTCAATAAAGGATGGAAAGCCACCTATGGACATAAATGTCATAAAGCCAGATATAAAGGCACCACATGCCCCTCGGGCAAGGATTGAATTATAGCTATAACCGATATCAAAATAAATAGTGCCGACACATATAGACACAATTATATATACCATTATCCTCAACCAGTAATAACCTACATCCCTAGACATATTCACAAATGATCTCTTTGTCAATGTCAAGAATTGATTCCACCAACTTGCTTGACTTCCACTTTTTGTTTCAATATCCATTGTTTCCTGCAAGCAATAAATGTTCATAGAATTTATCTCTATTGATAGGACTGTATACAGAGTAAATGTAGTTTTGTCAAACAAATTTAAGCAAGGAAGAGAGTACAAGTTGCTTTTTCTTCCAGAACAATCATTTGATGTGTGGAAATTGTTAACTGGCAGGTAATTATGCAGCAGGCTATAAAACTTCATGAGCCTATTGTTCAATATTAGGAGTTACTTGTATTCAAAATATGTCAATAAGACTTACTTCTGCTTATGTTAATAACGTTTTGGATTTTATACAACATTGGAATTCATAAGGAATGAAAAGGAAAGCAAAGTTGAAGTGCATACAATGGTGGAGAGTTCTTGAATCCTATCTCTTGCCCTTCTGGCATACATCGAGCGACTGTATTTTTCAACTAGCATCCCTTTGATCTCTGCTGTAGCCATATTCGTCAAAGGATCTGATGAATTTGGAACATCCTTGAAACAGAAAAATGTTAGTTCACAAATTACAAGTACATTGATGAACAGAAAAGTAGAGGGGGTGGCAGAATCATGAAAATGTGGATGTTAACTTCCTTAAAGGTGCTCGGAATGTTTCTGTATGGAATATTAGCAAGAATGCATTCATTTGCAAATGTGTTTTCAGCCAGAATGCTGTATTATATAGTAATTAATTAAATAATCAAATCAAACTTACGAACTGAATTCAAGTTTTATCTCGAGAGCCAACCCCATTGGTAAAAGCTACTTGTAAAAGGAGCCTTTAATTCATACATTAACATTTAGTGACTTCTGTGAATGCTAAGTTTGGTAAGGTGGAACCTCCAAGAATAGTTCTTGATCTCTTACACGCCCTCCCACACACAAACCCATTAGGCTTATCCGTGTGGAGAATGCACATGTCCTCACTTATCTTGTGCTTCAATTTAATTATTAGAATGGGAAGGCTGCAAGATTCGAACTCCTGATCTGGTCATTGATGCTCTAATACAATGTCAGAGAACCGTTTCACCCAAAAATTTTAAGTTGTTGCTTGTTATGTGATACCAATAATAGTTTTAATATCTTACAATCATTTGGACTAAGATGAGAAATTAAATCACAGTTCTCTGAGACATGATTATAAGGAGTTCATCGTACCAAGGTTTAAAAATTCGTATCAAAACATGCGAAACGTTTTTGTTTCCACACTACTCGAATTAAAACTCACTTACAAAAATACAATCAAAAAGTTTCGGTCGAATCAATGTCATTTTTACTGTTTTCACATGAACAGGATCGTTTCCATTATTTTCACACAAAACGGATCCTTAAAAAAAGAAAATTTTTAGGTTTTGAAAATCTATAGTTCTAGCTCTAGCTCTCTTAATATTTTAAGATTTCAGTTATTCTTATTATTATTATTTTTTAATCTTATATGATGTAATATTTCTACAACTGATGGTATAACTTAGTGAGGATAATTCCTTTTATGAATTCACAATGGTTAAGTCTATTGATCTTTTATTTATTTTTTTTATATACAAATATTTTTTATTAATTTACATTAATTTAGTGATGTATAATTATAAAATTTCAGGCCACATATATGTTGGTTCAAATGAAAATTTCATTAAATATGGATTGAGCAATACTATCAATTTTCTCTTAGACAATTTTAATATTTTGGACATGCACCTGCTAGAAACTCCGCTGATGGTGAGATGTGATTTTAATTTTATATTTTTCTTCAATTTGTTTGTCTATGTTAAGAATTTTACTTTGATGTGTATTTAATAGTATTTTATGTACTAAATTATATAGGATACTCATAATTACTATGATATATGTCTCATTATATCTCCAAAAAAATTATTATTTTCATGCCATTTTCTGAATTGTTTTCATTTTCGAGATCTATTGAAAAAGTACCTTGAAATGAATTTTAGTTTCTTGTGAACATTCAGGAATAGAAGCTCTGAACTGAGAAGTAAATTTCATTTGTGACCCAGCATTCATGATTTAGGCAGCAATAGAAACAGATAGTTAATGAACTAACTAAGATAACTATAAGGTTTTGGTTGGAAGTGATACATACTCGAATTCTTTGAGATCCTTTCAGTGTGGCTGTAACAACGTCAAAGTCTGAATTGATACAACGAAGGAAATGATCAGAAGGATTTCTTTTAAGTGGACATGGAAAACCAGCTTCAGCAAAAAACTGTAGAAAAATAACAAACAACTACTTTATTACTAAGATAATTGCATCATGATGCCTTTTGTCCAGAACTTTTGAGAAAGACAAAATTTGAATTCTCCCATCAAATAATGAGATATATAATTGTACCTCAACTGCCATTTTAGCTTCTCCAAAATACACAGTTTCACCACCAGATAATAAGAAAAGGTCATCAAAGAGTGTAAATACTTCACTACTTGGCTGGTGAATTGAGGATATAACTGTCCTCCCATCATGAGCAACACTCCTAAGAGCTTGAACTACAAAGAAGGCTGAGGCACTATCAAGGCCACTGGTGGGCTCATCAAGAAACAATAACCGAGGTCTTGTAAGGATTTCAAGTGCAATACTAACTCTTTTCTTCTCCCCTCCACTTATACCCCTTAAGTGCCAGGTTCCAATTAACCGATCCGCACAATCTTGGAGACCCATTTCCATGATTGTTCCCTCTACTATTCCACTTATTTCCTCTTTGGTCATAGTACTTGGAAGCCGCAGACAAGCCGAGTAGGATATGGTTTCCCTGACAGTTAGAGTCCCCAGCAGCACATCCTCTTGAGTTACATAAGCCTGAATTTTGAAAATGGAAGATAAGTTAAATTAAACTCTGCCTAACAGCTTAATGACTTAAATAGAGAGTGACTCTGAGAAATAAATAGTCAATTCGAACCAATTAACACATAAAATTATGAACTTCAGAAGTTCTATTTTCATTTTGGAAATAATTATGAAGAACAACAAAATTATGAACTTCAGTATTTAATTTAACTCTGGCTGAAGAAGTGATGCAAATACCATAAATTTTAGTTTTCCATTAATGGCATTTCCTAGAGAGAGAGAAAGGGAAAAGAAAGACAGAATCCATTGACAGCATCTTGAAGGAAATGCAAGAGTATCCCAGTAGCTTCTCCAAGCTAATTAGCACATACTTGGAAGACATACAGAAAAGATTCCTTTCTTCTCAACTTATTCCATTTTTCCATCCAATTAATTATATGTGTATCTATATTAATTAAGCCATTAACTGCACATGAAAAATCAAAATCTGTGTGAGATAATTGTATACCACTGTCAGCTGTAAGCTGTGCTACAACACTCACATTGCAATGAGAAACTCTTCCTCACTTAGAGACAACTGCAGGGGGTTTTGTCTAGATGATTACTATGAATGTCTTCAGAGTTCAGCCAAGCTATAAATTTCTGCTATTGGTACATACATCAACATATTATGCCAAGCATCTAGTGAAATAATATTTTATTATCAGTCTTCTGGTTTACAAGTAATGAAACAAGTATCAAAGACTTTCTGCACTTAAATGCTTCTTAAAGTTCTCGTGAATAAAATGGTATTCGAATAATGTATAACATTTGCATAGAAATACATGAGATAAAAGAATGTATTACTTACTACAACACCGAAGTCTAGTCGTTTCTTCTTTCCATTGAGAAGAATATTTCCAGTCATGACCACATTTCTTGAAAGCCTACCTGAGGAAAGATCAAGGATTTTTGTAAAAACAAACATTTTTTTTTTCCCTCCACATAAGCCTAAAAATATCTAACAGATATAGATAAACCCTATTTCTTCTTAAAGCTTCTTGTCCATAACCAGAAGATTGCTGAGATTAATATGTACACATATATGTAGTGTTGATAACATGATGAATTTCCAAGGTAGGACACCACTCCAATTTTGCTTTCCAACTTCATTTTAGTTTGCAGGTTATTCAAGGCAGGTCACAATAAAAAAATAAGATCGAATTTTCACTTTGACCAAGAGTTTATAGAAAATTGGTATTGTTTATCAGTTCTAAATAATTATATTACATATTCTTCTTGTTGATATATCGTCTATGCACAGATTATCATTGAGCTGTCACTCTAAAGGATTTTGGAATTAAATACTTGCCAAATTAATAAAGTTAATTTTTTGACACGATATAATATAAGGGGATTTGACAAGTAACAAATTTTCATCTTGTTTATGGTGTCATGGTTTAAATTGCATCTGGATCAGTAAATCAGGAATGAAGAAACAACATGTAACCTCCACTACACTTTATTCCCAACAGAAATAGAAAGGTTTCAGTGGGTTCAACAGATAGCATATGTATGTGAATATGATTAAGTAGCACCATGTACGGACAAGAGTGAGACCAACTCTAATTATGCACTGTGCTGCACCTAACTGGTCCGACTTGTCACATGCACGTTAAACAAGCTATTGTAACGAGCGATTGCGTATTTTCTTCTTTCATGATAAGGAAACAAGGCCAATAGATCTGGCCATAATGAATCGGGGAAAGTAGGAAATACAGAGAAGCAGTAGATAATTTCTGGAAAAAAGAAGACGACGAATTCATAACATAGCCAAGCCTTTTTCAAGAATATATTCAAGAATCCCCTAATCTCTGCTCAAATTAGATTGTGTTGGCCACTTCCCCAGGAAAACTGGATCCTCCTTTTCTAAGTAATTAGAGGCAAGGACATGTTACACCACAAAGGACAAAAACCAGTAAAAGATATCCTCCTGACTCTTTTTATCGCTTTAGCCACAAAAAGTTTGGAATTTTCTTGGGAAGTGAAATAAAATCGAAAGCTAAATGCACTAATCAATCAGGAAAACACACCCAAAATAAAATTTTCATTATGAATTTACCCAAATGAAGAAGATATTAATGAAGATAACACACCATAGCCTACTTCTAGAGCTGGAAAGGTGTTCTTCTATTTAAACATCCAAACTAGAAAATCATCACACCAAGACATTACCTCTAAATATTAGCATATGAAGAGAGTAGTAGATAGAGAGAGAGGAAGGGATATAGCCCTGTTAAAGAAGAAATTGTCCTCTCCTACACGGGCACCTGCAATCTGATCTACGAAAAGAGAGAGCTCAAAATACCTGCAAGTGAATCAAGGAGGGTGGATTTCCCAGAGCCAGAGGGACCCATAATAGCCATGATCCTACCAGGCTCAGCAAACCCAGTGAGACCATTTAACAACCGTTTGGTTGGTCCTTTACCAAAGTTGGGTAAAACCACCCTTAGATCTTCCCACACCAAGTAGGTTCCCCTCTCAAGTCCACCGTATGCCGCCGCCTTCTCAGCAACTCTGTCATCGCCGGCATTTCTGCCACCTTTGTAATTACCAATTGCCGACTCTATCTCCATATAAGCGCAGCTAAAAAACTTGAGCTGAAGATGAATGATAACAGAAAAAGAATATAAAAGTAAAAGGGATGAACGTGCCTATCTACTTTAGTGACTGTCACCAATCACCATACAACTAACAACCACTGCAGCCATCAATTGGGTGCATACAAGAATAATGAAGAGAGAGAAGCAGAGAGACAGTGAAAAGTCTTGGGGAGTTAATGGCGTGTGTTGAGCAGATCGAGATCATATGGGTGGCAGGTGAAGGGAATTAATGCGGCCGGTGTACAGGATGCTTGTCATGCCACCATAATGAAGCTTAGAAGTTATCCACGTTTGAAATCTTCATCATCTCCTTTTATTTCTAATTAATTAATTTGCAGAGTAAAATTCTGATATTTTGTAAAATAAAATAACTATAATTTACCAAAGTCGTTAATAGATGACAAAATTATATTTAAAAATTATATTTACTAGCATATAATTTATATGGATTTTTGTTTAACCTTCAATGTATGTATATATTGTTAAAATTTTAGTTATAAAATTATAAGTTTTATTTTTACAAAATCTAATTTATATAATTTTTTTTTAATGGGTACTTTAAATACATTTGTTAAAATTCTATAACAAGTTTATATTATTTATTAAGGTAGTTAATTTTCATATATCATATTTACAATGTAACAAGTGCGCTTAAGTTTGTAATATATATATGTACATTACAAATAAACAAGTTAAAGACAATATTTTCTTGAGAATAAGTAATTGTTGGGAGGCTTCTAGTCATAACATAACTTGGGGAATAAGTCTCACAGCATGGGAAAAACCAAAAAACAAATCAAAAAAGAAAAACCAATATTTTCACGAGAATTTAAGATACACACGTGTGGGGAAGTTAACCCTTTTCGTATTTTACTTTAGACAAAAACAAAATCTCAAATTTCTTTCTAAGAACTATTTAAAGCTAACAATATTAGTCAAAAAATAATACTCAAATTCTTTTTTTTTTTTTTTCTCTTTTTACAGCTCTCTTTTCTTTACTACTCATCTCTCTTATGGATTTCTCTCTCTTTCTCCAATGATGGAGATAACATCAAGTGAACTTCTCTAGCCTTCACCACTAGAATTGAGTATCATTTAATGCTTCTTAACTTTCTGAACTAATCCAAATTCATGAATGACTGATCACCTAATAACTCCCTTGTTTTATGAAACTTTACAAGTGTTTTGAAACCTTTAGGACATAACATGCTCTAGCTTTATTTCAGATAAGTGAAAAAATGACTTTTTATTTTTTTATTTTTATTTGTATAGAAAGCTGGTTTTTTAATTACTTTTTATTAAAGATAAACTTAGTAGACCCACCACTAATATCCATTACTAGAGCCAATTTGTCATTAATAACAAAAATTGAAGCACACCGAGATATGCAAGTGGTGTAGGATTAATGGATGTTTTTGGGGAAATTATGAGAATTAGGGAGAAAATGATGGAGATTGGAGGAGAAATAGGCAGGAAAGAAAGAAATTGAGGGGGAATAAGATGAAACTAGGGTTGGAAAACTTGCACAATTACAATCAATATTCAATTTGTCAAAGGTTTTCTTCTACAAGTGCATACTAAGCCTTTATATAGGATTTTACATAAAAACTTAGGATAGAAATGTAAATAACATAAAATATATAAACCTAATAGTAAATACTAAAAAATAAATCCCTAAATTCTAGCTTTACATAATAAAACATATAATTACATAAAATAATAAACTTCCACAAAATTATAAACTCATTCCTCATCATTCTCCCCTTGTTGGAAAAAACTGGACCTCGAGTTTTGTAATAAGAGGAGGTGAGGACCTCAGGAATAAAATCTTGCAATAAGATTAGGGGCAACAACACAAACTCAGAAAGAACTTTGTCAAGGACCATATGTTAGAAATTCCATGTGTGGGCTGCCATTAATTGTATGGTTTTGTTTTAATAATAAAACAGGCTTAAGGTTTGGTCCATTTGGGACATGCTGGTAAAAGCCCATTAGTTTATGTGATCATTTGGGATAGGGCTACTTATACTTCTTATCTGATTAGATGTGGATTGGCAGTAAGTGTGGGCTGAGTGACTTTAGGAGTCTTTAATGGGAGGACTCTTAGGGTTTTATCTGACATGAAATAGCTAGGTCCCCTCTCATCTCTATATATATGCATCTTGCCCCATTGAAAGATGCCATCAGAAAATACATAGAGTACGGAGAGGAAGACCTGGCTATGTGAAGTAATTATTAAGGCGTGCTTGGCTGAGATTCTAAATATCCGCTGCTATGGCTCAATTAAGTACGCAACCTTATTATTAAAGTGTTCTAAATTCATGTATGAGATCCTGTATAAAATTATAACACCATAAACATCAAGAACTACATTGGGATGAGAAAACCAATATGCTTAACCTCTTAAAGATAGGAAGGCTAGACAATCTGCTATGGAATGTCATCTACATGCTCTGAAACTCCATTGACAGGCTCATAAATGTCAAATAGTTCAATCATGTATGATACTATAATCTCATCATCCTGCTCAAAAATGTTGATGTGCTCAATTGTATTTGCAACTGAAACCTCATAATCCATCGTAAGTGAATCAAGAACATTATCAGCTTCATGATCATGGCTCTCATTATCATTAACTTCTTGTAATTGATTATCTATCTCAACCATAACTATCTCAGGTTCATCAAGGTCAGGACCTAACATTGCAAACACTTTACCTAGTGTAGCACTAAGCTCATCAAGTTTTTTGTTAGTATTTTCCATTTAAGTCTTTATAGGTTCAAGTTTAGGAGATTTAGATAACACTGAGGTTTAATGAGACTGGGTGTACTAGAGTGTGTAGTTTGGCTGGTCATAACTAAAATAATGAATCAATTCAGAAACAAGTTCAACCAAGCGATAACCATGTCCCTATTATTGTTAGTAAGGAATATATACAGTACTTGAGGGTGACACGTAAGGGTCTTAATGAGAAAAATACCTATGATCCACAAAGACATAGGATCAACACTCGAGATAAGACTTAGGTAACTCAATGACAATCAAAATCCTAGAAGTATAATTAGAAAATGTAATAGGAATATCTCTATGAATCTCAATTTGTTTAATTGTAGCCCCATCCCTATTTTTTGCGACTCTACGAAACTCAGTTTCAAAGTCGAGAATATAGACAAAATATGATCAGTATGCTCCCTACTGGTATATCTAAAAACGATGAATAAAAGCATGAATTCAACATATGATGCTAAGACATATGCATCTATAAACTAGGTATTTTTTTTTTCTTCTTTTCTTCTTTTCCTTTCCTTTTTTAAAAATGAAATTTAAGTATAGCAACTAGAGAAGCTAATAAAATTATAAAAAAAAAAATTATAAAATAAAGAAATAAATAGCTAAAATAAGAAGGTAGTACCAACTTTAGCATTTTGATGCAGAATTTTAGAGAACAAACCTTAAAATCAGAATCAAAAGGCCTAAAAACCTTGAAAACCGTTCCAACTTCTTTAAAAATCTATCTAAAAGAGCTGAATCAGATCGATTAAAGTTACTAAACTAGTCTGGTTAACACTACTGACATGGCACTGGTGGATTAGAAGATGGTGACATGTCGCTGAGGATTTGGAGGTGACATGTCGATGACATGTTTGGGTGACGTGGCATTGACGTAGAGCATTGGACACGTGGAGGCTAACGTGGATCATGTCACTGATGTGGCAAATGATGGGGCATTTACTAGTCAAGTTGAAGGATCAATGCGTGTGTGGCATATGGATCTTCAGCACTATCAAGCACGTCACACAATGTGGCACGTGTCAACTCCTAGGTTGTTTGTTGCCAGCGAAATTTTTCCAATGGATAGATTGGAGAGTTATGTTCTTATTAGTTATGTTGGTCAGAGTTTTTAGGCATTTTATGGTTGTGGGTTGAGGTTGTTTTGGTTGACAGTGGTGGTTAGCGGTGTTTTGGGGTGGTTGCCGTGATGAACTGGTTATGGTCTAGGTGGATCTAGGATCGAAAGGTCATTTCGATCATAATGGTGGCAGTTTTTAGAGAAAAGGTGGTTAATTACTATGTTTCATGGTGGTAGAGGGTGACAGATGGCGTTTTATAGTGGTTGAGAGTGGCAAACGGTAGTTTATGGTGGGGGAAGGCGTTGATGGTGGTTGAAATATGATTTTTGAGACTTTGTTAAAAAAATTTAGGATTTTTGACTCTAATATTGAGTTTGGTGTAAAACAAGGATGCTTTTAGGGAATCATGATAATTGAGTAGCATTAAATGCTTTTTAACTTTCTGAACTAATCCAGATTCATGAATGACTGATCACCTAATAACTCCCTCATTTATGAAATTTTACAAGTGTTTTGAAACCTTTGGTACATAAATGCCCTAGCTTAGCTTCTAATAAGTGAAAAAATGGTTTTTTTTATTTTTTATTTTTATTTTTTTATTTGTATAGAAAACTGGTTTTTAATTACTTCTTTATCAATCATAAAATTAGTAAACCCACCACTAATATCAATTACTAGAGCCAATTTTTCATAAATAATACATTAACAAAAATTGAAGCACACTAAGATATGCAAGTGGTTTAATGGATGTTTTAGGGGAAATTATGAAAATTAGAGAGAAAGTGAAGGAGATTGGAGAATGAATAGGTAGAAAAGCAAAGAGTTGAAAGGGAATGAGATGAAACTAGGGTTGGAAAACTTGCACTTTTATAATTAATATTCAATTTGTGAAAGGTTTTCTTTTACAAGTGCATACTATGCCTTTATATAGGCTTTACATAAAACCCTAGAAACGTAAATAACAAAAAAAAATAAAAACTTAATAGTACATACAATAAATAAATCCCTAAATTTTAGCTTTACATAATAAAATATATAATTACATAAAATTATAAACTTGTTTCCCATCACAAGTCTCACTTCTTCTTAACTCATAAAAGCATCAAATTCCATCTGATTCTTTTACTTGATACAATCTATGAATTCCCTTTCATTTTTAGTTTATGGTTTGAGAAGAGGGAAACAAAGAAAGTGAACATAGGAGAAAAAAAGTGTCATATTTGAGGAGAGTTGTGATGCATCAAGAATCAAAATTTAGTAATTTTAAATTTTTAAATCAAATTGCTAACATAACTATTTTTATGTTTGGATAAGGAGATTAAGATGAGTTTTTATTCACTTAAAAAAAGTAGATATTGCTTATCTCCATCAATATTACTAACTTTCATCCTAACATACACCACACCAAAATAGGTTCAAGTTATCAATATCTACATTTTTAAGTTGACAAAAATCCCAACTATATATATATATATATATAATTAATTTAACTTTAATTTAAAATTTTATGAACATATTTTTGATTCTCAATATAACTCTTCTTCCTACTCTCTTTAGTTTCTTTCTTTACTTAGAGTGATATTGTGAGATAAACTATTTCAAGGAGTAAGAGTCTTTTTTTTTTTTTTTTTTTCATATTGTTAAAATAAGGGATTTGGGAAACATATTGCCTATGTAGGGGAAAAGAAAAAGCGTGTGTTGAACTCCTGGTTTTTGTCCACCATGAAGCCCTTTGGCTCTTGCGATTAACCATGTCATGGCCACATTAAGCATGAAACCAGTGTTGAAGACCATTTATTTGCTGACACCAAAAACTCAATAAGAAACGAGTCTTCAACCCTTGTTTTTTGCATGACACCAGTGACTTTGCCTTTTGCAGTCCCCTTCTTTCCCCTTAGACTTTGTGCTCTAACTTCCCTCCTTCCTGTAAGTCCCATATCTCCCCAGCAAGTGCATTGTGCATTTGTTGCTCCCTTTCCTCTCATTCTCTTTCTTCTTTTCTTCTTTTCTTCTTTTCTCCTTGTTCTTTTCTCTAAGACCTCATTCCTAAAAACTCCACTCATTCCTCACAATTCTCAACATAACTTCACACCCTTTCTACCAAACCCTTCTGTCTCCTCTTCCTCATTCCATTTTCCCTAACCCACTAAATTTTCCTTAAATCCTTTTACACGAACTTTGTAAGTAACTCTTAAATTTATTTATAATTTATAATTATATCTTTTATCTTTTTTAAATTATGGATTACAAAGTTATTATTTATGGTTTAATATTTTAGACATAATTGAAAAAAAGATAATTTGTTATAATTATTTTTTATTAATGTTTTTAGGATAATTAGTGCGAATTAGTAGTTTTATAAAAATTAGTGAATTTGTTGATATAATGCATTTTATTATTGATAATACAGGATTATAGCAATTCAATAATATTACACTTGGCATGGTTAAAGTATAACCAACTGATTCGTATTATAACTACCACCATTATGTCTTATTAATATTATAATGGATGCCATTATCATTTATTATTATGTAAAGGACGTCATTATTATTGTAAAGATATAATTACTATTGCGATTAATACTACAAAATAAGCTCCTATATAAAAGGGCTTAAAACCCTAAAGGAAAGACAGGTTGTCTTCTAAAACCTTACTCTTTATAGCTTTTTAGCTTCTATAATCTGATTATATACTAACTTGATCATTTGAGTTTTCACAGGTCCAAAGGACCACCCATTTTCTAGGTTAGGTATATGAAGGACACCTCAGTTAGTCAAATCTGATTTTAACATTTGCACCGTCTGTAGAAAACTCATATGAGTGGGTTTCTGATCCCACATAACTATCAAAACAAAACAAAATTGAAAAGTCCCCACCTATCAAATTTTGGGCTCATCAATGTCAGTGTCATTCCAATAGTCCACCTACTTGAGCCACCACCTAAATGGATTTGGAATGCACTCACCCCCTCCCTATGGTCTATGACTTTCATTACATGTGCAACAGCCTTTTACTTAGTTTTTAACCAAAAGGCAATAACTTACTTTGCATGGCTATCTTCAATGGTTTATGATAAGAGAATTATGTTGACATTATTGCCTTTTTTGTGCATGTAGTAGATCGGAGTCATAACTTATGACTCATGAGCTAAAAGTAAATCAAATTCTTCAACTAAGCAATATAATAGCAGTCCAAAATCAACCTGTAGCATAATCAACTTCTTTCCAATCATGCTGCCACCACCCATGCCTCAATTCGATGATTTGCATGTTCTTATGCACTTTCACAGGCTGCAGATGGTGTTTGGCCAAGATATGAATGTATGAATTAGTCCTTAGGTACAATAAATAATAATAAATATAAAATATATGTTTTGTGCCTGGATTGATTCCCAGCACGTGAAATGGGCCTTAAGCCTATTGATTGGATCAATCATTTTGAGAATATATAATTGAATTTATTCAAATTCTTTTAGCTATTAAAGATAATAATCTTGTATTTGAAATAGATAGGAATGATTTATTTAGTAGTTATTATATAAACTTATACATTTTTCAATACTTTATCAATAAAAGATTTATTTATTAATGAAGAAACACAAATGGCAGATCGTCCAATTAAGCCATAATGTTCAAATTTGCCCTTATGCATGATTTTATTAGAAAAGTGTTCTCCTTAATTTCCCAAATTACATGCTTATTAAAGTATTTAACCAACATGGGGCATCAAGTATGGTGTAAAGGTGGCTATTTAGGAGAAATGAGGGCTTGGTCATTCTAAATGATTAGACTCAATTCAAAATGGTTACACTGCAAGTGCAATTCATATTTTGTGGAAATACGTGTCACAAAAATTTATTTGCCGAAATAGATTATTATTTATGATTTACGTGCCTAAATACATACTTTATAAAGAATTAGTATACTTTTGGACATGATTTCTCAAAGCTCCATTACATGCCCAATATTCTTGAAATTATATAATATTAATTTTTTTGTGCACATTATAATTTTGTTAGATTACATTAAATATATGTTTTATTTATGACTTGGTTAGATCATCTAACCATTTTATTATATTAGTCTATGACTTCATGACATGGTCTTACTATTATGAGTACCTCAAATCAATAGTAAATTTGATTACTTGAAATAATTTTGGAATGTTTGTTGACGGATAAATTGCTATTTTTACATCATAAAATAGTACTTGACAAGAATGACAAAAAAAAAAATTCAAAGGCATAGTCTCGAGCTCTAATTGAAACAACGAAAAGAATGATCTCTCATTATCTTCCTTACAACTCAACACAAAGAAATTAAAGCATACAGAGGTTAATTAACGACCATCAAAGAAAAATGTTTATTTCTCTACAGACAACTTAGTGTCAAATCTTAAAATTAAATGGTCATAATCTATGAATGGTAAACCAAGAGTTTATACAAGTTGTTTAAAATATTATTGATTATTATCTCCACCAATATATATTCTCACATTTATGGATCTAGCAAATTTTTATTAAGCTCGGCTTTTTAGCCATAATTATACATATATTTTAGGAAAATCTTTGTGGACAAAGCTACCAAAACAAGATAAGCTCATTGCATTCAACACGGAAGATGTTATCGCTCACCATTGTAAAAAATAACTTAAAAGAGCCCATATACAACTTTTTAGATAGTGACAATCCTTGACAAGAGTGGCACCCCAATATGTTCCCCCTGGCGATTATAAAGGTCTAGGCATAATAGTGGGATCCCGGGAGAGGCGTATGCAGCTTTTCAGCTCTCCCAGCTTATTAGCGGGCCCCTCAGATACTAAATCACTAAAGATATTGAATTTTCACTTGACTTGAAGAGAGAACCTGAGGAGATGACACACGGCTAAAATGCTTATAGTTACACTTGAGGTGGGCAGCACAGGCTAAAAAGCCAGTGCTGAGACAAAGCACCCAAACAAATCAAAGTGGCAACAAAGTTAAAACATCAGCAAAACAAGCTTGAGCTTTCACTCATATTTCTCAAAGCAAGGTATGCTGTTTACTTAAGTACAATTTAATATAATTGCATATTAGTCCCCATCGATAAACAAAAATTAAACATAAACTGCTATCATAACAAGTCCAAACTTCTCAGTTCAGGAGGAAAAATGTGGGAATAATAAGGTAAAGTGAAGTGGGGTAAATTATAAAGTGGAATACAGTATGGCATCAAGACCAGTGATAAAAATATCACACCATTAGTGCATTATATCAATGATGATAGTACCAAAATTTCGCATAAAAAGTGCACCGTGCAAATGGAAAACGTGACCTAGTTATATGTTCTATAGAATCTAGTTCAAGTCCTTACGCTCCTTAAACTCGTTTTTAATGGACTAGTGATAATGCAGGATTATACCAATCCAATAATATTACATGTGGAAACAAATTTAATAATATTACATGGGCATGGTTAAAGTATAACAGATAAATCTGAATTGTTACTGCCACCATTAATTCGTATTAATATTATAACGGATGCCATTATCATCTATTATTATATAATAGACATCATTATTATTGTAACAGACTTCATTATTACTGCGATTAATACTTTAACATAAGCTCCTATATAAAAAGCTCAAAACCCAAAGGAAAGACAAGTTGTCTTCTGAAAACTTACTCTTTATAACTTTTCAGCTTCTATACTCTGATTAGATACTAATTTGATCATTGAAGTGTTTATAGGTCCAAAGGACAGTCCACTTTGCAGGTCATGTACGTGGATGACACCTCAGTTGGTTAAATCTAATTTTAACAATTATAACTAACATTTTTTTTGAATTTTAGATATATTATATTTAGTGGTTATCTTGAAATTATGCATTTAATATAATTAGTGGTTTTGTTAGATTTAGAGAGTTTAGAATAATTAGCAACTTAGTTGAAATTATATATATTGTTATAATTTATTATTGGGTTTGTCTATTTTGTGTCCATTGCGCACATAATAGTATGCCTACGTAAACACTTTCACGTACTTTTCATTTTAAACAAATAAATAATATCCCTTTATATGCATATTATCTTGTGTCAAGTGAGCACAGAGATAAATCCTATATTATTAGTAGTAATTTTATAAGTATGTAGTTTTTAAAATATTACAATAATAGTGTATTTACAATAATTACAGATTTTATGATATTTATTGTAATTAGTATCTTTAAGGTGTTTGTGGATTTTAGGATAATTACCCCTTTTATGAAAATAAAAGTCTCAAGATAATAATGATAATTAATATAATTAAAGGTAATTATGGTTTTTATGATAATTAACGGTTTTATTAAAATATAGGTTTTAAGATAGTTACGGTGATTAGGGATTTTATAATAATTTATGTAAGTAGTATTTTTAAGGTAATTAGTGATTTTATGATAATTAGTGGAGTTAAGTATCGTCTGACGGCATCAACTTATAGATAATTCTCAAAATAGACACTTTTATATATATATATATTTATTTATTTATTGTTTGAGATGCTCATTTATATTTTTTAATATCATTTGAGGCACTCTGTCAAAATTAATGAATTTAGTCACTAGAAATTGGTGACATGTCAATTTTATTTGCACATAATTTTTTTTTCTTAATCTATTTTTTAATGTATTTTCCAGCATTTATATGATTATTTTACTAATTAAAAGTGTAAGATAAATATTAAATAGTATCAACTAAAATGACATTTTATTTTCTTTTGTCTTTTCATGTACATTTATTTTTATCATTACCTACTATTAGACAAAACTTACGAATTTTGTGAAAAATTAAAAAAAATTTATATATTCATAAAAAATTTATTTCATGGTGAATAACATCAATGACATGATTTTTTTTCCTTTTTTTTATTTTTATTTTTTATTTTTTTGATGTTATTCACCATGAAATAAAATTTTATGAAATAACTAGAAAATGTTAATAAATAAAACTATATATAGAAGACAAAGAAAAAAAATATTATGATGTGTAAAAAAAATTGATATATCACCATTTTTTGGTGACTATACTCATAGTTTTTGGTGGAGTGCCTCGAACATAAAAAAGAAGAAGAAGTGCCTACTTTGAGAATGATCTCTAAGTTGAGGTTCTCAATCGATATTTTATTCTAATCAGTGCAAATTAGTATTTTATAATAATTAGTAATTTTAAGGTAATTAGTGATTTTATAAAAATATGTATTTTTATGATAATTAGTGTCTTGATGGTGCTCATTAAAGGTGATTAGGGATTTTAGATAATTAATGGTTTTATTAAAATATAGGTTTTAAGATAATTACAATGAGTAGGGATTATATACATGATAATTAATGTATTTAGTATTTTTAAGGCACTTAATTTTGATGGTTTTTTTGGTTAAAATTAGGAGTTTTATTTGTAATTTTAGTTTATATGAAATATATGGGTTTCGTGATAAGTGCATACGTGTACCAATGAGGTTGAAGTATGTTTCATTTCATGCTTGTTTGTGTAAAGCCTTACATTGTTAATAGAAGAATGGAGCACCTAACCATTATTTGCCGATATCCTAGTGTCTTGAACAATTCGATCCAGTACAATACAATCTAGTCAAAGTAAAGGATGATGTTGATTTGTCTGCCATGTTAGGACATGCTAATTTACAAGGCCCTGGGTTCTCCTTAAAGCTTTATTTGAAGAAAAACACACTTTAGAATGTCATGACCTTTCATTCTTGGGCATGCAAGTTTAAATCAATTCTAGATGTGTATGGGATGGAAACTAGAGTCTAGGAAACCCAATCAACAATGGTTGATAGTTGGCCGCATTGGCCACTTCAATTGAATTAGGAGGATTTTTCACAGTCTCTTGTCGTAGAAAAGGCATTACCATCTTATATGTCTTCTTGTTTGATGATTTACTTAGAAGCGTCTGGTTTTGATGATTCTTTTGGCATTACAGTTGTATAGAATAATAGCGATAGAGATGACATTGATTTTGACATTGATTTCGATGATAATATGTTGTTGAGTTTGTTGAAGAAAATTTATGGAGTTCCTTCTATATGAATGCTAATATGAGGGCATGTACAACTAACAATGACAATGTGCCTAGCAATAGCATAAAGACATTCACAATGGACAACTATTCAACATGAAAGTTGAGCTGAAACATACTGTAAAATACTCATATATAAAGAACCATATGACTTTCATAGTCGTTAAGTCCAAACAAGATATATAGGATCTCAGATGCAAGGTCCACGAACAAGGATGCAAGTGGAGGTCGCGAGCATATCTTAGTAAAAGAGATGACAAATTTTAGATAGTGAAGTTAGATGTAGCTCACTTATGCATTTATAGTAGAGTTTCAATTGATCACTACAATCTTGATAAAGGGATAACGCAAAATATTTAAAAATACAATCAATGAAGGCCCTGATATTACTGAATATATGTTGCGTCAGATAATAAAAGATCACTTGTTTTATGAACCTAATATGCATAAAATATGGGCTACAAAAAGAAAAGCGGTAAAACTAGTATTTAATTCATGGAAGAAATCTTACAATGAGCTTCTTATGGTTTTTAATGTAATTCATGGCACCAATCTCGACACATGTTTCGAATGGAAGACACACCTACTTTATAATCTTGGGTTATCGGGTATTCTGGGCATTTGGCCTATCTATCTCAACTTTCCGCATTGCAGACTAGTTATTCAGATTGATGACATGTTCTTATATGGAAAGTATATTAGGAAACTGGTAGTTGCATGCAGGATGATGGTGCCAAACATTTGATGCCACTTGCATTTGCAGTTATGGAAGAGGAGACTAAGGATAACTGGTCATGATTCCTTCATTTGCATGTAACACAGAGAGAGGGGTATTTGTGTAATACCTAATCACCATGCTTGGAAAATTGCTGCTATGCAAAATCCATTGGCTGGCTGGAATGAACCCTGTGCTTATCACCATTACTTTATTATGCATGGAGCAAGTAACTTAAATAAGGCTACAAAAAATATTGCAACAAAAAAGCTTGTGGAAAAACCTAGTCATTAATTTTAAAAGTGCAATTTTGATAATTATATGAAAAATTTGGGGAATTTGGACCCTGAATATGTGGATTGGTTTAATGACATCCTAGTTGAGAAGTGAGCGTTGGCACATGATGGATATTACAACTTTAGGTTCATGACCACCAATATTAGGAAATGCTTCAACAATGTATAAAAAGGATCACGTCAACTCCCGATAACTGTGCTGGTACGCATAACATTTTATCTGTGTCCGCTAATATTCCCATGAAGGCTAATGGTCAGATGCATACGGGCAATGTGTACATGAAGGATGTACATGTCAAACTCCAAACCTGGGCAAATAGAGCAAGCATACACCAACTTACAAGGTTTGATAATAGTAGGGGTTGGTTGAAATTGTCACGCAATATTGTGGCTAGCAAAATCAGAAGGGCAACAATTGGAAAACTATGTTCTTAAATAACAAATCTTGTGAATGGAATAAGTTCCAGTCTTACATGATACTTTGCTCTCATGCGATAGTAGCTTGTACACAGTTGCACATAGACACTGAAGGTATGTCGGAAAGTGGTCTACGTTGCAGCATCAAGAACTACTATACACTCTAAAATTTAGGCTCATAGTGCATGATGATTATTGGTCAGAATATAGTTTTCCCCGCATATTTGCTAACAACATTCATAATGAGATGGACATTAGAGAGAACACTAGGAAACAAAGGTGTGTTCTAATTGTAGGTAGGAGGGCTACAATCGTAAAATTTGTCGTAATAATGTCCACTGATAAACCCCATTTTCCCCTATCGCATTCTTTTACTTGGTATAAGGGGAAGAGTTTTCCTTATTTAAGCGTTATTGTAGATGTTCTATTATTCAATGTAAAGGAAAGAATCTTTTCTATTTATATTTTAATTTAGTGTTGGCTCACATTATTGTTGGCTTATAAATTAGATGTTTAATTTGCTTTCAATTTTTGATGTTATGGGATCTAGTTTTTATATCCCCTCATACTTTTTATTAAATTAATATATGGGTAGAGGTCTGCCAAATCCCCCCTCCCCCTTTTCAAGGTGGAATTTTTAAATTATTTTTTTTTTTTTACTAAGTGGTTCACTATGATATGAAATTATAAATTTATACGACTAGAATTTATGTTATATGATTGTTTGTTTATAATATCAATTATTATATTCAGCATTTGATCACTTTATTAATTTTTGTATATGTATATTAGTAATTTTGTAAGATTATTTTTTTATTATGCAGATTAATGGATCCCAACTCTAACAGATCGTTCTGTCCAATATCTTCATTATGATCATCATTTCATTTTGTTAGTGTATTCAATGCACAATAGATATGTTAATAACCTTGTTGACTAACTTAAATTTATAAATTTCATTTCGTAATAGAAATAATTTTGACTATGACTTTTTATAATTTTAAGACGTCACTGTTTTGAAATTTTGACCAAGAGAGGCAAGTTGGCGTTTGAGCATCATATGGTTGATGATAGTACTGTTAGATATGTATACGATGCTGGTTTTTATAGGGTCATAAAGATGGATTCATTAAACTAAACTAGCATTTAGTAATGACGTTAGTTGAGAGTTGATAGGTAGGGAGAAGAGACCAATAAATTTCATCTACTTTAAGAAGAGATCATGATCACTTTAGAGGATGTAAATAATCTTTTTGGTGTGCTAGTGGACGAAGTTATTGTCTCATATATTATTGGAGGTAATGTCATGATTGATTACGAGAGACTATTGTGGATTATGCCACATGCACGCACATATATATTACAACTTATTTGTGGATTTTTACTTTCCAATAAGTCTCAGTCGCATGTGCATCATTTTCTTTATCTCTTCTAGAGGATTTTCGGCTTGGTGGTCGTTATAGCTAGGGCAATGCTACACCACCTTGGTTATATAGAAAGATCTGTTGTACTAGTCCCACCATTATACAAGAAATGATGGCTCATTGATCTTATTACAAATATAAGTATATGATAGACTACCATTATTGTGCCAAAGAGGACTACATATGATGTTTAGGATCCGACTTATCCATTAGGTCTGGCTTACATTTATTTATTCCTTCAAGCATTTACTTATTATGTGATCAATTCGCTCATTGGTAATTGATTAACTAAATACTTACAGGTGGAGAGGCGATTTTTGTGTCATAAAAGTTAGCACATATCTCATAATTTGGTATAGATATAAGTTTGATGGGATGTTACTAGAGTATGTAACTAGGAATTCATATTATATCCATGTTGTGTATTGGGATACTCTATTTACTAAAACTATAATGTTCATATTTTTACCATACATTGATGAAGTTACTACAGTCTAACCTGATTATTATTTCAATCTATGTTAGATATGGGGCACCATTGTTCAGTTAATTTGTTTCCATATTGTCGAGTTTCACAGGTGGCTAGAGTCTTACGTCAATTTAGTTATCTACAGACTATATCGTTTAACTTAGAGTGATGTCACTTTGCACATGATTGAACTTATGGGATAGGGTTGACGTACTTCTATACACTACATGATCGCTTAATCGAGATATGAAGTATACAAGGGGATTTTATTATGGCAGGGCACTCTTCATATTGTCATCTTGGTCATATATTGGTGTTACATACAATGGTATTGGGAGATTAGTAGTAAGTTTTTGACACCACATGTTTTTTTCCATGGGTATTCTACTTGTTCTGAAGATTCCCCAGGGACTACATCATCTTGTAGTCACTGACGTACCAAGATTGATGTACTGACTATCATCTTTACATGGGCATTTTGATGCTGGTACTACTTTATCATCAACACACATTCCATGTCCACCATATATTTTATCTTTACTATGTATTCTATCTCCACTTACAGCAATCACTTCTGATCTATATTGCTCATCTATGTTAGATTTTGCATCACCATCCCTTGATATATATGACTCGCTTATCATGCATATGTCTTCGTTCTAAAAGGGTAGTACACCAGGTTCATATGACACTGGTAAGAATACTATGACATAGTTACATATGGCCATCAATAGTAGCCAGGTGGAAGCTTCAACACAAATATATTTAGAGCACATGCAAGATAGTGATTCTAGTGATGATGAAATGGTCACTGGAGACACTAGTGATAGAGGCGAGAATATGTCACAGGTCACACAACAAAGTAAGTGGCGTGATGTAATTCCTAAGAAGAATTTGTCTGGTAATAGGAGACACCCTCCTTGTGGTATTCATTGAATGTATACTTTTATACACTAGTTTTTTGACATTCTATAAGACATTTTATTTTGTATTGTTTTATATACTCATTGATTGTATATTCTCTTTATTTTTATATTGGTATAGTTTGATGTTTCTAGTCGATCACATGAAAATAATATAACATATTAACAACTAGTTGGGGTTAGGGTTACTGATGGATTTTTTATTTATTTATTGATTTCGTGTGTTAAAGCCATAAAGAATTCTTGTACTATGTTTGTGGGATAAAAACTTCTGCTTGTGGGCCAGTGAAGTCATAGACTATGATTTGGCTACTAGTCTAGTGTTTCTTTGTCCATTGATAGAATAATTGTTAGGTCTATCACAAATTATAGACATATTGGTTTATTGTTGAAGTGACTATGCAGTCACGCATTTTTGTACAAAGCATTTCAACTTTATAGAACATGCTGAAATGACTTGACATTTTCTTATGTAAGCTTTCATGATTTCAATACATATTGAAGTGATAAATTCCCATTTTCTATTCATTGTTCTAAATATGTCGGCCAAATTATGCTTGTTAGGATACAATGAATTCCAACGATGCCCCATTGAAGTGAAAAGTTCATATATAGTGGATACTCATTGCTTAACCAATTTATTAGGATATTAATAATCTAGAAGTTTTATTCTTCACATAACATAAATGAATGAGAAATTTATAACCACTTTGCATTTCAGAATAATTGAAGAGAAGGTTAAAAAATAATTAATGGATTGAAATTATAATACTAGTTTTGAAACAATCATTGGAATGCTGAAACAATAATTGCAACTTTAAAACAATAATTTCAATGTTCAAAAAATAATTTTAGTGTTCAAACAATAATTCTAGCCACCAAAACAAATTAACCTTAAAAAAACCTATTATAAAAAATTATTATGAATCAAACTTAAAAAACTAAACTACCAACTTAAAAAAATTAACCTAAAAAAAAAAAAAATCCTAAAATAAGATTGACCAAAAAAAAAAAAAAAAAAACTAACCATAAAAGTTATTATGAATCAAATAAAAACGACTAAACTACTAACATATAAAAATTCACCTAAACAATAGCCCTAAAAAAATTAAATTAAAAAAAAAAAAAAGGCAAAACATGTCATTTGGGGAAGAAGGACAACAGAGTCCCGTGAGGTGTCAGGAAAAGAAACGGGTCTTCAAGACCCTTGCTGAGACACACAATCGAATCTTCAAGACCTAGTTTTTGGTGTAATCAAGAAATGGGTCTTCAACTCCCATTTCTTGATTGACGTGGCCAATAGAGAAATAGAGAATTTCTTTGTATATGTCATGATAGACAAAAACCGGATCTTCAACTCCCGATTTTAGCTTTTCCCCTATATCCATAATATGTTTTTGAATTCTTGAATTTTGACAATATATTTTTTTCATGCCCTTCAAGTAGTTTTTCCTGACTTTGTCTAACTCTTTCATCTCTCTCACCTCAAAACTAGACTCTACCATTCTATGGCCATGCCTCTCTTTTCACATGATCACCATGAACAAGAATTGATTCCCAAAAAAAAAAAAAAAAAAAAAAGATTCTGGTGATGAAAATTCTATTATTTGAAATCTAATTCTTATTTTTCACATTAGCATGATGCTAATCTAAACTAAACATGATGGTTAAAATGTAACGGCTATTATAATTATGCTACTTTCTTCATTATACAAACCATTAGAGATGAAGAAGAAAGATCTCTCTTGAGGAGAAAGTAATATCTATTGGAAGTAAAAGCCTGACATTCTTACTTTTTAACTTCAATTATATATATGTTCTTCAATTCAATTTAAGTTTTATAAAAGAAGATAGAAAATAAACATTGATAATGTACACTTACATGGTATAAGTTAGGATTCTTCATTTATATATATATATAGATATACATGATATAATTTCTTTATAAGTTTATTAAAAATAGAGCTCAAGCACATCAAGGTAGCAAGTAATTTCAAAATAGTTTAGAATTTAGATTATCCCAAATACTAATAGTAACTAATTTTACACATCAAATACTTACAAACTCGTAGTCTTGTCTTCTAGGAAAATGCACAACCCAAGATTAAATTTTGATATGTTAATCACCAAATAGTATACTTCCTGATCTTTCTATTTCTTATTAATAGCAATCTTGTTCTCTAACGCCTTCCCAACATTGACGTCTCCTTAAAAGTTATAGTATGTCACAAAACCTTGCACTTTCAGTTTCATCTCTATTTTTGAAGATTAGAAATTTATTTTAATTAACACATTATAAAATGACAATGACAAAATGTCTAACCAAGAAAACAATATGCATACAACTAAAACATAACTTTCTCTATCTTAATAGAAAACAAGTTAAAAACATATTTCCCATTTCACATTTACCATTTCCTTCTTTTACATAGACCCACAATCATGTTAGCTAACTTCATCAATTGGTGGAGATTTTAATTAATAGAAAAAGTGTGTAATTTTGCAAGTTATATTAACACATTTTATGTTCCTTTCTTTCATGCTTTTTTCTTGTTTATCTTCTAGCTATTAATTTGTTCTTGTCTTAATTTTTCATTCTAGTTTCCTTGGTAGTCAACTTGTTACTATTCGTGGACTTTCGGGTAAGACCTCAAATCCGTTATATATTATCTAATTTGTCTTTAGTTGTTCACAATTATTAGTTTAAATTTTTATGACAAGTTTAATTATTCGATTTTATTTTCTATTAACTATTTTCTTGTTAAATTTAATTGAAATAAATAACTTAGTTAGAAGTAAAGGTTGAATGAAAGATTTTCTCTTTTTATATTCTACTCTTCTAAAGAAGTAAATCATGTAAAGTTATTATAAAATAATTTCAATGAGAATGATTGTTAATTGGGAATTTATTTATTTATTTATTATTATTATTTTCATTAGTTAAATATTTTATTGGATTTATTAATTTTCTTTAATCAATAGTTGAGTTAAAGATTTGATTGTTATGAAACTAGTCATTTTTAATTGTTATGTTAATTTTAGAGCTCACTAGAATAGATTCTAGTAAATTCTACCCATTTGGGATTTGGGTGACATTAAATTATTTTTCTTTTTCCTTGAACTTTGGTTGATGTTGATTGTAAATATAATTAGTTTGGGTTTTGGACTTGAGGGAACTCATTGCTTCTAATCATTGGTTATTCAGTTTGACTCCAAGATTCTAATTGTATCGTAATTTGAAATTGTTTTAGGTTTGTTGGAGACTACTACACCTTCCATTTGGTGACTTTATGTTCCCGACATTCTTGAAAGCTTCTTTTATACTATGAGTGTAGTTCTTAGTGTAGTGTTTTCATTGTACTCACTTTATGCATCACTACAATTCAATTCAAAAACTACTTTTTGTACAAACTTGTTTTACTTAAACTTGACTTTTGATCTTTCAAACTAGTTTTCAAGTAAATGATTTTTAAAGCTTATTTGAACAATCAAACATTTTAAAGATCTATTTTGGATCACTTATGCATACATGAATATCATTATTAGTTACTTTACAATCTTAAACATACTCATCGGGGAACAAACACTTTAAAATTTCATAATCTCTTATTTGATAAATGTCATTGGACATATGCTTTAAATAGATTTGAAATTAATATTGTCACTTGGAATGAAAGTTGATTTATGTTAATTTGATTATTGGTGTACAACCGTATTTAGCTTTGGATTTGATAGATTTTTTAGTTTAGTAAGTAAATATCAGAATGTTTGTTATTTGGATAATGATGTTGGAAGATGCTTCCATTAATTTTCTTAGTTTTCATCTTGGCATAACATTGTTATTCAAGTATTTTTCTTTCGAATTGCTTAATGGAATAATAATTGCAGAACGCCATAGCTAACAAGATATAGTTAGCATATGTGCACATAGTATATTTTTCAAATATGGTACCTAGTTAGAGAGGGATGCCCTAACCCCGTGATTAGCCCAACATACGTGATAATGAGTTTGATACCCTACTTAGTGATTGACACTAATTCATTATAACCTACGGGTTCAATGGTTTGAATTAGAATTGATGGATTTGACACCCTAGCTAGCGGGGGTTTGTCGTTGATTCGTTATACTCTATGGGTATAGCGGTTTGATAGTTTTGACAATGTACAATGCCTACAACTTCTTTTTGTAAAATAGTTATGACAAATGGGTTATTTACTTTGTTTTAAGATTTTAGTTATAACTCTTTCACCAAATGGTTGTTAACAATGGTTTATTGCTTATATTTTCCACTGTATTATTGTATCTTTATGTAAACTAATTATTTGTAAATCATTCATGCATTAGCTTGTTTCCCTGCCTACTATATTATGTACTATCAAGTCATGGAGTCTTTGTGACTCACCCTTGTTAGTTTATGTTTTTGTTTTCAGATATCTGATCTTGAAATTGAATTTAGGTTCAGGACAAGGTGTCCATGTGAAGTTTCTTTTTGGTATGCTTATCCTTTGTTTTGGCATGGGCCTAGTAGCATTTTTTTTCTTTTGTACTTAGATGTTTGTATCTCTGTATTTGTATTTAGACTTCACTAAAAGTTTATTCTGGGATTTGCTTCTATTTAGATATATGCTTTCAATCATAGATGACCATTTGTGTATTATGATGTTATTTTATAAAGTATACAAACTTTTAATTGTTTCGATTTTAAATAGACTATTGCAGTTTTATTTCATTTTTGAGAACCTTTATAGGCTTATTTGTGTCATGGTGGCTTATGTTCACCTTGATCCATTTGCTAGTCATGGCCTTAATGTCATGACAAAGTTGGTATCAGAGCACTAGGTTTCATTTTTGGTTGTCAGTGGAGCTTAGGATTCATATTCGTTCTTCGAGTCATCATTGTTATTCGTGCTATTCTTGTTCGCTTTTTACTATTCTAAGAAATGAGTTCTTGGGATTTGTTAGGTGATTGATGAATTGTTTACTTTGTTTGACTTTGGTGCTTCGGTGACGATGGCACCTTGGACTCATAAGATGGCTTTAAGTGAAAGAGGCTAGAAGGTTAGTGATGGAGCCTGCATTCCACCTATTGTGGTACTTAGAACGAGAAAGCGTAGTGCCTAGTGGAGGATACGGTAGAGGCATGTCTGGGAGAGGACATACCTAAGTTGTTGAGGCACATGATGAAACTGTTATTCCACATCAAGAGGTTCCACTAGCTCAGTTGCTACTGCCGTGGAGTGATGTTTGCCTTGAGAGTTTCTTGAAAGTTAAAGCTCTATCTTTTTCTGATTCTGGTAAAGCTGAGGATCTACAATTATTTACTAAGGAGGTCAAGAGGAGGTTGAGAGTGATTCGTTATCAAGATGACAGTGCCGTTAAGGTATCCTCTGGTTGTGTCTACACCTGTGGGGGAAATCTGTAGATGGAGAATTGGTGTTTAGAGATTGTGTTATTTATATAGGCGATTGTAAGTTGTCTATAGACTTAATCCAGCTTCTTAATCCAGCTTGCTATGTTGGATTTTGATGTGATAATATGTATAGATTAGTTGGCCTCTAACCATGCCATAGTTGAATGTTTTGAGAAGGCCATTACCTTTAAGATTTTGGGGGAGTTTAAATTCCAATTCTGATGTTATCAAAGTGTGGCCCCACATAACATGATATTCGCCATTGATGCGAGGTAGATAATGCAAAAGGGGTGTAATCCATACTTAGCTTTCATGAGAGATACGGAAGGTACAAGGCCTAGTTTGGAACAAGTTCGAGTTGTGAGGGTTTCTAGATGTGTTTCTTGATGAGTTACCAGGTTTACCTCTTGATTAGGATATTTAGTTTTATATCAACTTATATCTTGGTACTAGTCCAATTTCCATAACCCCTTACTGTAAGGCTCTTGCATAGCTTAAGGAGTTGAAAGAGTAGTTGCCAAATTTGCTTGACAAGGGTTTCATCTAATTGAGCACTTCACCTTGGGGTGCATTAGTGTTGTTTGTTTGGAAAAATGATGGTTCTATGCGGCTATACATAGATTATTGGCAACTTAACAAGATGATAGTTTGCAATAAATACCCTATTTCTTGGATTGATGACTAATTTGATCAACTTTAGGGAGCAGAGTGCTTCTCCAAGATTGACTTAAGGTTAGGCTACCATCAACTAAAGATAAAGTGAGAGGATATTCCAAAGACAGTTTTCAAGACTCGGTATGGGCATTGCGAATTCTTAGTGATGTCTTTTAGACTCACAAACGCAACTGCAGTGTTTATGAACCTGACGAACCCTGTGTTCAAACCATTCTTGGATAGGTTTGTAATTGTTTTCATAGACAACGTCTAAGTTTATTCTAAGAGTGAGGAGGAACATGAGTAGCATCTTAGATTAGTTTTGCAAACCCTACGAGAGCACCTGTTGTACGTTAAATTCTTGAAATGTGAATTTTTGTTAAACAAAGTGGCTTTCTTGGGTCACATAGTGTCTAAAGATAGGATTCAGGTAAATCTGAAGAAGGTCAAAATAGTTGAGAGTTGGCCAAGTTCGACATCAATTATAAAGATTTGCAGCTTTCTTGGGTTAGCAGGCTATTATCGTCGCTTTGTTAAGGACTTCTCACAGGTTGCAGCTCCTTTGACTTGGTTGACTCAGAAAAATGTGAAGTATCAGTGGACTAACGCTTGTGTGGAAAGTTTTCAGAAGCTCAAAACCTATTTTACTATAGCTCCAGTGTTAGCCTTTCCTTCAAGATCAGGCCGTTACGCGGTGTACTATGATGCTTTTAGAATTGGATTTGTCTGTGTTGATACAACATGGTAAGGTGATTGCTTAAGCTTCTAAGCAGTTGAAGCAGCATGAGCAGAATTACAAAAACATGATATGGAAATGGTTGCAGTTGTCTTGGCTTTGAAGATTTGGCGACATTACTTATTTAGGGTGAAACATGTAAGATCTATACTAACCACAAGAGTTTGAATTATATCTTCCACCAGCAAGATCTAAACCTTTGGCAGAGACGTTTGATGGAGTTATTGAAGGACTATGACTGCACTATATTGTATCATCTCAAAAAGGCAAATGTAATTGCAGATGCTTTTAGTAGGAAGTCTTCGGGTATCTTGGCATACATAGCAAGGATTAGAAGACCTTTAATTGCAAAGATGCATAAGTTGCTGGATGACAAGGTTTAGTTTGAGATCAATGAGTCAAGAGTGTTCTTGGCTCAAATATATGCAAAGCTGGTTCTTCTTAAGCAGATTTGGGAAGCTCAAAATCAGGATCCTTGTTTGGTTACACTTTGGAAGAGTGTTGTTTAGGGATAGAGCAGTGAGTTTGTCATTAATGCAGATAGTATCCTTCTGTTCCTAAGTGTATGTACTAGATGTGGGTGTTCATCATAGGGATGTTCTTGAGGAAGCATATTAGTTAGCTTATGTCATTCATCCCGGTTCCACCAAGATGTATCATGACTTATGAGAAACTTATTGGTAGGATAGTTTGAAGAGGTAGTGGATTTCATATCTAGATGCCTTACCTGTCCGTAGCAGTTTTTAGATGTTCCTGAGTGGAAGTGGGAGCTTATTAATGTAGACTTTGTGGTTGGTTCACCTCGTAGCTTCAAGGAATTCTATTATGTTTGGGTAATAGTTGACCAGTTGACAAAGTTAGTGTACTTCATTCTCGTGAAGAAGACTTACAACGTCGCGCAACTAGCTCAAATTTATATTCACATGATTGTTATGCTTCACGGTGTTCTTGTTTTTATAGTGTCTGATCATGGTACTTAGTTCACATCTTGAATTTGGGGAACATTACAAGAAGTGATAGGTACAAAGTTGCATTTTAGCATTGTTTTCATCCACAAACAGATGGTCAATCAGAACGGACTATTTATACATTGGAAGACATACTTCGTGGTTATGTCATGGACTTAGTGCAGACTGGAGTCACCACATATTGTTAGTAGAGTTTGCTTACAACAACAGCAATCAGGCCAGTATTCAGATGGTACTTTTCAAGGCTCTTTATGGGTGGAGGTGTAGGTCACCCGTTTGTTAGTTCAAGGTTGGTGGGATAAGGCTTTTAGGCCCCGGGATTGTGCAAGAGACTACTGAGAAAGTTTCTTTCATTTGAAAGTGTATTCTTGCAGCCCAAAGTAGGCATAAGGCCAATGCAGACAACCATCGTCGTGACTTGGATTTTTTTATTGGTGATCATGTGTTCCTTCTTGTGTCACTGACTAAGGCTGTAATGCAATTTGAAAAGAAAGAGAAGATAATCCTGAGGTACATCTGTCCTTTTAAGATTCTTGCTCATGTTGGTACAGTTGCTTATTGTTTAGCCCTTCCACAGGATCTAGTAAGAGTTCACCCAGTGTTTCATGTATTTATTCTTCGTAAATACTTGCCAGATCTGTCTCATGTGTTAGAGTTGCAAGCCATTCAGTTGAAAGATGATATGACTTACGAGGAGAAGCCTATCGCTACTCTTGGCTAACAAGTGAAGAAGCTCTACACGAAGGAAATAACATTGGTAAAGGTATTGTGGTCTAACCACACACAAGAGAAGGCGTCTTGGGAAGCGGAAGCCAAGATGCTGGAGAAATACCCTCATTTGTTTGTTGAGTGAGGTACCTTACTAGTTGCAAGTTGTTATATACTTGCTTGGTTGATTTTGGTTGAATGATTTCTTTTCCTGTTTGTGAGTTGTTTTAAATTTGGGGACGAATTTTCTTAAGGGAGTAGAATATGATAACTTGTAACTTCATGTGTCTAAATAATGAGTCTAGGTCTTGTGGTGGGACCATAAGCCCACTAGGATAATCTTAGTAAGCTCCAAAATATATTTAGTTATTTGAAGTTAAAGAAATTACTATTATTTTTATTATTTACCCAAGGTATTCATTATGGACATAATAATTATTTTCATGTATACAAGTTTTTAGTTATTGAAGGACTTAATGGAAAATATTTACTTACTTTTGATATTTCTTATAAAATTATAAAAAAGAAAATTAATAGGTCTCTTTTATAATTTCAAATGTTGTAAAAATATCTTGTATCCTTAACAAACCAAAACTTGACAAGTGTTCTTATATTGGACTCCACTTTTTACTTTGACCAAGACTTATCTCACTTTAGTAATCTTCCTATCTTCTTCTCTCACTGTACAATCTCGGTAAAGAGAACCAAAACCCCTACCTATCTATACATTGATTTTATCTAGTGGGTTAATATATGTGGTAATGAGTTTGATACCCGAGTTAGTGGGGGTTTGGCACTGACTCATTGTAACCTACAAGTTTAACAATTTACATTGGAATTGATGAATTTGACACCCTAGTTAATGAGGGTTTGGCACTGACTCGTTGTACTTTATTGGTATAGCGGTTTGATAGTTCTGGCAATGTATAATGCCTATAGGTTCTTTTTGTAAAATTGTTGTGACAAATGGGTTATTTATTTTTTTTTTAAAGATTTCAGTTATAATTTTTTCACCAAATGGTTGTTGACAATAGTTTATTACTTACATTTTCAAATGCATCATTGTATCTTTTTGTAAACTAATTATTGGTAAATCATTCATGCTTTGGCTTGTTTCCTCGATTGCTATACTATGTGTTATCTACTCATGTAGTCTTTATGATTCACCCTCATTAGTTGATGTTTTTGTTTTTAGATAGCTAATCTTGAAATCGAGTTTCGATATAGAAGGAGGTGTCTGTGTGAAGTTTCCTTTTGTTATGTCCAGACTTTGTTTTGGCATGGGCCTAGTAGCATTTTTTTTTCTTTTGAATCTAGATGTTTATATCTCTGTATTTGTATTTAGACTCCTTTTGCATTTTTTTCTTTTATATTTAGCATTTTTTTTCTTTTGGCTTGTTTCCCTGCTTGCTATACTATGTACTATCTACTCATGTAGTCTTTATGATTCACCCTCATTAGTTGATGTTTTTGTTTTTAGATAGCTAATCTTGAAATCGGGATTCGGTATAAGAGAAGGTGTACGTGTAAAGTTTCCTTTTGGTATGTCCAGACTTTGTTTTGGCATGGGCCTATTAGCATTTTTTTTTTCTTTTGAATCTTATTATGGGATTTACTTCTATTTAGATATATGCTTTCGGTCATGAATGACCATTTGTGTATTATGATATTGTTCTATTAGGTTTTTCTATTAGGTTTACAACCTTTGATTGTCTGAGTTTTAAATAGACTAATGCAGTTTTATTTTATTTTCGAGAACATTTGTAGGTTTGTTTGGGTCATGGTGAGCTTATATTCACCTTGATCTATTCGCCGATCATGGCCTAAGTTTGGGTCATGACACATACACCTTTACTTTAAAACTTTTTGACTTTGACCTTATCATTTTATTTTTCTTTTCTTTTTCCCTTATTCCTTTTATTTTTTTCTCTTCCTTTCCTCTTGGCTTTATGAACTACCCTTTTTTTTTTTTTTTTTCCTATCGGCTTTGTTTTATTTCCTCTCCCCTGTTTTGCTCTACCTGCCTCGTGAAACTTCTAGGCTTGCAACAGTGGGTCTTCTTCTTCCTTCTTGATTTGTGCATGAGTTTGGTTCAGTTTTGCTTTTTCTATTCTCCTCCCAGCCATGTGATAGCTCCTTCTCTTGCAACAGCTCCACCGCCCGCTTGTAGGCTGCCTATTTTGTGTTGCTTCAGCTGGCCTTGCTTCCTTCCAGCCATTGGAAGTCTTCAACTGAATTTACAAAGCTAGTGGTAGCTGCCCTTGATGGTAGTAGCATCTCCATCTGTTAGCAGTAATAGTTCCACTAGCGGTAGCCACCAGCAACTAAGCCAGCCTTGGGTTGGGTAGTTGTAGCTACCCCAATATCAAAGTAATCATCTTGTTTTCATGTAATTCATTCCTTTTCCTCCTTGTTTGTTGATAATTATATGTAGGGTTTGAGTTGGTTATGAATAAAAGTCTATAACAAGGAATATACATGGTAGTTAAATGATTATTGGAAGAGGAAATCTTAGAATTTGTTTGTATTGATGTGTAAATTATATAGATTCAAGCTCTTGATAACTTTTAAATAACTAAACCAATATTGAGGTCAATGTTTGGAATACGGGTAGTGTGGAAAGTGAAGGATTTATATTGGTTTTCTCGGTGTTAATATGATCTTCAGCTTCGAAATGTATTATTGATTCGACGACACCTTTGTATTCAAGAAGGAGAGACGAACAAAATCCATAAACCTTGTTTATATATATATATATGCCTTGTAGCTGATAACTGATTAACTTAATAGCACGAAAATGATCACACCCCAATGCTACACAAAGTCTATCAGACTCCTCCAATAAAGTATAGGAGTCCTGTGCAGGGTCCACACCCGAAAACCTCGATAGATGCATCTTTCGAAAATCATGCAACTCCATAAATGCTCCCTAATCATGCTTAAACTAGAACGGGAAGGTTTATCTCTTGCTGAGGCTGAACAAGATGAGCTATAGGAGGCTGTGGCTGATCTTGATGTTGTTAGGATATAATATCAACTAGGTCACCTATGATCCTTTAAACTTAATATATTCATTATACAAGTTGCTTTAGGTCAGGACCAGTATACGAAGGTATGACTGGCTAAAGAAATGCATACCGAAACCTCCGTAACCTTGACTTCTCATCAAATGAGCACATATGACTATTGACTACTTATAGTTAATAATATAAACTACATTAAAGACATAGACTTATTTATCAAACACATCACATTTTAACTGAAAATTTTGGTAAAGGTTCCTCATAAATTGGAACATGCCTGATAATACATACATGTATAAGCTAGTTACAATCAACCAGTCACAACAATAGTAACAATGTACATATTCTCATCTCCAATCATCTCATTCACAATAATAATTAAACTACTATACAAAACAAAACAAAACATGACACCTTAAAACTTAATATGATTGCAAATTTCATCCTCTAGCTTCAAGTGTGCGAACTAGAGGTATACCTCGCTGTAATACTATCGGCAAGTCACGATCCTTTAGGTGATGAACATTGGTCTCATGATACTATATAAAACAACAAAAGGGGAGCAAGTCACAAGGACTCTGTAAGTAAAAAACATACCCTAAGGACACTAGCATGAACTAAAGCATGAACAGTATATATATGTCAAACAATTATCATCAGTATTTTACGTACGTATATTTGAATACCAAAAAATTAAATCAATACCATTTATACAATGCTCAAGAAAAACAAATCAATTAAATTATTCAAAGCATACAGATCAAGCAATTAAACTAAAAGGACCAATTGGAGTAACTCAGAACTCGTACACCATGTATCCTCCTACCGGGCAAGTTTTTACACCAGCACACGACATATATGCTCCTTACATAATCACCCACCGGGGCTGAGTTACTCGAGTATTTATAATCACATATCAAATAATCAAATCAATGTATCCTAAGTACACTAAGATTTTAGTTCGAATGTGAAAATCATTTTGAATAAAAATTTCTCTTACTGGCCCTTGTTATAAAAACAAAATCATATATTAAACACAATTATAACACTTCACATTCATACTTATCTTAATATAAACATGTTCATTCCAATACACACATAAACAATCAAACACATTAATTTAGCTACCAAAGAATACGTAATTCACTCACAAAGTTACGGGTTCAGTTCATCATTCCATCTAGAATACGAAGGTGTCAGTATATTCTCGACACGATCCGGAACTGAAAATCATAAATTTATATATTTCTTAAAGTAATTATTTCATAGTTAATTCTATGATTTCTAAATCCTACATAATTAACATATCACTTGAGAACTAATTCCTTTCAAACATTTTATAAAATATCTTAAAGGCATATTTAACTTCCTTAAATGTATTTGTAGCATGTATATTTATATGTGCACCAATAAATCTCATACAACTCATTAATTCAACATAAGTTATTAAGTTTAGCATTAACATTGTCAATTTCCATGTATACTAATTAACTATTTAATTAATGAAATTTATGTAAATTAACTTCTACGCATAAATTAACATTTTGTTTCTCCTAAGCATTTTATAAACACCTTATATGCATGTTTTATCCTAATCCATGTATATATATACACCTCCCAAAACAATCAACAAAATTTTAATAAGCCTTATATTGCTCAACTTTCTATTATTGAATTCAACTTAACTTAATTACCTAGAATTAACCAAATACTTGAATTATATATTTTCTACCATGAGTAAAATTAAAGTTCAAGCTTCCTTCTTCCAATTCACATAATCATCATCTAGGTTTTCTTGTTTTTCTTAACTTTTATTCATAATCAACCAATATCCTACATGCAACTCCTAACTAACTCACTGATCATCTAAAATTCCATGCATGAACAACAAGTCAACTAACATAATTTCTAAAACACAAACTTGATTACCCTAACTAAAGCCCTAACTAAACTATTTTCTTAGAAATTCATACCCTTGCTATTTGTAGACACATAGTTAACAAGAAAATATGAAAGCAAGGCAAGGAATCAATCAAAGGAAGGGTGGCTACCTTCCTTACCATTCTTCATGGTTGGACTCTAGCCAAATCCTAAACGGCTGTAGATTTTTGTGAGGCTTCAAGACTAACTTGCATGGCTAGAATAACACACTCACCTATATAGCAGTTGCTGCCATGAAACAGGGAAGCTGCACACAATTTACACGACCAAGACAAGAAGGTTTCCTTATCGGTTGTAGGGGCACACAGCAGTTGGAGTTTTTAGAGCTTAAGTAGGCTATGAAAAATGCAAGAAATTGAGGAAAGTTGGTTGTTATGGAAATGGATGCTATAGAGTGATACACGGCCAAAGCAAGAGGGAACCAGGAACAGGGGAGGCTCGGGCAAAATAGAATAAGAAAAGGAGGAGAAAGGCAGTGGAGGTAAGAGTGAGAAGAAAAAAAATTCGGCCAAGAAAAAAATAAAGCAAGTAAAGGACAAAATAAAAAAAATATATATTATAAGTCAAGGAGTTGAAAAGTCTAATTACGTGGTGTATATTTAATCTTGTCACATGTATATATATATATATAAATGTTTTTTGATTTACTCCTTTGTTTGCACACTTGTTACACACATCAATAAAATTACATGTGTAAATTTCAAGTTCTAAGTCTATCAATTGGGTGAGGAAATCAATTCACATGTATATATATATATATATATATATATAGGTATATACAAATACTCTTTTATTTTAATTTACTTTTTGAAAAATTATCATTTACTTAATCAAGACAATTTATGTACAATATCCTAAAATGTACATTAAACTATCGGATTATAACACTTGCAATGCTCAGCAAACTTCATGCTTGCTGAAATTAAGAGAATCAATGAGAATTTTTTACAACAGAATTACAACACTAAGTAACCTTCACAATAGCTGAAATTCTGGGAATCAACAAAAATCTAAATAAATTCCTTAGAACTTAACTGAGTACAACTTTACCAATCTTAATCCAAGACTCTAGGGTCTCACTCGTATTTTTTTTTCGAAAAGAATTTGGAATAAAGTGCTTTACAAAAAAATCACAGAGATTATAAAGTTTTTATTTTATTTTTTATTATCAAAATATGAAAGTTTGAAACTTTTTGAAAAATGATTATTCGGAGCTTGAAGAAGATGATTAATATTCAAATTGGTCGATCAAGTCTTTCTTTAGAGTACCAAAATTTTTCTTTTCACTCTTTCCTCTTCCAATTGAAAAAAAAAATAAAAAATTATATATATATATATTCATCGATGTAAACTCATCATCATGTAAGGTCCATACACATATATGGAAGAACAAAAGAAAAATTAATCATCCTCATCACCTTATAAGAAAAGCCTAAATCCATAGCTGCTTTTGATTATCTCACATTTTGACTATCCAAACAAAACCTCATATTTTGAGTTAACTTACAAACACAACAAGTGAAGTCCCTTGGAATACAAAGATTGCATTATATGTTAAACTTTAACCATTTTTTAGGGTATAATGGGATGCATTAATTTTTTTTAAAAAAAAAACATTATAGTTATACAAACCATAAGAGAGACATTAAATCCTTATAAATTTTTTAGTCCTAGCATTAGTGGCTTGTCTTTGATTAGATTGAAAAGATAATTAATCGATATAGGCATAAAATAGCTCCAACACACCTAACCACTAAATTAAAGAAAAAAAATTGACTTCAAAACCTATACTCTTAACATACACAAAAAGATACATTTAACCTAATACTAATCGTTATTAGTCTATAGAAAGACTTCCAATTATTTTGGAAAATGCACGATAGCTAATATATTAGCTTTGGTGGCCTTTTTATCTTCCTTTATTAGTATTAACAACTGCAAATTGCAGAATTCACCTCTATAAGTCAAAGAAAAAAAAAAGTAGAATGAAAAATAAATTGAATTGTATTGTAGAACATATTAAAAGTTAGAAAGTGATCAGATAAACAAAACTGATTAAGTTGTTTTAATGATCATCACTTGCCATAATTGACCATGTTTCTTTTTCCAAATTATTGTATGTACCTCTTTATTTATTTAGCAATAATATATGGCCAATGCAGCTTGTGCACACCTCGTCTAATCACTTCTTTCATAACCCGATATTAAAATATGAATTTGAATAATTTAGTATAACTCTTTATGGTAAAAATAAATACAAATATTTCACGTGAACACATGTTATACCTCTCTCTCTATATATATATATATATAAATGCATAAATCATATATGTGTACCATTAAATTAAAATTTGATTGACTTGGAACTTGATTTTATTTAGTGTAAATTTTTATAAGTAAAACAAGTGTATACATATAATAGACTAGGAACCATTTACAATATATATTCACACACATATGACTAAGATTAAATCTACACCATACAAATTTTCTAAGATCATGACTTTGACTTATCACTGTTTATATTCTATCATTTTCGTCTATCCTTGATTTTTTTTACTCTTGGAACCGACTTAGCTTCTCTTTTCCTTGCTTGTGTTGCGTTTTGCTATTTCATTTTCCCCTGTTTTAGATTTTTCTACGTTTCTCTCTTACTTTAGTTGAGCTTCTTTCTCTTTCTTACTGAAGCTTATGAAAGTCAGCCATGGTAGGCCATGTAATTCCTTAAATAGCATCTCACAACCCCATTTATTTTCCTTGCTTGCTGAGCTCTTCATCCCTTATTTTATTCCCCTGTTACTGAAATCCTTTTGTGCTTCCTTAGCTAGCCAAGACACTCAACTATCTTCTTCCCTTGTTCCTTTTTTTGTGTAGCATTGAAGACTTGGAGCTGTATAAGTCTAGCTATTTTCCTTCCAAGCGATTGATAGTTTTTCGTTTTCCTTCTTGCTCCCTTGCTGCAGCCGTGATAGATACTCAGCCTTGTGGCCATGAATTTCATCTGGGTGTGTAGAATTTCGTTCACTCTTCTCTTAATTTTATCTTTTTCATTACCACTAACATTAGCAACTAGAAGAAACCTAGTGGGCTACTAAAATTGCTGAATATTTTTATGCTTACAACTAGATTTGGGTATCAAAAAGGGTGAAAAAAAAAAGGTTAAAAACTTTGATGTTTGAACAACTTAAAATATCTTTTAGAATGTATAAGCAAGTTTGTTTGAGCGGTTGGTGCTTGCTGCAGACAAAAGCTTTTATGAGTTTGCTTATTTTCTGCCGTTTCATGCTAGGACAGGTAGCTTCCTTTACTTTGTTTCTATCTTTTAGGATTTCAGAGAAGTAAACCATTGAATATGTTAAGAAATTCAAACAAAATACATATTGATGGTGTTGACTACCACAGAACTTGATTAGAAATTTGTTTTAGAAGTTGTGCTTTTTGTTTTATTATTCATCTTGTAGAATGTAATCAATCAAAATAGGTGAAAGTGACTATTAGAAGAGGAAATGGTAAGCATAATAGAAACTAGGAAGAGCTTTACTGAGTGATGGTACAAGTAACATCTATCAAGTTGTAATGAAATGACTAAGCACTTCTTTAGAAGTTATAAATTAGTTCTTTAGAAAAAGATTGTGGAGTGACATTCTAACAATGAAGATTTTATTTATTTATTTATTTTTCAATTCATTAGAGTGGTGAGAGCATAATTTGCAATTTTTAGAAATGGCAAAGAGTTGGTAGGTAGATGGTTATGGAATTGGGTCTATTCTATAGTGCAATTTTGTTGAATAATTGAGCAAATTGTGGCCACTTGTCGTAGATGTAAGCTTCTTTTAGTTGCTTATGGTATTTATATATATATATATATATATTGTACTGTGCTTGTTTTTTCCTTTTATTGATATATATATTTTTTAATAAGACTCATTTTCTTGTTAGAGTTTGATATCTTGTCGTATATGAAGTTTGACACTTTATTCTATAGGAATTATGTATTAGTAATAAGGAAGATGGAAATGTAGGTTAAGTGGTTAATAAAATGGAATCATGACCAGATTTTATAAGCTATAGAAATTGAATATTTCGGATGTTTGCGGGACTGAATTAATTTAAGAGCTCTAAAGAGAAATGTAGCTTAAGGTTAAGGCAATATGTGGAAAGTTTCATAACTTGATTTGAATTATATTTATCATTAGAGTGGTTGGACTGTAGCTAGCTCCGTGCAGGATTTTAAGTGATCTTCAGTCATTCCGGAGGATTTTGTCGGGAGTTGTTATTTGAATTAGCTTAGGATCTCGAAATAGGAATTGTTAATAACATGTTGAGGGATAAATCTGGAGTTTTTCAGGTCTTAATTCCATGTTGTGTGTATTTTGGAGGTATTAGAAGTCATGGTTGTGATTTTCGAGTCCTAATTGTACTTGTTTTAGAAAAACTGATGCTAGGGGGTCTTAAAGGATGATTTGAAAGTGGAGTGCTGAAGATTAAATGTTCCTAACATCTTAATAAGTTAGACTACAAAGTTTCATAATTTAATTGCCAAGTATGAGAATTCTATAAGCATCGGAATTGGAGGTTGGCAACTAGGAATTGTAAGAGTTCCCTATTTTTTGTTCATATGAGGAATTAAGTGAGTTCAAGGTTGATTTTAGGAATAGTTACTAAATAAGAAAGATAGCTAACTTCATAAAGTTAACGTTTCAACTTAGTTTTATTAAATTTGGTTAAATATGTAAGTTGAAAATAAACATATATTCAAGGGGGTTGTGAAAATGCCTAAAATGAGTAAATTTTAAATAAATACTTGAAACTTAGTAACTCTAGATTTTTGTAATTAAAATGTTATAACTTATAAAATTGATAAACTAAATAATACTTGGGAAATGTAGTTGCAGCTTTGGAACTATGATTGAGCCAACGACGAATGTAAACGCAAGATGAAGTAACGATCAATTAGTATACGATGAGTGGTTAAGTGTTACCTTATGGGAGACTAGATTAGTATGTGTATTTATTATGTATACTTGAATAAATGTGTTATTATAAAGCATAAGTATGTATAATGCTTACTTTGAGTTATTTGAATAATGTTTGATGAGTGAAATTGGTTGTGGTTGATAAAGACCAACGAAATGAATTTTTCTCCGAAATGATTTTTGTTTCCAAAATTGAAATCCAGGTGCACCTATGATATTGTGATATGAGATATTCTGATTCTGATAAGTGTTTTAAAAGAATTGAATGCTCAGCCCTGGTGGGATGAATTGTGTATAGAGAATAATATATTGTGCGGGAGCGTAAATGCCCGGTAGGGGGGATATTTGTAGTGCAGGGTTGAGTTACTCGGTTGGCCCTTTGTTTGACTTGTATACTTTGAATTGCTTTGATTATTTTGATTGAACTATGCTTGTTAAGCTTATATTTCCATAATCATGTACATGTAACCTTAGTGGTTTTGAATTTATGATATGGTGATATTAATTTGAATATATATGCTATACACTTGTGTTGAGTGATGCTAGTACCCTTTGGGTACATTTTGCACTCATTGAATTTGTAGGACTCACCCCTCGTTGTTAAAATTTTTAGTAACAAGATCTCTAGGTACAACAATTACTAGTACGGGGCTTTTCGAGTAATTGGCTGCACGGTATATTCGGAATCTCGTACTTGAAGTTAAGGATGAAAGTTTGTAGTCATGATAAAGCTATAGGTTATCAAATTTTATATTATGTAATAGTCTAGTTATTTGTTATTCATGATATGACTAGAGCGAAGCTCCTCTATGTAATTCTGTGGTTATTGTGATTTACTTATATATAAGCAAGTGTACTTGTTTGTATTTTGAGTCATGTTCCATATTGCAGGGAACCTCTGTCGAAATTTTTAGTAAATTGTTATTTGTTTCAGTAAACAAACTTTTATAATTAACTTCTACTTTATAAAAAATTGTTTTTATGCATTAGTATGGTCAAGAGTCGTATGTATTTCTTTATTTTGAAGTTTGGGTTACGAAGGATTGGTTACCAATTTCTCCAGTCAATTATGCCTTCATGAGGGGTGTGACAACTTCTGTGGTCCAGTTACAGGCAGGCCATCCACTTCAGAATTAAAAAATTTATGAAAATTTAACTTTTCACGACCTCATCAGGGAATTTTGAGCTAGGTACTAATTAATTGGTATATACAAATCAAAAATCACATTAATAATAAAAATGAATAAAGAAAAATCAAACCCAATTATTTAGAAAAAAAATGAACAATAGTAATCTCTAGAAAAAAAATATAATAGAAATTGAAAGCTTAAAAGTAGAAAGTGATTAGAAAATCTGGGTCATAATTTATAAAATTGGAGAACACTTGGTAGCTAATATATATAAAGGACTGAAAATTTTCATAACGTACTCTTGTTCTCTTTCTACTCAAATTTATTGGAAACTTTTCAAAATTTACATTCACGATCATTTGCATTTTCATTTTATTGATATATTTAAGATTTTTCGGCTTAGTGATTAAAAATGTATGTTTCCCTATCTTCTTTTTATTTTTATTATAAAAAAAAATGTTAATATGTTTCATTTATTAGATATGTGTGGTATAGAGCTGGTACTACCCTTTCCTATTGTCAAAAGTAAAAGAACTAGAACAATTTAGGAATAGGTTATTTCTAGGAAACCCAAGCCCCAATACACAAGTGTGTTTGGTAATCAAAAGTTGAATACTTTCTTATTCAGCTGCACTCCTTAAATAGAGCTGATTAATTATGAACATTATATCCTATCCCAACAAAACAACCAACAATCCCAAAACAAGTGAGACAAACCAAATAAAAAGGAACAACCCAACAACAACTCAAATATTTATCCTTATTTAATTAAAATAAACTACTTCTCCTCCTTAGTAGGAGATTTTTTCAAGATTTTCTGCACCTGTAATAGCTCCCTCCTCCTTAAATTAAATCCTTGTCCTCATGGATCAATTCAGGAAATTGTTTTGTAATAAATTCTCAATCCTTCTAAGTTGCATCAGCTGGTGAAAATCCTTGCCAGTGGACTAATACCTCTTTTTTCTTCCTTTCATTCTGTGATCAAGAATATCTTGTGGAAGAATGATAAACTGCTCTTTTCCCCTCTACTAAAATAGGTAGTTGTGATTAACCATCACCCTTGAACCAATGTATTTTTTAAGAAGTGACACATGAAACATTGGGTGGATCCGAGACTCCGATAGCAACTCTAGTTTATAGGCTACTTCCCCTACACGTTGTAAAATTTGGAATGGCCTATAATACTTTGGTGATAACTTGAGATTCTTTCTTCTTAATATAGATGCTTGCCTATAAGGTTGTAGTTTTAAATAAACCCAATCACCAATAAAGAAAATCCATTCTTTATTCTTTGAATCATAAACTTGTTTCATTCTAGCATCTCCAATCTTCTCCCTTAACTCCCTTACAATCTCATCTCTTTCAATTAGCTCATTTTCAATAATAGTTACTCTCGCTATTCACCGAACATAAGTCAACAAGGTCGGCGGTGGTGGCCTATAACGGGGTCTTTTTAATTCTTGAATGCTAACTAGTATTGTAGCAAAATTCTACCTATGATAACCATCGAGTCTAGCATTTAGGTTGTGAGCTAGTGAAGCAACGAAGGTACATTTTCAAGATTCGATTAACGACTTCACTTTGACCATCCATTTGTGGGTGGTAAGATGAACTAAAGTTAAAGGAAGTGCCATTTAATTGAAACAATTCCTTTTAGAAATGACTTGTAAATGCAATGTCCCTATCACACACAATTGATTGAGGCATTCCATGTAAGCGAAATATTTGATCAAAGAATACTTATGCTACTTCCACATCAGTATAGGGATGAGAAATGGCAATGAAGTGAGCATATTTTGATAATCGATCAATAACAACAAATATAGTAGATTTACCATTAGTAGAAGACAACACGTCAATAAAATTCGTGGTAATGTCTTCCCATATTTGTCTAGGAATTGGAAGAGGTTGCAACAGTCTAGATGATGTTATTATGTCTTATACTGTAGGCAAACATCACAGTTTCGTATAGATTCCTTAACCTTCAATCGCATTCCTTTCCAATAAAAGTACCCCTAATTTGATAAAAAAAGTTTTAACAAATCCTTCATGTGTACTGTGTGAAACTCCTACATTATATCATTAATAAGAGAGGACTCTTCTACTAGATAAATTATATCCTTATAAAATATAATTCCACCTTGGAATTTCCATGCACTAAAAGATTCACCATCCTTAATTACTTGCACCAGTTGCTATAATTTCATTTGTCTCTTCTTTAACTACTTCCAACCAATTAGGAAGTGGATGTGAAATTGCCAATAACTTGCTTGCATCCCCTTCTTCTTTCCTAGACAAAATGTCAGCCACCGTGTTACCTTTTCCACTTTTATATTCAATGAAAAAAAATCAAATCCCATGAGTTTGAAAAGCCAATGTTGCAGAGCATATGTAGTTATCTTCTGACTCCATAAGTGTCTTAAGCTTTGGTGGTCTGTTCACAGCTTAAAGTGCCTCCCCAAGAGATATAGCCTCCACTTCTAGACTGTTAACACAAGAGCCAAAGTCTCTTTTTCATATATAGATCAAAAAGATTTTTACCTTACAAAGCCTAGTTAAAAAAAGCTATTATCATTTCTTGCAACAAAACTGCACCAACACCTGATCCTTATGCATCGCATTCTACAATAAAAGTTTTGGAAAAATTTGGTAAAGCTAGGATCGGAGCACATGTCATAACTTTTTTAAGTAATTCAAATGTTGTTTCTGCTAATGGACTCCAACTGAAAGCACCTTCGCTAAACATTTTTGTGAGTAGAGCTGCTATTTTCCCATAATCTTTGATAAACCTTCTGTAATAACCTATCAACCCAAGAATCCATATAAAGCCTTAGGAGTTAATGGTTTAGGCCAACTCATCATGGCTTGAAGTTTTTTAGGATCAATAGCCAACCCTACTTTAGAAATTACATGACTAAGGTATTGAACCTTTTGTTGGCCAATTCACACTCTACAACATCATATACAATTAGTGAGCTTTCAAAACAGATTATATTATTTTAAGATGCTTCATATGTTTAGCCCATGAACGACTATAAATTAATAAGTCATAAAGAAGAATGAGAACAATCGCAAATATGGTTGGAATCCTCATTATAAGTGATTGAAACGTTAAAGGTGCATTGGTGAGACCGAAAGATATTACTAAAAAATCATAATGCCCTTGATGGGTATGAAAAGCCATCTTCTCAATATCATTGGGATGCATTATGATTTGGCAATACCTAGAACGTAAATTCAATTTTGAAAAAAATTTAGCCCTATGTAACTCGCCTAACAGCTCATCAATTACTGGAATAAGAAATTTATCCTTTATTGTAATGTGATTCAATGCCTGATAATCTACACATATACTCCAAGAGCCATCCTTTTTTTTAACCAAAAGTACTGGCGAGGAGTACAGGCTATTATGTTTAAAGCTAGCATCTCTGCAACTAGCCTTTCAATCTCTGACTTTGAAAATGCCGATATCTATAAGGCTTCATACAAACTGGTCCTTGTCCCTACAACAATGGAATCTTATGGTCATGTGCTTGTTCAAGAGGAAAACCTTTAGGTTCTTCCATTACTTCTTTAAACTTGTATAAGAGTTGGGACACTTGAGAGGGAAATCTCTGGCTACCTAATTGTAATTGTGAGGTCTCCCAAGTATACAACTGCACTATCACTCCTTTTTTTTTTTTTTTTAATTTCTTGCCACTCATTACATTTGATGACTAGACAAAACCTTACTTTGAGGAATAGAGCACCCTTGCAGTAACATGACCTTGCCATCAATTAAGAACTTCATTTGTAGCTTTGAGAAATCCTGCATAATGTGTCCTAAAGTGCTTAACCACTGAGTACCCAAAACCACATCATATCCCTCCAATGATAATATATAAAAATAAATAAATATAGGAACTTTTTGCAGAAAAAATTTGAACATGAGCACACTTACCCGAGCTGGCAAGCTTTTCACTTGAAGCTACCATTACCTTAATTCAATCTTTATCATTAGACTATAATCCCACCTTTCTTGCTAGTCCTTTACTTACAAAATAAATTATGGATACTGCTTGAATTCACCAATATCATTACTTATGCCTACTTAAACCTTCCATGAATTCTCTATTTGGACCATGAGTTTCAGTGATGGCATGATGAAAAATTTTAGGAATTTCACTTAGTTGTTATACTGTTCCATTCTCAATCTCCATTTCAACATCATCGTCACTATCTTCATGACATTACTAGATAAGAAAAAGTATCTTACATCAATGTCCCGAACCATATTTCTCATTAAACAACCCATTTCTTCTTCTTTCATCAATCTCATCTGGAGTTAACTTCTTTACTCTTAGAGTGAAATTTGTAGATGTCGTAGGACATGGTGCAGCTATGCTTTTAGAGGGAGTTGCTAACAATGAATCTTTTCGTTAAGCATTGGTGTGACCTTCATACAAACGTGCTAAACTGGTGGGTGTTGACAAAGCAATGGGCTAATTAGCTTCCATATATGCCCAAATAGATTCCGCTAACCCACTGATAAAATAGCTAACCTGGCGTGCTTGAGGTAAAGCCCCAACTTTTGCAAGTTTTCTCAAATTGGTTTGATATTTTTTTACATATGCTATTTGTTAAAGTTTTGTAAGCTTGCCGAAAGAATCATGAAATTTGTGGAGGCCATATTATGCATAAAGGCCTTCCTTGAACTCATCCCATATGATGAATATCATTTCTTACTTAAAAATCTGGTGCCCCAATTGAGCTTCATTTTCCAAATGAATTGATGCAATTGCAACTCTTTTAGCTGCCAGCATTTCATAAAATTGAAAAAAATGTTCTGCGCTATACAGCCAACTTGTAGGATCTTCTTTGTAATTAAAATGAGGAAAATCTAGCCTCACCTTATTAGAACAATAAGAATTATAGTTTGTCCAAGTTTTCTGCTTCTTCACGACCAACAGTTTGAGTAATAAAGCTATTTGTTCTTGTGTTGAGTTATCCAAACAACTCACTAATAAGATTCATGATCTCATTCTTGAGTTCATTCTGACTCGATGTGAATGATGCCATATTTTCTCAATTTGCTCCACCCACTAGTCCATAACTGAGCTCTGATTCCAGTTTGGTATGGATCTGGTACTGCCCTTCCCTATTGTGAAAGGTAAAAGAGACTAGAATAATTTAGGGATAGGTTATTTCGAAGAAACTCAAGCCTCTAGTACACAAGTGTGTTTGATAATTAGAAGATGAATACTTTCTTATTCAGTTGCATTCCTTAAATAGAGTGATTAATTATTCCAACAAAACAACTAACAACCCAAAACAAGTGGGACAAATCAAATAAAAACAACTCACCAATGGTATTATCATAATTGTAATTTATTACTAATAATTGTAATGATCAAGCATACATGAATTATTATTTTATTTATTTATTTATTTATTTTTATTTTTTTTTATCAGAAACATACGTGATTTATCATGTTGATAATTTATATGACAAAATTAGTTCTAGTCAATCATAAGGCAACACGTGACACAATGGTATTATCACAACTGTAATGGCCACAATCACTATCCTATTAATATTATAATGAATTGAGCTATTGATCACCCCAATTTATAGTTAGGTAGGCCTACCTTAAGAGTGAGTTTGGTAGTATTTTTTAAAAGACTAAGGTGACTATTTTTAAAAAGCCAAAACCTAAAATTATTTGGTTAATTTTTCTGAGCGGCGCTTCTTCGACTATTTTCTAAAAGTCAGGGGTGCTTTTAAAAGCGTCACTAGCATGTGGCTTGTTGTTAAACTTCCATAATCCAAACTTATAGTAGATCCTAAATGGGTAATTTAACTTTAAAGCTAATGTTAAGATTATAGGTAATATTGAATTTTATGGATTAAGGTTAGTTATATTGATAGGAATATATATATATATGTATACATACAAGAAATGAAATTATTTGTTCTTAAGGTGTTTGTTAGATGGCTTAGAAGAAACTAGTTGTAATGTATTGAATAAAATTTGATATATTCAAATCTTTGTGGTTAGGGATTATTTGAATTAAATAAAAAGTCCAAGAACAAAGAGTAAAGAATTGTTGGTTAAGTGGTTAGGAAAAGGAGTGTCACACCCCACACGTAGGCTAAGTACAATTAGTTTTACTCATCCTATTACAATTAGTTTCTCTTAGACATTTTGTCAAATATCTTAAGGGCATAAATTCCTTCCATTGGTGTGTGTGTATATATATATATATATATATACATACCCAACAAGAAGACACACAATTCATATCAATTCTTATTTTATTCACATTTTAAACATTGAAATTAAGTTAAACCAATTACCTAAAGCTAATCCAAAACCTAAACTATCCACTTCCATTATTAATACAATTCAATTCCAAGTTTTCCTTTTCTCATTCATCCAACCACCATCTTTGTTATTTGTTTTCCTAAACCTTTACTCACAATTAAATTACATTCAACATCTACTTTTAACAAACAAGAAAAGAACCAAAGTTAAACTCCAAGAAAACAAGTTAAAACTTAGGTTTTAAGGTATCTTAGCCAACCTAAATCCCACTAATCAGCTTGTAGTTGCTGCTACTTTTGATTGCACTTGGGACAAATGATGTAAATGAGAAGGAGTTGGCTGCATTGGCTAGGAGGAGGAGCAGAAGGTCAAGAACAAAGCATGGCTGCTACTTAGAGCAAAATAAAGTAGCTTTAATTATACCTAAAGAGGTATCTTGGCCAACACAAAAGGGTACACGGACTTAGGCTATAAGGTCCATGTAAAATAAGCAAAGTAGTAAAGAAAGGCTTCCAAAGTGCACTAAGTACATAAGCCAACTAAGGGAAAGGAACCAGCTATAAACTTCACACAAGGCAGAACTAAAACAAGGGATGTTGGCTATTAAGGAGTACCTCTACTACCTACAAAATTGAACAAAGGAAAGTGACACAAGAGAAAATAAAGAGGAGGAAGATGATTTTGCTTCTTTGCTGTATCAATCCTTGTTTGCAAAAGTAAGGGAACAAAGGTTTAATATGATGCATAAGGCGGTGAAAAACAGGGCAAGGAAATGCTTCAGCTAAGATGGAAGAAAAGTAAGTCGATGAAAAGGAATAAGTGGAAGGAGGATTAAAAAATTAAAAAATTTGAGTCAAAATTCAACTTTCAATTTGTGGTGTCAACTTAATCCTACTTCTACTTATATATATATATATATATATATATATATACACTTATTCTAATTAAATTTTTATTGTTTGCACCATAACTACAAAAAATCAAAAAGTATTAGAGTGAAAGTCAAGAAAACTCATGGTGTCTAATTATTCTTACATGTATATATCTATATCTATATAAATATTTATTCACTTTACTTTATTTGATTTACACATTTATTTACAACAATAAGTTATACACAAAATTTTAAAACATCTACTAAGATATTGGATTATAACATGTTCCGTTGTATTATTATTTAATTAATTTGTTTATGCATTTAATATTTTATATCAAAAATTTACACATTATATCTAAAACACAATTTTTACAACATTGTGTTATAACAATCTTCCCTCTCCCTTAAAAGAAATTCATTCTGAATTTCAACAAAAAGGATACGAATAAATTATTTTACTGCAACTCCAGTTTTTTGCGTGGTATTAGAAGAAATTTATTCTGATTCACTTGAAAATGAAGTCAGCATTTAAGAAACACCAAACTAAACAGTTTTATCACGACAATCCACTACACTTCCGTTGTGCCACTTTGATAATTAAACACCTAAACCCTAATCCATGCTTAGAATCATATCATATTCTAATTCAATTCAACATTTAAAAGGTTCTATAACTCTTGGACTTAACTTTTCATTCTACATCAAAACACAATCAAGTTTATTATGGAAAGTATCGTAAAATATAGTATATTTCTTTATATTAGAAGGCCGTATCTTGAAGCTACTATTTCTGAACTAAGTTTTAAACTAAATCACCCGTAATCTTCTACGACCTAAATTTCTTGTCAAAAGCACCTGAGGATTGGTTAATTCTTGATCGAGGCCAAGATTCTATTATCTTACACGACTCACAACATGACCATTACTTATCATTGTGTCTAAACAAACATAAAAGAATCCTTTGCATATGTACTATATAAAATCGAGAATAGTAAATTAAAGAATCATAACTTGAAGTTTCATGATGAATTAGAATGTATCAATAAGTCCACATATGTCCCGAGTAAATGTACAAAAACAAAGCAACAACGTCCCATGTTTACAATCATTGACCTTTAAACCTAAGCTCTGATATCAACTTATCATGCCCCAAACAGAGGTATGACTGGTAAGAGGAATGAATAACCAAATCTTCGTAACCCTAACTTCAAGACAAATAAACATATACAACTAAATCAAGAAATAATTGACTCTCAACTAAACCAATGGGCAATAGTAAATTTTATAAAACATAAGTTAGCTATTAAAGTTTGTCTACTGAAACACATAATAATAATTTACTAAATATTTTAGTAGAGATTCCTTGTAAACGGGAACATGCCTAAAATACAAACATATAATCTTGGTTACACACAATTAAACCACAATGACTATAGTATACACAGGGGAGCTCCGCTCTTGTCTTATCATAAATAATAATAATTAGACTACCATACAAGACAAAATACTACAACTCAAAACCCTATTGTGACTACAAACTTTCATCCTTTGGCTTCATGTATCAGATTCTGAAGAATACCTTATTGTATGCTATCTATAAGTCACGAACTCAGCGATGATGTATACAGAAATCCTATTACTAAAAAGAACATTAGTAGAAGAGTGATAAGTCCTACAAACTTAGTGAGTGAAAAAACGTACCACTAGCATCACTCAATACACATTTATAATATATATAATCAATTAACATTAATATATCATAAACTTCAAAACAACTAAGGTTACATGTACACAATTGCAGGAAACATAAAACTTAACAAGCACAGTTCAAGTAGTACTTTGTGCAATTCAATTAAAACAATCAAAGCACGCAAAGGGCCAATAGAGTAACTCAGGCTTGCACAACAGATATCATTTTCACGCTTGCATAACAAATTTATTTCCGTACACAATCCATCCTATAAGGGTTGAGTACTTAATCTTTTTAAAACATTTATCAAAATCAAATCACAAGTCACAAGTCACAAGTCACAAGTCAACTCAAACTATCCTAGATGCATCCGGCTTCAACTTCGGAAGTAAAATTCATTTCGGAAAGAAAATATTTTTATGGACCCTTATCAACCATAAACAAATCACAAGTCAAACATAATTCAAATAACTCAATTAAAACAATACACATTTTTATTTGCCTTTATGTAAACATATTTATTGAAATACACATAAACAATTACCAATCTTACTCTTCACTTCCTCTTGCGTTCAGGCGCGTCATTGGCTCAACAATACTTTTTGGAGCTATAATTAAATTTTCCAAATATTACTTAATTTTTCCATTTTATAGGTTATAACCTTTTAATTTCAAAAATCTATAGATACTAAGTTTCAAGTATTTATTTAAAATTTACTCATTTTAGACATTTTCACAACCCTTTTGGATATATGTTTGATTTTAACTTGTATACTTAACCAAATTCAACAAAACCAAGTTCAAATATTATATCCATGAAGTTAGCTATCTTTCTTATTAAGAAACTTATTCAAAAAGCATCCGTAAACCCACTCCAATTCTCCACACATACACAAATAGAACACATACAATTTTTTGGTTACTAACCCGGATACCAATGTTTGTAGAATTCTCATACTTAGAATTTAAATTATGAAAATTTCCAATATTTTTTATAAAGATGTTAGGAACATTTCATCTTTAGCACCCTGCATCTAATTCATTCTTGAAATCCCTTTAACGTAAGTTACATCAAAATAGGTTCAATTAAGATCCAACAATCACAACCCTAACTTCCAATACCTTTAAAATACATATCACATGAAATTAAAACCTTACAAGCTCTATATTTGTCCTTTAATATGTTAAGAAAAACTTTTATTCAGAGATCCTAAGCTAATTCAAATTATAACCCTATACAAAGTCTTCCGGACTGACTGAAGTTTGCCTAAAATCCTCTACGAACCTAGTTGCAGTCCAATAGCTCTACCGATTTATATACTTTGAATCAAGTTATGAAACTTTCCAAATGTCATCCTAAGACAATAAGCTACACTTCCTCTTTAAAACTCCTAAATTAATTCAATCTCAAAAGCACCCAAAATACAATTTTTTTTTTTTAACCTATAAAGTCAACCCCTACATCTCAATAACCACACAACTCACACTTTCAATACTTTAACCTCAACTAACCACCCTTTCTTCATACTTACCACTCAACTTTATCAACTCCTTAAATCACCACATTAACAAACCATTCTTTGCTCTTATTCATGAACTTTTTATTCAAATTCCAATAATCCCTAGCCACATGATTGAATATACTAAGTTTTTCTTATCTTATTACAATTAGTTTCTCATAGACATTTTGTCAAACATCTTAAAGGCATAAATTCCTTCCATTGGTATGTGTATACATATATAAAAATATCCCACAAGAAGCCACACAATTCATATCAATTCTTATTTTATTTACATTCCAAACATTGAAATTAATTTAAACAAATTACCTAAAGCTAATCAAAACCTAAACTATCCACTTCCTTCATTAATACAATTCAATTCCAAATTTTCCTTTTCTCATTCATCCAATCACCATCTTTGTTTTTTTTTTTTTTTTTTTTTTCCCTAAGCCTTTACCCACAATTAATTTACATACAACATTTACTCTTAACAAACAAGAAAAGAACCAATGTTAAACTCCAACAAAACAAGTTAAAACTTAAGTTTTAAGGTAGCTTAGCATACCTAAATCCCACGATCAGCTTGCAGCTGCTACCACCTTTGATTGCACTTGGGACAAATGATGTAAATAAGAGAGAGCTAGCTGCATTGGCTAGGACGAGAAGTTGGAGGTCAAGAACAAAGCATGGCTACTACTTAGAGCAAAACAGAGCAGCTGTAATTATACCTAAAAAGGTCTCTTGGCCAACACAAGAGGGTACACGGACTGAGGTCACAAGGTCCATGTAAAAAAAGCAAAAGAGTAAAGAAAGGGTTCCAAAGTGCACCAAGTCCATAAGCCAACTATAAGGGAAATGAACCAGCTGTAAACTTAACATAAGGCAGAACTAAAACAAGGGATGTTGGCTATTAAGGAGTAACTCTACCACCTACAAAGTTGAACAAAGGAAGGTAACAGCAAGAGAAAACAAAGAGGAGGAAGATGGTTTTGCTTCTATTTGCTTCTATGTTATATTAATCCTTGGCTACACAAGTAAAGGAACAAAGGTTTAATATAATGCATAAGGCAGTAAAGAACAGGGCAAGGAAAAGCTTTGGCTAAGATGGAAGAAAAGTCGGAAAAGAGGAATGAGTGTAAGGAGGATAAAAAAAATAAATTAGGTCAAAATTTAACTTTCAATTTATGGTGTCAATTTAATCCTACTTCTACAATATATATAAATATATATATATATTTATATAAACTTATTCCAATTAATTTTTTATCTTTGTATGCACCATAACTATAAAAAATAAAAAAGTATTATAGTCAAAATCAAGAAAATTTATGGTGTCTAATTATTCTTACATATATATATATATATCTATATCTATATAAATATTTATTCACTTTAGTTATCTGATTCACACATTTATTTACAACAATAAGTTGTACACAAAATTTTAAAACAAATACTAGGATATCGGATTATAACACGTATTATTTAATTGATTTGTTTACGTATTTATTATTTTATAACGAAGATTTACATGTTATATCCAAAGCTCAATTTTTATGATGTCAGATTATAACAAGGGGAATCTTGGAACTTAGGTTAGATTGATATTGAAATTATATAATTCAAGGTTTTGATTGATTTTAAATGATTAACTTAACTTGAATTTAAATGCTTAAAAGGCGAGTAATGTTGAATTAATGGATTAGTGTTGATTTTCTTGGTATTATATATATATATATATATATATATGTGTGTGTGTGTGTGTGTGTGTGTGTGTATATATGCATGTTATAACATGTTTGAAAACATGAAATTAGAACAAATTGGTGTAACTTTTGATATAAAAATTAATACAAGTATATGAAATAATTAAACGTTATACCATATCTATACATAAATGATATATAAAATTAAAACTTAGTTGACTTGAAACTTAACTTTATCTTGTGCAAAAAAAAATTTAAAACAAAAAGTGAAACACATGTATGAATCAAGTAAACTAGATTAAATAAACATTTACACACACAAACACACACACACACACATATATATATGTATGTATGTATTTCTTGAAGTTCCTTCTTTCTAGCAGAGGACAGTGTTCTATTTGGTAAGTTGCAACTCTATTTTTTCTTGTTTTTCCTTGCGCAACCTGTGTGTGTTTCAGTCTTGTGTATGTGTGAAACAAGCAAGCTCCTTCTCTTCCTTTGCCACTTACCTCGCCTCTATCAACCTTTTTCTTGATGTGAGTTGCTTCCCTTGCATCAACTGCTTTTTGCCATCTTTGGTTGATTGTCCAATAGGACTGGATGTGCAAGTGGGTTAGTTGCACGATGGCAAGTTGAAGCCAACAAAATCCATCCCTTGTGGCATTAAAAAAATTGTGTATGCTATGGAGATGATGATGAGCTTTCACTTCTAATAATTTTCCTACTTTAGTTATTTCAAGTTGATGAATTTAATTTTAGTTGATGTTGTGATTTAATGGTAAAAGGAAATTGAATACAAATATATGAATTAAGGGTGATTAGTGTGGATAAAGCATTGTTGGAGAAGGTTTTAGGTCGAGTTGTTATTAAATGTGAGATTGATATTAGAATGTGGAGGGTGTGTAAAATGAAGAACTTGTATTGATTTTCTTGGGATATATATACATATATATACACATGCATAGAAGATAAACTTAGTTGCCTCTTAGGTGATTGTTAAAATGCCTTAAAGAAACTAATTGTAATTTTTGGCATATGTATATATATGTATACACACACATCAATGAAAGGAACATATGTCCTTAAGATGTTTGATAAAATGTCCTAAAAGAAACTAGTCATAACATAATGAGTAAAACTTGGAATTTTCAAACCTTTGTGATTAGGGATTACTTGAATGAGAATAAAAAAAATCCAAGAATGAGGAGTAAGGAGATGTTGATTAAGTGGTTAAAGAAAGAAGAATCTTGAAGCCTTCTTTGATTCATACTGGAATCTCATGATCCAAACTCTTGGTTCATTCTAAAAGATTTATTTAATTTGGATTTAATGTTAGGAAAATGAGGAATGTTGAAAGTATGAGTGAGTATTAATTTTTTGGTATGTATGCATGTATTATATACATACATGATATGGAACCAAGTTCCCTACAAGGTATTTGTTAAAATACCTAAAAAGGACTTAGTTTTTAAGAAACATGTGTAAGTTGATATATAAGTTTAGTAATAAGAGAATTAGAACTATGGCATTTGTAAACTAATTAATATTTGAAAATATGATTTTTAGCTCTGAAACCCATTTAGCTCCGAAAATATGATTTTTAGCTTCGACCCGACGACACGCGTGAAAGCAAGAGGAAGTGACAAGTAAAATTTGTAAACTAGTGAGTGAATAACATATTTTTTGGTTGCTAGATTAGTGTGTTTAATTGTTTATGTGTGTGTTTGAATGAATATGTTTATATCAAGGTAAATAAGAATGTGTACATTTATAATTAAATAATTTGAATTATGCTTGACATGTGACTTTGTTTGTGTTTGATAAAGGCCAATAAAATGAATTTTTATCCGAAATGATTTTTACATTAGAACTATAATCCTTATGCACCTATGATACTTTGATTTGATGAGTAACTCAGCCCCAGGAGATGGATATGTAAAGAGTATATATTTTTTATGCGAGCATAAAAATTAGCTGGGGAGGATATGTATTTGGTGTACGGGTGCCAAGTTACTATCACACTCCTCATAGAGGCATAACTGGCTTGAGGATTGGATAATCAAACCTTTGTAACCCTGACTTTACCACAACTGAATATATACGAATCTTGATTAAACCAATACATAAAAATAAATTTTATAGTTCAAAATCTAACAGAAAAGTTTGTTTACTAAAATAAATAACAATTTACTGAAAATTTCGGCAGAGGTTCCCTGCAATATAGAACATGACTCAAAATACAAACATAAACATGTTTTTACACAACAATAACACAAATGCAACAAGGAGCTCTACTCCGTACACATCATAAGCAAGAAAAATAACTAGGCTATTACACTATACAAAATTAGACACCTTTCAATTATAATGAGATTGCAAACTTTCACCCTTGACTTCATGTCTGAGATCCTAGAAACATACCTTGCCATACTTTGTCAGCAGGTCACGAGCTTTGCGATGCCATATACTAAACTCTTGTTACTAAAAAAATTCACAAGAGAAGGGTGAGTCTTATGGACTTAGTGAGTGGAAGAACGCACCTAAAAGGTACTAACATCACTTAACACAAGTATATAACATGTAGAGTCAATTAATATCATGTAACAATGTTTATGTCTTAATTCAAAATGCACGTACGCATTTGTAACAATCATAATTTCATAACTCACAACATTCATAGGATAACAAATTAATCAGAGCAATCACAACATACAAATCAAGCAAAGGGAAAATAAGTAACTTAGCCCTGTACAACAATATCTTTCTCTATCAAGCATTTGCGCACCAGCACAACATGTTACTTCTCTGTACACAATCCATCCCATCGGGGACTGAGCATTCAATTCTTTTAAAACAATTGTCAAAATCATAATATCTCATATCAAAATGTCAAATCAAAATATCCTAGGTACTTAGTTAATCAAGATTTGGGGCATGCAACGTGATCATATTATGGCAAGTCACCCGTCTTATGGTCATCCTGGTCATACACTGAAGTACATGTAATGGGATTAGGAGATTAGTAGCAAGTCTTGACACCTCATGCTGTTGCCCATGAATATCCTACTTGTTCTGAAATTCACATTAGCTACATCATCGTGTAGCTACCGATGTACGAGGATCGATGTATTGATACATTAACTACTTATTCTGAATTTCGCAATAGCTACATCATCGTGTATCTTACTTGTTATCACCATATATTTCATCTCCACCATGTATTCTGTCTTCACCATATATTCCAACTCTACTTATAGCCATCATTTCCCACATATATTGCTTGTCTATGTTAGATTCGGCACCCCCACTCCCACACCACGATATATATGACTCGCCTGTTGTCCATATGTCATTGTTCTAGTATGGTAGTACAATAGGTTCATACGGCACATGTATGGATACCATGACACAGTTACATATGAGAATTGACTTCATGGGATCATTCATATCTTCATACAACAATCAATATGTCTTGGTTGTTGTTGATTATGTCTCCAAGTGTGTTGAACTCATTTGCTTCCTAACCAATGGCTTTAAGGTCATGATGAAATTTCTTAAGAAGAGAATATTCACCCATTTTGGCACACCTCTCCTCCTTCCCACCTCCCCCTTCCCCCCAACCATCATTAGTGATGGTGGTTCCCACTTTTACAACAAACAAGTGGGGCAAATACTTGCTAAATATAAGGTTACTCACAAGGTTACCTTAGTCTATAATTGAAAATCAAGTAACAAAGCTAAGGTTTCTAACTGAAAAATCAAGAGGATCTTGGAGAAGGCTGTATGTCCATTAAGAAATGATTGGGTTCAAGAGATTGGATGACGCATTATAGGCATACTATACAGCCTATAAAACTCATATAGACATGTCTCCATATAAATTGGTCTTTAGGAAAGCTTATCACTTTTCGATGGAGCTAAGGCACAATGCATATTGGTTCAACAAAAAGCTGAACTTTGATCTCCAAGTAGCTAGTAAGAAGAGGCTTCTACAACTGAATGAGATGGATGACTTCTAGCTTCAAGCCTATGAGAATTCCAAACTCTATATGGATAAGAATAAAAGATGGCATGAAAAGAAAATCATCAACTGCCTATTTGAGTCGGATCCACAAGTTTTGCTGTATAATTCCTGCTTGAAACTATTTTCGGGAAAGCTCAAATTGTGATGGTCCAGACCATTCATTATCATAAAGGAGTTTCCTTATGGAGCCATTATAGTAGTTGTCACTAATTTAGAGAGGACATTCAAGGTTAATGGACAAAGGCTCAAGCCTTATTGGGGAAGCAATTTGATCAAAACAAAACCTCTATCATTCTAGCCAACACCAACTGAGTATGACTAAGTTAAGTCAAAGAATATAAATTAAGCATTTCTTAGGAGGCAACCTTAGTTTCTAAAGTTTCTCCTTTTTCCTTTAACTTTATTTTTTAATTTTTAGTGATAGTTCTCTATTTTTTCTTGTAGCCACAAAATAAAGAAGAGAAGGAAGTTAAAAGGCACGATACTATGGTGCCTAACACCATAGTGTACTTAACACCACAACACCTAAAAGTAAGTGCCACAACACCCATAGTTAATGATATAAGACATAAAAAGTTAGAGAGAGCTTCGACACATAAAACCCCAGTGCTACAATGCTAAGAAAATACCCAAAACCACATAGAACTCAGAGAGCTCAAAGCCGCGACATCTAATAGTCCAATGCCTTGGCGTCATTAATTTAAAAATTTTAGAAAAATTTCAGAGAGGTTGGCGCCATGGCATCCAAGCCTCAATGACTCAGTGCTAGCCCAAAAAATTTAAAATTTTCAATTATAGGGTTTAGTGTTGCTGCCGTGATAGAGATTTTACAAACGCAAGCTCATATATCATCCTCAAGTAATATAATAACAAGTAGAGATCATTCTCATGAGAAATAATACTTTTTTTTAATGCTAATTACTACTATGATGCAACCTAACTCTAATCAAGCTAATTCAAATTCAGAGATTTTAAATTTGATTTAAAAATATTAAAACTAAGTATAGGTTCACGATATCCTTCACACCACACCTTAATAACTTTAATTCAAATCAACTCATGCATTAGCTAATATTAACCTAGATTTCTTAATCAATTACTAGCATACTCTTATGTGTAGCAATAATATATTTTTCTTAGTCTAATTCCCTATATTCTTATGAGAATTATTCTAGAGCAAACTCATTAAGAACCAATCTCCTGGTTACTTATGGTAAAAAAGTATATCCATATCTCTTACACAAATCAGATCATCCAAATCATATAAGCAATCTAACATAAGTTATTACACCTAAGGCTAATCTCAAAACTGACTCTTCCAAGTCAAATTCAGAATTCCTAATTAATCTAACTGGTGATCAAACAAATAGAATCATTAAGAACAATGTAATAAAAATACTAAAACTAAAGCCACATCGGCTACATATGAGTTCAATTGTCACCCCTAGAATACGACTATTCCATACTAACTACAAAAAACATAAAAACTAAAGACATTTCCATTACAAGTAAATAGAAAATAAGAAGAAAAATAAATAGAAACTAGAAGTTATCACTCTTCGGGTCTCCCTCTGCTCCATAGCACTCTTTATAATAATCTCTGGTGTGTCTCTGAACTTCTTCCTTCCTCTATCTATAAGTCTTTTCCTCCTATTTTAATTAAAATATAAGTCCTCAAAATCGGTACAAGCACTACAGTGCATGCATCTGTGGCGTTGCGGAGCTATAAGTTTTGTTTAATCTTAATAGGACTCATCTTGTACTCCGCTGCGACTTCACATATATAAGCATTGTGGCACCAAACCTTTGCATGGTTTACAAAAGTCATCTTCAGTTTGATGCTGCAGCTTCAAAATCAAAGCGCCACGGCTTCGATCACCAAGCGATGCGGCTTCTAGCTCACTGACTTATTTGCTTTTCTTCCTCTTTGTATCAGCTCTACAGCTTCATCTTAGTTAACCTATGGCTAAGACCTCTTTGACTTTTTCATCAAAATCTTCCTTTTATGGCACCGCGACTTCATGTTCTTCAGTGTTGCGATGCAAGTTGAGTTGCCTTCCTTGTCTAATCTAATCTAGGACATTGCAAAGACACCTAAAAAAATTTAAATACCAAAATTTGTAAAAGTATTCTTAATTAAGATAAATAAAATAAAATACAATAAAATAAAAACTTTACAAAACTCTTAAAACAACCTGAAACAACTACAACACTATATTTGACTAATATTTAGCTCAAAATACCAAGATTAGCATCAAATATGAATTAGAATAATAGTGAAATAACTCTACTATTATAGAGTTATCACACCCATAAACCTAGTTTTGCTAGTCCATAGCAGAAAAGAAAGAAAATAAAAATCACTATTAATTTATCAATGATAAGCTAATTATTCCCCTAAAAGCCCTCTAACTTTATAACAAAGAGTTGATTCTAGATAATACACAAGTATAATTTCCAAATTTATCATCTTCAGGCCAACCTTATGTGTGTGTGTGTGTAAGCCATTGTCACTGGAATTAGATGACTTCAAAAATATTCTCAAGATAACTTAAAGACTAATCTTAACTCCTTAACTTTGTCTTTCCTTCCTCCCTCTACTAATGTAGGCTAATACTTAGTCAATAATCAATAGGTCTTTTATTCAGCTTGTAATGTCAGGTAGGGTAAAGGTTTGATGAAATGGAATTTTAGGCTCAACTATCCTAAGCATAATTTCTTTACATGAGTTCACCCTTCTTTTTCCACCTTTTCTTTTTCGAGGCATTAGTTTCAATCTACTCAACCTTCAACTATTTTATCTCCTGATTTGTATCATCTAATATATTTCTACTTTATGTGGCATAAATGTTCTCCACTTTTTCCTTTATTTTCCTTCTTTTATTACTTCTACCAAACCTTTTGTTTGTAGAAATCATCAAAGAATTTTCAACTATTCCTCCAACTTAATCATCGAAGAGTTATTGCATTATATTGTTCCTTACTCTCATTCCTTGGGTTTGCTTCGATATCATTAAGAAGGGCACTATGAGGTCTACTAGTCAAAGCATTTACTAGCTGCCCAACTTGTGTCTCTAATATTCTCAAGGATGCAGTTTGGCTTTGAATAATAAAATTAGTCTAAGACATGTATGCAAAAACATAACTTCCAATGATGGCTTCTTTTCAGGAGTTGCTTGCCTTTGTGGAGCTTGAAATCTAGAAGGTGGATTAGGCCTTGCAGCTTGTTATCCTTAATTATTCCAACCAAAGTTTGGGTGGTTTTCCCAGGTTGTTTTGATGGTTTCTGAACATATTGAACCGCTTCAGTATTTGGGTATCGGTCTATAGTATGACCTTCGCCACAAGCTTCACATACCAAAGCAACGGCCTTAGATTATTATTGCACTTCAAAATTATCAAACCTCTTTGTTAACCCAGTCACTTGTGCAGTCAAAGCAATAATGGCATTAATTTCATGAATTTTAGCAACTCATTAAAATGTTAACCTTTTGGTTGGCCATTGATAAGAGTTTGAGGCCATCTCTTCCAAAAGATCATAAGCATCATCCGTAGATTTACCCATCAAAGCACCACCAGCAGCAGCACCAATTATTGTTATAGTTGGGTTTCCTAAACAGTTATTAAAGGTATGCACTTGCAGCCACTTAAGAATGTCATTATGTGGGCACTTCCTTATCAGGTCCTTATATCTCTCCTATGCCTCATAGAGATACTCTTGATCTTGTTGAAGGAATGATGTGATTTCATTCCTTAGCTTGGCTTTTTGCTAGAGGAAAGAATTTGGCCAGAAATATTTGTACCATGTTTGACCAAGTGGTGATGGAATGGTAAGGTAATGAATATAGCTAATTTTTTGCCGTATCTTGGAGTGATAAAGGAAAAAGTTTAAGGAGGACTGCATCATTAGAGATGCCATTGTACTTGAAAGTGTTGCACAACTCCAAGAATGAGACTAAATGTGTATGGGGGTCTTCACTTAGTAATCCCCAAACTGAGCAGATTGTTGAATCATTTGGATTGTGCCCGGTTTGATCTTAAAATTTTTCACAGCAATGGTTGGTCTTTGTATGTTAGAGTGGAGGTCTTGCACAAAAGGGACAACATAATCCCTCAAAGCCTTGTTTTCATGAATTTCTTCTTCATCAGCCATTGCACAAGATTGATTTAGTGTTTGGTTATTTCTCAACTTTCTGAGCGTTCATTTGATCTCGGGATCGTATGGTAATAACTCCAAATCTCTAGTGTTTTGCATGCAATGTCAATAGCACCTGAAATCAAGGGAAAAAACTTGAATTAGAATCAAGTAAACTTTTAATGATATCAACAAAATAAAATAAATAATTCCCTAGCAACGCCACCAAAAACTTGACAAAGATTTTACAAACGCAAGTGCACGTATTGTCCTCAAGTAATATAGTAACAAGTAGAGATAATTCCCACTAGGAATAATTACTTTTTTTAATACTAATTACCACTATGATGCAACCTAACTCTAATTAAGCTAATGCAAATTTAGAGATTGTAAATTTGATTTAAAAATATTAAAACTAAATCTAGGCTCACGATATCCTTCACATCACACCTTAATAACTTTAATTCAAATTAACTCATGCATTAGCTAATCTTAACCCATATTTCTTAATCAATTATTAGCCTACTCCTATGTCTAGCAATTATATATTTCTCTTAGTCTAATTTCCCTATATTCCTATAGGAATTATATAGGGAATTATTCTAAAGTAAACTCATTAAGAACCAATCTTCTGGTTACTTATGGTTAAAGAGTATATCTCTATCTCTTAAACAAATAAGATCATCTAAATCATATGAACAATCCAAACATAAGTTATATCACTTAAGGCTAATCCCAAAATTGACTCCTTGAAATCAAATTTGAAATTCCTAATCAATTTAACTAGTGATCAAGTATTAGAAGCCTTAAAAACAATGCAATACAAATACTAAAACTAAAGCATAAATTGAATTAAAACAAAAGCCACATCAGTTACATGTGAGTTTAATTGTTATCCCTAGAATATGACTACTCCATACTAACTACATAAAATATAAAAACTAAAGACATAGCCATTACAAGCAAATAGAAAATAAGAAGAAAAAGAAATAAAAATTAGAAGTTGTCACTATTTGGGTCTCCTTCTGCTCCTTAGCACTCTCTATCGTGTTTTTTAACTTCAACTTTCTTCCTTTATTTATAAGTTTTCTTCTCATATTTTAATTAAAATAGAAGTCCTCAAAATCCATACAGGCGATATGGCGCATGCTTTTATGGCGCAACGGCACTACAAGCTCTGTTTAATCTCAATAAGACTCATCTTATACCCTGCCATGACTTCACATGCATTGTCGTGATGGCGCCAAACCTTTGGATGGTTTACGAAAGTCATCTTTAGATTGATGCTACGACTTCAAGATCAAAGCGCTACGACTTCAGTCACTAAGCTCTGTGGCTTCCAGCTCACTGACTTATTTGCTTTTCCTCCTTTTTGTATCAGTGTCGTAGCTTCTTCTTAGTTGCATCAAGGCTGAGGCCTCTCCAACTTTTTCATCAAATTCTTCCTTTTATGGCACAACGGCTTCATGTTCTCAATGCAGCAGCACAAGTTGAGTTACTTTCCTTGTCTAATCTGAACTAGGACACTGCAAAGACACCTAAAACAAATTAAATACCAAAATTCGTAAAATTACTTCTAATTAAGATAAAAACTCTATAAAACTCTTAAAATAACCTAAAACAACCTAAAACAACTCCAACACTATATATGTAACTAATATTTTAACTCAAAATATTAGGATTAGCATTAAATATGAATTAGAATCATAGTGAAATAACTCTACTATTTTAGAGTTATCCATAAACTCAGTTTTAAAATTTTGAAAAACAGAACCCCAACTTACAAAACCTAAAAGTCCTAACCTTCCGCTTCTAAAATATGTTCTTCCTAGCTGAAATCCACCATAAATGCACATACCCACACTAATATATCAATTTGTCTTCCCCACTCCACCACCACTTGAGTCAATTTGCTTGTTTCTTATGGGTTTAAGTAAGTTTTCTATATTTATGTTCTATCCTAAAATGATGGGAGTATATGACTTATGCTTTGATGCTTACTTAGTTTTTGATATGGATTGATAGATATGGATGTGAATTTTGAATATATCCAAATGTTACATTGATATGGTAATGTTTGGTAAGAATTTAGGGCATATAGGTTCGATAAGTTTTCTATAATGAATTTGGAGTTGTATTGTTTTGGGATATAAAAGAATATGATATCATGTTATCAGTTGATAGGAATTGATTAAAAAATCATATCCTTCCCATTCTAAAACTATGTTTGTGAAAGGGTGCTACATAAATTTGAATAGAAGCATATATTCTAAGGGATTTTGGATTTGTAATGGTACTACAAATTTTGTCAATGCCTTAAGAATGCTAGCCTATTAATTTGAAATTGTGTAGCTAAGGTTGATTATGTTGCGGATTTTGAGTTGGGGTTGAGCTAACGTTGTCATTGTTTATGTATGGTTTGTGCTTTTTATCTTGGTTTTGCTTACATGGCACCAAAATAAAATGATCACGCACTTCTAGTAGCTCCAGGTTTTTGACAACACCAAATTTGTTTTGACTTAAGCTGAAGGACGACATTGTGAATCCTTATTGCATAAGAATACAGTTTAGGAAAGAGGGCTTTTCATTATGTCTCTTAAGCTTCCCCTACATTTATAAACCATTATCAATCACCCTTGGGAGAAGTTTTGTTCATCATCGAAAGCAGTGGTGGTTCCAATTATGCATGAGTTCTATGCAAATTCCCAGAGCTTATCAACAACCAGGCATTTTTGCAAGGGGAGCAAGTTCCTTTCGACATTTAGGATGATGAATATGTGCTCAGCCTATCTGTGAAGGGGAGGGTTTGATCTACAATTCTTAATGCCAACTGCTTCCCAAACTCCGAGTGGAAGCTCACTAATGAGGAACATATATCATTCAAGGCCAATGCACTAGACAAGGATGCAAAGGCATGGTACTACTTCATTTTGGCCAAGCTACTCCCGAGCAACCATGTGAGTGATGGGATAAGAGTGTGAGCAATCTTGCTTTATGCTATTGTCACAGGTAAGTCTGTTAACATAGACTCTTTTATTCATAGTGCCATTTTACAAAATGCTCAAGGGCCAGAATTGGTTCCTTTCCTTGATAACTAGTTTATATGGCCAAGATAAAGTCACTTGTAACCTAAGTAAGGAGCTAGAGAACCCAAAAATAACAAGTTGATTATGGATTATTACAAGCAAGCTATGTCAATTGGTGAAGTGAGTTCTTCTACTCTGACTATTTCATAGCGGCGTCTAATTAAGAATTTAACAGTGTCATAGCTCCTTTCCCACCTCAAAGTCCACCATGCTAAGCAAAGTGCATTTAATACAGCCTACCACATTTCACAAGACAACCTTCTTCGTGCCTGTACCCATAACTTTGGGATTTGGAAGACTACCTACCGATTCTGGATCCACCAGCTCTATTTAATCCACATGTATTTGAGGTTGTAGATGAGGAAGAGACAACTCTGTAAAACAAAGTTATTTTACTTTTTAATTTCCTAATTTGTGCGAAATCTTAGAGTTTAGAGTTGGAATTCAATTAAATTTAGTGTTTTATCTAGCCTATGATATTTAGGAGTTTGTAAGGTCTTAATTTAATTTAAAGTAGTTTTTATTGCTTTCGTTATCTAATTTGTTTTTAAATGTCTTTGCAGTGTCCTAGTCGAAGATGAAGATGAAAAGTGTTGAAGACTTGTGCCTTAGCGTGAGGCACCCATAAAGAAGAATTGCAAGGAATCAAGTAGAGAGTTTTGCGTCGTAATGCCAGACTAATGGATGTCGTGGCATCCCAAATAAGGAAATTAAAGAATAAGACAGAGAACATTGCACTGTACCGCCCTCATCCAAGAAAACTTCACAAACAACCAGTGAAGGAGGCACCACAGCGCCATAAATCAGGATGACACAGCATGAGCAGTTAGAATCCTACATGGACTACATGGAGGTCGTGGTGCCCAACACCAATAGAGGAAGTGCCGTGGCGTTGTCACGTGTTTTTGAAAACTCCTAGTTCTAGTAAACTATGAGAAAAAAGCCTATCTAAGGAGGTGAAGGCTGAAGTCAAAAAAAATACTAAAGTAAGTGAAAAAGAGATTTTACGAAGCTAGTGAAGACCCGAAGCAGTGACAACTCCTAGTTTTTTACTCCCTTCTTATTCTTTTCTTATTTGTAATGGCTATTTCTTTTATGTTATAGTTTTCCATAGCTAGTATGTATTAGTTTTATTCTAGGGATGCAATTGAACTCATAGGTAGTCTATGTGATATTTGACTTGATTTAATGTATGTTTTAGTTTCAAATATTTTGTTATCTTGTTTTTAATACTTCTAATTGATTGATCATCAATTAGATTGATTAAGAACTTTGGGATTGACATGGGAGAGTTAGTTTCAGGGTTAGTTTAAGTAACATAGTTTATGTTTAGGTTATTCATCTCAATTGAGCAATTTGATTCGTTAAAGACATATGAATACACTTTTTAACAACAAGTAACTGAAATAGATTGGCTCTTAATGAATTTGTCTTAGTATAAGTCTCATAGGAATATAGTGAATTAGACTAAGAGAAATATACAATTGTTAGATATAGGAATATGCCTGTAATTGCTTAAGATATCTAAGTTAATATTTGGACTATTGTATGAGTTAAATTAAAGTAAAGTTAACTTAGATGAAGTGTGGGAGATATTGTGAACCTAGGTGTTAGATAATATAATTTACATAATTTTCTTGTTACTTAGTTTACCAAACTCTAAATTTGTGTTGACTTGATTAAGATTAGGTTGTATAAATATTGATATTTAGCTTGAAAAGTAATATAATTCCTCGTATGAAATGATCTCTACTTCTATCTATATTACTTAAGGACGATACATGCACTAGAATTTGTAAAATTTGTGTCAAGTTTTTGGTGCCGCTGCCAGGAATAATATTTACTTATTGATAATATCAATATAAGCATACTTGATTCTAACTCAAGTTCTTATTTTTTGAAATTTCAGGTACCATTACTATTACATGCGACATACTTAAAACTTGGAAGTAGTACCATACAATCCCGAGATCAAAAGAATTTCCAAAAGTTAAAAAAAAAATCCAAGTTTTGAGAGACTCAATTGTGATGGCTGACTAACACGAAGTACCCGAAAACAAGGCTTTGAGGGATTATACTGTCCTTCTTAAGCAAGGCCTCCACTCTAGCATTCAAAGGCTAATAATTACTACTAATAATTTTGAGATTAAACATGGCACAATTCAAATGATTCAACAGTCTGCACAATTTGGTAGCCTACAAAGCTGTAACCCCCATGCTCATTTAGTGACATTCTTGGAATTGTACAATACTTTCAAGTATAATGGCATCTCCAATGATGCAATCCTCCTAAGACTTTTTTCTTTCTCATTTCGAGATAAGGTAAAACATTAGCTGTATTATTGCCACAAAATTCCATCATCACATGGTCAGACATGGCACAAAAATTTATGTCCAAATTTTTTCTCTCCTACCAAGACTGCCAAGTTAAGGAATAAGATCACATCATTCCTTCAACATGACCAAGAATCTCTCCATAAAGCGTGGGAGAGATATCTTGATGTGCAAAAGCCCTCATCATGGCATTTCGAAATGGCTAGAAGTTCATACCTTCTACAATGGTATGGTACACCAAACTAGAACCATAATTGGTGCGGCTGCTAGGGGTGCTTTGATAGGAAAATCAATTGATGGTAATTATGACATTTTAGAAGAGATGGCCTCAAATAACTACCAATAGCCATCCGAAAGGTCAACATCCTGAATATTGCTGGAGTGCATGACCTAGATGCCATCATTGCCTTAATGGCATAAGTGGCTAGTTAGGCAAATAAGTTTGATAATCTTAGGGTGCAACAATAGCCTAAAGCCACTGTCATGGTATGTGAAGCTTATGGCAAAGGTCACTTTATTTACCAATGCCCAAATACTGAAGCAGTTCAATATGTTCAAACAATTATCAAAACAATCCTTATTCTAACACATACAATTCGGGGTGGAGAAATCACCTGACCTATAGTTGGAATAATCAAGGGATATAAAATGCTACAAGGCCTAATCCATCACCTGGATTTTAAGCTCCATAAAGGCAAGAAGCTTATAAAAAGAAGTCTTCCTTGGAAGACATGTTTTTGCAATACATGTCTATAAATGAATCAGTAATCCAAAGCCAAGTAGCATCTTTGAGGACACTAGAGACACAAATTGGCTACCTGGCCAATGCTTTGACTAATAAACCTCAAGGTGCTCTCCCTAATAATACCAAGCCTAACCTAAGAAGGGAGGACCCAAACTTAGAACATTGTAAGGCTATAATAGTAAGAAGTGGCAAGAATTTAAAAGAGCCTACAAAGCAATCTAAGGTCGAATTATGCTAATTATAGTAGAAGTACCCACTAAGAAGAAGGAAAAGGAAGAGAAAACTAAACTAACAAAGCATACTATACCTCTACCTTTTCCTCAGCGCGTATAAAAGCCTAAACTTGATAAACAATTCTAGAATTTCTTGGATGTATTTAAGAAGCTTCCCATCAATATACCATTTGCTAAAGCACTTTAGAAAATGCCCAAGTATGTCAAGTTTATGAAGGACATCTTATCTAAGAAAAGAAAAATTGAAGAACATGAACAGGTTACCTTAACTAAAGAATGCAGTGTCATCCTCTAAAAGGAAACTACCACCAAAGTTGAAAAACCTTAGTAGTTTCAGCATTCTTATCATAGTAGGCACTATAGTCTGTGGAAGAGCACTATGTGACTTAGGAGCGACCATTAATCTGATGCCATTTTAAATATTTCAAAAGCTTGGATTGAAGAAAAGTAAAATTCAACCAATTAAGGTAATCCTCAAACTGGCTTGGTCTCAAACATATCCATGAGGGATAATCGAAGATGTTCTAGTTAAAATGGATAAACATATCTTCCCAGCTGACTTATTTATTTTAGACATGTAGGAAGATAAGAAAATTCCCTTGATATTGGGAAGACCATTCATAGCCACCAGTAGAGCTTTCATAGATGTTCAAAAGAGAGAACTAAGTAAGAGAGTCCAAGACCAAGAAGTAAAATTCAATGTCTTTAAGGCTATGGATCCCTCTTCTCAATCTGAGGAATGCTCTACACTCGAGGTAGTGCAAGAAGCTGCTAGCAAGAAAGCCTATGAGTCAAGTGCTACTCGTGATTCCTCGTCACTACAATTAAATTACCCCTTGATTACAAAACCTAAACCGTTAAAGCCTAAATGCTTAAACAAAAATACTGTTATCATCAAGTGGTGGAAGCATCTATAGAAAGGAATCAAGTGGTGGAAGTGTCAATTCCTTATGGGATAAGCACTCTAGTTTACTCTATATTACTTCCTAGTGATAGGCTCATAAGGCATCATGATTTTGGTCAAATTGGGACTGAATAGTAGTATAGGCATAGTGGCTTTGACTTCCTGGCTCCGGGGCCTCTGACTTGGGAGCCATAGTGCCTACTGCATTGGCTAGTTTATTGTTTTTCGCGAATTGTCCTCCAAATTGATTTCCAAATAGACTATTTTATGTATTAAACCTTCAAAATACACAAAATAATTTAATTTAAATTAGAACTCTTATTAAACACCAAATCCTAGACAAAATCAACTAGCATTCAACATCCTAGTATAATATGGACTTTACGAGGAATTCAACTAAAATTAAGCAAAATCAAAATAAAACTAAAAAACATAGCTAAATGAAATAAGTAAAAGGATCTAAAATAAGTCTATTTCCAAGAGTTATCATACCCCAAACTTAATATTTTGCTAGTTCTCGAGAAAAAGAAAACTAAAAACGCAAATGAATAATAAAAAATAACAAGCAAGAGATGAATCGAACTAATTCAATGATTTCCAAAATAATCTCAAATATATATATTTTTTAAATTATTAACTTAAGGATAATCAATTCGACCCTTAGTTTCATTCTTGAATGAGTTTCCACGCTTGTGTATGCATGATCTTTTGTAAAGAACTATAGTGCAATCCGAATTATTTTATGTCTATGAAAGGTAAAGCTTAGCACTCAAACCACATAGGTTTGCTTTTAATCTCTCTCTCCACTAATATAGACTAACACTATGTCAAAGATCGTTTGGACTTTATAAGCTTGTAATGTAAGACTAGGATAATGGTTTGATAAAGGAAATTATAAGGCTCAAAATGTACATTATTTATTCTAGAACCTTTAGTATAACTCCCTTCACATTCCAAGTAATACAACCATACTTGGCTTCCACTTTTCTTTTATTTCTACCATGCGTAAACATTTTTTTCTTTGTCCCCTCCTTTTTTCTTTTTCTTTTTTTCATCAAAATTCAAAAATTAGAAAAAAATTTATCATAATTCGAAGAAATTCTCATACCCCAAACTTAAATTTAACATTATCCTTAATATTACAAGAAAGAGAACAAGGTATAAAATTTTTCCTTGATAATTTAAGTGAAACTTCCCCTTTTTAACAACTCCATGTCACACCCCTAAACTTATTTCATGTTATTATGTATAACGGAGTAATCATGTGACACAAATAAACTTCCTTTTTTTTTCTTTTTTTTTCTCCACCAACTCTCCATTTTTTTTTTCATCATAACTCTACAGTCTTTCTAGAAACACTAACATACTTAAGAGTGAAGGGTGAAAAAAGAAAATAAATAAGGGTTAGTAAAAAAGTTAATGTGGTTGAACAAGAAAATATCAAATTAGGCTCAAAGTGGTATATTAGAGATCCAATATATCAAGGTTGGCATGAAAAGGTTAAACAGTCCAAAAATGGCTTAATTAATGTCCTTAACTCAGTATTATCTAGGATTTTTCCTCAAAGAGAGAATCAAACAAACTCTAGGATTCTTAGCTAAAACTAAAATTCCTAAACATAAACGATCTCTAAATAAATATGTCAAGTCTAAGCAAAAGATTAAGTGCATTTAGTTTCAAAAATCACACCCTGACAATTTTAATAACACAAGAATTTAACATAAACTCAAATATACCCATAATTTCCCAAAGATCAAAGGCACAATTAACCACAATATTATTATTGGATAGGAAAATCATTGGAAAAGTATAAAACATCTTAAGCAAAAGACACATTAAGAAAAATAAGTACACTAATAAAACTTTCCCCCAAACTTAAGACGAACTCTAAAATAATTGAAAAAAATATATAAGAAATAAGGATAAGAAAAAATCCATTATCAATGTCAATAAGGTGGAAACTCAATAATCCTTGTCCTTCTCGTCTTTCGTAATGCCCCAAGTTAAAAGGAGGTAAAAAAAAAATTATGTTCCTATAAGAAAAATAAACAAAACTTAATAATAACTAAAACATAAATTTAAAAAAAGAAAAAAAAAATTTAGAAACTTAGGTTGTCTCCCAAGAAGTGCTTTATTTATAATAATCGGCTTGATTATTGGTGAAGTGCTCTTAAACAAGTGGCTTCTGCCCATAGTAAGTTTCATATAACATTATATATGAGTCTTGATATAAGATACCTCAAGCTTGGCAATATATGTAAGTATTTGACATATGTGCTCATCATCACTTAGCTTTGGAAATCTTATGCGTATTTAAGGAGGAATAATTCTAAGGATGGTAGTGAAGAAGTTGGCCACATGAGATCTTCATATAAATAAAATTCAGTGGCTAAGGTAGACTCAAAATTTTATGATTTATCTTGTAAGATCAAGTTTTAAGTTGCTTCCTCATTATGAGAGTCTTCTTCTGTAACTAATTGAGACTCACTAATTTGGCCATCTTGGATTTTTGATAACTCTTGGAAATATAGTTATCATACATCCTTTTACTCATATTATTTTAGCTATGTTCTATAGTTTTAGTTGGTTTTTACTTAGTTTTCAGTCAAATCTTAGTTGAGTCCTATTCGTATTAAGTTGATGAATCCTAGTTGATTCATGATTTGATTAGGTATTTTTCTATGAGTTCTAGTTTATTCTAACTTAATTGGTGTGTCTTGAAGATATAATACAAGAAGAAGTCGGTTTGGAAGTCGAATTGGACAAGGAAAACAATCAAAACAAGCGAGAGGAGCAACTAGGCAGCAAGGCTGGCACCATGGTGCCAAGATGAATTCTAGGTGGCACCTAGGTGCTAAAACATAAGCGTTGTGGTGCCATAGCCATAGCCAAACTTTCCTGTTTCGTAGATTTTCGAGGCCACGGCACCAAGAAGCTACAGCCGCAGCGTTGGCTCAATTCCTAGTCCGAATTGAAGTCAAATTGAGGGTTTTGAAACTTATAAAAGACGGATTGACTTGGGGATTTAGAGGCATGATTTTCTGGAGAAAAGGATGATCAAAAGGTAAGAGGAGCTTGGATGTTGAAGACTGACAACCTATCGATTTTTTATTATTCTATTCCTTCTTTACTTTTCTTATATTTCTTTGATGTCAACATTATTTGAGTTTTTGTATACACTAGGTAGCATGAACTAATTTATTCTCTAAGATTACAATTGAACTCAACATGTAGTTTGATGGTTTTTATTATTTATTAATTGCTTAAGGTTTTGGTATTTAGATTGTTTATTTCATTCTATGTGTAATGTTTCTAGTTGATTAGCTACCAATTAGATTGATGTGGTAAACCTTAACAAACTTGGAAAAGGGAGTTTAGGTTTAGCCTTGAATGATATAACACTTGTTTGAATTCATTCACATGATTGTTTGAATTTAATTTGTGTGTAGAATAGGAATATACCTATGTGCCTTGTGTAACCAATTTAGGGCAAATCTTAATGAGTATTGCTTAGTTGAATTTTTATATGAATGTATTGAATTGGTTAAGTGAATATATATTTATAAGACATAGGAATATGCTTATAATTGAATTAGAAACCTAGGTTAATCATTCGATACCATAACTAAGCATGATAAGATAATAATAAATCAAGTGAAATGTTGAGGGAAATTGTAATTCAAGGCCTTTATCAATTGAATTCTCTAGTTTAATTTGTCATTAGTTAAATTTAGCTTAAATTAGGCTTTTCAATCATAATTCTTTTGTTTGAATAAAATTAGGATTGTGTTAATTTTAATACTTTGCTAGGTCTTAGTTACAATTCCTTGTGGGAATGATACTCTATATTAATTGAGGACGATACATGCACTTGCGTAGGTAAATTCCATATCAATTTTATCATGGAATTCTTTTTCTATGACCAAATTAGGCTCAGTAGGTTAGGCACCATGGATTTTCTCATATGATTCTTCCTTTATGAAGTGAATACATGGTGGAAAGGAATTTTGTACCCATTCTTGAGATATCTCTATATTCTCCTCTTTTGGTGTGGGCACATCCTTACTAAGTGTAGGCTCATCTTCACTTGATGTGAGCTCATTCATGGGTATGAAAGGGATAGGCCAATGTCTCCAACAACTAATAAGTGTTATCCTCTTTTAGATTCACAAAAGCTTCACTAGCTAGCTTATCAACCACTTCCCTTGTCCTTCACTTAAACCATTGTAAAATATATGGAGTTGAAGCCATTTTAGTATGTTGTGATTTGGACACAACATATAGTTGTACCTCTGCTAAGCCTCTTGGAATGATTTCGAGTCAAATTGAGTGAAACATATGAGGTTGAATAGACTAAACATCTTCAATGTACCTCACAAAAAAAATTAAATTAAATTAAAAAGATAAAAAAAAAATAGTTTAAATTAAAAGTAGAATTGTTTGGTGTTATATTAACTAAAATTAGTAAAATATTTTCCCATCAATGATGCCTTTGATTTTAATCACGCAAGTGCACTTATCATTAACAAGTAATATAGAATAAAGTAAAGTGTCGATCCTACGATGAATTGTCACTAATATCTAACTAAGTACTAAAATTAACACAACCATAATTTTATCCAAACAAACGAATTACAATGAAAAACCTAATTTATACTAAACCTAACTAATGACAAATTAAACTAGAGAATTCTATGGATAAATGTTTAGAATTACAATTTCTCTCAACACTTCACTTGACTTATTATTAATATCTTGCATAATTATGGTATCAAATTATTAACATAGGGTTCTACTTCAATTATAAGCATATTCTTTATGTCTTATAAATATATATCTCACTTAACCAATTCCCTATATTCTTATGAGAATTAAGCTAAACAAGACTCATTAAGATTAGATCTAAATTGACTACACAAGGTATATAGGTATATTCCTATCCTATACACAAATTAAATTCAACTTATGTGTATGAATTCAATTAAATGCTATTTCAATCAAGTTTAAACCTAAATTCATATTTCAAGCTCCTTTAGGTTTCCTAATTCAATCTAATTGGTAACTAATCAATTAGAAGCATTAAGCATAGAAGGAAATAAATAAATTAAATACCAAACCCTAAGCAATAAATAAATAATAAAATCATTAGCCTACATGTTGAGTACAATTGTAATCTTAGAGAATAAATTAGTTCATGCTACCTAGTGTAGACATAAACTCAAATAATGTAAACAACAAAGAAATACAAGAAAGTAAAGAAATAGTAGAATAATAGAAAATCAATAGTTTGTGAGCCTTCAATCTTCATCCAAGCTCCTCTTGCCTTATTGTACCCTTGATTGCTCCCTTTATCTCCAAGGAAAACTTAGTTTAATTGTGTCTTTTAGTCTCCAAGTCAATCCCCATTAAATAGGCTTTAAAATCATGAATTACACTTTAATAAGGACGTCTAGGACATGCTAGGCACTGAACTTCCTAGCGTTGTTAGTCTGAAAGCATCACGATTTTTGTCAAATGGGATTGGACAGTAGCATAGGTGCCATGACTTTGAATTTCTAGTGCTAGGTCCTCTGACTTGGGTACTATGGTGCAAGTTTTTAGGCACCATGGTGCCCACTGCATTACCTGGTTGACTGTTTTGCGTGCATCGTCCTCTAATTTGATTTCTAAAGAGATTGCTTGATGTATTAGACCTTCAAAATACACAAACTAAGTTAATAAAAATTAGAACTCTTATTAAACACCTAAATCCTGGTGAAAATCAACTATGACTCAACATCCTAATACAATATAGACTTTACTAGGAATTCAACTAAAACTAAGGAAAATCAAACTAAAACTAAAGAACATAGCTAAACTAAATGAGTAAAATGATGTAAAATAAGTCTATTTCCAAGAATTATTAATGACTACATACTAGATGACGCTAGTGGCCTTGTAATTGTTTCTTGAGTGAGTAAAAAAATACCACAGTCTAATGGTCCATGCATGCTATTTGTTGTATCATATGAGATAGTAATATTATTTTTCTTTGATTTTGCAATGGTGGGATTGGAAGGTGGTCGTAAGCATATCTTAGAAACTATAAACTTTAAGTAGCATGAGTTTGAATTAGAGGAGAAAAACATATTTTCATCATGAGATTACTCAAGTATACTTTTAGTGTACATATGTATTTATTGTTATTATATTGAATAGGTGTCTCAATGTTGGAAGTATTGACATCAAATGCACAATTCTATTTAGTATTGTTTAAGTATATGAAGTTGGTTGTTGCTTGTGAGCCTTTCATGAACAAAGCACCTATGTCATAAGCAAGAGCTGCTTTTTTAGCTGTATGAAATGTACTAAGCCAATGCCTTTCGTTAGTTGTAAGGTTTCTAATTTCAGTAACATACTAACCCCAAGGCCGTTTTCTGACGCCAAGAAACAGTCCTTGCTACATTGTTTGCCTTGCTTTACGTTTTATCTCATTTAATTGAAAAGCAAGTGTATGACATCGATTAGAGTAACTCCCTCTTGTCCTTTGCTTGTTTCATATCCTTTGGAACCTTGAGTTTTTAGGGAATGACATTGTTAGGAGAAAAACAATGTAATAGTGTGTTAAATTAAGTAAAGGAGAAGTGATGCATGAGGAATTCAAACAATTTTCTCTGAGGGAGTTTTAAATAGTTTAGAATTATAGAACAGATTAGAAAAGTAAAAGTATATGTTTTCAAGTAGATGTCATTATCAGAAGTTATGTGAAAACTATTAAACAATGAGTTGATCAAGAAGACAATGAAAAGACATTGTAGATATTAATCTTTAGAATAATTTCTTTCTCCTCTCACATATTTGTTCCTCTTATTGAAAACTATATTTATTATTAAAAAATATTTTAAGGCAAATGTTAAAAAATTATATAATAACCAATTAATTTAAAAGGGTCAAGAAAGTTATTTCTCACCACTCAATTAAACCAATACATTAAAACAAAAGTATAGTTTATTTTCTAGGTTGATAAATCATAATATTTTTCTTAACATCATATGAAAAAAAAAAAAAAAAAATCCCTTCGAGTTTGTATTAGTACTACTACAACTGTAGAAAACAACTAATTAAAAAGGTTATATTCATTTCTAACATAAACAATTATTTTGTCCAAATAGTTGTTTTAAGAATAATCAATCGAGTATATATGAATAATTAGAGCATATACTGGCGTAATATATTGTCATATCATATACTTAAAATTGATAACAACCCTAACTACTCCCTTATTGACACTCATCGTCGTGTTCACTCATTAATTTATTTTTTCATTTCAACTTTTCGCTATTTTACAAGAAAAAAGAATAATAAAATATGTCCTACTGTCCATGTCAAACATAACAAGCTGCATAATATTTTCGTCTTATTTCATTATGTTGATGATTTAATAATGTAAAATAGAAATTCTCTTATAATAAAAGGATATATATTATTCAGTTCGTAAATACTAGGTAAGAATGGTTTGTTATTTCCTTTCAAATGATAATTTCCTACTTAGTTTTTTGTTATCTATATTAATAATTACATAATGTTAGGTTAAAAAAAAATGAAATAAATTCTGAGAGAAATATTGTTAACTATGTTAAACATGTAATAAAAAAATATCAATAAAGCATTTACATATTTTCTAATAATTAATAATAAAAATATAGAATATATATATTGAGAATTAAGTTGAAGAGTTGGAAATTGCATGCCTAATCACTTGATGACTTGAGTTCCAACTGGAAAATAAAAAAGAATATAATTTAAACGCGTAGATTCAAGTGTAAATTGCTTTTAACTAGATGCACTAGAAACCAACGAGGGTGGGACCAAGGGAAGCAAACCTTACCTCTAGACACCCCAACGTCCGACTCACTTGGGTGCAACTAGCAATTCGCTATTTCACCTCCTTCACTGACTAATTACCAGTCAGCAACTCAGCTAAGCTCTACGCTGTCTATCTGTGTGTTTCCCCAATTAGGCAATTAGCATCTCCTTCCCTTACCTACTCTACTATGGCTTCATCCTCCAAGCACAACTACCCTTCATCATCTGCCAAGCCACTCAAAACCCTAAATTCTCAAACTTCAAAAGCTAACAGCAGCACCCAAACCGATTTCCAAAACCCCATTTCTTCAAACGTTACCACCACTCAGTCTCCTATCACAATGTCTCTTGAAAACCTCACAATGTCAAGCTCTTCCCATCTCACTCGCCAAGAACTTCTCAAGCGTCGTTCTCACTACCTCAAGCAACTTTCTAGATGCTATAGAGACCTTTACTGGGCTCTCATGGAAGACCTTAAGATCCACTACAGAGAGTATTACTGGGAATATGGTGTCAGCCCAATAAAGGCTGAAAACGTGGATATAGAGTGTGAGGACAGGGAGGCTGGTAATGTTGAAGGAAGTGGTGAGAATAATAACAACAACAATGGCAACAATCGGACTGATTTCGAGGTCACAAACAATCAGAGGTGCGCTTTTGTGGGTTGTAAGTTGAAGGCCATGCCTTTGACAAGCTTTTGTCATCTCCATATTCTTTCGGATTCTAAGCAAAAGCTTTATAAGGCTTGCAATTACGTTATCAAAAGGTTTCCCTCTAAGCTCTCTTTTGCACAATTGCACATTTTACTTTTGTTTTTATTGGGATTTTCTATAATTCGTCAAAATTGTTGTGGGTCACTGTTAGAATTGCTTAATATTGCGTAATTTTAGTATTCCTGAATGTATATGTATTTATAAAATCTTTCTGAATATTTCTGCTTTGCTTCATTCTTATTGTTTCAAGGAGATTGCATTTGTGTATGCATTGTTTGAAACTAGTGTTTTATGACTTAGTTTAGATTTTAAACCATCCTTTGTTTTTCCTTTTTATTCTTTTTGGCTTCCCAGTGATTGCCTGGGGCAAACAGTACAAGAGGTCTGAAAAAACATGCAAGTTTAAAGAGTCTGAAGAGCTAGCTTGATATTTTTATGTAATTTACATTAAGAGAAATCCTAAAATTTCAAGTCTTAAATATATCGAAATGTATTAAAAACGTTTTCCTAGTGTTCTGATTGTAATAGACTAATAGGGATAGATATTGTATGTTTAATGAGATTGTTACTGATCTGAAGATAACCTGCATTAATTGTCAATTAACCTGATCTTGTTCCATGTCTCGGAAATGTTTTTGACTAAAGTTCAGTAATCAGTGGTGCCTAAACTCCACATGTTCTAAAAAGATCTCCAAGTGGAACAATAATTGCAAATGGTAAGAAGCAACATGAATATGGCTTATTTTCTTTATCATTAACTTGTTTTCAAACATATACACTTCAAAATATAGTTCTGGAGAAGAGCTTCAGCTAATTGCATGGTTTGCTTTGTTTTGTGCTGAGAGCAGAAACTGTAATCCCCATCACTCCCTTTTCATGCTAAAAAATTGAGTCAGAGAAAATAATTTTCAGATCTGGAATAGAATATCGAACAGTATAACTAGGGTGGGAACTAAAGCAATGAGTCATTTGTACAAGACCTTGTTTCTCCTTTTTGCTAATCTGGATCTCATCTTGTCTCTAATATAAAAGAACACTTCTGTTGTGATTTTGGCATGACAAACAATCAAGTAGATATCAAACTAATAACCAAATTGTACTAAATAACAAAAAGTGGTGATTTCTGAGGGTGAGAAGCATTTTTCTGGAGAAAACCAAAAGTAACATGATAACTATTTTATTCTTAATGATTAACCATATCCAACTATCAAATACAATTTGGACAAATATGTAAGTTAGTCAAGTCTCTGTATTGGTGTTTCTTGGGATTTTCTGTTTATAAAACTTTGTTTCCATTTTGGAACCTATTCGTGTCTTTGTTCACAAATGACGTATCATAATTTTGATTTTCTGTTTTTTTTGATTTTTTCATTCCTTTTATTTTTAGTGGTTACTATGTTGTGGTAAATTTGATGTGTGAATAGAATATCCAAGGTATTTTAAGAGTATGATTGTTCTTTTTTATTTTCAGGTGATTCTTCTATATTGTTTCTGTTTTTGATGGGGGAGGAAAAGCGGCTAGACTCATCTCTTTCTCAATATATATACATTTATTTCTCTTTGATATTCATATCTGTCTGTAGTTTTATAGGAGGTCATTCTATAAATGAATTTCAACTCTTCCACCTACCAGAAAATATATATTTGTGCATTATGTATGATACAGTGAATCATTTACTACTTGTTAGTTCTTACCCCCAACCACGATGGAGAGGGATACCCATTGGTTGTATAAGACTAACAAACTGTTCTTATCGAGGACATGGGTTTACCATGTCAATGGGGAATTTCAATAGAAGGTTTTCACAGAGGTCCACCTGAGTCATAAACAATTCTTAATTCTGAAATGATCTTGTTAGACTGTCTTATCATTCCAAGTATGTGAGGCAAATGTGGGAAGGAGGGTGAAGTTGAAAAGTACTGCTGAGTGCTGATTGAGAATGCAGTCCTACAGAGGAAAACATTGATTGTTTCAGATTGAAAAATGAACCCTGGTCCCAAAGTTCCATATGTGTAGTCCATATCATGACAATATTCTGAAGATTTCAGTGCAACTTTTCTTTTCTCGAGGAGGTAGATTTAAGTTACTGTGAGGATTGCAAGGTGATTTCTGGGGATAGTCTAGCCACCCGACATAGGATGGTGGTCCTGGATGCTAAGGATGTTCTAGGAGAATATAGGGGAGCTGGGCTGTGGGCCCATAGGGAAGAAAACTTGGTGGTGGAATGATGAGGTTCTAACAGCTATTAAAGCTAAGTTAGAATGTTATAGGAGGTTGAAAATGGATAACAATTATGGAAAGTTATGAATAGTACAAAGTTGCAAAGAAGCCAGTGAGGAAATCCCAATTTTAGGTGTATAATGATTTGTATAACAAGTGGGACACAAAGGTTGGACAGACAGATATTTATAGGCTTGCTAAATTGGAAGAACAAAAGTAAATATATCAACTTTGTCAAATTTATCAAAGATGAGGACAATCAAGTTTTTTTTTTTTTTTTTTTTAAAAAAAGAAGAAAAAAAGAAAAGGAGATTAGAGATAGATGAAAACATTATTTTGACAAGTTGTTCAATGGAAGTCACCAACGTCACTTAAAAGACAGGGATTGTAGGTTTGTTAAACTTATTATGACTACAGAAGTAAAGGACACTATAAGTAGAATGAAAATAGGAACAGCAGTATGACCTTATAATTACCCCTATTGACTTTTGGAAATGTTTAAGGTGGGGTGGGCATAAGTTGGCTGACCAATCTCTTCAGCAAATTATGAAGACTAACAAGATGGCAAATAAATGGAGCAGTATACTATAGTGACAATATGTAACAACAAGGGTGACATTCAAAGTTGCAATTTTGGTCGTGCAATTAAGCTTATGAGTCGTTCTAAGAAACTTTGGGAAAGAGTAATTGAGCATAACATAGATTAACGGTTGAAGCAGCAATTTCAGATAATCAATTTGGTTTCATGCCTTGGAGGTCTATGATGAAAGCTATCTTTCTACTAAGGAAATTAATGTAGAAATATCAAGAGAAAGGAAAAGATCTTCGTATGGTTTTTATTAACTTGGTGAAAGCATATGATAGGGTGCTGGAGGTTATGTGGTGGGTTTTGAAAATGAAAGGAGCACCTATCATATATGTCAATCATATTGAAGATACTGTGAAGGAGTAGTGGCTACTGTGAAAACCCAGTCACAAGATTCTATTACCATAGGTTAATACCAATAATCTTATTACCATGGGGTTTTACCAATAATCTAAGTCCTCTTTTTGCAGTAGTGATAGATGAACTTAATGGACATACACAGTATGAGTTCCCTGGTGCATGCTTTTTGCCAATGATATAGTTTTAGTTTGTGAACTAGGACAGAGATCAACACTAAGCTAGAAAGAAGTATGACAGCAGACTCCAAAATCTGTCTTCAGTAAAAGTAGAATTAAAACCAAGTCTATGTAGTATAGGTTTCGCAAGGATAGAAAGAGAAACGACTGCTTAGTTACCATCAAGGCTCGAGAGATTCTAACTAGTGAGCACCGTAAGTATCTTGGATCAACAATTCAACTGGATGAAGAAATAGTGGAGGACGCTGCACATAGAATTAGAACAATCTAGCTGAAATGGAGAAACGCTTTGTGAGTTTTGTTTGTGTGATGGTAGGATACCATTAAAGCTAAAAGGTTGTTGGGCTGTCATATGCCATGCTATGCTTTATGACATGGAGTGTTGGGCAGTCAAGAAGCAAATAACGAGAAAATGAGCACATCACATATGAGAACATTAAGGTGGTTGCATTGTGATAGGATGAAAGATAGGTAACAAATGAGGATATTCATTGTAAGGTAAGGGTAGCTCCAATAGGAGAGAAGATGATGAGGGAGAGTTGCTTAAGATGGTTTGATTCATGTGCATAACAGAGATGTAAATGCTCTTCTACGTAAATGTGAGAAGATTCAGACTAGCGGAAGGAAGACTAGATGAATGCCGAAAACTACATGGGTAGAAGTGTTGAGGAAAGACATGAATGTAAAAGAATTAGAAGATAACTTAACCTAGTACAAGAATGATTGAAGGAAAAGACTTCATGTGGAGGATACCAACTAGTTTTGTAATGATCCATGTAGCCAACCCAAATGATTTGGAATTGTGACTTGTTGTAGATTTCACTGACAATCTAGACTTAAAATTTATTCTTTTTTCTTTTTCACCAACTGTCTAGTAGAGTTATTCTGATCAAATTTCATCACTCATTAAAATAAATGTCCAATGGAGAGCTTAGTCTCAACCGGTCATAAGATTCTTCTTATAGAGGGAGTCAACTCGTAATTGAACCCAAGTTGAAGGGCTTGGTCAAGTTCGCATGAAGTCAAATACTATCTTCAGCTGTATAGTTCCCCCACCCCCTCTTTTGCCACTGGTCCAGTTTTTAAATGGCATTATACAAGATAAAGTCTGCATCTAATTTTTCTGCATAATTATTGAATTTTTTATGACTAAGTACAGTGATGTCTCAGTGGATTTATATTTGTATTTTGATTGAATTTTTTTGTATGTAGTGCTCAGGCAGGACCTATAACATGTGGTAAGCCTATAATGAGATCTACTGTTCCTTCTCTTTGTAATGTCCATTTCCTAAAGGCCCAGAAGCATGTTACAAGGGCATTGAAGAAGGCTGGTCTAAATGTTTCCTCATCAAGTAGACTGGCTCCCAAGTTTCATGTGATAGTGGCAGAATATGTTAGCCAAGTTCAAGCCAAGCGAAGAGTTTCACTAAGAGCAAATATTGGTAAAACTGTTGTTAAGGAAGAAAAAGCTAGCTGAGACTCCAGACGTGTTACATACTTAACCTCTGGTGAATGCATTAGATGTAGATTGTTGCAAATACCAGGGGTGAGACATATTCTAGTTGGGTGAGTGGAAAATCCTATAGTGGCAGATCGACTTCCTCAAACTTGGCATGTACTATGGAAACACCCTTCCCTAGCCCTCGAAAAGAAAATCGAGTCCAAAGGTCATGAGAGAAAGATGATCATCAGTCTCTCTTTGGATCAGACCATGTCTGCTACCAGAAGATTGCCAGGGCAATCCATTGTCTCTAGTTTTAATGTTCCCGTAGTATTTTGCATTATTTGGAGAATACCCAGCTGGGATATTATATTTGTTTTCTCACTCTTCTTTCTTTTGAAAGGAGCAAGTCATACTTTATGCCTAGGCACTGATGAAGAAACCATAGGTTGTGGTCTAAATTTTTCGACTGCACTGTCTAAAGAAAAGAAATTGACTTGGTAAATTATCCCGCATCAGTTTGTAGTATATTCTTTCTCAAGGTGAAGAAATTATACTAGTAGTGCATTTCATTTACTTCATATGCTTTTGTGTGGGTTGTAAAAGCTGTCGCTTGTCGGCATATTTCAGTTTCTGCCGTGCTGATTAAGGACACTAAAAAGGTATCAAGTATTCTATGATCTACTTAGTAATGAAGACAACGTTAGCTAGTCTCCCTCTTGTGCACCTTTGGTTGGACTAACATCCTCAAGAAAACAACTTGAAGAAAACAAGTTTCTTTAGTTTTGATCTTCAGGAATAGAGCTGCTCACGGTAAGGATAGAGGTGAGCTTCAATGAATTGCCAGCTCAGTAGTGATACGGCCCTGCTTCAACCTAAGCTCAAATTTATGTGTCTAGTCTGTAAAAGTAACTATGGCCTGGGTATTTACCATTATAGATTTCTTTTGGTTTCTAAAGATGTTTAGTGGAAAGTACGCGGGAGAGGTCTACCTAGATTTGGGACTCCTTTTCCTGCCCTGAATCTGAGAAAGGAGAACGGGAGATCACACAGCCATTAGCACTAGTTGGTTGTGTGGATGTTAAAACACGTCTTTGCTTATGGTTTTAAGGTTTTAATAGAGTAATGTTATATTCATATATATATATATCTTACATATCTTTCTTACACTAGTGTACATCATATTCTTAATCATTTTTAACCAAACAGTCTAAATTCACTAATTTCTCTCACATCATTAAAATTCATTATCACTATATATAATTATTTTATATATTTTTTTATAATTTTTCCTTTTTTTCTCACTTACATCTCTTATTTCTTCTCCTCTAGGGGTGGTGGTATTTTATTTTATTTTTCAAATCAACAGAAACTAAAAAAATGATTAGAATTTTGGTAATTTTATCCTAATTTTTCATGTAACTTTTGTATTGTTGATTTGGTTGAAGAAAAAAAAAAGAAATAGAAAAGAAAAAATTATTATTTCTTGTGTTTCTCCTACCTTCATTTTATTGATATTTCAATATGTTTCTTCAATTAAAAAAAAAAAAAAGTAAATTAGTTTCACCCTATAATTTTTTTTTCCACAAATTTTTAATATCAAAAGATTGATTTGTTCTTTTTTTTTTTTGCTTAATTTTTTTTTTATAATGAATTTATTTATATTGAAAAACATTAGAGATATGTAGGAGTAAAAAGGAATATGATGAAAAACTACTATGGTGGTAGATAAAATATTAAAAGTAAAAAAGATAAAGACAAAATAAAGGTTATTTAAAAAAAGAAATCTAAATTTTAGTTGTAATTAAGTGTACTCTATAATTAATTACTTTAAGAGAGATGAGAGAGATTAGTGAACTAATATAGTATGAGGTAATTTAGAGTATTTGGTTATAAGAAAAAATATATATATATAATGTGACACTTGTGTGAGAAAATTGTATGAGATATATGTGTTGTAACATTACTTGGTTTTATTATGTTTGATCTTTATTTTAGAAAGATAACTTTCGTAATTATCTTCTAATTACTCAAAGAGAAGAGAGAAAGTAATGTTTTTGGAATGTATATATATATATACGTTGATAAAAAAATGATAACGTACATAATATTCTAATAGAACTCGACACTTTAATATTAAACATAAAAATTCAATTAACTAACGAAAGAACTAAAAATAAACCCGTGTAAGTTGTAATTTATGATCAAGTATTGAATCTCCTGGATTACATTTACGTTATATATCTCCTAACTCCTTTTCCATTTTCCATGCATCATGCTATTCTCCCTTTTATCTGAGGGAAAGAAAATGCTTGGGCATATGAGATGCCCCAGACCAAACACGGAAAAACCTCAAAAAAGGTGCAAGTTTTTTGAACGTATATATATATATATATATATTTTTTTAAAAAGGTGTTTTGAAAATATTTAAAAAATGGTGTAAAAGCAGAGTTTGCGAGTTGAGCATAAATTCTCAAATAATATTTTATTTATTTATTTGAGTTCAAAAGAATATACAATTTTTTTTTTATTTAATCGAGTTCATGGGTTGGAGACTTGAACTTTTAGTTGGGTTTCCAACACACGAATTCAAAAAAAAAAAAAAAAAAAATATTGCAATTTTTTCTTATTTTAAGTATTTACTCTTTTATCAGTTTAATTATTGAACCCTTTTTCAGTACTTAAATTTTTTTAGTTCAATTATTATTATTATTATTTTCGGTTCAATTATTTCTTTTCTTGACTTTTTCATTTTAACCCTTCAATTATTGTGATATGCCAATAAGTTATAAATTGTACATTCATTCACGAATTTTGAGTATTATCTAAATTGTTAGTTATCCTATTAAACTGATTAATCATTTAGTATGCATTACAGTGTCGATGAATTGTTCAGCGCAATGAGGCGTCATTGGAGTCTTGAAAACGATTATTATTATCTGTTAGATCCCAACAAGTATAATTCTCCCCAAGTGTGAAGAACAATGACTATTGAGTGGTAATCCATGGTTACAAGATTGGAAATACTTCAGGCCAATGCTAGAGAAGAGAATAATAACATATTGATTTGACCGAACTGATAGGGTTCATGCAATAGGCACATCAATATATGGAAGAAAAGAATTGTAGATATACACAAATGTACTATTGTTTTACCTTGGAAAAGGAATATTTCTCAAACATTTCTACGTTCAACGACGATGATAAGTAATTTTTTTTTTTTTTTTAATTCCAGACATGAGTAATTGCATTTAAATTTACAAGTAATACAAAATAAATAAATAAATAATTAAAAAAAACATGATAGGCTTCCAAGAGAGTGGTCCATTAAGCCTCCTAGATAGCAAGAAAAGACACGTGTCGCTAGGCCAAGAGCTCACAAGCGTATTTGGCCCTTTTCAATAACATTTTGTTGTTATCCTTACGAATTCGTCTGATAACTTTTTCATAATCTGCTACTTAACGTCTTTCTAATGAACAACGAGAGCATCAAGACCACATAGGTCATTAATAAATTTGGGTAGAACCCAATTACACTCTTCGTGTCTTTGACTTGACAATTTAGCCATGTTTTAGTGCTTAATTTGATAATTTATGTATACATTCCTTTTCATATGTGTATTCAAAGGTAAAATAAAGAACTATACATTCATTATTAGTATGAGATTTTTGTCTTCTAAAGTCATGGAACATAATAACTCAACTTTCATTATTGGTATGCTATGTGTGTTTTCTTTTTCTTGATCAAGTTTGTATGTTAGCAAAGTTGAGTTGTAATCAACTTTTTTATTTCTTGTCTCTTTAAACAATACATCCTTTTTCAGATGAACTTTCATTTTGTTGATACGAATTTTATATCAAACATCATAAACTTTCTACAAAACTACTTGCAATAATTACAAAAACATGTATCTTGTAGTTTAGTAACAAGATGGCAAAGACGAGAGAAGACAATTATCAATGAAATCATCATCATTGTCACTCTCAAGATAGTCCAACAAGTCATTATCACTTTCATATTACACGTCATTTTCAATCTCCCTTATTTTCGAGGTTCTCATCTTGTACTTGTGAGTAGCTGCCTCATCTGGTTATCTAGTTTTTGTTTCATCTAGTTAACTTCGCTCTTTTTTCTTTCAATGACATGAACTATATTGGACTGCATTTCATACGATAAAGTTACCAAGATTGCTTTTGGGACAGATAGTTTGTGTAACCTACGATACAATTCTCTGTTGCACCTTATCTCCTACCATCTAATGTGCATAGGCTCCCCACCATCTAATGTGTTCAAAGTCCCTTGCCCAAACCACTCAATTTTCTTGGAGAGCGTTGGTAATATGACTAACCATTATATGATCAGCAATACTTTGTTTGCTCGTAGAATAGATAACGACACATTCAAACTCTTGTTTCAGACCATACCATGTGACTTCATTTGAATTAGTATATTTATCAACACGATGAAGTCGTTACCTCAATGTTGATGATTCACATATTGAACTAGTTGACAATCTATGACGACAACCATAATTGTTGTGCGGTTGCCTCAACAGTTTATTTAGTTAATAGGAATGTGTTTTTTGATATTATAGTTGTGTTAATGTTATTAACTCTTATGATCTTGAAATCCTTTACACAAGAAAATTGTCACGCCTCTTCACGGAGGCATGACTTGGCCGGAATATTGGATAACCAACCCTTCGTAACCCTGACTTTATCACTACTAAACACACATGACTCTCGAAACAATTATATTTAAAACCAGGAAAATCTTTACTTAATTAAATTTTAAACATAGACTTGTTATTGAATACATAATATTTACTGAAAATTTCAGCAGAAGTTCCATGCAATGTGGAACATACCCAAAATATAAACAATTACATATTCATGTTTTTACACAACAACAAAAACAATATAACCAAGGAACTCAGCCTCGTTTCTTATCATGATAACAATTAAGTAGACTATTACATAACATAAGACTAGACGCCCCACAACTCTAATGTGAATGCAAACTTTCACCATTTGACTTCAAGATTGAGATTCCGAAGAATTACCTTACCACCAAACACTCGGCAAAGTTCATTATCGGTAGTAGTCATCCTTGAGATCCTATTACTAAAAAAAAAATATCAACAAGGAGGGGTGAGTCCTACAGACTCAGTGAGTAAAATATTGTACCCAGAGGGTACTAGCATCACTCAAAGCACATATATCATCATTTAATCTCAAGTAACGATATTCATATTTTAATCCAATAGCACAAGAACGTACGTGTAATTCTTATAAAGCCACGAATCACATGTTTTACAATATAAATAACTCAATTCAAATATCTGAAATTCATAATTCCAAACAAAGTAATCAAAGCATATAAAGTAAGCAAATAGTCAACTGAGTAACTCAACCCAGCACAACAGTATCACCCCTACCAGGCATTTACACGCCAACACAATAGATTAATCTCCGTACATAATCCATTCCACTAGGGTTGAGTACTCAAATTTTTAAAATATGTAATAGAATCATAATATCTTAGGTGCACCTAGATTTTAGTTTTGGAAATAAAAATTATTTCTCAGAAAATTTCAATTTGTTAGTCCCTTATTAACCACAAACAATTTCAAACAAGCATGGTTCAAATAACTTACTGAAACATTTCATCTGGACATTTATTTAAATACACATACAATTACACATAATAATCTATCCTCCAAAGACAACAGTTAACCACTCATCTTTAACCGATTTTATTCATTATTTACACTTGCGTTCACGAGTCTCGTCATGTCTACATTAGGATCCGAAACTAAAATTTATATTCCCAAATAATATTTAGTTCATAAACGTTATTGTTATAATCTTTTAATTACTAATCTTATATATCAACTATATAGGTTTCTTAAAACTAAGTTCGTTTCAGTAGTTTAATCAATTCCTTGTAGGACCCTTGATTTCATATCTTGTATGTACATTTTATATATATACCTATCAATAAATTAATATTAACTCATACTTTTAACATGTTTCATTTTCTAGCATTAAATCCAAGTTGAGTTACTCTTGTTAAATTTATCCAAAAGCTTGAATCATGCTATTTCAATATTAATACCATTAAATTCTAAAATTTGTCTTTCCTTAACCAGATTTCTTTATTCTTGCTCATGAATTTTTATTCATATTATTCTTAATTATGTTGTATAGTGCTATCAAACATGGATAATTGATTAGGAATATTTTAGAACAATACTATATGTATGACATATATCATAATTATGATCATCATTATAATCATGCACACATAATTATTATTCTAGAGACTTTTAACATGATTATGGTAAATCTCATTTAAATACATAAATAAAGAATGCCTAATTAATATAATGTCATTCATAAATACAAATAAATGTGTAATTACAACCAATTATTGATTAACTCTTTGACACTAATACTAACAGTCACATGCATCACTATTTCCACATATATATGACATAAGTATGAGGAGCATGACACAGTTATCTATGGGCTACACTAGAAGCTAAGTAAGTGCTCCGTCATAAGAATATGTAGAGCACGAAGAAGATAGTGACGATGATACTGGTGGTGGTGGAGTGGATGGTGATGTGACTGGTAACTGAGGCGAGGACAATTTGCAAGTGACGCAACACAATAACTGGCGTAATATACTTTCAAAGAGGAACCTGCCTAGGAATTTGATACCCCTACCGTGTGATATACACGTTGATTGTATAGATTGATAAAATAATTTTTTCCAAGTTGTATAAGCTATGTTATGTACTACAGCTTTATATACTCATTGATTGTATATATATTTTGTTTCTTTTACATTGTTATAATTTGATGTGATTGATTGATAATGTGAAACTAGTCTAACATATTGTCAAGAATCACGAAATAATTTGGATTGATTTATTGATGTTTTCAGTATTGGCTAATAGTTCATATATTACTATATATAATTTATAACTAGTAACTTGGCACGATATGAAGATTTGAACTATGAAAAACTTCAACTATAATATCTTGGCATATTAACTCGGTTAACTTCATCTAAAAGGTGAGGCACTGGGGATTGCCTCCTCGTCTAGTTTGACATATTGGAGAACTGGTAAAGTGACTACTCAGACACATGTTTAAAAAACTTGTTTCAACTTTAAAGGACATACTAAAATGACTTGACAATCAAACATTTAAACTTTCAAGATTTGAGCACATATTGATGTGACAATATGATCTTGAGAAAGAAAATTTTTTTTTTGTTGCAAATCGATATCATAAAAATCGAGTTTTAAATGTAATGTGTAAATTTTTGTCATAAAATAAATAATAATAATACAATTGAACATATTATAACTCGATAGTTTAACGTACGCTTTATAATGGTTGTACGTAATTTGTATGATTAAGGAAAATAAAATTTTATGCAAGTTGTAATAAAAATAAATAAATGCATGTATATATATATATAAGTAAATTAAAGTCCACCACCTCATTAGTAGAATTGGAATTTAGAAATTAACATGCGTATTTTTTTTATGTGTACAACAATTACATAAAATAAAAATTAAGATAAGAAATAGATATAGAGATAAATAGCACTCCAATACTTAAGTTAGTAGCTTTCTTGAGAGATAAATAGATATAGAGAGGGAGAAATTTCAAAACCTAAATATAGGAGGCTTAGGCTCCTATATATAGAGGAGAACTGCCAATCATATGTTGCCATGTGTCATCATTGTATTGGATATGCTCCATCCTGTATTAACATAAACAGATGGTGGTTTTCATTTGGTATTTGTTGTTTATTTACTTCCAAGACAACAGTCATTTTGTTGCATTCATACCCAACATATTCCACAAGCCATATTGATTGTGACTTTAGTTGAAAAGATACTTGATCTCCAGTGCAGTTCATAACATATGAACATATGCTTTGTTACTACCGAAATCAACATATGCTTTTAACTATCGAAATTAAAGTGGTTATGATTGCGTTCACGTGATGTTTTCTTGACGTGTTGAATTCAATGGGACAATATATAAAATTCAAATACTACATAGGCTATCATCTTAGTTGAAGCAAAACAGGGATAATCTATCAAATACGCATTGTTGCACTGTGGTTAGATTTGTAACTTATGGTGGAGCCGTTTGGTGATCATAAATGATTCTAACTAAAAGGCATACCATAATGTTTCAGTACGTATTTCTCCACCATGGTAGTTGTTATTAAATTGTCTTTGATTTCTGATAGACAAATCCAGTTATTGTTTTACTTTTCTAATTGTTAATTGAGGCAAATAACTAAGAAAAAAAAAAATAAGAAAACATTTGTTAATGATAAAAGTGACAATATTAAAGTACTACTTTCTTTCATCTTAGCTTTGAAAATCTCTGAAACATTAGTTGCAGTTTTGGCCATAGAAACAATAGTTGCAGTTTTGGCCAGTGTAAACTGCATGATGTATTGAAAAGGAATGGATAGAAAATCACTGAAACATTGATTATAAATATAAACATTCAAGTTTTAACCTATCAAAATAATAAAACAACATCAATATAAAATATAACTATTTTACTAATTCTTAATATAAGATAAAAATATTTCATCAAGTTCTTAGATTCAACAGGTCAAATTCGTCATCTTGACAACGGCAATTGACCGATCCATTTCAGCTTTAAACATTCTCATATTATACAGACAAGCATTTAAAAGGGAAAAAATGGGAACGACCTCATTTGCAAAAGAAATACATTGATAAAGAAAATCAAGAAATTTCTACTGAAAAGGGTCTCTAGCTCTTGGTTAATTTCTGTAACAGTTCAGTCATCATTTGAAAGATGATGACTGGAAGACTTCTTATCACGTCGATGGGAATAATTACTATCGTGTTTGCGCCGCTTGTGAGATTGTTCATCCCTCTTTTTGTGAGAGTGGTCGTCCTTTTCCTGATATCTCCTATGATACTGTTCTCGGTTTTCCACTGAGCTCCTCCTAATGGTATAACGATCATCCCTCCCAATGGAAACTCTATTGCTATAGCTGTCTTCCCTCTCCGAGGAGCTCATTGCATGAGAGTGCTCATGGTCAATCAAACTCCTTTTTTGATACACTTCTTCATTGTCCACAGAACTCCTTTTCAAGGTACCTTCCATGTCCACAGAGCCTCTTCTGTGAGAGCCTTCTCTGTCTAATGAGCTGCTCCTATCTCTTCTTGGGGGTGATGGGTCCTATAATTATATGCAAGAATATAAAGATATTGTTTCATGTGTACTTTACTGATTTTGGTTTGATTATTTGAGCCAGGACAAATAACTTGATATTGGATACTGTAATAATGAGTGACATGAATAAGTAAGACTGCTTTGCAATTTGAATGTTTTTAATACACTGAATGATCACAGAGAACAGATTTCCAATTATATGCCATCATGCACTTGTTTATGACTGAAAAACAGCTGATAAATATAAAGAAAAATACCTGAAAGCGCGACATGTATCTTCCTTCTGGTGGAGGCAGAATGCCAAGCCTCTCCAAATCAGCATATGGTATTGGTCTCCTGAGTACAGAGACGAGGATCCAGAGTCACAAAAGCCACAGATGAAGGACATGGTGCACAAGGCCATTGAATGGCCAACAAATATTGATATTATATATAAACACAAATATAATGTTATGACTAATACAAATTCTATCAATTGTCAGGAAAAATAAAAACAAATATTTGTTTGCTCACACTTGAAGCAAAATTTCCTGCTAGTGGAAGCACCTAAATCCCCAAGAGGAAGCAGCTATATCTAGTGGTCAACACATTACTTGAATAACAAAATTATAAATTGAAAACAAAAAGCTTGAGGCAATTAAAATGCACTCTTATGGTTTATTCTAAGTTAGCAACTGAAAAAAGTTATGGACTGCACAAGATTTAGAAAGATATAATGATTAGAACCAGAGTCAAGAAGAAAGATTGCCTTGGTTGGTCAAATTCAAGCACTACCATAATAGGAAGCACAGGAATAACCTTTTCTAACTGACCATCTTTATAATTTTTAAAATATGTAGATGGAGAACTCACAACATCCGTTGTTTTCATGGCATTAAGCCAGCTGCAAGCACATAGATTCATGTACTCAAAATAGCTTTAAATACTCGAACATAATTGATTTTCCTTCACATCAAGAAAGTATAACATCCATCCATACCCTTCTAACAGTCATTTTTTACCTTATCACTGCAACTCATGTAATTCCTAATTTTCTTTTTTCCTCTTTAATTTTCCTATAGCTATCATCTCATTTTTCAAGCCATTTTAAGAGGAAAGAGAAACAAAAATCAATGGGCATGGGGATGAAAGCTAATGTTTCAAAGGGAACAGTGGGTATATACTATTATATTCAATAATATATACAATTAAAAGACATAAAATAAGAATTATAGCTTTAAGGTAAATGAATGTACAGAGGAGCTCGAAATGGTCTTTCTCTTCCTCCAAAACGGAGCTGTCCTGACTCCTTCTTACCACCAAGACCACCTCCTGTAGGACAACAAAGTAAAATCAGATGTATCAGTGCTACCAACTAATTTTAAAGAATGAGCAGGAGGCAAGGGTCCATGGTGGGCCATCCCCCCAAGTGAAACTTTTATTGATTTTATTATTTTTTTGGCCCAGTTGAGCTACTTCAAGTTTTCAACCCTTTCATACTTCAAAATGCAAGTTATCTTTACTGGTTTCCTTCACATTGTAATAGATCAATCTTTTCACTCCTTAAAGCAATTTATAGTACTCTATCCACTCTATATATTTCTAAATTCACTTCTATATGCTTTGAGTTTTCATTTATTATTAGTCTACTACCAATTTACTTCTATTTCCATGTCAAATTTTTGGCAAGCCTTTCTTCTCTTTATTTCAAAAATCTTGTTCAATAATTATGCATTAAGTGAATTATCAATAAAATTAAAACTGATATGGTCACGAAGGAAAATCAGTTCTCATGAATTCAGATCTTAATTCAACTTGTGCTCCACCAAACAAAGTCAGATGTTTTAACTTACCTAACCTTCTAGGAATCCACCCAGGCATCAACTGCTGTCTGTTGTAATCAACTATAATTTCACAATCATCGATGATAGAATGGTGTGCATCCTGCAATATAAGGGAATTTGACAAACATAATTATCATAAACACTCATAACCAGATAAAACGCAAGTAGATGCAGTCAGGATGACTTCAAAATATGATAATTAATCTACAGACATTAACCAGTTAAACTCACAGGGCCAATAACTATAGTATTTGCTTATGTATAGAGTAGTAAGAAAACAAATCCATTGTAGAATAACACTGACATGTCTTAATAACAGTATCTCTAGAGATTAGAAATAATACATAGAACGTTATTCCATGTGAATAAAAAAAGAGAACCTACTAGCTTTACACACATTCACATGCAAACTCCGAAGATTAGAGAGGTTTTTGTCAAAAAAATAATCATCCAAAGGGCCAGAAAAGCTATTCAATATAATTATCCCAACAATAGGCTACAATCAACAGTTGCAGGAGCACTGGATGGAAAATATGGGTCTCACATAGCTACTCCTACTAACATATTCATATTACATTTTCTGCCTTTATATCCTGTTTATGAAACAAGCCATTTTATTTATGTTATCTTGAACAGTTAAGACCAGATTTATTAAAGAAATAAACAATCATTTGGCTGTAAGTGATTCATCAATATCCACATTGGAGTAAATTCAACCCTTTCGTTTTCTGAACAGAACTTCAACCCTTTCTTGGTGGATACCAAGACACTCTGCATCTTTTTAATTGACATACAAAAAGATTTGAAGCAAAGAAAGAAATATGAAAAGAAAATGTATTATTATAATTCCTCTAAACAAATGCATAAGCAGTCTAAGTCCTGTATGTTTTCATATTTGAGTATGTCTCCTTAAAAAAAGGAGCCGAGGTTCCATTTCTTTTCCAGTAGGTCATGCAAAAACTGGTAACCAGCAAACACGGATCTTATTAACTATTTTTTCTCTACTGGAACTTCTGAACTTTTTTTCTTTTATGTAAACCAGCTAAAATTTTAGTAGATTAAAATAAAAGCTCTGTCTCAACTCTCAAGAATGATTAAAGATCTATTAGCACAGTACTTTCCACAATGTCACCCCTGCAGGAGGAACAGACCAATCAGGCAAAAGAAAACTTCCATTTTACATTATGTTCTAGAAGTGGAAAACAGACATCCGCATGAGAAACATAACAACCTATTCTCGTATTTAGATCTATTATCAACATAACAATATTGTCCTAGTAAGTAGCGTAGTTTAATATTAAAGGAAAAACCATACAGAACACTATTTCTCAAGAAACTAAAATGTAGCAGCACCTTGTATGCACGTTTCATATCTCTTTCAGTTTCATATTCAACAAAAGCATAACCACGTGATGCTCCAGTTACTGCAAAGAAAAAACATCATGCAGATTGAGAAGGTGTATCCTCATGTATCGCCGATAATCAACAAAGAAATAAAGTTAAACAATATATTGTTTTAAAAAGTGGATAAACCCGTATGACAACTTCCACCAAACACAAATAAATTATGATTACAGAATCATCCACATAGTTCAAAAGTTGCTTCCATTACTAGAGTAACCTAACACAACAAAAGAAAAGGAATATTAAATTTCCATCTCATTTCCATATGATTTGGTTTAAGTAAGTCATTTATGGACATAAATCATAACTTCAAAATGAATGAACAGGGAAAACAAATTACACTAGGACAAATGAATCAGAAATAGATTTCCTTAATATGTCTTATATGGTTCTTAGCTCTTCTTACATTCTTAAATACAAGAAGCAGATACCATAACCTTACAGTCATTTAGAAAACGCCAACCAAAGCTAGAGAAGACAATTAGCAAATACTCTGGAAAGTATTAATGATAAAATAGTCATGCTTGATGAAAGGGACAACTGATAAAATTAGAAATAACTCATAATCTCGATTAATTGGGGAAGACACTCTGCAAGATATAATTTAAGAAATTTTACACAACCTTACGAAAGATTTTCAGGCTCATATACAGAATGGAACAATAACTAACTGATAATAACAACCAAGGAGGATAAGATCGGATAGAAAACGATACCAATATCCCTGACCAAGCGCAAGTTCTTCACCCGACCATACTTGCTCATAGCCTGAATTCCCAAAACCATATTGGGGTATGAAAAAACATAAAAGAGGTATAGAAAATGCATGTTGACTACATAAGTAATAATAGCCAAAAACTACATTAGGCTGGTAACACGGAAAGAAAAGAAAATCAGGTTTTGATCAACATTAATTCTTCTTCTTTTACATTTTAAGATTAAGGGAATTTTATTTAATATCTTAAAGACAACAAAAGTTACATAATCTATCCCATATCTATATAAGTATTTATGTTTTCTCTAGTCTCTAGTCTCTAGTCTCTAGTGATTGAAGGTCACATAGGGGTACTTAACCATGTAGATAGAAAGTACACAAAAATATGCAGCCAAAACAAAAGAAAACAAGAGGGGCAAAAATTTGACCTGGCTGAGAGTCTGTTCTGTTGTGAAGTGAGAGAGACGGCCAACGAAAATGGTGCAATATGGGTCTCCAATAACCTTGGGATCACCAAAAGGGTCATCTGCAAAAAACAAACAAAAAAATCAAATGAAAAGATGGGTATCTGATAATGAAGAAGATCAAAAGAGAGTTGATAAAATTGAAAATATAGCAATAGCCAATAGGTACAGAGGCCAGCAGAGGAACAGAGTAGTGCTCGGTAAACGGCGTTGTCGTGAGGAACAATGTCTGTGCCATCTATGCTTCCAGCTTGAATCGGATGGTACGACTCGGCATAGAAAACTGAGTTTATGTTGCTCGCACTCATTCTTCCCCCAGCTTTTCTAACTCCCTCTCAGTTTTCAGTCGAACAATCAAATTTTATTTATTTATTTATTTCGGTAGAACTATCAAATTTAGTTTTAGGGCGGTGCGTTCTCCGCTGCGCTTGAGTCATGACCCCAACTGTGACGGACTGACGGTGATGGGACTAGTCTCCAGTTGGTAGTTGCGGATTGGCGGTGAAGCAGAAACTAATCTAGGCTGTCTATTTGAGTAATGTGACCATGGTTTGAAAGTAATTTGGGGTACAAATTATAAAAAGTATTATTTTTTGTTGTATTAAAAATAAATAAATTTTAGTTTTGATTTGTAATTGAAATTAAATTATTTTTTATTGTAATTAAAATATTTTTATTCAAATTTAATTCTAATAAATAATAATTAAATAATTTAGCAAAACAAATGAATTTAATTACAAACTAAAATATAAATAAAAACAAGGGATTAACTCAAATGGTATTTATATGGTTAAAAAAAAAGAAAAAAGAAAAGAAAAGGGATTGAAAGTTACATTTGTGACCATTGGAAGAGTTGGATGGATAGGGTTGTAATTTTTTTAATTGGTTAAACAAAAAAAAAAGAAGTTAACGATTACATTTGTGAATGTGGAAAGGATAAGAGTGAAATTTTGAAAAAAGGTAATCGACAAAAAAGAAAAAGAAAATCTTGGGGTATCAAGTTTGAAAGATAAAGTTGAAATTTTTTAAAAAGATAAAGGGAAAAAAGAAAAAAAAAATTTATGGTAACAAGTTGGCGGGATAAGTTTGAAATATTTTAAAAAGATAAAGAAAAAGAAAATTACTAAGGGTAACAAGTTGGAAGGATAAGGTGGGTATTGTATAAGAAATTGAAGGATATAAATGGTAAAAGAAAGAGGGACAAGGTGGGAACTAAAGGTAAAGAGGAGGGGCAAATTTGAGACAAAAAAAAGGAGGACCCAATTGGCATTGGCAACTTCTTGGACACTGCAAGAAAGGCTACATGGGCTGCAAACACAGCCTCAAGGGTCTGCCCTTAATTTCTATAGTAAAGTAAACTTCACCCAACGTGGTTTGACTTTTTTCCCAAATGCATATAGTGATTTATTTTCTCTAAAAACATTCCTTGCAATTTAAACCAATGTGTCTTTAGATAGAATATGACCAAATTAGCCCTTTGTATATTCATGTGCTTTGGAAACCATTGTTGCAGCCACATTGTTCTTCTCCCTTTAACCTTAAAATCCCCAATTTTTCTTCAATTCTTGAAATTCCTAATTCTTTCCTCCCTTCATCATTCTTTCAGTGAGTGTGCATACTCTTCATCTCCTTCATGACTAATAAATCATATTTAATCTCATGATTCTGAATATTAACTTATTTATTTTCGGTCAATGAATTTTATATACGTCTTAGATTATTTTGAGCTAATGTTGCTTACTCGTTCAATTTAAAGTTGCTTGTTTTCCTTATGAGGTTGATGCAAAACAAAGTTCAATTTCTAAAAATTTACTTCCTATAAGCTACCTTAACAGTTTTATAAACAATCTTGAAATTTTCACCAATTTTTAGAAATCAATTGGAAAGAATCATAAATCCATTTCAATTATAATACATCTAGGTCATAAATAACACCTACCATGCTCCTAGGTTTTAACTGTCACACCTCTCAAGGAGGTATGACTGGCCGGAGGATTGGAGAACCAAACCTCCATAACCTTAGCTTACCACAACTAAACATATGACTCTTGACTAAACCAATACATTAAAAAACAAATTTTATAAAACAGAAGTTAACTATAAAAATTTGTTTACTGCAACAAATAACAATTTACTAAAAATTTAGGCAGATATTCTTTGCAATATGGAATATGCCTCAAAATACAAACAAATGCACCTGCTTATATATAATTTGATCACAATAACCAAAGAATTACACATTAGTCATATCGCAAATACAATTAATTAGACTATTACATGACATGAAATTTGACAATCCACAGTTCTAGTATGACTATAAACTTTCATCCTTGACTTCAAGTATAAGATTCTGAATATATCTTACCGCCAAACACTTGGCAAGCCTAGTATCGATAAATGTCGTTCTTTGAAATCTTGTTATTAAAAGAATATCAACAAAGAAGGATGAGTCCTACGGACTCAGTGAGTGAAAAATTATACTCAAAAGGACATATATAATATATATAATCATTTAATAGCAATATATCATAAATTTCAAAATTATTAAAGTTACATGATTACGGAAACATAACAATCCAATCAAAACAATCAAAGTAATCAAAGCACCTAAAACATACAAAGTATACAAAGAGTCAACAGAGTAACTCAACTATGCACACTACTCCCACCAAGCAGTTTTGCGCCCTCACACCAAACAAAATTATAAGCAGAATCACTAAATCTCCTTCTCCAAATCCACTCACTAAGGCTGAGCACTTAAATATATCTTTAAAAACACTTATCAGAATTAGAATATCTCAAAATATCCTAGGCACCAAAATTTTATTTCAGAAGTAAAAACCATTTCGAAAAGAAAAACACTTCGTCGGCCCTTAAACCACAAACAATTTCAAACGTCATCATAATTCAAATAGTCAATCATAGCAATATCTTATTTACCACTATATAACACACACATATATATATACACACACATAAATACATCAAACAATTAAACATATTAATCCAGCAACTAAAGGGTAGCAATTAACAACTCACAAAGTTCAAGGATTTCCTTCGTCGTCTTGTCTAGACTGTCAATGTGTTAGTAGATCCTCGACACGATTTGGAATTGAAAATCATAAATATTAATTAATCATTCTAGAATTAATTATATAATTCATCACTACTACATATATATATATATATAACACAACACTTAAACAATTTCAAACATCATCATAATTCAAATAGTAAATCATAGCAATATAATTCTTATTTATCACTATACACACACACACACACACATATATATATATATGCACACACACATAAATACATCAAATAATCAAACATATTAATCCAGCAACCAAAGGGTAACAATTAACAACTCAAAAAGTTCATGGATTTCTTTTGTCGTCTTGTCTAGACTGTCAATGTGTCAGTAGATCCTCGACATGATTTGGAATTGAAAATCATAAATTTATATATTAATTAATCATTCCATAATTAATTCTATAATTCATCACTACTACATATATATATATAACACATCACTTAAACATTAATCCCTCTTAAGATTTTATCAAATGTCTTTAAAATATATTTTATTTCTTTAAATATATTTGCATGTATATTCATACATTTATCAGCACTTTTTAAAATTTATTGATTTACAGTATATTATATTGTATTTATTAAACTTAAACTTAAACTTAACATAGTCAATTTCAATGTCTTCTAATTAACTATTTAAGTGAACTTAATATTGGTTAAATTTCAATTATTAAGTTTGAGTTGACTTAATTATTTAAAGTTACCCAATTACTTGATTATATATATATATATATATATATATATTTCCTATTATGAACATAATGAATTTCCAACAATTCACATCATTATCACCTAGGTTTTTCTTATTTCTCTTAATTTCCATTTGTATTCAACTTATAAAGTACATCTAATTCTTAATTAAGTCGTCATTTATCTAGAATTTCATATACATATACCATTGAACAAATACAATTCCGATAACACCTCTTGATTATTTTAACCAAATTACTTTGCCTTTTCACACTAAGCTTAAAGAACTTACTAAAAGCTTATCTAAACTATAATTTAGCATTATTTAACTAACATAATCAATTTAACAAAATCAAAGTTCTAAGATATTATTCTTGCACCTACTTCCATATTATTCTAACACTTCAAAACCAAGTTAAACTTTCAAGAAATCAAGTTTAAGCTTGCCTCAAACTCCACAGCATACATGGCAGAATGCTTGCTGCCATACTTCAAGCTACCCGTAAGGTAGAGTGCCTAACTTGTTAACTACAACAAATGTAGCATATCAAGGCAAAGTAGCTGCCAATTCTTCTTCCACATGACTAAAACCAGCTGGGAATAGGGCATGATAACAACCCTGTTACAGCTGTACAATTTTCCCCTTAAAGTCACTTTCACACAATCCCATACCCACACATCAACTTTGGAGTTCAGGGGTAGAAATTCAAATAAGCTTAGCTGAAAACATAACATATACATTCCCTAAAGAGTTAACACACAAGGCAAAAAGAGGAAAGAAACAAGTTAATGCAAAGAGGAAAGAAAGGAGAAAGTTTATGCCTTCATTCGCCCACAACAAGCAAGATTTCCACCATACTTAAGCTAGCAACTAAAGTTGAAATGGCATCAAGAAAAGGGGAGGAAGAATAGAGGAAGACTCGGCAAGACTGGTAAGGAAGTGAAGGTGGTGATACATAAAAAAAGGTGAAACGCATAGGATAAAAGAAATCACAAGTCAAATCTAAAAGTTTCATTTGTGGTTCTAATTAATCTTAATTACTTTATGGTTATATATATATACATACATGTAATTAGAAAATTAATTTTTTTTACTATATCATTGGTTGATTTATTGGATGTTACACATGTAATTTTTATTGATGTGTGTGATAAGTGAGTGATATATATATATATATACAAGTTTTTATTTATTTTAATTTAAATTTGAGTAAAATTATATCCACCTAGTCACACAAGTTATGTACAAACATTCTAAAGCGTAAATTAAACTATTGGATTATAACATCAACCTTGGCTCGAGTAGGGGGGGTTTGGGATATCGTCAACTTGCACAAATCGACCACATAAGAAGTGTTCATTTTGAGATGGGCAGTGAACTAGGTTTTGGTATTCCTTCTTGAGTTAAGATTCTCATTAACCTTTGGAAAGTTGAAATATGGATAGAAATTCATAAATAAAGAAGAATTTATGAGTTCGTTTCTATTTAACCAATGGCATGAACTTATAAATTTGATGTTTAGTGTTGGTTTTTTGGAAATTTGTTACAAACAGTTAGTTTGGACAGATTCCATTCAAAGACATGTTAGTCTAAATTACATGGGGTACTTTTCATAAAATAAGTCACGTGCATGCGTTTGGAAAAAGCCAAACCACAAAGAGGAGTAAAGTGTACTTTACTCTAATTTCTATGTCTTGCATCATGCTCAAAGGATATGGTGGTAGATTTGGAAACAAAGGTTGGGATTAGGAAAATAGTAAAAAAAAAAAATGAGTTTAGGAAATCTAATATGCCCAATTTTGCTATTTGATTTTTTTAATTACATCTCGCAATCGATTGTGGATTCTTGACCTTTAATTGAGATCAATTGGTTTTATAAATAGAGTATTCAATTTTAATTTTGGAGTTTCTTTAATTTTTTGGTGCTTATTGATCAATTTTTTAAGTAGATAATCATGTTAGTGATTCTAGGATAGAGTTGTGAAATTACCATTTCTACCATTCAATCTAAAAATAACAATATCCTTAATAACCTAAACAAAAAACAAAAAAATTCCACTAATTAGGCAGACAAACCACTATTGTTAATTTTATCACGCAAGTGCACACAAGTAATATAGATAGAAGTAGAGTGTCGATCCAATGAGAAATTAATACTAAATAGTTGTTAAATACAAAAATTATCAGTATCATAGTTTTAATCCAAATGAATGAAATTGAGTTGAAAACTACATAAAACTAATGCAAATTAAACTTAATAATATAATGGAGATAAACCTAAAATCACAATTTCCCTCATCTCTTCACTTGAATTGTTTTTATCCTATCATGCTTAGTTAAAGCACCAAATTGTTAACCTAGGGTTCTAATTCAATTATAAGTATCTTCCGAGTTGCTTATAATAATATCTCACTTAAAGAATTCACTATAGATCTATGAGAATTGAGTAAAGCAAGATTCATTAAAATTAGACCTAATTTGGCTACATAAAGTATGAAGGTATATTCCTACCCTACATATGAATCAAATTCAAACAATCCAAGTGAATGAATTCAAACAAGTGCTAATCCAATTAAGGCTAAATCCAAAAGTTCTTCATCAAGTTCCTTAAGTTTATCAATTCAATCTACAAGACTCAATCAATTAGAAGCATCAAACATAGATAAATAACTTATATACCAAATTCTAAGTAGTCAATAGATAAAATTAATCTAAGCTACATGTTAAGTTCCATTGCAATCCTATAAACTAGTTTAGTTCATGTTACCTAGTACAAACATGACTTTAATTAAGCAAAACATCAAGTAATTAAAAGAAAAACTAAAGAAAGGATTAGAATAAGAGAAAATTATAAAGATTTTGGTCTTCAATCTTCAATCATCCTTGGTCTTCTTACTTCCTTGCATTCTTGGTAGCCTCTAAGTCTCTAGAATTTTATCGTAAATTGTATGCTTTGAATCCTCAAATCGTTCCCTCTTTTATGGATTTTAAAACCCCCAATTTGAGATCAATTAGGACTAGAAATTGGGTCAACGCAGCAGTGATAACTTTTTGTCACTACAACCCTCAACACAGAGAAAAAATTCATGGAAAACTAGAGCTATCTGAAGACTAGGCACCAGGCTCCAACCAAGGTTGCAGTTTTGGAGTTTTGAGCGTCATAGTGCCCACTTTTCTGTGGCTGCGTTACGTAGGAATCCTTACTCTCTTTCAATTTCACTCCAAATAAGGCTCCTTTATTCATTAAACTTTTAAAACACAAACTAATTAATAATGATTAGAACTCTAAAACCTAAATCCTAGCCGTAATCAGCTAGAAGTCACAATCCTAATACGATTATGATTAAAATAAGAATTAGACTAAAAACTAGATAATTGCAAAGTGAAACTCAAGAATATAGCTAAATTAAATTATCGAAGGGATATGTAATAAATCTATTTCAAAGACTTATCACACCCTTTAACATAAGGTTTTTCTAGTTATCGAGCAGAAGAGTAAAATAAAAACACAAATGAAAACAATAACAAATAGCCAAAGATGCATTGTACAGAAATAATGATGTCCCAACATGCCCTCAAAAGTTTCACATAATCTTGACTAAATGTCAAACAAATTCATGATTCGACTCAAAAGAAAGCATCATTTTCAAATGGATTTCTAGTGTGTGTGATCTTTTAATAAGCAAGCATCATTTTCAAATGGATTTCCAATGTGTGTGAGTGTGATCTTTTAATAAAGAGATGCATGCAATCTAGATATATTTATGTCTATGCAAAATCCAACTTAGCACTCAAATCCCATAAGTTTGCTTTTCAACTCTCCTTCTACTAATGTAGACTACAACTAAGTCAATAATCAATAAGTCTTTATAAAGCTTGTAATATAAGCTAGGGTAATGGTATGATAAGTAAAATTTATAAAGCTTGAGTTACCCTAAGCACATAGATCACTCTAAGACTCTTGTATAGGTTTTTACACAACTCAAGTAACACTCGTACTTCTTCTTTCTTTTGTTCACTACTTTCATGTATTTTTTTTTTCTCTTTTCTTTTCTTTTGCCCAACTCTTATCACATCTCCTAACTTATTTCTTTTTATTATGAATACCGGGTTGATGAAGAGCTACACAATATATATGTATTATTATTATTATTATAACTCCACCTTTCCTCTTTTACTTAGCATAGCTCAATATACATCTAAAATTTCAAAATGCTTGAGATATGGGTTTAAAAATGATTAGGCAAAATTTTTGTGGGTGACCAAGAAAAGGCAAAATTAGGTTCAATGGGGTATACTAGGGTATAAAATAATTAATGGTTAGCTTTAAAGGCTTAAACGGTCCATTGATGGCCTAAGTCATATCCTTAACTTAGTAGTTGTCTAGGATTTCACCTCAAGAGAGAATCAAACAAATTATAAGGTTCCTAAGCAAACATGAACTTTCTGTATATAAACGGTCTTTAAATAAGAAACACAATCCCAAGAAAAAGATCAAGTGTGCAATTAATGTTAGAAATCACATCCTACCATGCTACTAACTCAAGAATTTAACACAAATGTAAAGAAAATATGATAACTAAAGTATTATCATAAGATGGGAGAATTTTATCATTAATGCATAATAACTACTTAGCTAACTAATCCTAATGCAAATACGAGTACAAAACAACAAAAGCAAACATAACAATTCAAACCCTCCCCTAACTTAAGATGAACATTGTCCTCAATGTTAGAATAGAAAAAGAATAAGGATAGAAGAACTCCTTGGCATTGAAGTGAGGTGTAAAGAAAATGAATCTTTGTCCTCGGTATAATTCGCAACGTCTAAGGTAGTAGGAGGTTGATCTGGGTCTTTTGAAAGGAAAAAGGCTACTGTCTGCACTGTGAAGGTTGTGGCTCCATCTTTTGGGCACCCTGGCTTCTGTCTTAATAAGCTGCTTCCATGAGATGGTGCCATGGCACCAGACCCTCTACCTGGAATTTACTTTCGACGTCATGGCATCAAACCCATTGTTTTACAACTTCTTGAACTGTTATGTTTGTCTTGTTTATGTTTAAATGTTGTACCTACAAGAAAAACAAGAAAACTTAATTAAAAAAAAAAAAAAAAACTCTAAACAAAATATAAATTGAAAACAAAAGGTGCAAAGTTTAGAAAGCTTAGGTTGCCTTCCAAGAAGTGCTTGATTTATAGTAGTCAGCGACTTTGTCATGCTTTTCCAATGTCAGCTCGAGTGATAGAGGCCTTATGGTGATTGTTTTCCTAAAAGTGCTTGAACCTTTTTTCATTCCTCTTGTACCTTCTACTTGAGCTTGCATCGGCTAATCATGAATTCCATAATGAATTTCCTTAAAAGACCTTAACCTTTTAAGCTTTAGCTTTCTCTTTAATTTATCATGCCACTTGACAATCTTCTTGTTGATAAAGTTGATTGTGCTTTTATGCTCCATGGTTGCTTTGTGGTTAGCTTCCAAGAGAGCTTTTAGATGCTTCGATTTGAGGCATATGGCTTATTAAAAAGTGGTTTAATAGTTGAAAGGTGCTTTAATTTTAAGGATGTCTCAAGATGATCAATCAACTATTTGACTTCTTCATTGGTAGCTCTATGCAACACCTTAATTGCAAAACATTCCCCGGATTCTAAAGGAAACTTCATAACTTTGAAAACATTGAACCTTACCTCTTGGCCATGAACTCTCATAAAAAGCTCTCCTTTTTGCAAATCAATTAGAGCTCTACCAGTGACTAAAAATGACCTCCCCAAAATAGTGAGAATTTCCTTGTCCTCCTCCATGTCAAGTATAATGAAGTCAGCTACGAAAATTAACTTATCCATTATCACTAACACATCTTCAATAATCCCTTTTGAATAAGTGTAAGAACAGTCTACAAGTTGCATTGTCACATCGGTTGGCTTGGTTTTCCCTTTCTTTAAACCAAGCTTCTGAAAAATTAGGAAAGTCATTAAGTTGATGTTTGCTTCTAAATCATATAAAGCTCTACCAACAAACAATTTAGCAATGGTGATTGGAATATTAAAGATGCTCGAATCTTTAAGTTTTTGTGGGGGTTTATTTTAGAGGATAGCACTCTATTCATCAATCAAGACTAATATTTCATGATCCTCAAATTTCATCTTCCAAAACAAGATGTCCTTCGTAAACTTAACATAACTAGGTATTTATTCCAAAGCTTTAACAAATGGAATGTTGATGTGAAGCTTTTTAAATACCTCTAAAAATATCTAGAATTGCTTGTCAAACTTAGGCTTTTGAAACCATTGAGGAAAATGTACTGGTGGATAGGTGTGAGTCCTTTCCTTTTGAATTTGGTCTTCCTTATTTTCACTCATAATTACCTCTTCATTAAGTTTACTTGAAAATTAGCTTGCTCGTTGGGCTCTTTTATTTCTTTTCAACTTCTTAGCATGATTGCCTTGCAATGTTCAATACCTTCATCTCCTCTTCTTGAATTTAGTTTAGTGTTACTAGGTGGAGCACCTAGAGGTCAGTTTGTAATAGCATTGGCTAGCCAGCCTATTTGTGTCTCAAGGGTTCTAAATGGCGCTGCTTGGTTTTGAATTATGGAATCAGTCCTAGACATGTATTGGATAGACATGTCTTTTATAGATAACTTCTTTTCAAGTGTAGGAATTCTTACTTATGAATGAAATCCAGGTGGATAGGTGGGCTTTGCTTCAAAGGAGTGCCCTAATTGCTTCATGAAGATTTGGGTGATTCCTCCACCCCGAATTATAATTATTGGAGTAAGGGTTGTTCAGCTGCCTATTGTAATTTCCCACATAGTTTACTGCTTTGTTGTTTGGACATAAATTACTAGCATGTCCATCCCCACATAGCTCACAAGCTATAATTTGGCTTTTAGTCTAATGAACCCCAACAATGTTAATTTTTTTTAGATAAGGTAGCCACTTGTGTAGTTAATACAGTAACAACATCTAACTCAAGAACACTAACCGCTTTATGGATTGCCAATATTTCAAAAGGTCATTGGTAATTGTTAGAAGACATCTCTTCTAATAACTCATATGCTTCATCAATGGATTTTCCCATCAATACACCTCCAATTGCAGCATCAATTGTGGTTCTTGTTTGACTGACCAATCCATTACATAAGGTCTACACTTGAAGCCATTTAGGAATAGCATGATGAGGGCATCTTCTAGGAAAGTCCTTGTACATTTCCTAAGCTTCGTATAGTGATTAAGAGTCTGATTGCATGAATGATGTGATTTTATTCCACAACTTGGCTGTCTTGGCGAGTGGAAAGAACTTTACTGAGAGTTTTTGGGCCAAGCCTTCCCATGTTATAATGGAATTGGGCATGAATGATTACAGCTAGTTTTTTGCCTTGTCTTGCAATAAGAAAGGAAAGAGATACATCACATCATCCGAAACCCGTTGTACTTAAAGATTCACACAGCTTTGGAATGTGAGTATTTAATCATCGTTAGGCATTCCGACAAATTGTGTTGACTGTTGAATCATCTTAATCATGCCAGGCTTGATTTTAAAATTGTTGTCCTGTATGGCAGGTCTTTGGATGCTAGAATGAATGCCTTGCATAAGAGGGACAACATAGTCCAATAAGGACTAGGGTTTTTGCTCGTCAGCCATTGCTGGAATTTGAGTTGAAGCTTGTAGCTTCTCTTTTCTAAGCCTTCTATAAGTTCTAACAATCTCAAGATCAAAAGGGAGAATATCAAAGCTCTGAACTCTTCGCATACACGCTCAAAAGTACCTGAAAAATAAACAAAAAAGTTTGAATCAAAACTAGAATTACCTAGTATTAATATTTAAAAAAAATTAGTAAAATAATTCTCTAGCAACGATGCAAAAAACTAGTTGTTGATCTTATCACACAAGTGCATAAATCGTAACAAGTAATATAGACAGAAGTAGAATGTCGATACCACGAGAAAGTAATACTAAATAGTTGCTAAATACTAAAATTATCACAATCCTTATTTTGTCCAAACGAATGCAATTAAGTTGAAAACTAATTAAAACTACTGCAAATTAAACTTAAGAATGTAATGGAGATAAACCTAGAATCACAATTTCCCTCAACATGTCACTTGAGTCGTTTTTATCCTATAATGCTTAGTTATAGTACCAAATTATTAACCTAGGGTTCTAATACAATCATAAGTATATTTTGAGTTGCTTATAATAATACCTCACTTAACCACTTGATTATATTTCATTGAGAATTGAGTTAAGAAAGATTCATTAAGATTAGACCTAATTTGGGTATACAATGTATGGAAGTATATTCCTATCCTACATATGAATCAAATTCAAACAATCTAGGTGAAGGAATTCAAACAAGTGTTATTTCAATCAAGGTTAAATCTAAATTCCTTCGTCAAGTTCTTTTAGTTTACCAATTCAATTTAAAAGATAACCAAACAATTAGAAACATTAAATATGGAATGACATAAATAACTCATATATCAAACCTTAAGTAATCAATAAATAAAATTAATCCAAGCTACATGTTGAGTTCCATTACAATCCTAGAAACTAGTTTAGTTCATGCTACCTAGTGCAAACATGACTTCAATTAAGCAAAACATCAAGTATATACAAGAACACTAAAGAAAGGAGTAGAATAAAAGAAAATTAAAAAGATGTCGGTCTTCAATCTTCAATTATCCTTGGTCTTTTTACTTCCTTGCACTCTTGATAGCCTTTAAATCTCTAGAAGTTTTTAGTAAATTATGTGTTTTGAATCCTCAAACCGTTCCCTTTTTTATGGGCTTTGAAACCATCAATTTAAGTTCAATTTGGACTAGAAATAGAGTCAACGCCGCGGTTCTAACTTTTGGTCGCTACAGCCCTCAGCACTGAGTAAAAATTTGTATAAAATAGGAGTTGTCAGGGAACTGGGTGTTGTGGTGCCAACTGTAATGTTCCTGGCTTCGTGGTGCCATACTCTTTGCTAATGTTGCTATTTTGTGAGTTTTGAGCGCCATGGCACCCGTTAATCTGTGGCTACGGTGCCCGACATGTAGAAATCCTTATTCTATTCCAATTTGACTCAAAATAGAGCTCATTTATGCATTAAACCTTCAAAATACAAAAACTAAGTTATTAATGATTAGAACTCTTATTTAAAACCTAATTCCTAGCCATAATCAACTAGAATTCAACATCTTAATACGATAATGACTTAACTAAGAGATAAACTAAAAACTAAATAAAATTGTATGAAACTCAAGATCACAGCTAAATTAAATGATCAATAGGATATAATAAGTCTATTTCAAAGACTTATCAGCCACCATTTGCTTATATAATCTTATGTTACTATCTTATATATAGTCTATTTTAACACAATTAGATAGTCTCTATGATTGGCCTCCTTTATTGCCTCAATTAGTTTCACAATCTGCAAATTTGCATATATATAAGGTACTCTTGTTTGAAAAATTATTGTTGATTCAATTTTTTTAATTTTATTTTTCAAATTTTGATTTGATAATTTATTATATTGCATTTACAAAATAAAATAAAAAAGTGTTTGTAATCCTATATAAGGCACTTCGTCATTTGTCTTTATGTGGATATCAGGGAGTATATGGTTTGAGGTGAATATTTATTAGTTTCTCTTAGGGCTAGTTTGGTATGCGGGAATGACAATTCCAATCCACATATGATTCCATGGAATGAATATTCTTTCGTTTGGTATGTTTTTAACCTCAGAATACTTATTTCATTCTAGCCATTTTATTCTATAAAAGTAGGAATCCTCAAACCCATCTCGAGAGTAGGATTGTTCATTCCTACTTTTATAAATTTGATTTAATTTAGTTAAATGACAAAAAAATTATTCTATAACATAAAATAAAAAATTTAATATTGATAAAATAATATTATTCATAAATAAAAAAAATATTTATTATTTAATTTAGTCAAATGACAAAAATATTCTTCATATCACATTAAATAATAAAAAATATAAAATTTGTATATAAAAATAATAATAAAACAATTCATTTTAGTCAAATGACAAAAATACCCTTCATACCATTAATAATATAGTTATAAATAATTAATTAATTTTAAATAAATAAATTAGTCAAGTAATTTTAAACTAAATATTAATAAATAATAAAAAATAAAACTAAGAAATAATTTAATAAATAATAAAAATAAGAAATAATTAAATAAATATAATTAATAATAAGAAGCAATAATAATCCTACTCTCGAGTGCATCTGAGTGGTCAGTGATGAGTGTTGACCAAAGTTGGAGAAAAAAACAGTTCGCATAGAACTTTGTCAAAGGCTAGAGAGAAAAGCTCAGGTACACAAAATGAACTGGAAAAGAAAGGTTAGCAGGGTGCAATTCTCATTTAAATAAATAAATTATGACAAATACAAAAAGCTTGCAACTAACAAAATAAATACATATTCTCAAACAAATTAAGTGTGCAAGCCTAATACATATGCAAATGCTTATCCCAAAAAAATAAGATATGAGAAATGTAAAAAAATTAAATTTCTTTTTCTGATACATTTCTATGTTACTTTTGTTTCTTATTTGCTGATACAAAGCACATTAAGAGATAACAACCAAGTCACCAATATCTGAATCGAATTACCCACGTTTTTTCCAAAGATAGTGATCTGCAACTGTTAAAAAGAAATGTTCACCCAAAAGTAATTCCACTGCAGGTTGCTTTTCAATTGAATCTATAATTTTCTGCAAAAAAGACATAATGTGCAATCAATTCTATGTTCTCGACCATTAACTCTGACAGAGAAACAGCCTATGAAAATAAAATCAAACCTTGTGGTTTCCATTCTGAAACTCAGATTTCAAATTTGAATAATCGCTTGATAGCAAGTAAATTTGTAGATTATGTTCAAATGTTGGGTTACCTGCAAGCATTCAATAACGTCAGCTGGGAACCCATGGTTCCCTTGTTATAATTGGCAAGGAATAAGAAAGGCAGATGTCTAGGAATTCTACTTGTCCTTGATGCTGGAGGAAGAGATCAAAAATGAACCTGGATATAGCGTATGCATGGCTTTGGAGTTAAACATTAGAGCTGGTCTTGTCAAAATGATTGCAAAAGACATGCCAGATATCCCATGGAACCTCTCCTCACCAAGGCTGACCTGCAGTTTGAACAACAAAGAAAATCAAAGACGGAGAATAATATTACACTTGAATGGCATGCAGTATAAAATCAGAGTATAAAGAAAAACATAATAGACCCATGAATTAAAGTGAGTAACACAGATCCTAGGTCTGATCATGCCATTATTGCAGAACTTTCCTCTCTTTATTAAGGGATCTTTGACCCTAGGAGCTTAGGGACCCCCAGTAAGGCACATGAAACCTTAACCATGGTAAACAGGGAGGATGGAGAAGTTAACCTATTCCCTACAACAGATATCTGGATTTCAATCATATATGTTTTCTTGGCTGTCACTCTTTTACTTCTCGACTGTCATCTCCTCCCATTTTATTGCCATCTTTTTTATTCTAAAACCAAAAATCTGCAACTAATGGATTGCTGATTGGCTTAAACGAGTTTCTCATACATATAGGTCATGTAAAAAAATATTTTGTTATACATTTTCATAAAAGTGAAATGTATCAGATGCACACAAGAAACATAGAAGTAGCCCATGGTAATAAAATTGAGAAGCCCTGAAGTTATGCAACTTACTGCATGTGAAGGCATCTCAGAATATGGAAGCAACACTGAACCAATAGCATCCTTTATGTAGGATTCCTGCAAACAATGTGAATTATACACATTTTAATAATGTATAATGCAACTCAATCGAAAAATGAATGATGAACCTAACAAGTTTTCTACAGAAAATTAAAAAAACTCCACAGAAAGCAGAGGTTGGCAAAGCCTGGCACAAGCAAGATTAGAACAGAAAAAAAAAAAAAAAGAGAAGAGACATGTAAATGGTCAAATGAAGAATAGCATGTCAAAGCTTCCATGGGACTTCAAGTATTGCTTAAAAAGACATCTAGCTATCTAATATTAGGTTATAAAATGCATGCCAGCACCAAAAAAATATATTATTTACACGCCAAATGCCAATGTTATTAAACTAATTCACAAATGAACATACTTGTGAGCGCAAAACTCTTTCTGAAATTGATTTATCCTCATCCAGCAAGTCAAAATAAACCTCTACCGAGTCAGTTGGTTCAAGCCCAACTTTCTTCCTCAACTTCTGAATTCTATTTACAATCTACAGGGAATGAAATGAGAACCCATCCATCAGAAGATAAAGACATTAATGGCACATTATTGTCATACTGGAGAAAATACTGAGTTACTGAGTAATGACCATTCAAAGGAAGACATATTATAAATGATAACATCAAGTTCATGTCAATTTTTTAACATATTGTTGCTAGATATACGTATGTTTTAGGGAAAAAAGGGACTGTGCAACAATAAAAATACATAGCCAGACAATAAATCCTTAAAGTTTGCGTTATTAGTATGGACATTTATCCTCCAAAAATCCAGCTTCAGTGACATGTATTACCTCACGAGCCACACCAGCTTCAAATAGTGAGTCATCTGGAAGCAAATCCAAAATCACTAAAACATCACCTAAAACAAATAAGCTATAAGGTCAGAACCAAACACCATGCAGAGTATGCCATGTCCATATTTGGAACAGGTTTTTGGCAGAATATAGTAAGGAAATTTTTTTTCAAAAGACAGACAATTTTTGGTGTCTTCTCATGCACAAAAAAGGGACTATGCAAATCTGGTAGTTGAAAATGTTATATTGAAAAGCTTGAAATCAGGCCCTTAAAACCAGTTCTCACAGCCGACAGAGCAATTCAAATTTATAAATGATTCTTACCATCTCCAGCCGCATCCATCTCCTTCTCCGTCATACCATTAGGAAGTTTGAAATCACGGACGACCTGAAAATCAGAAACAACGAAAGAAGCTAAAAATTAGAACAATCTCTTTCAACATTCTGATGAAAATGATTGGCCTTCCACTTGCTTAGTGCATGAAGCTTGTATCCACCCATGTCTGGTCCATTGGATCATAGTAGAGTGAAAAGCCTCATTCGCAAATATAGAGGTCAGCTACGTAAATCCTTAATAAAGCTATATGGAATCTTCCAAGATCTACACATAGACACTCTTTTGCCTTTCAATTCTATCCAAGGCTACACTATCTAGTACCCCTTCTACAACCACATCTTCCATTATATCAATTTTTCCTTAGAAGAAATTCAGACCATGGTTATTCTCGATCTAAACAAAACCAACAACAAACACAAATCATTGGTTCGGCTACATGATTCTCCGAAGAACTAGTTGATCTCCTCCACACAAATTTTCTCCTCCCATTCAATCCTATCCATGATTAAATTATTATCTAAACCTTTTATACACCCATTTCTATCCACATTATTTTTTCTCATCCTGCAGTCTTCTTTGTTCCACATACTTGAATCCTCCAACACTTCAGCACCAATTCCAAGCTCTTAGAATTTTGTCAAAATTTCTCTAAATGGTTTGTAGAAGCAACAAAACATAACAGATATATAAATGCAGAAACTGTTCTGCCACAGAAACCTTTCTATGACATAAAATGTTATATTATCTTATATTCTATTGGTATGTTTACATGTGTACAGATCTTGAATACTAATCTTTCTAAGCCTTAGATTATTGACTACCCATCTACAATGCAAAAAAGATTACATGGCTATGCACAGAAACACCAGATTAGCACACCTTAACATCAGTCCGTGTCAGACGGTGATTTGCAATAGTGACTTCTCCAGCTTGCTCGAAAGCCAAAATATCATCCTGTGGCATTACCTTTATTTCCTTGGCTACAAGTCCCATAGATTTTCCAAGCCGTTTACCAAGAACACTAGAGAACCAAACAAAATAAAAAGAAACATAATCTCAGAAAGTAAAGCCAAGAATTCCTGAAAAGTAAAATCAATCCGCATACCTGAAGTCAGGTTCCGCTCGTAAAGACGCATATTCGAGAGGATTATCACATGGCTCGAGATATCGTACATTGAGTTCCTCTAGTACATACTGCAATGCAAATGTAAGATTATCAGCCAAAGTTTTGACAGAGACCAAACACCACCAAAAATGGAAAGAGGAAAAAGAAAAATAATACAATATATATTCTTGCTTCATTAAGAAAACATATGGAACATCAATCACCATACAGAGTAAATTTTAACTGCTAGTATTGTCAAAAATAACATGATAACAATTTAAAGCTTAGATGTAAAGGTACAAGGCAAATCAAGGCCTCAAGATCTTTGGAAGCCCGAATGCAAGTGGTAAAGGCAAGGTGTGCACCATAGTGAAAACAAAGAAAATGCTGTTTCTTTAGTATAGCACTGTGATAATAAAATAATAATACAATGTAGATGCTAAACAGAAGCCAAAAGACAATCATTATGAGTAAAGAGTACAACATATTAACAAACATACATGTATTAATAGAAAGAGAATTATTTAGATTATTTAATATTGTCCAAGGCAAAAAAAAAAAAAAAAAAAAAAAACAGGTTTGGTGACAATTATTTGTTATGTAACCAAAGGATGCACATGAAGCAGAAGGATCAATCTTAGAGATACATCCACCAATAGTTTTAAACTTTATTTGGATTAAGGGGAAGGAGGAGACGGAAAGGAAAAAGTACATGGGAGGTTTACATCCCTTGTTTGAGATCTTTTTTATTTAAAGGGAATGGATATCGAGGGAGTGCCTTGTCCTTTGAATACCTTATAAAGCTGATTCGTTTTCAATTCCCTTCAAATTGGTGGGTTTTGGAGGAGATATCTTTACGTGAGTTTATGATGTTTACCCCAACTGAACTATACACCTAAGTTTTATATTTCCTATCCTCAATAAATAAAGAACATATTGTAAAATTACAGAATGATTTGTCATTTTCTTTCCTTTACTACTCTTCAACCAAACAAGAAATAGACATCATTTCCTTTCCTTTACTATTCTTCAACCGAACAAGAAATAGACAAACCCTTCCATTTCCTCTTGAATCATCTTACAACATCCAAAAATGGGACAGGATAACCAATACCCTGTCCTCTCCCTTCCTTCCCTTTACTAGTCCTCTGCTATCTTTCCTTTCCTTTCATTCAGACTCTCAAAAAAAAAAAACCCATGTACAATGCAGAGATTGTAAATTCTTGCATGCATAAAAGAGAAAATTCAAGCAGAAATAAAAGTGAAATAAAGAAGATAAGAATGCAAAATGATTGGTATTAGGGAAAATCATCTGAATATCGTATGGACATTGGACATGCGATGCCAAGGTGCACAGGAGAGAAAAACCTCAAGAAGATACCAAAGAGGGTAAGATGGAGACCAATCATTACATAACAAATAGAGGGATGCAAAAGGATTCATGAGGAATGTAGTGCTATATATGATTGAATTTTGAAAATATAAGTAGATTGTTCCAATTAGTTTTAATTAAGGATTTACATAGCTAAATCCCATACATTTGGGGGTAAGGATCGCAATGTTTTCTGTTATTGTTGTTGTTGTAGTCCATACCGAGCGGAATACTCTGTACCAGCTGCTTTCAGCATGTTATAATTGTGGCACAAATGTTTTAAATCTATATGATAGTGCATACAAAACTTGTTCAAATTTCATAAACATGAATTTTCAGATCTTTGGGATCAAAAGCTTGTTCTTTATCACAAAGATTCTTCTGCTCACATATCCAGAATTGTTAGGATTTAGAATCAACCTCACATATCTTGAAATGTTAGAATTTCGAATCAACCGATGTTATCAATGCCAGAGGATGACCTAAGCAAAAGAAGAGAATAACAAAAAACTACAGTCAAAACTGTTTATTTGCCTCTGGTGGGTTGTGTCTGTACCCGCCTTGTGTACAAAGATAAGACCTATTTTCATTAATAAATTCATTACTTATATAAAAAATAAGAATACAAATTGTTATTTTAAGAAGTAACAGAACCATAAAGGACGGCCCTCTTCTTCCAGAAAAACTATCCCATATACAAGGATTGAAAAGGAACTGCAAGGGCGCTTGCGTATGACATGAAAAAGAAAACAAGGAAAAGCTTAAGTTATAGCAAACATCTAAAATGGAGAAACTCAACCTCAACAAAAACTTACAGAAGTAACATCAATACTAATGACAAAAAACAGTCAGTTTACATCTTAAGAATGTAAAACACAAATATATGCATGACTAAAAATGATAAAATGATTTTTAGAAAGTAAATTGTCTCTAATAGAAAAGAAGCCGCTGGAGTCATTGACATACCTCTTTCAGTTTTTCCGCTATGTCATTGAGAAAGTCTTTATCAGGATGAACTATAACCATCTTCCTACAGTAGCAGATTTTCAAGAAAAAAAAAAAAAAAAACCTGTTAGATTAATATTAACTAAAATTTGCCTTCTTTTTCTCTATGAATCCTTATGTGGAAGTAATTGATATCAGCCAACATAAAAAGATAGTTAAATAAAATAAAAACTAAAGAATAAGATATAATGGTGAGTACTGAGCAGTTGGGTCCATGTGAGAAGGAAAGAGAGATACCTAAGTGGTGTTTTCAGAGGCTTGTTGTGACGCTCACGGATGTTTCGAGCAAGATCAATTATTGTCATCATCCTTGAAACACTTTGTTCAATGCGTTCACCCCTCTACAAAGAAATAGAATATTAGAAAAGGCAAGAAACTTCAAATGATATGGTTTCAAAAGTGGCATAAATATACGAAATCCAAAACTAAGGTTCCTGTTTGCGAAGTTTCTTCAACACATCCCCGTTAGAGACAGCAGAATTGATAGATTAGACAACTACAGAGAGGAAGGGAGAGATAATGGTCTGAGGATATGTGCTCAGTAGTGGTTTATCAGTGCAAGTCTAGAAAGATGGTCAGGGAATCTAGGAAAAAAAGCAAAATGCCCAGATTAATTTTTCAAATACTTTTAGCTTCTTGTAGAAAAAGCACTATGGTACTGGAATCTAAAATGGACCAGAAAGAGAAAGAAAATAAGAAATGAAAAGAAAGTTTAGAAATTATTAACTACCAAGCCATAAGAAGCTGATACAGAATCTAGGGAAAAAAAGGTGACTTGTTTTCTTTGAGAACAACACTTCCATTTGTATTGCTCACAATATGGCACGGAAAGACAGAACAAAGAAACATCAAGATAGACATCTCAGCAAAGAGGACTTGTTTGCATATGTTTTCTGAGTTAAGAGTTGGCTAGGTGAAGCCTTTACTAAATGTCTAGCAGCAAGGTCCTTTGCTCCATTGCTGAAAGAGGATATGTGCACCATTGTTAGGTAAAGTAAAAATAGTTGTCTGCTTTGCAGGCTATGCGAGGGAAGATATGTATGCTCCCCTTTGTTTAAGGATAGAAGAGGTGAATGTCAGTTTCAGTAGCAAACATACAGATTGCAACCCTTTCTGTATCGCTCATGTTCTCTCCCAAATTGTTGAATCGTATATCTATGACTTAAAAGATCAAATGACACCAGATTATAATCAAGCAAGTCCTATAAAATAACATTCATAGGACTCAGTTTTCATGAATTCGCTTCCAGATTATAATTTCTCAACATGTTGTTCACACCCACCAAATTTACATTAACCGGATGTTGTGAACCATTCAATTTAATAATTATTAGGTCCTTAGATCAAAACATACTTAGATGAGGTACGTTCATATATACAAAAACTACAAGCATAAAATTATCTAGAGAAAGAAACAAGCTAGAGAACTGGAAAGGGATACAACACGTGGGTAAGACACAATGATCGATAACAGAACTCTATGGAACAATCACAAAATAGGCCAATAAATAGGCAAACCAGACTACCCTAATATAACTAGGACATTGAAGTCTAACTTAATCCCTAACTACTTGTATTTATAATAAAAAATTAATGACCCCCATTTATAATTATTTCCAAATTAACTCAAATCCCTAATTAATAAATCCAATTCCCAAATCATGGAACCCTAGCCTTAGATGCACAATTAAATCCAAATCACCAATTACTGGTAAGTGATAACATCATGATAAATCTTTTTTGATAGGAAAAGAAATTATATTAAGAGAAGAAAAGAAGTACACTGAGGAGGACAAAAAATCCTCCTAAACTGAAACAAAAACAGAAAAAAAAAAAAAAAAAAAAAGTCGTGCTTAATACAAGAGGGCATATCAATCACGTTGGATGTCAAGCAAAGAAACTCCTTGAAATGCTCCTGAAGCAAAGAACCAAAGAGAAGCAATAAAAACAATCTTATCCCACAGAACAGGACATGGGCGATAGTAATCATGGAAAATTCTGGCATTGCGTTCCAACCAAGCTCCCCAAATCACCGCAAAGACAGCACAACTCCACAAACAACTCACATCCTTATTCCTCCCTGATTGTCGGTAACAAATCAGTAATAAATCATGCAAGGAGCAGGGACAAACCCAACAAATGCTGAAGATAACAAATAGCCTGCACCAGAAACTCCAAACCAAAGAACTGTGTAGAAAGAGATGTTCATTACTCTCATTATGCTGGAAATACATAAGACAAACATCAAAAGATAATGTCTTGGACGGCCTCTGTATCTATAACAAGTTATTAGTATTGACTCTATTAAGAATTGCAATCCAAACAAAAGCCTTAATCTTATATGGAACTTTAGCCTTACAAATAAAAGGAAGAAGGGTTTGGACCCTGCACAAGAAAACTATAGAATGATTTATAGGAGAAGGATCCATAAGAATCAATAGACCAAACAAACCTATCAGGGATGTCAAAGAAACGATAAGATGTAAGAGTGGTTAACGTGCTAGTCAGATCAGAAACCTCCTTTTCCTTTAACCCTCTAAAGAAATGAAAATTCCAAGAAATATAATCACCCTCCAAAACATAAAAATGAAAAAATAGGACTAAAATGAAGGGTTGAGCTTGAGAGCCAATAACATTATGATAATTATCTCTTCATGCACCATCATTCTGCCAATGTTGGGTGTCGAAGCAATAATGGAGCTAAGATTGAAGGCCAACAAGACCTGCCTTCAGCTCAAATTTGGTATAATTTTTCCAAATTACTCAGTAGTAACTCAATCTAAGACGGTGTAACTTGGCTGAAACTCACTCCGCTCACTCAAACAAGATTGACTTGATTTGGTTGGAACTCAACCTCACATTGCTGCAACTGAAGTGGAATTTGATCAAGTTGAGTTAATTGCCTTCAGGAATCAGGACTAAGAGACTTTTGTCCGTGTGGGTCAGTGTCTACAAGGCTTGAGTTGGTTGGATTTGACTTTGGTCCTGACTGAGGATCAGGCCATGTAATGAGCCTGCATCTGTTGAGGTTTAAGTCGATGCTGACTTACAAAAGCTCAAAATTAACATAGCTTGTCAGGTGTACAAACTGTATATGACCGGTGCAAGAGGAAGGTTGATGAACAAGACCGTCACTGAACAATGTTGTTCTTGTGGAGAATGGTGGGCTATTTTGGGATGATACTGTTGATCACCCTGTTGACTTCTGCAGAAACTTAGAATCCTATGTTTCAGAATTGTTCCTCGATGCTGCGACAGAAGTTGCATTGCAATTTTGGAATTCTTTTCTGTAATGGATATTGCACATATATGCAACAGTGATCAAGCCTGACAAGCTCAGATGATTCTGATAGATAAATTTGTCACAACTGGGATTTACATACATATCCAGCAGACCATAAGGAAAGGAGTGAATGAGCCATATTCAATTTGATCAAACCACAGGTCTGACCTAGGGACATTGCGAATGATATTGATAGCTTCAGCTGGGCTCCATCATATAACCAATTGATGAAGGGTTAAGTCAAATACCAGAAAGCCAATTCAAAGCAGTTTGAGATGCTCAATGACGAGATTATAGGTCCATCGGGAATAAGGGAGATTTTACTCAATTTTTAGAGAGCGAGAATGAAATTACATTGTGGGATTATATGCATGGAGTCATGTATTTATTTTCTAAATAATTGTAGGTGTACGATTGGAGATTGTAAATAGCAGAAGGAAATTGAGGAATGCAAATAGAAGTGACACCAAGAGGGAGACTAGGGATAATTGAAACAAGAAGGGAGAAAAGAGAACATAATGAAAGGGAAAGACTAGGGAAGGGAAAGGGATATACAACTGGGAATAAATTCAATAACTCAAGTCTAAAGAACAATGACATAATAGGGTTATAAACAGACAAACCCAAATACCCAAATCTGACTAGGACATGAAGCCCAAACTTCTAATTAATCATATATTGTAATAAAGACCTAATTTAATAATTATTCCCAATTATTCGAAATCCCTAACAAATAAAGTTAATCCCCAAATTATGGAACTAAGGAACTAACTCTAGATGTAAAATTAATCTAAATCAACAATTCCAATTTACACCATAAAAATTTCTATTCATGCTCCATCACATGTTTATACAATGAGTGAATTAAATAAAAGGTTGTGCATACTTGAATAACCCCAAGAGTCAACAACTCGAGAAAAACAAGCAACATTTGGCTTTAATATGAGTAAGTTTGCCTACAGGCTCCAACTTGATTGCCAGTCTTTGCTTCATGAGAAGTAATATTGAGTGACTTACATTGAAATGTAACAAAGTGGAAAAATTGATCAAAAAAATACCTTTCCTTCTTCTTGGGGAAAACTGCAGTAATGAATGCTTCCCTCTGATCCATTGTAAACCTTCCGCATATTTTGATAGAGAACTTCAGTGAAAAAGGGTGTGAACGGAGCCATTACTTTACATGACAACAAAAGGACCTGAACAAAAAAGAAAAATGACAAGCCTTAGTTCTAAAATCATTGGGATCGGCTACATGGATCCTCTTAAAAAATAAATAGTATCCTCCACAAAATTTAAGATTTGTAAATACATCTGAAAGAAATCCAGAGAATATTTAACAAAAATCTCCGTATGATATCTAACGTAAACTTCTTAAGCAACCGTTAGCAGAAACTTCAATAAACATAATAAATCTATATATGCAATGGTCGATCAGGGCCACTTATTCATTCCTGACATTTATGACGCATTGAACCAAGGGAGCAATCAACTATAACTTTTGTTGGATCTATATGCTTAACACAAGGGCGATCAACTAGTTGCAACAACAAAAAATTATAACGTACCCAAAATATAGTGAGATACAAAGAATTATCTTTAGAAACAATAACAAAGAATACATCAGATAATGACACTGTCGATATATCCAGAAGAATATGTATGTTCTGTATTGGGGAAAAATTTTGTACTATATAGACTTAATTACCATAAAGATTAAGACGTGGCCTAGAATAATTTTCTGGTAGCAAGGATGTGCAACAAAGGGTATAACATTCATGCAAGCATTAGATTTCCAAAAGAATTTTCCCCTAATGGAGTTGGTATTTGAAAGAGAAGCCCTACTATGGATGACTGTGATTAGATAAGCCTCTGGTTCTTACTATCGGCTTCAATATGCAACAGCGTAGTATAACTAAAATATAACCATCAGGCTGAATGATAGTAGAAATATTGAAAGTATGAAAACAATATACAGTCTCTTGGTATGAAAAGAAATAAAGTAAAGAAACAATGTGGATATCAATTAAATCCCCTTAGGCCTTTACAAAGTTTTTCCACCAAAAACTCGGATGAAAATGTGAGTTCAAACTCAAACAGGCCAGATATCTGTTTTGATCAAATTATCCAAATTCCTCACCAAAAAGTTTACATTTAAGGGTATGGTAGTAATTTAGGAGATGGTACACGAGTTCATTCCTCTCTGTCGATTCTACCACCATTTCTGAAGCCTTTGCTTACAGCTCATCTCACTCTCCCATCACTTTCCAGTTTTCACTAAAACCAAACCCAGTCATGGACTTAAATTTATCAGTATTATCACTAATCAAAGAAAGGTAGCACTCATTTCAGGAAAACAACAAAAGTCGTTTTGAAACAGTAGTATGACAAACACCTAGTGAGTAAGTAAAAGATAAAGGGGGAACAAAAACTAAGTAACCAAATAATCCTTTCCCACAATAACTTTATATGAAACAACAAAAAATCTCCAATATAACAACTATTATAGATAAAGATCAGCTACAAGAAGCCATTAATATTGTGAGGTAAAACGCATATAAGCAATCTTAATAGGAGCCAAGACAATGAATCAATGATCTATTGTAGAAAAAATAAGGCAAGCATGCAAATGGGATTAGTTATTTAACACGAGAACAAATTGCGATCATACGTTGTAGAGAGTTGAGAGTGCCATCCTGCAATCTTCTTCTCCAGTACGACCTTTTAGTCTTTTGCGGTTGAACCGTACATAGATATTTGTAAGGTTGTCAAGAAATTTTAAGAGATAAGGGACCACCTACAAATTTATGAGTTTCGTTAGACACAATATTTAGCAAATACAAGAAATCTGAATGAAAAACACATTGTCCTTCTAGTAGTATACAGGCTCTGACATGTATTGATGGTAAAAGTCGTAGGCCTATTTCCATATTTTAGCAACACATTAAGAAGCATGACCATGATGGGCAACGAAAAATACAATTTCAAGTTCTAGTACTTACAATGAAATGCATTTAAGTAAAATTGCATCTGTTAATGTCATTACACTATACCATTCTAATAAAAAGTGTCATTTTTCTTTTATCAGCAGTAACATACACCTTTCGTCCATTTTAATGCTTCAATTACAAACACAATAGCATAAACTAAATATTAAGAAAGAGTCATCAAAAAATATGCATACTATCTATTTCAATAATATATGTGCACGTAGATTTGTTGATACATTACAAATTACTGTTGGACAGAAACCTTACTTTTGTTGATACATTAAATTTTTTATTACTTTTCTTTCTCATAGTTTGCAAGTGTCCACAGTATTCATGTTATAGTTTTAGCAAGTGTAATGTTAAAAGAAATAAAATGGAGATGTAGAGGAAATTAGCATTCTTCCTAATAGTTATTATGACTTTCAAAATCCTTGAAATGCTTCCTAGCTTGTGTGTTTTAAAGGGGTCACTTAATGGTTAGAAATCATCTTACCAAGAACCAACATAGTTTACTATCCATACTCACTTGATGTCATGAGAATAGATTGGTAAAGAGAAACATTACAAACAGTCTCATTAAAGTGAAGATTCCACGATATACCAGAGTGCATTTCACACACAATTGTTTTCAGGTTTCATAAAATATGTCTTATTTACTAACAAGAAGCATGAAACATTAACTACACCAACCCTTCGAAAATGAGAAAGAGAAATCACAGGATGTCCTGAAAAACTAGGAACAATTGATAACCAACCGTATAAAGGCGATAACCATCCATTTCTTGGCGCACAAAATGAACAAGACTCTGAGTGGCTGAATTGATCCATTGATCAAGTACATTGGATGAACTTTGAAGTGTGGCTTCATCAATGGGTATAAAACAAGCAGAACCCTCAACTTCAAGTCTCTTTGCATTTTGAACAAGAAACCTATATGCATTGTACCAGGGCAGGAAGACATCCCTAACCTGCATAAAATATTATATATATATATACATAAAGAATAGGTAAAGCATTTTTTAATAAGTAAAAACAGATTAAATTTTATTGTAAAACTAATGAAATTGAAGGGGGAAAAAAAAAGAAAAAAAAGGAAGAACAAGTCAACTTGAGATAAAATCCAAAGCAAAACGAAACAAAAAAAGCATAAATACTCACAACTCCATAAACTCCTTCCCTTTTAAAACGTAAGGTCTCTGCACGTACAACTGGAGAGTTTATAAGGTATAATCGTAATGCATCCTACAAATAGTCAAGAATCAGACAATATTTTAATCAAGTCTCAGTCACTCAAAAATCAAATGAAACACTAAACAAGCAAGTTTACATTATTACTGAAGACAAAACACTTAAAAAAGAACTAAACAAATGAACATGAAACTGTTGGGAAGTACTTACAGCCCCATAATCATTAATGACATCCATTGGTGAAGGATAGTTTTTCAAACTTTTACTCATCTTTTTCCCATCCTCGGCCAGGACAAGTCCATTGCAAATGAGATTCCTAAATGCAGGTTTCCCAAATAAAGCAGTAGCCAAAACCATGAGAGTATAGAACCTGCAGAATAAGAAACTAAACATGAAATCACCGAACAGGTTTTATTTACTTATTGGATAAATGCAGGATTAAAGATTCCGAATTCCACCCAGACTCCAATATGAATCACACATCATTACCCCATAAAAGAAAACTAATAAGACTAGTTGTAATCATGTAGAGACTATCATAACATATGTTTAAATTAAAAATGGCTTGCAACTCTTGACCCAAAAAAACAGAAACTATTTACTAAAGTACCATAATTGACAACGATAAAAAATATCTTATCAATTTTTTTCTTTTTTTTGCTGCATCTTTTATAGGGTTCCGCGGTGTCTGCTCTTCGCTAATGACATTGTTTTGGTGGATGGAACTAGAACAGGCCTAAATTGTAAGTTAGAATTATAGAGACACATTAGAATATAAAGGTCTTAGATTAAGTTGGATGAAAACCAAGTATATAGTGTAACTTTAGCCAGACTAGTGGAGACTTGACTGAATTGGTTTTGGATGGTCATGAAATCCAAAGCAAGGAAGTGTTTAAGTACCTAGTTCTTTCTCACAAAAAGATTGAGCAATTGAACATGATGTTAGCCACAGAATTAAGACAAATTGGATAAAGTGGCAAAATGTCTCAAGAGTCTTGTGTGATCCTAAAATTCCGAATAGGTTGAAAGAAAAATTTTATAGGACAATTTGAAGACCGACTATGTTATATAGTTCTGCATGTTGGGCAGTGCATCAGATGCGAGTGGCTAAGATGTTATGTTGAAATGGATGTTATGCTGAAATGGACAAAAGGACATACAAGAAAAGATAGAATATGAAATAGCAGATATATAAGGTGGTGGTTTAGATATATACAACGTAGACAGATGAATGCCGTAGTTAAGAGAGGTGACTCAGTGCAATGCAAGTGTACAAGGTAGACCAAGAATTACATAGGGAGAAGTTCTTGAAAAGAATACAACTGCTGTAGGTGTCACTAAAACTATCACCTTGGATCAATGCGAATGAAGGAAAATGATTCATATAGGTGGCTCTAACTAATTTGGGATTTAAGGCTTGAGTTGATTTGCCTCTTTTATTTCAAACGAGGAATATTTGTCCTCTTCCTTGTATTCCCTTCTTTCTTCTATTAATAAAACTTCTTTGTCTATCAAAAACAAATCATTCAAACAATTGTCAAACCAAGCAAGCATATACAACACAATATGATAAATCAATGACAATTATAATAATGTCCTTTGAAGCTTAAAAATTTTGAATTAGTCAATTGAAACCATACGGAATAACAGATATTAAAGACAAAAATTTCATAACAACCAATAAATTAAAATCCAATTATGAAGCTGAGAGACCACTAATCATCAAGGAACTAACCATCCACGGGTCTGATCTAGCCCTTCAGCCACAAAATGACCAGGAAAGTTCTTTTCAAACAGTTCAACATTCTCAAAAGGATAATGGATATAAGCATAAGGCATGGATCCGCTCTCAAACCAACAGTCAAATACCTGAAAGTATTTATTTAAAATAATTAACATTGTCAATAAGCATCCAAAGCAATTTAATGTGGCAATTAAAACATTATTGATACACGTTTTTTTGTACCGAATGGACACTAGAAAAGAAGTTCATTATTTTCCGAGGTAAACTAATAATTTAGCCTATAAAGTTTAAACCCAGTTGAAAATAGACAGATAGCATAAGCAAAAAATTTCACAAATAAATAATCAACTTCCCACATTATAGGGCATAAAGCAATCTCAAAAAGAAAACTTATATTAGCTGCCCGGCAAGTTCCAGATAGCCATAATAGATGTTAGCAAACTTCAAGAATTAAACACTCGTGGTATCCTATTATCGACACTACACATTTTTAACCTCAAGACTGCAACATCGAGAAGCAGTATCTAGTAGGAAAAACATTACAAGCTATGCTATCACAAACTGAAAAGCAGCAAGCTGATGCTGGTAAAATCCAGTAACAATGTCCACTATATGTGATACAACAAACTCTTTTTACAATTTTAATCAGACTACAGTAGGTCTTCAGCTTATTATCCTACTTCACACTTACAAACCAATAGGAGATAATATAAGACAGACATAGTTATTTCCCAAAACAAATTAAAAGGAAAAAGACCAACTGGTTAGCTCGAAGTCGAGATGAATGTCAAATTATTAATGCTTCCATATATATACATTTGTCCATTAATATATCAGCAGTGAACAGTACAAAATGCATTTGTGAAAGAAAAAATTACCAAGATTAAAGCAATCTATAGGGTGCCAAATTTTTGAACTAACCATATCTAACCGAGGTACAAATCAATAACATGATGACGACAATTAAAGTATTCTACAAGAAAACCATGTCAGAAATCTCACATCATCTACACGACGAAGGACACCAAATTCAGGACCCCGTTTAGATGGAATTGTGATATGGTCAATGTTGTGACGATGAAGATCAAAAACCTGTAGAATGCATTAAATTTAGGATTAAGATACATGTCTGCATTGCAGTTGATAAATCAAAGAGAGCATTAGTGGAAAATAAACAGACACTCCTTTTATATTGCCTTGCTGGATTAAAATCAAATACCCCAATGCATAAGAATTAAGAATCACATTAGCAAAGAGAAAAAAAAAAAGACCATATATTGCTTATTAAGAAGATAGGCATCTCTGACACTCAACATAGTCAACATCCATGCCAAAATCTGCTAGTTCAACCAGATAACATTATATTTATGGTTCTTGGTACTCGAAGACAACCCAAAGAGTAAAAGTGTTCTTTTTGGCCTTTCTAACATGCGACGGACCAGGACTACTAACGTACTAGTAATACAACACTACAGTAATTGAAATTAACAACCAGATCAAAACAATATAGACCTAATCATCTTTCATCAGGTAAAACAGTTTCATAGGTTACTCACAAAAAAAAAAAAAAAAGAACAGTGTCATAGTTAATCTTCCAACCAACCCTAGTTCTGTCAGGGAGTATTATTGTCCTAATCCTCAATAATAACAGCAACATAACATGACTGTTGCTATATAATATATTATACACACACACACATACAAGTGTGGAAGTACCACATTGAGCAATCACTGAACTATTAAGATGTGCATGAGGAACCCATAACCATTGGCTAACTCTTTGAGCTTTGAAATTGACATATAGACTCCCTAGGCCCAACAGAAACAATTTAACTAACAAAAATTGAATTATCCACACTAATAGTCACTGCTTAGCTTGAAGAAAACATAACCAACATCTGACACGGTGAAACGTATACAAAACAAATTTACAAATAAGACTCCATGGCTGAACCAGAATAGATATGAAGTGGGGAAGCATAGTATTATTAGAAGAATAAGAAAGGGCATTTGAACCAACGAACTGCATCTCAGTAGCTTCAATTCCCTGACCCTTATCCTCAATTTCCATAGTGATCATGCATGCCAAAACTGTACATGTGGTGATCCATCTATATGTAATATACAACTTTATGCGTGGCTTGCCAAGTTGAAAATCACAAATATACACATGCAAGAACAAAAACTTTTACATTGATAATACATTGTGAAAGACCATTCCATAGTTGGGAGTAGATACCTATCTTTGCAATATTCCAAACACCCATCAAAATCATATTTTCCCAAAAGACACCTCTTCATTGTAATATACAACATTGCACAGAAATGACAGAATTTACAGTCAACTTCATTAATACTATAGAGGAATAAAAATCCAAGTTCAAGGTCAACGAACTAATGAACTAACGTATTGGCTTTTGAGTCAGCGCACAAAGAATATCTACATATGCAAATTCATTAATATAACAGACGACTCTAACCTTGACACCAGAAAGCTTCTCAAGTTTCTCAACAGAATCCATGACAACAATTTCCTCTCCGTCATTGCTAATCCATATAGGAAGAGGGGTGCCCCAAAATCTACTGCGACTAACTGCCCAATCTCTTGCATTTTCCAACCAATTGTGGAACCGTTTCTCCTGCAAGAAAAAAAAAGTAATTATTAAATGGAACTTAAAACACCATAATAAATTTATCTTTGTCCATACACCCATCATAGATTTTATGTAGGTAACGGTAATCAGAAGGTTTACAAACTACATAATTGAGAAAACTGGAAAATATTAGACCCAAGGGTTTCTTGGTAAACATATTTGGTATTTTTCTTTTTTGGGGGGCGGATTATATTCCCCTACTTCATAGTTTCTTGAGCTGACACTCACCCAGGATTTTGGGTAAAAGCAAATCCATCCTAGAATTTGAGAGAAATGACACTTTCCCCCCGTTGCACAACATTGTTCTGTTAGTTTAAGTAAATCCTAACTACTATCCTAACAATGATAGTTTTAAGGTTTTAGCTAGTCTAGGAGTGAAGGAGGAGAAACTGAGGGACAGATTAGAGAGGAAAAGTGGACAAGACCGAAATAACTTAGTTCTCCTCAACTCACTATACTTCATTTATACAATACATAGTCTCTGACTATTACATATTGACCCTCAGACAGTAGAGCCCGATTTATCTAGGTCATCAGACTTTTTGGTAATGTGAAGAAATTTGCCCGTAAGTTTCCCCATACTTCATTCACAATTGAAGGAAATGTCTCTCAAGAATAAACACTAACAGCTATGCAAGAAGCAATAAGCCTGATACCTGGCTGAGATGAACAGAAATTTTCTTTATTTATTGTTTAACTTTTATTCAATGGAAAAAAGGGATTTCTTTGGTTCTTTTGCACTTGGCTCTTATCAAGAATAATTAATTAAAAACAAAAATAATACACTAAATGATGTGGATTGCAGTTAATCCCTCGCCACAAAAAATAAATACAAGCCAAATCAAGAAAACTACAAAACATTTACATATACACACATGAATTTATGCTTTAGTACAAATAAGATAAAATTATTTGAGTATCATCATTTCTCTGTAACCATCCTAACCACATAAGAACAAAAAACATGTCTTTTTGTATGCAAATGCATATTCCATACTCTCAGGTATTTTTATGCGGACAAACTTAAAGTAAATATTTTTATTCCCTTTTTGTTTAGGAGGCATATGGGCCATACAACTAGAGGTAGCCCTGTCCCATAAACCCCTTATCACTAATGAAGGCGGTGATTTGATCCCAAGTTCTTGGGATAACACCAAAAGAGTGTACTAGTTGAACTAACTGACTCCTTCCAATAATAAATAACATCCATCAAACATTATATCATTTTGTTTGCTATTTTAGATTATCCATCTCTGATGAATATGAGAATAAACCTATTATCATACTGAAATATACTGCAACATGAACCAATTCCCTTTCTTTTATGCTGTCATATATTTCATTTCACAGACATAAAAATAACTCATCTCATTTTCTTTTTTGGTGTTTCACATTTACTAAATCCCATTTTTTAGTGGACTAACAATTTATTCCGTGTGATGCTGTGATTCTAGCAGTAGTAGTAGAAGTGATAATAATAATGACAACAACAATAACAATAATGAATAAATAAATAAAATTATGTGGTTTACGCATAGATATTCGTACCTTCACAAAATCTGGGACCCAACAGGTCTGCTTGTTGTTCTGCAGCAATTGCTCTTTCAACTTCTCCACTCTAATAAACCTAGATTATAAGAGACAGTCTTACAGTCTTATTGCTGATGCAGTGACATACTGGATTAAAAGAATGTAGAGACCAACAACTACAACTGTTCATCATAAATATACAATATGTACGACTAATGAGAGGCAATGGAACAGGAAATGATTGCTAGAGGAGTTACAGGCTTTCGTTAGCTTTTAAACATAAGAAACTAAAATTTAAAATTGTATACACAAACACAGCACAACATAATCAGATTACAAACATCATTGTTTCAGTCCAACAACAAATCAGTTTTTCATATTTTTTGATAAGTAAACATAAGTAAATATCATGCATTGTTCAAAGGAATTCTTGGTGTCGGTAAAGAACATCAAATCTGAAAACCATGAAAAACAAATAACAGTATGACATAGCAACTTGTCAAATATTACACTCTGAGGAACATTAGTAAACAAAAGAAAAACAATTCAGCACATGCAGGACTTCCAGTTTCTGTTTTTCTATTGGACGAGATCAAAATACATTAATTAAAAACAGAATTGCACCACGAATAAGATCCTACTAATCCCAGCATAAGATAACTGAGTCTGACAAGCAGGACTCCAACCCTATAAAGCGACAATTAAGGTAAAGGAAACCAGGGTAAAAACAAGCTCACCAGCTTCGAAAAGCTCTGTAAATTAGAGGAGTATTAGATCTCCAACAGAAGGGGTATGAATGCATAAAGCTCCCAGACTTAACAAGCCTCCCCTTTGCCTAAGCAAACATACAAGACAAATACAGAAAGTTAAAATAAATAAATAAACAACCAATTAAAAACAATAGAACAGTGATAATAATGCAGAACATTAATTGCAAAAGTAGGTGTGAGACAAGATGAAATTCATTCTGAAGATAAATTTGACTTCTAGCCAATCAGAATAAGCTCTAGCATTGGTAGTTATATTCTGCTCCACTATAGATGTCCTCTTCATATAGGTTAGACTACAAGAGAAAGTCCAACTTAACAAAAGCAGATACTACTTGATTTACATCACTCATTTCTGGTGTTATATGTATCATTGTTATGTTTTTTTCCTTCAGCATAGGATTGTACGATTGAGGTACTAAAATTCATCTTGAGGTACCATTTTGATAAGTTTGGAAACGGAAACGATTTGTGAAATGGTATGAAAATGAAAAATTATTTGGAAACGCATGAAAACATATAATAAAAAAAAATATAGTAATTGTAAGTATACAATATGATTAATTTAGTATATAGGTTGCTCATAAATACATACCAAAGTAAAAAAAAAAAAATTAACATAGACATACAAATTGAAGGAAAATATCAAATAACAATCACATCCAACCCAAATATTAGGAGGGTTTAGAAAGCTATAATATATATAGTTTATGTAAAAAATTATATAAAACAAGAATTTTACTTAACAAAAAATTTATGTTATTTCCATCATATTTTACTGTGTTCATTCCATTTTAAATGGAAAACTAAACGTTCCCTACGTAAATGATTATCCTATTTCAGTTCGGATGGGGTGTTTCGCTTCCATAAGTGTGGAAACGGAAACGATTCGCCAGTTTCAATGGAAATGAAACGATTTTAATTCCTTGTGTAGGATCCTATATTTATAAATAAATTAAAGGCATCACTATGTTAAATGATAATTAACAATTATGGTAGTTTCAAATCAAATCAAAAAGCCCCATCTATTTCTTATCATTCTCCAAGTATTGAAGTGCTTAGTCATATAGATGTTGTGTACAAGGTTTGCCTCCCCCGCATTTACAAATGTAACTTACGACTTTACTACCAAAAAGAGGTCTTAGTCGTATAGCCCCATACCTTAATAGATTCAATGATATCCTTATCAGCATCCTTGACATAACGCCCACTGAAGTCAACAATTTTTTCTGTAAAGCAGCCATCATCATCAACAGCCACAACTAGGTCGTCTCCCTGCTAGCGAAACAGGAAAAATGACTTTGGAACTAGAGAAGCATACTCGGACGACCCAAATTTAATCAGTTAAGCAAGAGATGAAACCAAGAGTGCATCAAAAAGTAACTAACAAACCAATGAAAATCCTAGATTAAGTGCATGAGAGAACAAAAATTGGTATAATAAGGACAAAAGCATACACTTTAACTTTGGTATTTAAAAATTGGGGAAGGATTCTAACAATCTCAACTCAACGAATCCTTAAATCCCAAACTAGTCGGAGTCAACTGCTAAGGTAATAACACTCTAAGGATAAAATGATCATCTTCACTAATAATAAAAAATAAATAATAGTCATAATAAAAAAATAATAACAATAAGAATAATAAGAAGAAAAGAAAAAACATAATTTACTTCTCATGTCTAGAGCTAATATTTTATACATCTACTTCTACTTTGTGAAACAATTCTTGGTTATTTAGCCCATACACATAGCCCAATAATTTCACATTCCTTTTACAATAATTTGTTTCCAAACATCTGATTTGAGCTATTCAAAAAATATTTGATTTGAGGGTCACATACACTTGACCCCCTTAATGTTTAGTAGGCTTAGATTGGTGTAACAATTTAAAAGTTCGAGACCAATTAAATATCCTAGAATTTACAAATAGGAATAAATCCTAACACAAAAGGGTATTAACTATTTAGATATAAAACAAACATGAGATTGAATTCACCATAAAAGAGAAACCCTAACACCATTTACACAATATCCACCTTAACTTAAGTTTTAGAAATAAGTCAGAAGAGTAAAATTGCTATTTAATACAAAAAGTTGTGTTGCAGTATCTAGCATTAGGCATCCCAATCATTGTATTCATGTAACACTGTCATTTAGTATTCAATTTGAACCCAATGAAAAGCCATTGTGTACAATTGCTCATAAATATTAAACAAGGGAAATTGATGCATTTTACGCTTTAATAGTAAAAAAATTACAAAATAACTTAAAGGTGCTTTCCTTGCTTTTTTTAGGGCATTCAGATTCAGGAGCTTTTTCAGGGTGTGTCATATCGAATATGTAACGTAACTAGCGTGTCCTTTTGTTTTAATCTTGCCTTTTCTTTTTCTATTTTTGCTATGTTTAGGAGGAATTATTGTCCTCCCCTCCTCTCTTCTTTCTAAATAAATAAATTCAATAAAAAAACGTTAAAATGAAATTAATCTGTAGCATAAGAGTATATATCTTCAATTTTATTCAAATCCTTTAACATCCTTAATAAAATATAATGAGGAAAAGGATTTTGGGCTTGATTGATTTTTTAAAGCCTACACATATACCCTTATCGATAGTAAACAATAAAACATGAACTTTCACATCTGACCAATGTGGGACTCAACAAGACATTATTATTATTATATTCCTACCACCGTCCCTCAAGATGGAGCGTATAATTCTCAATCTTGTACAAGTAAAGCACAATCATCAATCTCAACGCTCCCCCTCACTTACAATAACCTAAAAACAATAGATCAAGTTTCAATCCATTTGACAAATATACTGTTGAATAGCACCTGTGAAAAGTACCGGTGAATAGTACCAATGAACAATGACGATGAATAGTGCATATGAGGATTTTCCAAAAAAAAATTAAAAAACCACCACTTGAAAGAAATATAGCAGGATTTTCCAAGAAAATAAAAGGAACCATTGGAAAGAGACATAGCGGGAAAAGATGAAATAACTAGGCTTGAAAAGATGGCTGGCTGCAAAGCACTTGTTTGCTTCTTTTTCTTCATGTGGCAGCTATAGAAAAGAAAGAAAGGATTAGGGTTTTTGAAAATAAGGCCAAAATCGGGCTTGGGTGTCAAACATGCTCTATTCCCATGTTAAATATAATAGAATGAGAGAAATGATTATGGGCTTGATTGGTTTTTCAAAACCTACACCTATAACCTTTTCTTATAATAAACAATAAATATAAACTTCCACATCTAAGCAATATGAAACTTAACGATACATTCTTATTATATTCCTAACAATCTCATCCAAACATCATGAAAGATGCAAGACTCCTACATAAAAGACATTCTCAAGAACAGACCTTACTAAAATTTTGTAAAAGAATCTATACATACATAGGTCAAATTTTAATTTATATATATATATATTCTCTTCTTTTCAAAAAAAAATAAAAAGAAAAAGAAAGAAAGGACTCACTATGAACAAGGGAAACCATGTAGCTAAACAACCCAAAAATTTAAAACTACCAATAGAAGATAGATACAAAGGAAAAAAATAATTATTCGATTCTAAAGAATTTCTATCCACATATCCAGTAAAAAAAAAAAAAAAAAAAAAACTTATTTTCTCTTTCAAATCAATGACTAATGAGTCATCATATATTTGTACTTCTTTTGGAAAAAGACAATGTAAACTGAAAAGCAACTTTCTTACTGAACAACCTAATGAAACATGTAATCCATACAAAATGTCAAGGAAGGAGTGAGAACATAAGAGGAGTGGTGAGCATAGGATAATGGGATTTGTGACCAAGATGCTTAAAAATATTACATCTAAAGGAGCCAACGAAGCATATGAACGGAGACATAGATGAACGTGAAGTAAGAAAATGTGCATGAAAACAATATGTTAGCAGAAAGGAAGAAATGCTATCAATCATAAAGAAGGAAAAATATTAGGGAGACCAACAGACAAATACTGAACTATCAATCATAAAGAAGGAAAAACATTAGGGAGAACGACAGACAAACACTTAACTAAGTTAAAAATATAAAGATATTGTAACTCTTAAGGACATAGTGCAACAGCAATCACATTCAAGACATCATGACTAAAACTAAACCTCAAGCTTTCTGCATTTAAGTTCATCAAATAACACACCTCAGTAATTACTTGATTTGCACGGCAAACACGAAAATCATCTTCACCAAATGCAGGAGCAGAGTGGACAATGCCAGTACCACTGTCGTCAGTAACATAATTGTCTGCAACAACTCTAAATGCAGTGTCCGAAAGCTCTATAAAGTAATTGAATATTGGTTCATACCTGCAGGACATGTTCTCACTTAGAATTTTAAAAGTCCAAACCCCTTAATCAATAGATGCAATTGACAAGGCTCAGATCAAAACAGTGGAAACAATATGAAAGTGATCTGCAAATTAATGGTGAAAAGTGTGAAAAAGAAGAAATTCTCACTTCATTCCTACTAGTGAAGCCCCAGAAAGTTTCTCCAAAACTTCAAAAGAATCCACCACATTCTCAGTCTTTTTACTTGAGGATCCCTTGATTTTTGGATTTGCTTTTTTGTCTTCATCCATAGATCCATTAGCTATTTTGGTTTTGGGTTTTTCATTAGGAAGAGCAGCCAATCGTGATTCAGCAACCACATAGACTTTACCAGAGTACTTGTTACGAACCTGTTTAAGTTTTCCATCTCAGGTTAGATTATCAAGTAATGGAGCCAAAGAAAAAAAGAAAACATCAAAAAAGTGTGTTTATGCAAGGGGAAGAATAGATGATACTAATGCATGGCAAATTATTGAATACAAGGAAAAAAAAAAAGATTAAACAATGAGTGTTATATCTAAATAATTGGGCCACAAACACAAAATAGCAATGCAGCTGAATTAGGATATCTACCAAGCCTAAGAAACCAACGGTTTTGTTTGGTTTTTATTTCACCATTCCTGTGTGGCCAAGATCAAGATCCAATAACACTCAAGGAGGCATCTATTCCAATTCCCCACCCCTTCCCTTTCTCTCCTCTCTCCTCCAAATGGAGATCAAAGAGGAAAAAGGAGAGGCTTCAATCTGTATTGTCAAAACTTGCAATCATATAAGTCAGCATGAGGTTCTCTTTTCTTTTCACAGATTTGACTCACTTCAATTTCGTATATTGTTCCAGGATAACCTTTTTAAACCTTATATTTTCTCCTCTTTTTCTTTTTAAACCATTTATGTCATTCACTATTTTATGTATTAACTAAAAAGTAATATGTAAATAATAAGTAGGAAAACTCAACATGTTATTACTTATCCACTTCTACCCTGCAACTTCTATTTTCTTTTCACATGAAATTGATTTCTTTATTCAAGTCATAGAAATTGAAGCATCATTTTCTGAATCACCCAGAGGAATTTCAAATTTGGCTCTCTTCCAACCTTACTAGAACCAGAAACAAAACCACAATTCTCAATTTGTAATGTTCATTTGCAAGCATTTCTATGCAGGCCTGAATTTACGTTATAATAAAGCAGTTTTTTTATTAATAAATAAATAATAGGCCTTTGACTGATGATGAGTACACATTTTCTCTATGTCTGCAATCACAAAACTAACTGTCCTACTGACCTTCACATAGGTAAAATTTGCATTGACACAAAGGGCAAGATTACTGGGAAGGGTCCATGGCGTAGTTGTCCATGCTACAAACGAAGCATTATCGTGATCACCAATTACTGGAAATGCCACCATTATTTCAGGGTCTGGTACATCCTGTGTTACCCGCTATGTTAGACAAAACCAATATAGTACAATAAAAAGATTAAGAAGTTGTAATCATTTTAATAATTGGGAAGGAATTCCTACAAGATAAACTTTTGGCCTCCCAGATGATGGGAAGTATTCAAATCCTCATCATTATGGAACATAGATTGCCACAACAAAAATGCTACCGTTCACTCAAATTCAGAAGCCAACATGAGATGTAAATTTATCAAATATGTGTTTTCGATCACAAACCTTATAAACCTGACCAGCCTCGAAATTAGACAGTGGAGTTTTGCAACCTGTGCTATAGGGCATGACCTACCAGGAATGAAAAATGCATATTCAACAATTAGATAAAAAATATGTAGTGCAGTAACCAAATAAGAAAAACTGTGAATTTTGGCTCTAGTAAGAATTCCACCTCGTACAAAATCAATATGGACAAAAATCCTACAAACCTTGAAACTTTTATAAACAAGACCTTTCTCGTAAAGCTGCCCAAAAACCCACCAGCAGCTTTCCATGAACTTCAAATCCATGGTTTTGTAATCATTCTTGAAATCAATCCACCGCCCTGTTCGCGTTATTACTTTCTCCCACTCTCCTACATACCGAGTCACAATACTCCTGCACTCCTCATTGTATTTATCAATCCCCAAATTCAAGACGTCCTCCCTCTTCTTGATACCCAGTTTCTTGTCGATTTCATTCTCTACTGGTAATCCATGACAATCCCAACCAAACCGTCGAGTCACGTGATGACCCGTCATGGACTGGTACCGTGTGACGATGTCTTTGATGGTTCCGGCCAATATGTGACCATAATGGGGAAGACCCGTTGCGAAGGGTGGACCATCATAGAAAATGTACTCAGGTTTGTCCTTGGTTCGAGCTAACTGGGTTTCAAAGGCCTTTATTTCAGACCACAACTGGAGAATATTTTCTTCCTGTTTTGGAAACGAGAATTCCTTGCCTTCACAGACGTCATCCATGGCAAACCCCTCGCTAGAGAGCAAGGAATGGCGGATTCTTTAGTTAATTATTAGAACGCGGGGTTTTTTTGTTTTTCTTTCTGTTAGTGTGAAGATTGTGGGTTTAAGTGTTTTAAAACGCAGGATTTTTTTCTTTTTTCTGTAGCGTGAAGGACGAAAGCGGCGGAGAGAGATGGATGGGGTTATAAAATTTTATAGGTCGGGTCAGACCTGACCCGCATTTTCATTAATCTACTCACAACTGTGAAATAATAATAAAACAAAATAAATAATTTATTTTTTAAGCTTGGTTTGGTAATACTGTAAAAAAATAACAATAATAATAAAACAAAATAAATAATTTATTTTTTAGGCTTGGTTTGGTAATACTGTAAAAAAATAATTGTCAAAAAGTTACAATAACCTTATTTGATAAATTTTTTATAAAAATTATTATGGATAGTAAAAGTAATGAACAAGATATTTGATAAAATAAATCATGAACTGTTGTGAATATATAAAATAATATTATTAATTAAATATATATTTAGCAAGAGAAATTTTGATGGTTTATAAATTAATTAAATATATTTTTGATAATTTTCTAAAATTAATAAGGTAATTTTTGTATTTTCAATTTTGAAAAGCCACAACTAACTTTTAAAAGCATCATCTAGGGTACTTTTAAAAATACCCATGACTTTTTAAAAACATTAGAAGAAGCACCCTAAAAAAAATTTAACCAAATAATATTTAGATGTTGTAGCTTTTTAAAAGCTAAAGTACTCTCTTAAAAAATATTACCAAACTTAACCTTAATTTCATCCAGTCTATTTTTGTTCCTATTAACCTAAAAGTCCACTTTATTATGACATGTTTTTGTTCAGAGTAGACATACAAATTAGTCAAGATCCATATAAAATAGTCCAAACATCACCTAATCGTTTAACTAGAAGAAAAAATCATTGTTCAATATATTTTTTTTTTAAATGAAAGCCACTTTTATTTTTATTTTTTTTCAAGAGAAGAATTTGAATAATTGAGAGAAAAAAATATGAGAAGAATTTTTATTTTTTTTTCTTTTCATTTAGAGAGTAAGAAGAAAAGAGAAATTAATAACAAAATTTTAATGTTTGGAGCACAAAAATTAATTTCTCCATAAGGGAAAAAATAAATCTGAGAACAAAATTAATTTCTTATTAAAAAAATATCATAACTAACAATGTTATCTTTAAATATATTAGTTTTTGTGGCACACGTGTTATGCATGAATCGTGTTTATAATATATATATGTTCAATAACAATTAAGATACATATCAAGAAATTTTAGTTAATAAAAAATTAAGATGGTGATATATATACAATATAATTATTAGGTGCACAATATAGATCCCACTTTTTATTAAAAAGTGAAAATGTTACTTTGCCTTATTTTTATCTTACTCTTTCTCTCCCTTCTTTCTATCATTCTTCCTCCTAGAAAACAGTCTCTTCTAATTCACAATTCTTTTCATCAAACTTTAAATTTTCAATTATATAAAAACTAATAGCTCTGGATGATGTCCAATAGTTCACCGCTTCTTGTAATTCAATTCTATAATTCCTAAACCTTCAGCAATTTCGATCTGTCGGTTAACATCCTATCACAAAAAGATATCTTGGCCTCTTAGGCCTCCATACTTCAATTGAACTTGTTGCCTATACTAGCTTGCGTTTTTGGCCTAAAGGGTCCAAAAACCAAAACTAAAAGCTAAAAAGGGTAGAACCAAAACTAAAAAGCTTACATACAGTAACTTTAGAAGCCGAATTTACAAAATTCAGTTTTAGCCATCCAGTCAGCAAACAGCGTGTGCCTTCCATGTGGAGGTCATGAGGCACTAGAAACTAGATTTAGTAAATCTGGTTTTTAGTGCAAAATTTATCCCTTTCTAGCATTCACAAGAAGCCTGCCTCTGCTGGCCTCTTAGGCCTCCATACTTCAATTGAACTTGTTGCTTATACTAGATTGCGTTTTTGGCCTAAAGGGTCCAGAAACCAAAACTAAAAGCTAAAAAAGGTAGAACCAAAACTAAAAAGCTTACATACAGTAACTTTAGAAGCAGAATTTACAAAATTCGGTTTTAGCCATCCAGTAAGCAAACATCGTGTGCCTTCCATGTGGAGGTCATGAGGCACTAAAAACTAGATTTAGTAAATCCGGTTTTCAGTGCAAAAGTTATCCCTTTCTAGCCTTCACAAGAAGGCTGCCTCTGCATGCTGCATGCCTAATTCCTTTCTCTTACAAAGGCCTGCCACCTACCCACTACATATTTTTCTTCTTCCCTAACTTGTGAATTCACCCTTTCTCCTCATTTGCTTTCTAAACTTGAAGCATATATACATACACCTTGTTATAACCCAATATGTTAGTGCTTGATTTAAAAATTTTGCATTTAACTTTACTATAAGGGTGAAATAATAATAAAAAGCTAAATAAATTTAAATTGAATAAATATACACCATAAATTTCCTAGATTTTGACTTCAATTTTATCAGACTTTGTCTTAGGTAAAAAAAAAAACTTTTGTTAAGTGTGAAACATAGTATAAGTAAAGAAAATTTAAAGTATAAGGGTATATATATAATATATATATATATAAGTCAAGAAAATTCTACACCACAAAATTTTATTGATCTTGACTTGCCTTTGATATTATGTATTTTTCTATTTTCACTTTTTCTCTTTTTCCTTGGGTTTTTCTCCTCCACCGCCTCTTTACTCTCCTTTAGCTTCTGCCAACCGAGACTTTATGTGATGCTCTGTTGTTCCTTTGTCCTTGTTTCCTATTGTTCAGCCATCAGGACTTCTTGAAGCTTATGGAATCCTCTTTATTGTGCAGCTAATTGTTTCTTTTTTAGCTCCCCTTACTGTGCCGAGAGTTATGTTAGTATATGTGAGGTTCAGTCCAACTAGGAATTTCTAGTGTTGCAACTCTGTGTGCGGGCATTCTTCAGCCAAGTGAGCTAGACTTTCAATTTTGTTTATAGTCTAGGTGGTCTTTGGGGTTGTTATGGAGGTGTTGAAGCCAAGGTTATGGCTTTAAGTTACTGTAATGTGGGCTTCCAACTATAGCATGTTCTCTGCTTTCCTTAACAGCCACCATATACTTCATGTTTAGTCTTGTTGCTCGATCATAGCAGGTCCACAATGACCATGAAGGAAAGCAGTGACTTGGCTTGCGTGAAGCTTAGCTGGTAGCTACAAGGTAGCTCTCCAACCCGAGTGCCACTTTTCTTTCAATTCGTAAGCTTCTAACATGCAGCTAGTGTGTAGTGTTGGTTGCTTCCTAAACGTAAAGCAACAAGGGTAAGAAGGCTTAGTAAAAAGCTAGTTTATGGTTTTAGTTAAAGTAGATGAGTCTTGCTTTTAGAGATTTTTTTAGTTACTTGTTTTATGTATATAAAAGTCTTGGTGCTTGATGAATTAATTTAGGAACTAGATGAATTTAAATTAAAGATGTGAATAGAGGGTAAGAAAAAAGATGGTAGTTATATGGATATTAAAAAAGGGAAGTCTTGAAATTCAAGTATATGAGATTGGAATTGTATACTTTAAGCTTTTATATGAAATATTAATAATTAGCTTAATCTGAATTCAATAATTGGAATAGGAGTAATATATGGATTAGTAGAATTGTGTTAAGGGTATTGAGAGGCATGCATATGTTTATGAACTCATACGTATGAATTATAGTTAAACATGTTTACTAGGTGTTCAATAAAATGCTTAAGAGAAACTTAATGCTACTACATGCATAGAAGTTGATTTAGATAGGTTTCATTAGTTAAATAGTTAATTAGGAATCATGGAACTTAACCATGCTAATGCTAAATTATAGAATTGGAATTCTTAGATCTTTGTGATTAGGGATTAATTGAATTTGAAGAAAAAGTATATGAACAAGAGTAAAAAATAGTTGGTTAGTGTTGTGATTTAAGGACTTAATGAAATAGAGTAGTGATTTTGATCAAAAGGGTAGTTGTTGCGGATAAAGTATTGAAAATGGGAGTTAATTGGTTATTGAAGGGATGCAGGGCCAGATTTTATAAGTTCAGGAAATCAGATATTTCGCTTGTCTTGTGGACCTAATTAATTTAGGAGTTCTAAAGAGAAAATGTAGCTTAGGGTCTTGAAATGATATTTGGGAAATTTCATAACCTAGTTCTAAGTATATTTATGGGTAGAGCTATTGGGCTATAGTTAAATCTGTGCAAGATTTTAGGTGAGCTCCAATTAGTCCGGAAACTTTGGCGAGAGTTGTGGTTTGAATTAGCTTAAGACCTCTGGATGAGACTTGTTCCTAACATAGTAAGGAACAATTGTGGATTGGTTCAGGTCTTAATTCCATGTTAAGTGTATTTTGGAGGTATAGGAAGTCATGGTTATGATTTTCAGCTCCTGACTGAACCTATTTTTAGTATAACAAGGTTTGGAGAGTCTTAAAGAATGAATTAGGAGTAGAGTTCTAAAAATTAAATGTTCCTAACACCTTAATAAGTTATAATGAAAATTTTTATAATTTAATTCCCAAGTATAAGAATTCTTTAACAACAGAATTTGAGATTGGCAACTAAAAATTGTGTTGCCCTATTTGTGCATTGGCAAGGATTTGAGTGGGTTCAAGACTAATTTTAGGAGAAAATGGCTAAATAAGAAAGATATTTAATTTCCTAAGAATAATTTTTAAACTTGGTTTTATTAAATTTTTTTTTAAGTATATAAGTAGAAATCAAATATATCTCTAAGATAGTGTGAAAATGCCTAAAAAATAGAAAACTATAAATAAATACTTGAAACTTAATAACTCTATATTTTTTTAATTAAAAGGTTATAACCTATAAAATTTTCAAACCAAGTAATACTTGAAAATTTTACTTTCGTGAACGCAAGAATAAGTAACAAATAAGATCGATAAATGATGAGTGGATTACGTACTCTTTGGTTGCTAAATTATTATGTGTATTTGAATAAATGTGATATATGAAAAAAAAAATAAAAAAAATAAGCATGTCTAATGTTTCATTAAGGTATTTGAATTATGTTTGATGTTGATATTAGTTGTGGTTGATAAGGGTGAACGAAGTAAATTTTTTCTCCAAAATAATTTTTACTTTCAAAATTGAAATCCAAATGTACCTAGGATATTCTGATCTGATATTTTGATTTGACATATTTTGATTCTGATAAGTGTTTTAAAAAGATTGAGTGCTCAGTCCTAGTGAGATGGATTGTGTATGGAGAATTAACTTGTTATGTAGACATATAAATGCCTAGTAGGAGGAGATATTTGTTGTAAATGCTGAGTTACTTAGTTGGCTCTTTGTATGCTTTGAGTGTTCTTATTGTTTTGTTTAAAATCATGAATCCTGAATATTTCAATTAATTTGTCTATCTTGTAAATCATGTGAATTGTGATTTTATGATGATTACAAATACATAAATGTACTATTGAATTAAGACATGAACGTGGTTAGATGAGATTAAGTAATGGATGTGTTCTTTATCTTGTGTAGGACTCATCACTCTTTTATTATTATTTTTTTAATAACAGGAGTTTAGAACACATCATCGACGAGCTCGTGACTTGTCGATAGCGTGATACAAGGTATTGCTTAAGAATTTCATATTTGAAGTCAAGAATAAAAGTTTGCAGTCACAATAGGATTCTGAGTCACTGTGTAAAGTTATGTGTAATAGTTTAATGGGTATTGTTTATGATATTGCTGGAGCAGTGCTCCCTAGTGAATATTGTAGTCATGTAGTCTAGTTGTATGTAAACATGATTATGGTTTGTATTTATAAGAATGTTTTACATTGCAAAGAACTTCTGCAAAAATTTATAGTAAATGTTATATGTTCAATAATAAGTCTAAGTATTTAATTTAATTAAGTAAAATTCTTCTTAGTTTTAAATATAATTATTCGAGAGTCATATGTGTTCTCTGCATTTGCTTTCTAAGCTTCCTTCATCCAAAATAAAATCATTTCTCCCTCTTCTCCTCTTTTTCTCTTCACCCTATATATTCTCATATACTTCAAATTACTTTTTTTGAATATACTATTTTTCCCACACAGTCACATTTTCTTATTCACTTTCATTGTAAATTTTGGTAAGCCATTAAATTTCTAATTTGAAAATTTTAAATTGTTATTAGTCGCCAAGTTGGAATTAATTATTTAGTTATTATTATATGTTTTGTTGTAATTTTTCATTGTTAGTAATTTAATACTAATTAGTGACTTTGTTGAAATTATATTTATTATATATTATATTACGAATTATTAGTAAAATTTTTTAGTAATTTTATACTAATTAGTGACTTTGTTAAAATTATATTATGAGTTATGAGTAATTTTATTATTTTTAGTAATTTTATGTTTTAATGTTTAATCATATATATTATTATTATATGTAGAGCAATTGGTGAAATTATAATTTTTATCATATATTATAATAGTAGTGTTGTTGAAATAATACATTTTAATATAATTAATTTTTTTTTCAAAAATTGCAATTTTTACAATTTATAAGTTGTGTGATAATTACAAATTATTTGTGATTATAATTCTTTAATGTAATCTATTTCTTTAAACATTGAACTATTTGTAGTTTTTTTTAGGGTTGTTGTTTATATTCCTTTTTGACACTTTTTGCTTCTTACCGTGTAAATCATAAATAATCATTAATTTTGTAGCAAATCATATTTATCACTCTTATTATTTTTATCTATATTTTTTGTAGTTTTGTATTATAATTTTTTAAATAAAATTTTATGATATGTTATGATTAGGAATTTGTTGAAATTGCAATTTTTATGATAATTGCAATAATTAGTATATTTATGAGATATTAGTAATTTTGTTAGGTTTAAATTAATTAATAATTTTGTTAGGTTTAAAATAGTAATTTTGTTAGGTTTAAAATAGTAATTTTGTTAGGTTTAAATTAATTAGTAATTTTGTGATGTTTAAATTAATTAATAATTTTGGTAGGCTTAAATTAATTAGCAGTTTTATAGTAATTTATACTATTTATAATAATTTGGCAACTTACGATAATTAGAGATTTTGTTCACATGATAAATTGTATTATAAATACTAATTTTAAACTTAGTGATTGGAATTACAAATTAACATAGTAAATTAGTGAAATTATTATTAGTTTCTATTTTTATTATCAATGTTATACTAAATAGTGTCATTGTTGAAATTATAATTTTATAATAATTATGATAATTAATGATTTTATTATTTTTAGTAATTTTATTTGTTAATGTTTAATCATATATATTATTTAATGTAGAGTAATTAGTGGAATTATAATTAGTAGTCTAGCTGAAATAAAATATTTAATATAATTAATTTATGATATATTATTGTCTTGTTGAAATTATAATTTTTATGCTAATTAGTATATTTATGATATATTAGTGATTTTGGTAGGTTTAAATTAATTAGCAGTTTTATAGTGTATTTATTTATGATAAATAGTAATTTTAAACTTAGTAATCGGAATTACTAGTTAACTTAGTAAAATTAGTGAAATTATAATTAGTTTTATTTTTATTAGCAATTTTATATTAAACAGTGCCTTTGTTGAAATTATAATTTTATAATAATTATAGTAATTAATATATTTATGATAATAAGTGATTTTATTATTTTTAGTAATTTTATGTTTTAATATTTATACTTAATGCAGAGTAATTGGTGAAATTATAATTTACATTATATATTATAGTTATTATATTTATGATATATTAGTAATTTTGATAAGTCTAAATTAATTAGCAATTCTATAGTAATTTTATTTATTATAATTTGGCGACTTACGATAGTTAGAGATTTTGTTCACATGATAGATTTTATTATAATTAATCTAATTAATTTATAATTTATAAGTTGTATGGTAAGTCATAAACAATCATAATTAGGGATTTTATGATAATTAGTATATCTATGTAAATTACTAAATTCTTTAAAAATTTAAAGACAAAAGCTTATTATTTTTGAAGATTTTGAAAGTACAAGTTTGATAATGGGAGATATTACAATTTTGTGTTACATTAACTGTGTCCTGAATAGACTTAAATACGATTCTGGTTTAAGTGCATTCGTATATCCTTGCTTATAAAGTATGCATAATTTCATGCTCGTCTGTGTAAATCCTTAAACGTTGATAGAAGAACAGAGTATCAAACTATCATTGTCGATATCTGATTGCCATGAATAATCCAATCATCTACAGTCCAGTTGTAGTAGGTGATAAAAATGACTTGTACACCATGTTACAGCATGCCAGTGCGCAAGGCTTTGGATTCACCCCATAGATTTATTTATAGAAGAACACACTTCAGGACACAGTTCAGGATGTGACACTGCCTCGTATTCTTAGTCATGACACTCCAAAACCTGTTCCTCAAAACAAAGTCTTGGGAGCGTAGTCAAGATGGTTGATAGTTGGGCAACTTGGTCGCGACAATATGATCAGCGTGAGTTGCCAAGTTCTCATTTTGTAGAAAAAACATCATCATCTCTTAGGCCTCAGTTACTGATGAATTATTTAGAAGCACCTGATATTAATGATTCTGTTGGAGGTGGACATGTACAGAACGAAGCCAATAGCGATGAGGAGGAGATCCCTGATTTGAACATTGTTGTGCTGATAATGATATTATCGAGGCACCTGAAAAAGATTTATACAACAAATATGTCATAAGTCCCTTCTATACGAACATGAACATTGAGGGGGCACATGCAGTAAACTCTATTATTGTTCTGAATGCCCAATGGGAGTTGCATAATGACTTTTACAATGGCATGCTATTCAACATGAAGGCCAAGCTAAAAAATACAGTTAAATACTGGCACATAATGAACCTTGTGGCTTTCATAGTCGTGGAGTCCAAGAAGAACACATGGGATATCAGGTTTAAGATCTACAAACAAGGCTACAAGTGGAGGTTGCAGCACATCTTAGTAAAAGACTTAGCCAGTTTCATATTAGAAAGTTAGATGTGGCTAATAGCTGTGTTTATAATGGAATAACTTCGGATCTTTACAATTTGGACAAGGAGGTCATTGCAGTGTATATAAAAAATGCAATCAATGAAGATCCTACTAAGCCAGGAGCTGTGTTACGTACAATGATAAACATCACTTCCATTATACTCCTAATATGCACAAAATATTCAAAGCGAAGAAGAAAGTAATTAATCTTGTGTTTAGTTCATAGGAGGAATCTTATAATAAACTTCCTAGATTTTTAAATACAGTATGTGTCAACAATCTTGTCATATGCTTCGAATGGAAGGTTACACAACTAGTACTCTTGGAAAGCTTATATTCCACCGAATATTCTAGGCTTTTTGACCATCTATCAAGGCCTTCTATCATTGTAGACCAGTTACTTCGATTGATGGCATGTTCACGGTAAAATTGTTAGTTGCAACTGGTGTTGATGGTGACAACAGTTTGCTTCAACTTGCATTTGTAGTATTTGAGGAGGAAACCACAGATAGCTGGTCATGGTTTCTAAGTTTGCTTCGTATGCATGCAATGCAGCGGGTAGGTATTTGCTTAATATCTTATCATCAAGCTAGGGTAATTGTTATTGTGAAAGATCCTTGGGTTGGCTAAAATGAACCCATTAGGTATCACCATTTTTGTATTAAGCACATCGCAAGTAATTTTCAAAAAACCCACAAGAATATTAAGGTAAAAAATCTCCTTATCCACACAGCTAATCAAGCTTAGGAGCGCAAGTTTGATAAATATTTCAAAAAGTTTGTCCAAATGGACCTTGAGTATATGAGATGGGTTGCTAGAATTATGGTCGAGCAGTAGTCATTGGCACATGAAGGAGGTCACTACTTTGACTTATGACCATGAACTTGGGAGAGTGCATGAATAAGGTCTTGAAGGGAGCACATCAACTTTCAATCACTGAGCTGGTGTGGTTGATATTTTACCTGTCTGTTCATTATTTAGTGAAACATCGGGTAGAGATTAAAGCTCAGCTACATACTAGCAATCAATACACAACCAATGCAATAGAGAAAATCCAAAATTGGGCAGAGAGAGAAGATGGACACGAGTTGACATAGTTTCATACTAGTTTGGTGAAACTTGAAATAAAAACGCAATATCGTGGGTGGCAATCTCGAAAAAGAGGCAACTGGCACACTGTGTTTTTAAATGAAAGAACGTGCTCATGCAACAAGTTCTAGCAATCCATGATTTTGTGCTTGCATGCTATAGCAACTTGTGCAAGCATGCATATGAACTACAACGACTTTATTGATGAGTGGTATAATCTGAGAAATCAAGAGTTAGTATACACTCTACAATTCAACCCAATGATGCACGACAACTATTAGCTGGTATCTAGGTTCCCCCGCATGCTTCCCAACATGTCCAAATTACGAAAGAATGGTAGGCTAAAAACTTCACACTTTCATAATGAGATGGACTTTAGAGAGTCCAGGAGGCTACAAAGGTATGGTTTATGTAAGCAGGAGGGACACAATCGTAAAAAATGTCTTAACAATGCACAACGTTAAACCACAACTTCCCTGATTGCATTCTTTACCTTAGAGTAAATGAAAGAATCTCCCATATTTATGTTTTAATTTAGTGATTCTTTAATTTAGTTTTTCTTGTAAACTAGAAGTTTGTTTCCAGTTTTTGATTATGCTGGGTTTAGTCATTATGTCCCCCTATCTCTTGTTAAGTTTTTTCATATTAATAAACAGGTAGGGGTCTGCTAAGCCCCTCACCATTTCAAGGTGGAATTTAACAATTAATAAAAATTACCTAAGTCTTTTCACCATAACATAAAATAGTAACTTTATTTGACTAGTAGTTTGCATATTGTGATTGTTTGTTTGTGATACCATTTATTGTCATGTATGCATATTAACATTGTAGTTGATTTGTTTTTTGTTATGCAAATTCATGGATCCCGTAGTCCCAGTAAATCATTCAGTCCTTCACCACCACAAGAAGCATTGATCCGTTAGAGTTTTCAAGGATTACTAGGTCGTAAATAACCAATAGACTACGTTCAATTTGCTAATTTCTTTTTGTTATAGAAATAGTTTTTACTAAGGTTTTAAATAATTTCAGAGTGAGCAATATAGCCTGAAATGTCGTCGGAGGGAAGTGGTGTTGGCACAAGATGGTATTTATGATATTCATCCTTGTATACTAGATTATGTGACTTAGGAAGATTTTATTGGTGTGATGAGGGTGGGGTTTATTTTGCTTGATTGACACCATGTGATAGTTTTAGTTAAGTAATGGAGACCTGAGACTCACACATTTCATCTGTCTCAGGGAGATGCCATGATCATTTTAGAGGATGTTAGTATCCTCTTCGGCCCACCCGTGGATAGGAAGTTTATCTTTGGTATAGTTAATGCCAACATCGAAAGTGAGTACGAGCAACTATTGGGGTTGTGCTCTCTGCAAGAGACATTAAGGGTAATACATTAAATTGGCCTGGTTAGGAAGGATAGGCAATTCCCCGATGATGGATAACATTGCAGTGCAGAGATATGCACGTGCCTATATATTACAACTAATGGGTGGAATATTATTCGCCACTAAGACTAGTACCCATATGCACATTTGTTTCTTATCTCTGGTGGAAGACCCATATGTCACCGAACAATACAGCTGGGGCAGTTTGACACTGGGGTGATTTTATAGGGAGATGTGTCACCCCACTCATCCAAATACTTCCGAAATTATTAGACCTTTAATATTACTGCAGGTATGGGCGTGGGAGAGACTACTATTTATCACACCGAGGAGGAAAATAGATATTAATTAGGATTTTGATTTTCCTTTAGGCGTGAGATATATTAATTTATTAGTTTCATGTCTTTGCTTATATTGTGAAAGCATTGATGACTTGTAATTGATTTTTTTAATTACTTGCAAGTGGAGAGTCACGTTCCAGATAACAAGTATTGGTCACAATGTCATGTCTTGGTATAAGGATATGCTAGATAGGATGTCACCAGATCAGGTAATTATAAGTTTATATTATATCCATGTACTATTTGAACATATTCATATTGTTTGTTGCGATGTTTTATTTATTAAAACATTAACATTGTCTTTTGTTTGTAGTTTATATCTATGCCATACATTACTGATGAGCTGAGGCCCCCGATACATCCTTATTATTATCAAGGCTAGCATATTTGAGGTGCGAAGATACTGTTAATATGTTTTCATATTGTTGAGTACTACATAGTGGATAGGTTATGTATCAGTTTGGCTACCTGCAACCAATACCAGTCAACCCTGTTGACACACTGGTTGATGACAATTTGCACATATTTAATCTTCCGGAAAGGGGGTGACAGACTACCGTCTTGTACATGCTACGACATGGCCCTTTGGATATGAAAGACTAGACAATTTTGACAGGGGACCTTGCATATGGGATTGCATATGGTCATCATACGCATGAGAATAGAGAGTGGTGTGGACGTATCAATAGAAGGTATATGATACCACTTGGTATTCTCTATATAGCTCCAACTCTTCTGCACCTTTTCGTTCTGATAATTCTGCAGCATCTACGCTATCACAAAGTCGCAGGCACACTAGAACTGAGGTCCCTGGACCGTCAGCATCTTATGGACATGTTGATGCCAATGTTGGACCATCAACTGTGTATGTTCTGTCTACACTATGTATGTCTCTACCTCCATATATGGCTAGCACTTGAGATGTTTATAAACTGTTTATGTCGGACTTTACATACCAATCACCCGAGTTTTTTAACTTGCCCATACTGTAGGTGCCACACTTTCATTATGGCATTACACCGGCCTCATATGACCCGGGTATGGGTATGGGGACGCAAGTGTTCGAAGAACTTGGTGGTGATGATGAAATACCTCAAGCTGAAGACCCTGGTGACTAAGCATATGTAGCACCTAGGAGGAAACCATCAAGGAGGAGGATAGTGCGCCCTTGTGGTACATGGGGACATTTTTTGTAGACCCGGCTAGGCTGAAGGACTTGATCAGTCTTCCTTATTTATGTTTTAATTTAGTGTTGCTTGTAAATAAAAGAGTCTACCTTATTTTTGTTTTAATTTAGTGTTGCTTTTAATGGGAAGAGTCTTCCCAATTTATGTTTTAATTTAGTTTTACTTGTAAACTGGAAATTTGTTTCTAGTTTTTATAAAGCGGGGTTTTGGTATTATATCCCCCTATTTCATATAAAATATTTCTATATTAGTAAACAAGTAAGGGGTCTGCCAAATGCCCCACCACTTTAAGGTGGAATTTATCAGTTTAAAAAAATAAAATTATCCCCTAATAATTATTATCTTAAATATTGAAATTATGACTTAAACTTTCAACTATTATCTTAATAAACAAACATGCTAGCATTTCTTTACGATAAAGCATGTAATCTTTTTATAAAGTGACTACTTGTTCACTTATTTTTAACTTTATAAAGCGTTTCAACAGTTAATGAACAGACTGACATTACTTTACATATTAATAGACATGCTAACCTTACTTTACACTCATGCATCTAATATTTTATTATTTTAGTAAATATTGAAGTGACATTATGATGATGATAACAGGAAATATTCGCTTATATAAAGGGTTTGAAAATCAGAAAAGTTGAAAACATCAAACAACAATTTCTTAAGAAAAACTCTCACCCAATAACAAGAAAAAAAATGTTAAGACAACACTGCTTATGTTGTGTCTATCGTGGACATTATGGTGGTCATAGATCTTTAACTAGATGTAGACCTAAGTCATCAATGCCGAGACAATATCTTCATTGTGTGGACAAGTATATTGATCCTAATGAGGTCATATGGAATATATCGAAAAGAGAGTTTGAATACTCCCCCATCTATTCTATGAATAGTCAAAGTATTGTCGATCATATAATGGTCGAACTAGTTATTAACACTCCATAAGAAAAGTAGGTAGTTTGGGCAAGAGAACCTAAGTACATTTGATGGTGAGATATAATGTACAAGATGGAATCATATTATAAATTACACAAGCTTTTAGTCCTAAAAGCGATCTCAACAACTTTACCTCATTCAACGCAAGGTGAAATAGCTAAGGCTATTGAAAGACTAAAGCGCAAAATTAACCAAATGAATCAAAGATTGGATAAGTACCATTCTTGGCATGAGGCGGCTGCTCGCTAAGATGAGTTAAGAACTCTGACCATGATGGAAATTGAAATAGATGCACAATATAAGAGAGATAATGACTTTTGTGACTATCCTGACAGTGACGATGATGACGACTTCATTAATAATTATCTCCTATCGTATTTGCTAGCATGTTGCTAAACAAAGACACATATTTCTTTCATTTATCGCAAGTATGTGATAAGTTTTTTTTAAAATAAATTCTAGTATTTATTAATATGTACTCTTTATTTATAAAATGACATATTGTCTTACGCGACAACAACTATTATATTGTATATATATATATATTATCATAGTAACGACATAACGCTTAAGATAAAATGTTGATACTAAGACAATTTTATCATTACTCACATGGCACTACAAGACAATGCTCAAGCCAATAATGATTATTTTGTTCCTTATCTCGTCCTTACATACACATTGGAGGACATGCTCAAATAAATCATCAAATTGAACACCAGAATATGGCTGGATCTTTAAATCAATGACATCAAGAGCATAATTGGGTTCTGCAAAGATTTCTTAAAGACTATGAAAGTGAAAGGTATATAGACAGAAGAGAGTATTATGTAGGAATTAGACGTGAATGGGCATCTCGTTTAGAGGAGGCGAAGTTATTGGTGAATGACTTACGTGGTCTTGGTGCTTCACTTGTTCACCGGAAAGTCATTTACAATGGAAAGACGCAACATCGCGCAATATGAAAAGGTAATACCAAGAATTTGATAGGAAAACAACCGAATGTTATTTCGAAGGTCCATGTACTATATGCTTAAACTTGTTGCTAATCAAGCAAGCGTTATAAAACAACAACAAACACCATTAGAAGTAAGTAATGTTATGAGCAATGACAAGTATCTCTCAGAAGGTTCAATGTCGAACGATGACTGATTTATGTTTATGAAGATTATCATGTAGTTCTATATATAATAAATCATGAACTTAGTTTGAATTACTGATAATTGTATATTTCCTTTCAATGATATATGAGTTACAAATAAATAAATAAGGTGTTTCAAATTTGGAGGCAAAACTAGCTTTTTTTTTTTTTTTTTTTGTTATATATAATTTATTTATAGATGAATAAAAGAAAACATTTTATATAGTCAAAACCTAATTACCCTAGTACTAACATAAGACTCGAAACTTAAACTTAATAATAAAATAATACCATCAATTAAAATTATGGCATAACTTAATTACTAATTAATAATATTTAATTAACAGTATCTAACTAACCATAATTCTTAATTTATTAAAGTGATAAGCCTAGCTAATTATAACTACAAATCCCAATAATAATATTCCTTTGGTACCTACAACATAGTACCATAAGCAACCACCTTAAGATTTAAATTTTGGTGAGCAATTAGTAATGCATGTTTAATTTTTATGAAAAAAAAGTATCATACACTTTAAAGCCAATGCATATAATTTCACATATAAACTATTAAGACTCCAAACGCGCATACCATAAAGAAACCCTATTTACAAAATTTGATTTCAAAAGACCCCAATTTGGCCCCACATTATACTCCTATGTGGACGATTGTTGCTGACTAGATGGCTAACACTGGATTTGGTAAATTTAGTTTCTAAAGTTACCCTATTTGAGCTTTTTAGTTTGTTTCTACTCTTATCAGCTTATTATTTAGATTTTGGGACCCTTTTGGCCAAAAATCCATACTAACTCTATTGTTGCCATATTTCTGTTGTAGGTTGATATAATGAAAAGGGTTAAGTTGAGCCATGGGCTTCAGAATTAATTCACCAGGAATGAATATTAAATTTGATCCTATGTTATTGTAATACAAAATAAAATTTCATTCTTAATTCTCCAATACTCCAAAAGTTTGATCTTTCACTGTTTTTTTAAAAATTTCTGAAGTTTTGTCATGACGAAGAGAAGCAACCGTTTTTGTATTAGGAACCAGGTCATAGTGATTCCTCTACACTGATTTCTTGCCAAATGATTAGTTGGGCGTTGATTTCCTGACCCATCGTTCAACTTACATAAAGCTCTGGCCTTTCCAAGTGGTTCCTAGTCCTTATTATAAACCCATGATTGTGGTCAATTACAAAGGTGGGGAGAAGGAATTTGTTGCAGGAAGAGATTTTGTCTATGGTGTTAATCAAGATGAGAAAGGTTACAGAGGCTCTTCTGGGTTACCGTCTTTGTTCATTTCAACATTCTCAGAGACAAGCTAAGGATGCTGGGGTAATTGCCAGTTTGAATGTGTTACAAATTATCAAGAAGCCTACTACTTGTTTACTTGCAGTATTGCTGCTATGGCTTATAGGTATGGACAAGACGGCTTCAAGAACCTATGACCAGAATGTGCTTATATTTCAAAAAACACTCTGTGATGGACAGACATGAAAATTAAGGCTCTATTTTCTTAGAGGAAGAGATATATAGAAAGAAGTAGAGAGAGATAGAGAGTTGAGAAAATGGAAGGAAATACGAAAGAGAAAGTAAAGTAACTTTACTTATTAGAGATAATGGGAACTATTTTGGTATACTTAATATTTCAAAGTTGTGTACATATCACGACTTAAAATTAATATTCCATTTTAATAACAATAAATAAATAGATAAATCAAATAAAAAAAATTAATTCATAATATAAACATAAAATAATTTAAAAAAAGTTATGAAGATAGAAGAATAATTAATACATTAATATTATAATCATAAAAAATATACTTTTAATATTTCTTTTCATTCATAATATTTTAAAAAAATTAGTATATACTATTATTATTATTTGAAACTTGTTAAATTAAAAAATATTGAGAAATTAATTTTAATTACTACTGGTATATAGTTATTGACAAATTATAGATTTATTAATATAGAAAAGACTTGGGATAAAAAAAAATATTTATAAAATAATTACAATCATATTAGTATTAAAATGGAGAAGAATTATGAAAAATGTATATATATATATATATTTGAAGCAAAATAATAACTAAAAAGTATTTATGTAATAGTAAAAACTCTTAGGGTATTTATCAAAATAAAATTTCTTCTATAAAAGTTAAAACAACAATATATAATCATGAAAACTATATTCGAAATTTTTTTAATTCATTCTATTTGAGAATATTATTTCATAAATTTGAAAAGAAATAAAAAATATTATAATTATTATAAACTTATTAAACAAAAAGAGAAATTCAATATTAACTGATATTGTCATATAATTTTTGTATTTTTTTTTATAAAGAATTAAAAGTTAAAACAATAATATTAAAATCATGAAAACTATACTATTAATGTTTCTTTTAATTCATAGTAATTTTTTTAAAAATTTACTTCATAGATTTGAGAATAACTAAAAAAAAAAATAAGATTATCAAATACTTATTAAAAAAAAAAATCAGAAATTTAATCTTAATTACTATTGACATATAATTATTGAAAAATTATAAATTTATTAATATTGAAAAGAATTAGTAAAAAAGAAATCAATAGTTCTAAAATAATTAATTAGGATCCTATTACTATTAAAATTGAGAAGAATTGGGAAAAAAAAAGTAGCATATTTGAAGCATAATAATAACTACGATAACTATATAATAATAAAAACTCCCAAGGGTACTTAAGGAAATCAAATTTTTTTGTAATTAAGTCAATTTTATGTATAGTATAGATATATAATATAGACAACCAAATAATAAATTTAACCAAAAAAAAAAAAAAAAACTTAAATTCGTAAAATAAAATAAAAATTCTTAAGATGGAAGAATAATTAAAAGTTAGAAAAAATATTATAATCATGAAAATTATACTCTTAATATTTTTTAAAAAATTAATTCATAATTTTGAGAAGAAATAAAAAAATATTATAATTATTAGGAACTTATTAAACCAAAAAAATTAAGTAATTCAATCTTATGGCATATAATTATTGAAAAAAATATATATAATTTTTTTTTATGAATTAAAATTTAAAACAACAATATTATAGTCATGAAATCTATATTCTTAAGATTTTTTTGATTCATATTAATTTTTAAAATTTTATTTCATAAATTTGAGAAGAACTGAAAAAAGAAAAGAAAAAAAGAACAAGATTATTAGGAACTTATTGAACAAAAAAGAAAGAAATTCAAGCTTAATTATTATTGACATATAATTATTGAAAATATTTAATTAAAAAAGAAATCAATAGTCCTAAAACAATTACAATTCTATTGATATTAAATGGACAATAATAAATAAATAAAAAAGAAGTGAAAAAAGAAAATTAATAGATTTTTTTGAAGTAAAATAACAATTAAAAGTAACTATGTAATAATAAAAATTCATAAGATTATTTAAGAAAATAAAAAATTTAATTTATTAAGTTACTTTTATATATAGTATATATATAGATATATACTACCCTCATCGCATGCGCTTACGCACATGTTTAGAGACTTTTATATATATATATATATATATATTCAACTAATTACATATAAGTTGTTTTAATTAGAATTAATTGTTTGAAAAAGTTATTGAGAATGAATGGGTTTTTAATTAATTAATTTATAAAATCTTTTAAAATAGACTAAATTGATAAAAATATCCTTAACTTAAAAGAGCAATAAATTATAAATATAGGGTACTATAGAAAAATTTATGGTAAAATAAATCAGTTAAAGCCATACGACACCATAAGGTATTTTGACTTTTAGAATAGTATAGATAGATAAAAACAATTATAAAAAAAATAAAAAACAATGCTATCTTTATAAAGGGAATAAGTGAAAGTGTTTGGTAATTTTCTTTATTATATCTTCTTTTCTATTTTCACGAATTTCTCTTCTCTTTTTCTTTCCAAATTACATGAGGAGAGAAAAATTAGATTGTCTTCCTTTTTCTTTTACAATTTTTGGTTGTACTGATCATGTTTTTAGGGTATTTGGTGCACATGGCCTAAAATTGGAGGGTATTAGTTACTTATTTTTTTTTAATCATAATGATTAATACTGTTTTTGTGCATGGCCAAAGACTTGCAATCACACATTTAGGATGTAACAAAAAGTGTTTGTCTTTATATGAATGAGCATCAAATCATGCTATTGCAATGATCTATCGATGTACAAAACATGCATACTATTAGAATGATTTCATGTAATATAGTTAATAAGATATTTTGTCATAATGAAGTGGAGTAATTGTTAATATTGTGAGGCTTGAATTGGTACTAAAAGTGAAATATAAGTAGCCTCCAAAAAATGGAAAAATGAATGAGTATATAATAGACAAAGTTTAATGTGATTTTTTATTTATTTTTTTACAAAAAAAAAAAAACTTGAGTTATTGGAGGAAATTAATAATTGGAGCAATTTGGCCTGAAAAATGACACAATATCTTCCATAATATTTAGCTAGTTAAAATAATTTAAACATAAGCAATGACCTAAAAAGGTATTATTGATTTGATTCTCTACTGGTAACTATGGTAGTCCTAAGTTGGGTCACGTGATGACCCATCATGGAATGGTATCGTGTGATGATGTCCTTGATAGTTTCGGCCAATATGTAGCCATAGTGAGGAAGACCCCTCATGAAAGGTAGACCATTGTAGAAAATATACTCAGGTTTGTCTTTGGTTCAAGCTAACTGTGTTTCAAAGGCCTTTATTATAGACCAGGAATGGAGAATATTCTCTTGCTGTTTTGGAAATGAGAATTCCTTGTCTTCACATTTGTCATCCATGATAAACCTCAACTATCTGTCTCTATAAAAATGCGAAAACTTCATATAATATGGTAACAGTGAATTGTTCACCATTACTATAGTTTAACTCTCAAAAGTTGGGTCTATGGAAGAGAGAATAAAATTGTTTGTAGTGAGGGATCTTAGAGATACACAGAACCACCAAAGAGCAAGGTAAGTAATGGTGGGGTTCTTTAGTTGAGTTAAGTGCAAATTCTATTTGTTCTTCACCACTTTAGGTTATGTGGCTTACTTCCTAGCCCCAGTAGGAAGTAGTGATTAGCGTTATTGGTCATTGGATGGCCGAAATGTTGCCATAAGTAAGTCAATTTTGGGACTGAATCCAGTTCTCCTTGCAGTAGACATATAGCTTACAGAATTAGTTATGACACCGATGAGAATACATGCTACAAAAGATAGGGTCGATTTCTCATGAGAATGATTCAAAAAAGCTCTATTTTAATTCTCCTTTTCTATCTTTATTTTTTAATGGTTTTTCCTTTGATTTGCTTATTCTTGTGAAGTCAGTATGAATTATTACTTTACCATATGTCAGAATGTGTTGTCCTGCAATGCAAGAGATGAAGTGTTAGAAAGCAACTTGGGGTTTTTGTTCTTCTGTTAGCATGAAGGACAAATAGTGGGAGAGGGAGATCGATTGGTTGTAAAGTTTATAGGTTGATTTAAACCTGACCTATATTTTTATTATGCCTGATACTCTCTACTTTGCAATAATAATAAAATAATATAAATAATTTATGCTTTAAGAGTTAAATTGACCCTGTCACTTTTTGGTCTGTTTAACCTTTAAACCCACTTTAATATGATATGCTTTTGATATGATTAAATATATAAATTAGTTAAGATCCGTATAAAATAGTTCAAACACCATAACGATTGTTCAACTAAAAGAAAAAGAAAAACTAGAATAGAACCCTTATCTCGTTGTCCAATCTTTTTGTTTTTTAAATGAAAATGTCACACCATTCTGACTTCAAAACAAAGAAACATATACAATTTTTGACTAAACCAAAGCATGAAAGTAAATTTTAGAAAACACAAGTTAACTACAAATGTTTATTTACTAAAATGTATAACAATTTACTAATAATTTTGGCAGAGGTTTCTTGTAAATTGGATTATGCCCAAAATACAAACTTATAATTTCTGATTACATTTAACTAGTTTACATAACCACAATATACATAAGGAGCTCCACTCCATTATTCACCACAACAACAAATAACTAAATTAATATACAATACAAAATCTGACACCAAAACTCTAATGTGATTGTAAATTTTCATCTTTTGACTTCAAGTAAGCGATCTTGAATATATCTTGCTGCCAATTACTCTGTAAGCCCAATATCGGTTGTGGATATTCACAAAGATCCTATTACTAAAAAAAATATCAACAAAAGAGTAGTGAGTTCCACAGACTTAGTGAGTAAAAAAAATGTACCTAAAATGTACTAGCATTAACCAAAGCATAACGAACACATATAAATGAAATAATCTCATGTAGTCGTGCTTCATATCTTAATTCAATAGTACACATACATACATATAATTATAATAAAATCAATTAATCACAATTTATGTAATACACGAGATGAATAAATCAATCGAAATGTTTAGAACTCACAATTCAAATAAAGAAATCAAAACACTCAAATCACACAAAGGATCAATTAGTATAACTCAGCCCTACACAACAAATATCATTCCACCGGGCAATTTGCGCTCTCACAACAAATATATCCTCCATACATATCCATCCCATCGAGGCTGAGTACTCAATCATTTCGAATCACTTATCAAATCAGAATATCCTAGGTGCACTTTAATTCTATTTCGGAAGTAAAAACCATTCCAGAGAAAAATTCATTTCAGAAACAAAATCAATTTTATTCACACTTATCAAACATAAACAAGATCATATATCAAACATGATTTAAATAACTCAATCAAAACACTACATATTCTTACATACATCTGTATAAACACATTTATTCAAATACATTGTTATAACCCAATATTTTAATGTACCTTTTACAAGGTTCGTTTGTAACTTGTCTGAATAGGTGAATAAAATTTTAACCGAAATAGAAGTAATATAAATAAAATAAAGCTAAAAGTGAATAAATATTCATATATATAGATGTATATGATAATAATAAATATGTATTATAAGTTTGTTGGACTTGGACCTTAAAATTTGTAACTTTGTTCTACATATATTATTAGATAAGTGTGAATCTAGTATATATATATATATATATATACACATTTATGTGTGGATGCAAATATAACTTAAGTATTTATGTATACCACAAACTTGAAAGTTGACCATTTGACTTGTATTTTTTTTATATTTCCTCTTTCCTCTTGCCTTATTCTCTATGGATTGACTTCCTTTCTACCATTTTGCATCGCCTTTCTCCATCTTTCCTCCTTATTTCTTGGCAATCCCCTGTATCTAGTGTACTCACATTTTCTTTTGTTTATATGGCCGTAAACCCTTACTTCTAGTAGTCAATTTTGGTTGCTTTTTAAATCTTCTTTTTTCCTTTCCTTGGTAGATCATGAGAGTCCTATTTGTAGAGCTTGATGTAGTGGCTGGAGGGAAAGCCTTTATGTTTGGCTATTAGTCTCCTCTTGTTTCTGGCTGTGAAGCAAGTTTGAGCTAGCAAGACACATCAGCCTTTGTTCCTTGTTTTAGCTAATTGACACTCATCCATCTCCTTGACTTGGTGCTCAGTATGAAGGGGAGGGCAAAGGACAACTAATATTTACTGCTCTGTTTTCATCTGTAAATAGCCAGTTGTGGCTGGTTTTTTTTCCCAATCATTCATGTCTTATGTTGTAGCCACCACAACCATTTGCAATAATTTAGCTAAAATGAAGTTGGTGGCGGCAATAAGGTTTGCTTCCAAAACTGTGGACTATTTTCCTGCACTTGTGAGGTTTCTTGGAGGTGTTAGTTATTTATTGAACCAAGGCAACAAATTAGGACACCTCAATAAGTAAATTGGTTGTTGTTCAGAATAGGGTGGCTAAATTTTGTTTTAAGAAGCTTGTTAGTTTAATTGATATATATATATATATATAGAATCACTAAACAATGGGAAAGTAGTTTAAGAATTAGGTGAATGTCAACTAAATAAATTCTAGTTGATTAGTCTAAATTGAACTCAATGTTTAGAATTAAATTAACATGGTTAGTGAAAGGAATGTGTTGGTTCTTGTGGAGGTAGATATATAAATACACATACATAGGAAGTGAAGTAGGAATGCTTTAAGTTTATTGTCAAAAAGTTTAAAAGAAACTAGTGGTAGGATATTGAATAGAACTTGATATATCTAAATCTTAATGATTAAGTTAATGTTAACTATAAAATTGGAATTTAATATATTGATGTTGTAGTTAAAAGAGTTAAGTGAAATTGAATTAGGAGTGGAGTGTTGAAGATGAAATGTTCCTAACATGTTGAGAAGCTAGATTGGGAAGTTCCATAATTTATTTCTCAAGTATAAAAGTTCTACAAGCATTAGAATCTGGGTCAGGTAACCAGAATTGTACGAGTGCCATATATTTGTTCATATGAGGAATAAAGTGAGTTCAAGGCTAATTTTATGAAAAGTTTATAAATAAGGAAGATAGATAACTTCCTAAAGTCAATATGTTGACTTGGTTTTATTAAATTTGATTAAGTATGTAAGTGAAAATAAATATATATCCAAGGGGGTTGTAAAATGCCTAAAAGAAATAAATTTTAAATAATTAACTGTACTAGTATACACATTCAAATAACACGCATGATAATATCTTGAAATATATACTTGTCTATTAATAAATCCAATAAACGAAATTGGATTCCCTTTTTCCTAGACAAAATTATATTCAAATAACTAAGGTAATGTCAAAGCTACCAAAATCCTACATTTTACAAAATTCGATGCAACTTCAAATAATAAATTGTATTGATATATAAGTCTAAAAATTTCAAATGTCACTATAAAGCTACATGTGTCTAGTAATTAATAAATTTTACGAAAATGGATTTGGAATTTCCTAGAGTAAGATATGACTGTTAAAGTGAACACTGGTCCAAACCCCAAGTTTGGACAGTTTCACCATCTCTAACTCACTAGTGTTTTCTACTTTTTCTAATTATTTCTTTCTATCCTTTGTATTATCAAGACATCTAAAATGTCTTTTTATTATCAATCTTAACACATAAAGTGTAATTCACACTACTTGACATGTAATGGCTTAATAGAAAACTTTTATAAAGAAACCTATATAAGTTGATCTATAAACTTAATAATTAAAAGATTATAAAAATAACATTTATGAACTAAGTATTATTTAGAACTATAAATTTCAGTTCCAGACCCTTCTGTGGGCATGATGACACACGTGAGCGCAAGAAAAAGTAACGAACATGATTTGTAAATCGGTGAGTGGTTAATTATTACCCTTTGGTTGTTAGATTAGTTATTTGATTGTTTGATATATTTGTGTGTGTGTATATATATATATATACATGTCATATAAAGGTGAATAAGAATTATATTACTATGATTGAATTATGTAGATTGTGTTTGATGGTTGGAATTGTTTGTGGTTGATAAGGGGAAACGAATTGATTTTTCTAAAATGATTTTATTTCCAAAAAATGAAATCCAAGTGCACATAGGTTGTTTTAATTTAATATTCTAATATGAGATTTTTCTGATAAGTGTTTTTAAAGAAATGAGTGCTTAGCCTTGATGGATGGATTTAAAGATGGAGATTTAGTGTTTCTGATTCTATTTGGTGTGTAGGCGCATAACTGCTCGATGGGAGGAGATGTGCAGGGCTGAGTTACTTAGTTGGCTCTTTGCTTGCTTTGCATGATTTGTATGATTCGGGAGCTCTGATTTCTGTAATTGGATTATACAGAGTGTTACTTGAACTATGTTTACAATACTTTATAATTCCGTAATTGGATATGTGTAATCTTATTAGTTATTTGGAATATATAAAATATTGATATTAGTTGATTATATATCCTATATGTGCGTTGAGTGATGCTAGTACCCTTTAAGTACGCTTTTCCACTCACAGAGTCCGTAGGACTCATCCTTCTATTTGTTGAATTTTTTTAGTAACAGCAGCTCACTGGACAATAATTATTGATATTGGACTTGCTGAGTGTTGGATGGCAAGATAATTCTTCTGAATCTCAATCTTGAAGTCAAAGGATGAAGGTTTGCAGTTACACTAGAACTGTGAAGTGTCTGGTTTTATGTTGTATAATAGTTTAGTTATTTATTATTATGATAAGAAATAGTGCAAAGCTCCTTATTGTCTTGTTTTTGTAGTTGTTATTATACAAGAACAAGAATATGTTATTTATATTATATAGGCATGTTCCACTTTACCGAAATTTTCAGTAATTTGTTATTTGTTTTTGTTTTATAAAATTTATTTTTATGTATTGGTTAGTCAAAAGTCGTATGTACTTAGTTGTGATAGTGTTAGGGTTGCGGAGGTTTGGTTATCCAATCCTCCTGCAGTCATGCCTCCATGAAGGATGTGACATACACATAAATAATTTGACATATTAATCTAGCAACCAAAGAATACATTATCCATTTACTATTTACCGATCTTACTTGTCATTTCCTCTTGCGTTCATGCTCTTTGTTGGCTTAACAACACTTTCTGAAGCTGCAATTAAATTCTCTACATATTGTTTAGTTTGTTATTTTTATAGATTATAATCTTTTACTTACGAAAATCTATAGATACTAAGTTTCATGCATTTATTTAAAGTTAACCTTTCTTAGACATTTTTACAATCACCTTGGAGATATGTTTGATTTCAATTTACATACTTAACCCAATTTAACAAAACCAATATTAAACATTATTTCCAGGACGTTAACTACATTTCTTATTAAGAAACTTCTTCTAAAATCATCCTTGAACCCACTTAAATTCACACATATACACAAACAGGGCACACACATAATTTATGGTGCCAAAACTGATTCCAAAGCTTGTAACATTCTCATAGCTAGGAATTAAATTATGAAAATTTATAATATAGTTTATTAGGATGTTAGGAACATTTCATATTCATCACCCACTTCTAAATCATTCTTTAAGACCCTCCAAGGCTCCAAAATCATTTATATCAAAATCGGTACAATCCTAACCCCAAAATTTCAACAATAAATTTCAACACCTCCAAAATACAAATAACATGAAATTACAACTTGAAAGGATCCATAAATTTCCTTTGATATGTTAGAAAAAATTCTTATTCAGATGTTGTAAGCTAATTCAAACCACAATCCCGATAAAGTCATCCGGACTGACTGAAGCTCACCTAGAATCTTGTATGGACCCAATTGTAGTCCTATAGCTCTAACGATAAATATACCTTGAATTAGATTACGAAACTTTCCAGATATTATCCCAATACCATAAGCTACACTTTCTCTTTAGAACTTCTAAACTAACTCAGTCCATAAAATATTCAAAATACTAGATTTCTCTAACCTATAAAATCTGACATCATTTTCCTTCAATAATCACTTAACTCCTATTTTCAACACTTTACCCATAACTAACCATCCCTTGTTTATACTCACTACTCACTTTCATTAAATCACAACATTAACCAACTATTCTTTACTCTTGTTCAAGAACTTTTTATTCAAATTCAATTAATCCCTAACCACAAGGATTTGAATATACTAAGTTTTATTCATTACATTACAACTAGTTTCCTTTAAGTATTTTATCAAACTTCTTAAGAGCATGATTTGTTCTCATCCATGTATATATATATATATACATATATATATCTATATATATACACACCAAGAAACTAATACCAACCCCCCTAGTTTCAACATTATACATGTTCTAATTATTAAATTCAAAGTTGTATTGTTTGTTTGTATTCCACCAAAAGCTTAAACCAAATACTTTCCACACTAATATCATTGAATTTCCATGTTTCCTCTTCCAATCAATCCTTCAACCCCCAACTTTCCTTTGTCTTAGTTCCTAATCCTTAATTAATCCTTCAATCATCATAATATCCAACAAGAACTCCTTCAATTTAGAGTCATAATACTAATAAAACATGTACGATTAAAGAATGGGCTGCTAAGGCTGGCTATGCAAAGTACAACTATTAGACTTGGTTGTCAACAAACAGGGGTGTTGCCTCCCTAAAATAGAGGCGGCTGCAGCCCAACAGGAAGAAAAAAAAGATTTGATGCACAAATGAAGGGACTCATGGCTGTACAAGGTTTGCTAAGACAGAAACAAGGAAAGGATAGCCATACCTAAAGAACACAGTCACAAAACAAGAAGAAGGAAGCAAGACAGGGTAACCTTGAAGTAGGTGGCTGTTGTGCTTGCTCTTCCACACGGCAGCCAATCTTAAGAAGGCTGAATTTAAAGGAAAACACTCTTACAAGAAGGAAAGGAAGGAGCCCTCTCTAGGTTGGAGTTGAGAAAGCATCAAGGAGTTCTCTAGAACTTACCAAATTAGAAGAGGAAGCCAAGTATAGCAGTGGGGAATTTAGAAGGAATATGGTCAATGTAAAAAAAAAAAAAAAAAAAAGGAACAAAAGAGAATGAGACAAAGCTTTTAAAAATATAAGGTCAAAGTCAAACAAAAATGTGATAGGTTTTAAATATAATATATATATATATATATATATATATATATATATATATTAATTATTTCATTACTTTAATTTACTTGGTCCAAGTTTTTTTATTTTATTTTTATTTTTATTTACTTTACAACAAGTTATACATAATAATTTTTATAACGTGCACCAAGATATCGATTTATAGCATGTCTACTTATTTTGTTATTTATTCAATTTGTTTATGTGTTTTCTATTTTATAAATAAAACTTTGCACATCATATCCAAATTCGACTTTATGATATCAAATTATAATAGTTGATCAAAATCTATGGTGTATAATTGTTCTTATCATACATATATTCATATATATATATATATATCAAATATTTATTTACTCTAATTTACATTATTTATTGATTTAATTCCTTTTTATGCTCATGTTATTTACTACCACTTCTTAATGTACATGCTTATTTATCTTTATAACTAAAAAATAATAATTATGCTACCTTACACCAAATATTCTTAACGCTACAATACCGGGTTATAACAGAAAACCACTTTTATTTTTTTATTTTGTTTATTTTTTGTAAGAGATTGATTTGAAGAAAATAAATTGAGAGATAAAAATATGAGAAGAATTTTTTTTCTTCTTATTTGGAGAGTAAGAAGAAGGGATGAATTAATACCAAATTTTTAATATTTGTAGCACATAAATTAATTTCTCCATAAATGTAAAATAAAACAAAGAAAAAGAATATTTTCTTATTAAAACATCATGATTAACAATGTTATCTTTATATATATACAATGCTATCTTTATTAAAGGAATAAGTAAAAGTATTTGGTAATTTTCTTTATTATATATCTTATTTTCTATTCTCACAAATTTCTCTTTATTTTCTTTTTAAATTACATGAGTAGAGAAAATTAGATTATGTTCTTTTTATTTTACAATTTTTGGTTGTACTGATCATGTTTTTAGGGTATTTGGTGCACATGACATAAAATTAGAGGGTATTAGTTTTTTTTTTTCTATCATAATGATTAATAATGTTTTTGTGCACAGATGCACGTGGGTAGATTTTTTTTATTGAAATGTATAAAATTTTCCTCGGGTATATTTCTCTACCAGAATATCAAGTTATTCTCGAGACATACTCTTATATTAAGGTGTAAATTTTTTTTTTCTCTTGTGTGTTCACTATTAGCATGTAAAATTTTAGAGATGACAAACTCTTAATGCAACGGGTACTGTTATATAAAAATTTAAAAGTTTGTTATCTCTAGAATTTTACATGCTAATAGTGGATGTGCGGGAGAGAAATAACTTACACCTTGATAGAAGGGTACGTCTTAAGAATAACTTGGTACTTTGGTACAAGAGTATGGTTTGAGAAGAATTTTGTAGCTTTCCCCTAACAAAAAAAGCATCTAAGCCCATGCAGTAGCACATGTGAGGATGCTAAATAATTTTTTTTTCACTGTTTTTTTTATTAATAAAAAAGTAGGGAAGATAAATGTTCCCGATTTCTTTCATTTTTTGTTTTTGTTGTATAAAAAAGACAGAAGATAAACAATCATGATTTCTTTTTTATTAACTAATAAACAAAGAAAAATAAAAGATGTTGATTTACTATTTACAACTATTTTATTCTTACTATTTAAAATAATTTTCAATTATTTATTACAATATTGTTATAGAGCGATCTGGATTATATGAAATAAAAATTTAAAAAAATCTTTTATTTTTTTTATATGGTTATATTTAAATTGTTCTCTTTATCTTCTATATGCAATCCTGAATATTGTTCTATCACGAACCTATATATTAATAGAAGAATTCAATTAACAATTAATACAAAATTATCTTTAAAAAAATGTATTCTTTGTAAAGTTATAACATTACCTTGTGATTATGAGATTTAATTCCTTATATGTCGGTCAATTGATGAACTTTTTACACTTAAAATACTACACATTGACATAAAAGATAGAGATCATTATTTATTTATTATGTAAGACATATGTAAACTAAATACAATTAATAAATCAAATTATAATTTACTTTGAATATACACCAATTTACATAAAAAAGATAGAGAAATCATTGTTTGTTTATTATGTAAGACATATGTAAACTAAATACCACTAATAAATCAAATTATAGTTTACTTTGAATATACAAATATCTTCTTTGGCAATCTTCTTGCGACTACGAATAAGAAAAATTATAGTTTACTTTGAATATACAAATCTCTTCTTTATTTAGGCATACGCACAGAGGTAAAAACTATTAGCTAATTTGTATTTAGCACTTACAATTGTTACATCACATTCAAATCTAGTAGTTGTTGCTTTCCTATTAATAATTCTTATCAATCAAAATAAATCTTCGTTATTCATTTTAATAATGGTAAAATAAAGATAACATTACCTATTCTCATTTGAGATCTTAATTCTCTATTGGTCATTTTTCACAGTTGTCTTGAATCATCTCTAACCATAAAATTCCATCCAAAGCTATATATCTGAAATTGTCGAACCTGCTGGGTAGAATCTGATGTTCAATAAAAATTTGTAAATGTAATTACAAACATTACCAATAGAAAAGATGTTACAACCTTTTTATCTATCACATATAGCATGTATTTTTTGAAAATTTAGTCAAACAATTCAAAATATAACATGTGATAGATAATTGACATAAACAACACATCACAAATGATCTACAAATAAGGAATTGCAATGCTCATCTACAACTTTGTTACATTTTAATGGTCCATTTCTTAATGTTCTTTTTTGTGAAATGGTTGATGTTTTATGATTCTCAAATTTTTTAACCGACATTAGTTATATCAAAGGTATGTTTGTTCATGGGAAAACAAAACAAAAAAAGAGCAAATATGTCAAAAATTGTTATATTTAGCAACACAAAAATACAAAATTTTGAAAAAAAAAATTCAGGTTAGCGATGGAATGAAAATGAAAAACCTATATTAGTGACAGATTTCCAGTGAAAATTGGCATCGTGGTGTAATGACAGAGTGGGAAAATAATTTTGCAATGAATATACGATGGATTTATTTTCGTTGCTTTATGGAAACAAGGATTTTGCAAGGGACATAATCTATTGTTATTTAATTTAGCAACAAATTTTTCCGTCACAAAAATGTGAATTTCTAGTAGTGAATTACTTATCCCTTGGATTATTCCATTGTTGTGGTCTCCAAATGTGACAAATCCACTGTCACTTGCCTTCAAGAAGATAAATTTATCTTTCTCTCTATCATATGCCTTGAACATCCATTGTCCAACACCCAGAAAGATTATTTATCCTTGCTCATAAGACATACCAGCAAGTAAAAGGATCACTTTACCTTTAGCACCTAAATTTTTCTAGGTCCTGCGATGTTAGTACTTGCTTCTAATGGGGGGTTTTTGAGTTGTTAGCAACCCAAACCAATTTTTTCATACCATTTTCAATCTTTCCTTTCATTTTACAGGAATTGATGTATGACCAGCTTAGTTGCAATGATTGAAAAAATGAGTTGCAGCCTTAACAAGGAAAACATTATATGCCTTATGTGCAGATTTAGTATGATAACCAATACCAATTTTATCAAATGCATATTTTTACCAATCCATTTGCTTCTTTCTATAGGAACTTTAAAACAAATTTCTATCTTCTTAGACAAATAGCCATAAGATATAAAAGCATTCTATACGTCAAAATTAATGAATTGTACAAAAATATTCATAGGAATTTTTCAGTAGATATTTTTTTTACCATTAAAAATATGAGGTCTAGAAGACGATTGACTCTCCCCATAATAGAACATGAGTTTTCCATTTCAACTCTTCACATTGTGTTGTTAAACACAATTTTAAATAATAATGATAATAATAATGTTATCAGCATTAATACAAAATGTTGGCCCAAATAGAAAAACTAGAGGGTGAATAGTTTTTACAAATAAAAACTTAACTTTTTTCTTTTTAAAATTGCACACATGTAAGCAATCAATCAATTAACAATGAAAATAAAAGAAGAGTTAAGAGAGATTGTAGAAGGTGATTTTTATAGTGGTTCACCAGTTTGTTTGGCTACATCCACTCCTTAACCTACACTTGAGAGTTCAATCTACTAATTATTGAATTCACAGGGCTTAACAATCTTTACAACAATGAATTTCAGGGCTTAGCAACCTATACAAGCTTCACAAGCTCAAAAACGAGTAGAAAGGTTCCAAGTTTAACTCAAAGCTCTACTTTCTCATTCTCTCACTCACTTTTTACAAAGCAAAAAGTATGTGATATGCAAATCACAAGAACACTCAAATAACAAACCAAAGAAGGATATGAAAATTGAAAATTTAAACTTTGATCTTGAGCACACAAAGTCTCGAGGTATGAAAGTTATAAGCTTAGTTTTCTTGAAATTCGAATTTGAATTTAAAAGCTTGGGAGAATTTTTATTTCATTGTGGTTCAAAGGTGCAAAGGTATCATCTTTGTCATGATTTCTTCAATTTATGCTCAATGATGATTTTGGTTTTGGTTCATTATGAGTGAATTTTAGACTGTTGAGTAGAGAATGAATAGAAAGTTTCAATATAGTGTCTTTTCTTTGAAAACTTTGATTGTGAATTGAAATTCTTGTGAGGTAGTGCTTCGTATGTTTTGAGCTTGGTAGTGGCATTAACCTTATTCTCTGAGTTGTAAAAGTTTGTTTACTTTTGAATCTAAGCATGGTACAAATAATGAAGAAAATGAAGTTCAGCTAACTTGAAAAAATGTCTTCAGTTGATGAGTTCAGTTGATAAAGTTATAAAGCTTTAGTTGGCTGACTCCCAAAAATTATCATTTGATTATGAGCTTATCTTCTTCAATTGACAATTGAAATCACAGTTGATGAACTTCAATTGATCATTTAATGGAACAACATTGTTTGGTTTGTTGTCTTGAAGTATAGTTGCCTGAAGGGTACATCTATTTGAAATATAGCTAACTGTCTTTAATTTATATGTTGATAACTTCAGCTTACTGAATGTTTGAACCATTAAGCGTCTTCAACTGACTCCTTTAATAGAATGCTATCGTTTGAGTCTTTTAGATGATTGAAAAGATGATCCACTTAATAGATGACTCTTTTAGTGGCATACTGTCGTATAATATTTTAGCTCCCTGATTGTATTTACTGAAGGACTTCAGTTGATTGGAAATGTTGTCATATAAGCTTCAGAGTGCAGCTTCAGCTGACTAAAGTGTAAAGTGTTGACCCAGGTTAACTTTCAGTTTCAGTTGGTGAATGAGCGTTAATAACCGTTGACTTTTCAATTCAATCGATCATACATGCAATAAAAACAATATTTTTAAAGTTAATTTATTTATTATTGCATTTGTACTTAATTAATTACTTATCATCAAAATAAAATAGATGTTTTATTGAATTAAATAAACAATTTGATTCAACACAATACAAGTTATATGTATTGTTTTGACACCAAAAGTACCTATCTCCTTCAACAATCGAAAGACTACAATCACCAAGGTGGGCAACGTCATTGGCCAGAGCATCACCATTGTCATTCTAATCATGAGGGTTAATAGACATGGAAGAGGAAGTAGGAAAATTTCACAAAATCAATTCAAACAAACGTTTAACTTGCAAGAATAACATAAACTCATAAACATAGTCATATTCATATAAAACACAATGTAAAAGAACATTTTGTTGAATCAAATAAGTAGTTTAATTTGATTTAAATGATAACTAAATAATTAATTACAAATAGCAATAATAGATTAAATCTTAAAATATTATTTTTATTGCATGTACGGTTGATGGAGTTGAAAAAGTCAAAGACTAAATCAATGAAATCAATAAACTACACTTCATCTATAACAGTCAACTAAACTAAAATACTACAGTATTTTTCAAGTCATCTTAAGACCAGTTAGTTGATCTATCAGACAACTGAAGTATGCCATGACAATGTTTAATCTTAGATCATCAATTGAAGTCATTCAGCAGATCTACATTAGTTAGCTAAAGCTACTAAGTGGAAATCATCTTAGTCAGTTGAAGATGCAATGTAGCATTTCATTAAAATCAATCAGCTGAAGTTTTGTGAGAGTTAGCTGAGCTACCATTGTACTGGACAAAATGAAGTCATTTCCTTAAATGAGTCAACTGCAGTTCTTAGTTATGATCTGGTTTGTCAATTACAGAACATCAACTATTATTCATATAATGACATTTTGGGAAGACAGTTAACTGAATCTCCATTCTGATCAATTGTTCATTGTCTTCTTCAACTAATCATTTTCAAATATTCATATTCGAGCTAAATTGTAGATACTGACAAATCAATACAACTAAGAGAATAAAGTTTGTTCCAGTATTATGTTCAGAATATATGAGGATCTCTCAGTGCTACTCTCCAAGAAATTTGGCAAAAGGATATATGTGACCATGTTTTATTCAAGCCTTGCACAACTTTTAGACAACGATCTGATTATCTTTCAGAATGGCCATAATTTCAACTTTTGCTATAGAATGAAGAAATCAAGGTAGAGAAGACAAAAAACGCATAACTAACTATCAACAATTAGATATGCTTTTTTGCAATTTGAAATTACAAGCTTCAACTTTCAAATTCCTGAGAGAAATATGAGAACTTTCATCCTCCTTCTTCTTTGATTATCTCAACATCAAAACTTTAAACTTTTATATTTTTTGAAAATGTTTTGTACTTAGTGTTTTAATGATTCTTTCTAATCACACCCTTTATACTTTATGTGAGAAAGAGCAAGTGAGAAATTAGAGTTTATGTCACACCCTCAAATAAAGGTATGATTGGCCAGAAGAGTGGATAACCAAATCCCCATAACCCTGAATAATTATTTACAATGTACCATTGACTCTTAAACAAATTACAGTAAAGACTACGAAAACTTTACTGAATTAAAAATAAAATCAAGAACCGGTTATTAAACATATAATATTTATTAAAAATTTGACAACGGTTCCCTATAAAGTGGAACATGTCCCACAATACATGTAAATAATCCTATTTATAGTATACTAATAAACCATAATTCCACAATTTACAGTGGAGCTCTGCTCCTAAGAACAAACCAAATTATTAAAGTTAATTCAATATATATAATAATGCACAAATCCCCTAAGTGATTATAAATGTCGCCCTGTTAGCTTCAAGAATGTGATTCCGTGGTATATCTTGCAACAGTAGTGTTGGCAGGTAGCAAATCCTGACACGGCGAACTGTATTTTTCCTGATACTAAAAAAAAATGAAAAAAAAAAGACAACCACAAAAGAAAGAGTAAGTCACAAGGTCTCAGTTAGTGAACCACATATTCTGAAGGTACCAGCATCACACAATACATAATAACACATATCCTTATCTATTATCATGTATTAATCGTAATAAAGTGTTGATTCACATGTTCCATGATATATACAAGTCAATTCAAGTATCCAGAGTTCACAATTCCCACAAAGCAACCAAAGCTAGCAAAGGGCCAGCGAATAACTCAGCCCTATGCAACAGTATCACCCCTTACCAGGCATTTATGCGCCAACATAGTAGATTAATCTTCGTACATAATCCATTCCATCGGGGTTGAGTACTCAAAATTTTAAAAATATTTATTAGGATCAGAATATCTCAAAATTTAAATCAGAATATACTATGTGCACCTGGATTTCAATTTCGGAGATAAAAATTATTTCTTAGGAAAATCTTATTTTATTGGCCCTTATCAATGACAACCAATATCAAATAATAAAAATCAATTAATTATTCAAATTCACATAATTTATTTCACACAATTATTTGGCAACCAAAATGCACGTAATTTACTCACAAGGTTCAAGGACATGGTTCGTCAATCCGTCTAGTCTGCGAAGGTTTCAAAAAGATACTCGACACGATCTGAAACTGAAAATCATAAATTTATATATCATTAAAATAATCATTTCATAACTTATTCTATAACTTCTCCATTTTATATATATACTTAATATACTACTTAATAATTAAGTTCTATTAACATTTTACTAAATATATATATATATATTAAAGGTATATGTGTATCCTTAAATGTGTTTGCATGCATATGTGTATCCTTACCAAAATTCCATAGCACTTATTAATTTAACCTTGTCTATACTCCAATTATTACATTTAATATTAAGATAGTCAATTTCCAAGTCTTTTAATTAACTATCTAATCAATAAAACTTATGAAAATCAACTTATATGTATACATTAACATTAACATTTAGTTCTCCTAACTTTTTATTAACTAACAAGTTAAACCATAATATAAAAAGATTTCAAACAATTTGCTTACTTTAATTTATAACTTAATAAAAAACCCCCCATTCCTATACATGAATAAACTAACTAACAACCTTTACAACCTTACTTGGTCACTAACGCAATCCTACCATTAAACTATCCTAGGGTCAATTCGTACCCTTGTCCAAAGTCACGGCTGTCCCTAAAATCCACATGCCTAATACAAGCTAAACCAGCCCAAACTAAGTTGTTCTTTTCCTAATTGCCCCGCACACCCGAGCTGTCACAACAGGGCAGTAGTTCACCTCTCGGTTGCATCATAATTACTTTGGACTTTAGGATAAATAGACAAGGTGTTAGGCTAGCTAACAACACAAGAAAAAGACCAAAAACAATGAAATTTTATGCAGTACATTGCTGCCCAAAAACAGGGCAGCTCACCACATTCCATCTCCTTCCCTAGTCTAACTATACACCCACACCAAAAAGGGAAAACATCCCCCCACATGGCAAGGAAGATGCTTAACAAGATAATTGTAACCAAGGAAGAAGGAAATGGAAGCAATAAATTACTGTCAACTAGTCTCAAGGGAGCCAATTTCAACTCTAAATCCTTTACAATAAAGCTATTATATCAAACAAAAGGAAAAGAAGGAAACTCACCCATCACTTAACTTCCTATTCACCACTAGATGGCTCACGATTAGACAAGAGGAAGTAGAAGAAAAAAGAAAAGAACGGAGGAAAAATGGAGAAAGCAGAGGATGCCAAAGTGGGTGAAAGGAAAAAGAAGATAATAAGTCTGTTGCAAGGGTGAACAAAAGACAAAATGATTATAATATAATATAATATAATAAACTAATGGTGTAACTTTGGTTTACTTAATTGCGATGCAAATTAATTCAATAATATATAAATATAAATATAAATATAACAATCATTGTTTTCTAAATTATTATTATATACATACACTAATATTGCTTATTGATTCCATTTACATGAAATAATCCAAGTCCAAATCAACCCATGTTATATATATATATACACATACACAAATACTCTTTTATTTTAATTTATTTTACAAAAATTTATTATTTGTGCAATCACGATAATTTATGTATAATATCCTAAAATATACGTTAAACTTTCGATTTATAATAGTTTAGGACTAAGTTTGGAACATTTCCATCCGAGTGTAGTTTTAAGGAACTCGAAAAGATTTTGTTGAACCATACAATTCAGCTCGTGTAAAAGTTCTATTGAGCCTTGCAATTCAAATATTAATGGATTGAGCTCTCAAGTGGAAATTGAATAATGGACATAACCAAACAGTTTTGGTGAACCATTATAAATCGCTGTGCAATCTCTCTAACTCTTACTCTTTTAGTTTAAAAAGTTTGACTTTTTTAATTGCAAAAACTATTCACCCGCTCTAGTTTTGCCTAATTTAGTCTAAATATCACTATTGACATAGAATGCACAATTTGTTTAATATTGAACTCTCGGATCTTCCATACGAGTTATATTTGTTGTTTTTTCCTTTGAAATCTAATTTAGCCTAAATATTCGTTTGACATAACATACATCATTGCTCAAAACTCTATCAAAACTTAATTTTTAATTTTTTATAAATCATATTCATATAAACAAATGTTGCATACTCTCGGATCTTTCATACGAGTTAAAAACTCAACTACGCCTTAAATCCCAAACTAGTGGGGTCGACTATATGAATCATGTTCTTCCATTCGCCTCGATCCAAGGCATCATTTTAGATAATGCCTAAATTAGTCATATCCTTCTCAATGACTGGCCCCCATATAAGTTTCGGTCTCCCTCTACCACGTCTAACACCTTCCACTTGCACCAACTCACCTTTCCTAACTACGACGTCTATTGGCTAACGTTGGATATGTCTAAACCAATGTAAGCAATTCTCCCTCATGTTCTCTTCGATAGGTGCTACCTCCACCTTCCTATGGATCTCCTTATTTCGTATCGTATCCTATCCTTTCCTGTATGTCCCGTTATCTACCTTAACATTCGCATTTCAACTACTCCCATCTTATGTTTGTGTTATTTCTTAATTGCTCAACATTCAGAACTATAGAATATAGCCGGTCTCACTGCCATCATATATAATTTTCCTTTCAACTTATTCAGGATTTTAGGATCATATAAAACTCTTGAAATACTTCTGCCACTTCACCAACCCTGCCTTGATCCTATAGTTCATAACTTACTCAATTGCGCCATCTATTTGTATAAATGAACTTAAATACTTAAACACATCTTTTGTAAGGATTGTCTGACCATCCAAAATTATTTAAGTTGAGCCTCCTCTAGTGTTACGGAAATTGCAATCCATATACTCAATTTTCGTTTGACTCAATCTAGGACCTTTAGATTCTAACTTGTTCTTTCATAAATCTAGTTTAGAATTTAAACCTTCTTTAGTTTCGTCTACTAACACGATATTGTCGGCAAATAGCATGCACCATGGAGCCCTATCATGAATAGCTAAAGTAAGTTCTTCTATGAGAAAAGCAAAAAGATAAGGGCTTAAGGATGAAGCTTGGTGAACCCCTATCAAGATCGGAAACTCTCCAGTTATATCATCTACGGCCCGCACCCTAATCATTACTCTTTCATACATATCATTAATAACTTATACATATTTAGTTGGGACTTTCCTCTTCTCAAGAACCCTCCACAAAACTTGTCTTGACTCCCTATCATATGTTTTTTCTAGATCAATAAAGGCCATGTGAAGATTCTATTTCTTTTCTCTATATAGAACTATTAATCTCCTCAGTAAGAAAATAGCTTCTATTGTAGATCTTCCAGGTATAAAGCCAAATTAATTCTCAGAAACTAGAGTCTCATTCTTAAGTCTACGTTCAATCACTATTTTCCAAAGCTTCATTGTATGGCTTATAAGTTTTATTTTGCGATAATTTGTGCAACTTTGAATATCTCCTTTATTTTTATAAATAAGGATCAAAGTACTATTCCTCCATTCATCTGGCATTTTCTTGGTCACTAAAATCTTGTTGAAAATATTTGTGAGCCAAGTTATGTCAATATCTCCTAGGCATCTCTAAACTTTGATAGGGATATCTTCCAGTCCCATTGCCTTACTATTTTTCATCTTATGAATAACTTCTTTAACCTCCTGTGCTCTAATTCGACAAACAAATCTACAATTATATATCATCGAAGGCATAATCTAGTTCCCCGACAACAACACTAGAGTCTTTATTAAATAAGGTATCAAAGTAAGTTCGCTATCTCTTATTAATATCATATTCCTTAACTAAAACCCTATACCCCTCATCCTTAGTGGACTTAATACGATTTAAATCTCTAGTTCGTATTTCTCTTTGTTTGGCAAGCCTATAAATATCATTCTCTTCATTATTTGTCTCTAACTTTTGGAAAAGTCCTTCACAAACCTTGCTTTTAGCTTCCTTTACAGCTTTCTCAACATCTTTTTTGGCTTGTCTAAAACACTCGTAACTATCCTCATTTCTACACTCATGTAATTTTTTATGACACTCTTTTTTTGTTAAATAGCTTGTTGGACTTTTTCGTTCCACCACCATGTTTCCTTAGTTGGTGGTCCACATCCTCTACTTTCTCCTAACACCTTTGTAGCCGTATTCCTAATACAACTTGCCATTTCATCCCAAATCGTATTAGGCTTACCTTCCATAATCTATGAGTCACCATGTAACATCTTTTCTTTAAAAAGAGCAATCTTACTTCCATTCAAATTCCACCATCTAGTCCTACTACTCCTATTACTTCTATTCTTTTTCTTTCAACGCTTAACACCAGTATCCACAACCAAAAATTTATGCTGAGACACTAAACACTTGCCTGGTATAACTTTAAAATCCTTACATAATAACCTATCAACCTTCCTAGTCAGGACAAAATCTAATTGGCTCTTATTAAGCCGCTACTAAATGTGATTAAGTGTGACTCTAATTTCTTAAAGAATGTGTTGGCTAAAATCAAATCGTAAGCAACTGCAAAATCTAAAATACACTCTACTCTCATTTCTATCTCCATAGCCAAAACTCCCATGAACTCTCTTAAAACCCTTGTTAGTACTTCTAACATGTCCTTTCAAATCTCCTCCAATAAAAAGTTTCTCTCCTAATAAAACTCCTTGAACTATCTCATCTAAATCTTCCCAAAATACCTTCTTCATAACTTCTTATAGTCCTATTTGTAGGGCATAGATACTAATGACATTGAAGACCTTCTCATCTATCATCAATTTTACTAAAAATTTTGAAACCTGATTTACTATTTTCCCCTATGAAACCTATTTAACCAAAAGATATTAATTTAAAATAATCTAACATAAACTAATGATTGTTTGATGTCTCACCATTGCAAAATATGCAACGAACTCTCATCTTCCTTAGCGACATTGAACCACAAAGCATAGTTAGTTGGGTAGCCGAATCTGTGCATGTACCTTCTCAACCACTTGCTCACCAAAATAAATCCAAATTTTAAAAAGCAGAAAACAAGTTTAACAAAATAGTGGCAGGAATAAATATTTATTATGCTTACGGGACCAAAAGTTCACATTCTAACAATCTTTCATATGAATTGTGCATTGCAATTATAACACCATTAGAATTCCTAACCCAACAACAATTTCAAGAGCCACAATCCTAATAAAAGATATTTTATATTTTACCGTCTATTAATAAAAGTCAATATCCTAACAATCTCTGCATTCACTTAAATTAAACCACACTTCAAACTAAATCATTTTCTATTGTCACATCCACCATCTCAACCTATTAGTTACGAACTTCTACCAAGTTTTTAAGCAATCCCTAGGTAGCCTTGGGCATTTTTTTTTCCAGTAATTTCCCTAGCCAATGCAAATTAATTTGTCCAGAACTTTGAAATGAAACAGTCTTAGCTTAGGTTCTCTTGGTAGCCTCTGGTTGTCTTTTTCTCTGCAAATTTTCTAGGCAGTGTTTGATTCCTTAAAAAATTCTTAGCTCAGATTTCTTGAGCTAACATTTTGTTAGCACCAAATGTGTAAATTCGGTATTAATTGCACCAATAATCCACCGAGAAGGTGGAAACATAGAAAAAGTGATAAAGATGGAGGAAGAGACTACTGCTAAACTACTCCTAAATGAAAGGTAAATGATTTATCCAACTTATATAGGTGATTACAAGCGTTAGGTTATTATAGATAAACTTCTAGCAAATTTCCTTAACTACCCTTAGAACCGAAACGGGATCGTCTATCAAAGTTCTAAACAGAAGTAACAAAGATGAAACATTAACCAGCCAACTTTTTCTCTTTAATTTTCTACCGAACCCACTTTAGAATGTAACTTTTCATTCTTTTGGTAAATTACAACACTCTTTTTTAAAATTTATTGAAACGACAATACGATTTAAAGTTTTGAAAATTTGACAACTCATTCCTTGGAAGCATGAAAAACTAGAGGTGTTAAAAATTAATTGTGTGAAAAAATATTAAAAATTCATAATTTTATCTTCAAAGTATTAAAAAAAAAAAAAAAATCCTATTTTTAATTCTATTTATCAGAACGAGTCTTAAATATATACTTACTTTTCCTTTATTGTTTTAATAAATTATAAATTACTTTTAGGAGTTCTAGTCTCCCCTCTTCATTTTTAAATTTTAATAAAATAGAAAAAAAAAAAAAAGTAGTCTACACCTTGAAAAAAGAAAACTAAAATTAAAATTTTTTGATACTTTAAAATACAAACACAACTTTTATGTTTCCCCTCAAATTATTTTGTAATAAAGTTATTTGTCACCTATTTAATAGAGAAAAATGTTGAGTTTTTAAATTTTGGATATTAACATCATTTCATTAAATAACAAACGAGAAAAATGAAATTTACTAGACCTTTATTATTTATTAGTTTTAAGTTGAGTCATTCAATACAAATCAAGAATGAACTTGTGAAAAAAAAGAGATCAATAGTTATTTCTAAAGCATCTGATAATCTATTAATATCAGTTATTCTTTTTTGATTTTAGTAAGAAGTTTAGATCTGAGTGATCCTATGATACTCATTAATTTTTAATAAAAAAAAATTTATAATATTTATTATAATAATTAATTATTATTTTAATATTATTTAATATTTATATTATTACGTTTAAAAATTATATTTTTCCACCTTTAAGAAACCCTTTTAATAAAGTATATAAAGTAGGTTTTCTTCTTTCACTACCCTAATAACTATTATTTTTGCTATTGAGAATTTTTTATTTGTAGTAGCCTGAGAAAAGGTGATCAACTTGCCAAACCAAACACATTATTTTGAATAAAATGCTCAAAGTCAACCACATAGACAATTATTTATTCTAACCATTCACTCACCTGATCTTGACATTAAATTCGTGACAGTCTAATATTAATGATGAAAATGGGACTAGGTACAACCAATCTATGACTCTCACGGAACCAAGATCTAACAAAAACAACTCAAGAAACGAGAAAGACTTGGCTATAAATTAGAATCTGTAGAAGAGGCACGAAGTAATAATCAAGAAATTAGAATCTTTAGTTCAACCCAACAAGAACGTGGAGGCATCTTAGTCAAATAGAAAATTAATAATTAAAAAAAGTGGGTCCATGATAAGATGCATCCACAAGCCCCCAGGATAATGAATCAAATATTGAATAGAAACTCTATCATAAAAAATGAATAAAATTAAAAAATAATAAGGGATTTTGTTAAATATAAATAAAGAGAAATTTGAGATATATACGTATGATGCGGGGGTTTGAAGAATAATATTGCCAATAATGTCAAAATTTTATTGATTTTAAACTCAGTGTTCGTCACGAAATGAAATTTATTGCATTGAATGTTGAATATTCATTCATGGACAGGAAAATGCAAAACTGATGGAATGCCTTTTTCATCCATGGATGGCTAGCTTTATATAGAAAACGAGTGGCATCTGAGCTCAGCTGATAGTTTTCTCTGCTTGCAAAACGAATCAAATCAAATCAAATGGAGTAATGGACAAAGAATTTCTTCTTTCTTGATTTGCTTTATTGACGCGTAATATTGGTCATTCTTCTATAAATGAATATATATAAGTCATGGAAATGTGGAATACCTGATTTACCATCTGATAGGCTTCATTATTTGGTACTTTGTGATGGAAGTCCAAGTTGGAATCTCAATGAAGTATCTCTTTACAAAAGCGAAGGAACAAACGTGAATCGTCCATAAAGTATAAATATCTATTCCATAATCATAAACTAATAACAAAACACAATTAAGTATGGACAGTCACCATTGGAATTAGGTCAGCAAAGCGTTATCTAATGCTAAGGAGGGAGACAAAATCAATGATATATGAATAAAATAATATTGGGGTAAGCTACACCTGTGGAACACTTTCACTGATTGGTTGGCTACTATTATTACCCTAACGAAAGGGCTATCTTCAGAAAATTTTGATCTAAGCACCTGTATCTGCTACGAGTTATAACTACCCTCCAGGGCCTCCACCCCATATGGACCCCCCACAAACTACTACTCACTTCAGTGACCCCAGGATGGCCATCAGAGAAGTGCTCTTCTTTTTAATATTGAGTCCTTTCTGAAGATGACTACAGCCTTTTCAGCTGTGGTGAATATGGGGCACCACCAATAGTACAAACAAACTTGTACTTGAAATGATATATGAATCCAAATTTTACAAGTTTTCTGTTTTAGTTGGCTCTGCTCTCTCTCCTTCATCAGATTCCCAGAGCTACCATGGCTCTGTTCCAATTGTTTTATTTCATCTGGGTCCTTTTCTCAGTGAGCTATTTTGTGTTGCTCACCAGTGCTTCATGCTACCCATATCAGTTTGTTCGACAATCCAATCGACAGTTTGAGCAGAAAACAGACAGATTTTGGGAGTTTAGAGAACAAGCTGACAATTGGGTCGAAGTACACCTGCCTTATGATCTGGTATCTTGTGTTAATAGTGACTGTAGGAAAGTGGATACAATTATTCAGACAGCAAATAATGCACAAGCAAGAGTTGATCAACAATATGAAGTCCCTGAACAACAGACGAGTTTGAGAAAGGATGCTAACGTAGAACTGGAAGGTACTTCTGATGTGATTCTGCCTAATAGAAAGAGAATTTCATTGACTAAAATGTCTGACACATCCATCTGGGTCACTGGTGAAAGTGGTTCTATCTATGAGAGGTTTTGGAATGGACTGCAGTGGGTGCTTGCCCCCCATGATTTACCAACATCTGAAGGACATGGAATTTCGGTTTTTATCATCAACCAGACAATTCTTGCTCTATCAGAAGCAGGAAGTCTGTATCAGGTTAGAGCACCAGTAATCTAAAACTTAGCTAATATCTTTACTCTTTAGGTATTATCAGACCAATAGAGAAAAAGATAAATCGTACCAATAGAAATTAATGATCCAAAGATATCTAATGCTTGATCTCTTTCTATATGTTTATCAAATTTTTGTTTATAAGGAGAGAATGAGATAGTAGAACTGTATTAATGCTTTTCTGTTATTTTTTAGTCTAGTAATTTCCTCTGTATTGGAAAGGATACACATCCCATACACCAAATATCATCAAACAAGCTATGTCATTACAATACTATATCAGTATAGGCATTTGATTCCCAAGAACAGAAAAATTCTTTAGTATTGGTACTACAATCAAAGATTAACTTTTCTTTTTTAATAATTTGAATTGTTCCATTGTGAATTACATAAATTTCTGTACCAAGTTACATAAAATGCAATCTCAGAGAACCTTCACCCTCATCATACATATGACTTGCAGAATCATAAACACATACAACTATCTAACCTAAATTATTACTCTTCACAAAAATTCTTTAGGACTAGTACAACAATCAAAGATGAATTTTTCTTTTTTTAATTATTTGAATTGTTCCATTGTGAAGTACAAAAATTTCTGTACTAGCTTACATAAAATACTATCTCAGAGAAACTTCACCCTTATCATGTATATGAATTGCAGAATCATAAACACTTACCAATTATTTAATCTAAACTATTAATAGTTGTATAATACCATGCTATATGATTCAAACCAGATAACAAGGAAGAACAAAGTGTAGTCTAATAAATAAAAGTGGTTTTTCCTAGGTTGATAGGAAGAGTACTCTTCACTCATATTGGTTAATTTGTACTGTTTCTCAGATGCAACTCAGTGAAAACTCACAACCAGTATGGGTTCAATTTACAGTGGCACTCACTCAAAACACAGAGAGAGAAACAGAACAGATTCCCGTGATTTTTATAAAATCTGGTGTTGTTTCACATGACAGACTGTGAGTACTACAACTTTGTTTTGAGATTAGACATACATACCAGGAGAGCATGTTCAAATTTGATTTCAGAAACTTATCAATCTGGGTAACTTGGTGTTGCTACATTACCCTCACAGGAGAGCTTATTTCTGCACAAAGAATGGAACATTGTTAGAACTTAGTGAAGTTGTGCCTCCAAGGTAAAACATGTACTAGTAATACAAGCACACTGAAATTGTGTAATCTTAGTTTTAGTATAGAGACCAAAGTGGAGGCTAATTAAACTAAAATCTCTGCGATATATATAGAACAGATGGGTAAATTGTGGCCATCCTGCGGGTGCAAATGTTGCAGCAATAGCTGATGCTTCCTCTAATAGAGTAGTGTACACCATCAGGTGATCTCTCTCTCTCTCTCTCTCTCTTTATATCTATCTATCTCTGCCCATGTCTCTGTCCGTGTCTGTGTATATTTGTGCATGCATGTGCAAGTGTGCGTGCACAGATGCAAGTTTTTGTATGCACCACTGCACCTATACATGCACAAGCAGTGTTTTATTTATCTTTATGCCCTTCAGAAAAATCTAAATCAAGTTTGAAAAAGACTAGAAGAAGGAAGGATAAAGAATTACCTGAAGAATACTGTTCTTTTTTGGAAATTATCAGTTTGCTGATGTCAATTAGAATCTCAAGATTTCCTTTTCTATTTGAAAACCACCAAAATCAACCAATCAAGTACTGCAGTTCTGCAGGAGATCTATATGAATATGACAGAAACTCAAAACCATCATGGAAGAAGCACATATGGAGGGAAGAAACAACACAAACTGCACCTCTGATTCCATCTATGGCCTGTGCTTTACATGGCTTGAGTGCTGATCATTCCATATCATTGTTTCTATTAACTAAGGTAAAATGTTTTTTTATTGGTAAGTAACTATGGTAAAATGTTCCAAAGTATCTGATGAACATACCTAACTTTAGTAGTCATCATAGATTTTGGAACAAGTATACAATTGAGAGACTACTCAAGTTACATTAAATGTATATCACATTAAAGCATTCACACCAAATGTGAAAACTTTTAGATCCAACAAACTTTTGAACTACAAAGTAATAATGCATATGTTGGACAACAGATGCCAAAAACAAGTGCTCTAACTAAGATAGTGAATACTATCTTACTGATTTAAATTGTCTATTCATATTTATGCTCTCCTCCCTAGATAATCTCTACAAATTAGGATTCAATCATGTCCTTCCACAACTTATGTTTCTTAATTCTTATCAAAGTTTGGCGCCATTCTCTTACAACACCTTAAGAATTTGCAGGCAGGAACTTTAGTAGAAAGACGACTACAGCAAAGAAAATGGAAATGGGTAGTTCATGGAAGCCCAAAAGATTACTACCTGACATCTATCACTCCAGTTCAGCAAGATGAATCAAGAGAGAATTTAATTTCATTGTTCTTCACCACATCAACTGGATCTATTTTGGAATATGAAATACCAAAACTATCAGGTAAGGTCTCTGGATGTTATAATTATTCATCATCAAATCCTTCGATATTCTTCTCATGGAATTCCTACAAACAGATAGGTTCCATTTACTGCACTTGAGCTTCAAGATAGGGGTCAATTTAGTGATAAAAATAGCTGGTGAGATTTGTCCTTTAAATTAAACTTAAATCTTTTATCTCTAAAATATGTTCTATGGTGTATCTTAAATCTTTTTACCTCTAACTACGGTCTATGGTATATGATAGAATATAGTTTTCCACCTTTATTCCTTTCATCTCTAAATAAGTATTAGTAAGATATACTGAAGGTCAGCAGTTATCAATTATAGGAATCAGTTTATGGTAATGATGCTCTAAACCAAAGGTTGGTAAACAGGGAAAAAGAAATAAATACTTCAAAAAGCCTCCTTTTCTGCTTAGTTTAGGCTTTTAGCAACACCTGCTCTCTTTTCTATCAACAACCTCCTCCAACAAACACTATGCTGCTAAATATAAGCTTACATTAGATAACAAATAGCAAGTCGGAAGGGTTTGTTGATATATAAGAAGTCATTCTCTAAATCCAAAATTTTCTATTCAGTTCATAATTGCCTAAGGCTTTGGGAAAATTGCAGCTGAAGATGGTAAAAATTATTTACGCATAAATATTAGAGATAAACTTAGATAACTTTTATTAATAGGAAATCATCCTTCATTTAAAATGCACTTATGATGAATGATTGATGAAGAAAGTCCAACAGAACTAGGATAACTTAAGTATTTACACTAACTGTTGCATTTTTTTATTTTTTTTTAGTGTTAGAGTTTATAAGCAAAGTGTTATATCCTATGTGTTGACTTTTTACATTGCGACAGGTACTGTTCAAGAGAACCAATATCCAGAAGGATGGGAAAGTCATTTGCATCCTTTACATGCAAAAGTTGCCAGAGGTATACGTGGTTTACAACTGCAAATTGGCAGAATACTGTTTCCATTGGATGATGGCAGACTTGCAGAACTACATCTACCCGGACTAGGTGGTGAAAACTCAGGGCCAGTTCTACCACTAAATTTCCGAAGAAAAGCATCATCAAAGTATGTATGGTCCATATTAGATGCACCAGAGAGTGAAGGATGGAATGCAGAGTACTGCAAAGAAGCACGTGGACCAACAAATTGTATAACAGGAATAAAAGATGAGTCAGATGATTCAGGAGTAACAAGATCAGTGACTAGAAGGAGAAAGGGAACCCAAACCCAGTTTGACTACTTACCTCCAGGCACTTCAGGTAGTGGGCAAATAAGATCATCAGAAGAATATCATCTCCCAGATAACTGGATCAATATTAACTTTCGTCTAAGATTGATGCATGAAGGCAAATCATTTTTCCTCATAACAGATGGTGGTTTGACATTTGAGTTTGTTTATACTCAAAATATGTGGTTATGGCTGAGGCATGAGAGCTCTACAGCTATGAAAGGTATACTAGGAAATTACAATGGAAGTTTATTTCTGGTTGACTTGTACGGGAGTCTGCTTATCAGAGAAAGGAGTGCCAATGAGTTGGCATGGATGAACTGCACCGGTATGAAGAAAGGGCGACATGTTATTGGAGGCCCTCCATGGGATGGACTACCAGGTATTCACAGGAAGGTTAGAATAGAAGATGCACTCTTCTTTGTAAGCAAAAATGGAAGATTACTGCAGTTCACGGTATGTTGAGAGACAAAAATCATAATAAAAGGAAAAAAATAGTAGTTATACCTATTATGCAAGTGCTTCAATGGTATAAATTAAAGACAGAGAAACAAGAGATAGTCAACGAGCTGTGCTTCCCCTATTTTGGCAGATCTGATCACAAAACAAAAGCCAACATTTTCTCAAACATATAGAAAACTAGGTCGGCCTCAATAACTCAATAGTAGCTTGTCTTCCTCTAGATTGATATGTTTGCAAACAAAAAGAATCCTAGATTACATCATTTTCCAAGTTAAACTCATCATCACGCCACAATCATCATCATCTTCATCATCCCCCTCATGACATATATGAATCATGAAAATCATTTCCGTTTTTTCATATTACATAGAAGGATATCACTTGGTGGAATAGATGCTTCAAATAATAAACACAGCAAGAGTAGCTTAGTGTTACTTAAATGACGAAATAAATTGTTTTCTGTCTATATGCCAGGATTGTAAATATGCCACTGATGCTAATGATTATTGTGCAGGTTTCTATGAGGAAATTTAAATGGAAAGATTGTCGAAGCCCTTCTAGTACTAAAATTGCATGTATAGTGGATCAGGAACTGTTCAGGGAAAATTTAGTGTTTGTCCTTGGAAGAAATGGCCGGCTATACCAGTATAACAAAATGACTAATTTGTGGCATGAACATCAGCAGTCTCAACATTTGATTCTATCGCATTTTCCTGGAACTGCTATGAGGCAGTCATCAATATCACTATCAGGCTCGCTATTCATGCTTTCAGAAGAAGGTGGTCTTGTTGAATACCATTGGAATACATGGGATGGATGGAACTGGATAGAACATGGAACACCGTATATAGGAGTGACCCTGGTTGGTTCACCTGGCCCATGCATTAAAGATAATCAACTGTTCTTGATTGGATCAGATGGAAAAGTATACCTACGGTATATGGACAAAAAAGCATGGAAGTGGAAGAACTGTGGTTTCCCTTCTATGGGAAATAGATTGGTTAAAAATAATAAGCAAGTTGGCATCGAAGTTGGGGGGGAAGAAGTTTGTGTTGACGAAGATTTTGCATCTGGCTTGGAAAATGATCCAGATAACCAGAATGATCTGAACAAAAAATGTGACCCAAAGGTTAGCATCAATCTACACTTATTACAAGTATAGGGGTATGCATAATCAATGTTAACAGTCTGAATACACACGCAGGTGGCATATACAAGACCAATTCCATTTTCCGAAGACTCTGTGGTCTTCGAGCTACGAGATGGCAGAGTAAGAAACTTCTCCCTGAATACACTGAGATTTCCAATTTTCTGAAGAAAAATCACAGTAATAGTAGATTTTCCACCTTATTCTTATTGAATTCCCAAAAAGTTCCTAGCAGTGAGTATTTAGAAGTTAGAACATACCCTTTATGGGTGAGTCCAACTAAAGGATTAACCAAAAACAAAATCTCCACCCCAAATTATTTAAGGAAAAAATTATTATTTAGTTGTTAGAAAACCTGGAGAAATAACCAGAAATAGTATGAACAGAACACGTCTCCTAAACCATTCAATGACCAAGCAACCATTCCACTCAAACTCTCAAAACCTAGAACCAAATCCTTCTCGGTCCCCCTTGTTCTCAACTTCTTTCAACACTTATGATTGGATTTTCTAAATCCATTTGTTGATCTTTGGTGCACATTTGCCAAACGATCTGAAGTGACTGTTGCTTCTGTTGTCCCCAGTGGGGGACAATTTAACTTTCACATGATTACAATGAACCAATTCAAGTTCCTAAATTCCAAGACTATCAAATGGAGCAGCAATGACAAACCCTAAAGCTCTCTTATGAAGGTTTCTACATAAATTATTGGAATACTAGAATTTTGCCGCTATCAACAATGAATTTTCCTCACTGAACCCGGACATCATAATCGGTAAGTTTGGATAATCACTTAGCCCTCACCTTGAGCACCATCCTTCTTTCTCTTTCTTTTTCTCTTTCCCCCAAAGTGATAATCAACTCAAGAATAGTTTTTTGGATGCAGGAAACAAAGTTTTTAATAACAACTCCATGATTCCATATTTCTCTATATTTACCTTCTGTTTGGTTTTCACTAGATTGTAATTTGATAACTACCAAAACAGTGATATTGAAAAGTCAGTATTTCATAAACTTAGCTTATTACAAAACAAGGATACTGCTGACATGACCACTTATGCCAGTTGGCAGAAATGCAATGGATACAGGGGACGGAATGGGTATGGTCTCGCATCATTGGCACTCCAACAAGTTTATGCTCTGCAAATTATTGGACTGCCATGGCATCATGAAACTAAACACAATCCTTCATAAAGTTTAGCTGCATGTGCCAGAAACACATGATGTACACATTACATATAGCGTACAATTAACAAAGAGGCGTCCTTGTAAGAAAGATGCTTTCTTATCTTCTACAAATGCAGTAGGAGGCATTGTTGTTGTTTGAGCAGTAAAACCTTAAGAGAATGAAACAGTAGTTCAGATCTTGTAAAAACCAAAAACAAAGAGACATACAGTTCAATGATGTAAATGACTATATTCAACCGAGAGAATAGCTTTGTTCAAAAGATGATGGCATTCTGTTGCAAGAATCACAAGGACAAGTTTCAGTCTATATACCCTAAATCAAACTGAACTACTGACAAAACTCTATATAATTGCACAAGTACATACTCAAAAATAATGTCAACTTCACTTTGTTTAATACACTCTTGTTTTTACTACCCAGTTCCCAAAAAATGTGATTATAATTTTAAAAAAGACATCGTAATAATTGTTAGTAGATATCCCCAATTCTAACTGTCCCTTCAGTTAACTAATTCTGCATTGTTTGCATTGGCCTGGAATAGTTGAAGATAAAGGACTTCCAATTCAGAACAAAAATCCCCTATTATAAGGGAAGCTCACACAATGAAACGGGTAATTCTAAACAAAGTCTTCCAATTCCTAAGTACGTAGCAGAAATCATCAATGGCCATATTCTCAATTCATACACAAAACAAGGGAAAAAGTGAGAAACCTTCGTTAACAATTTCATGATGCAGATTTTCAGTACAAACTGTATGAAACTCAATCATAAAAATTGCAGTTTTGAGGAATTGGTTTTGGCTCTTTACCTGAATTCAAATTCGGAAACGCCAATTTGCAGAAACGTCCATTTTTTTGGTGATCAAAATTGTGCCTTCGAGGTTTGTGACAGTATACTCGAGCGGAAAGTCAGATAGACTCTGAATCTGGCTACTTCGGCCCACTAATTCCAATTTGGGCTAAAATACTTGTAGAGCCTTAGTCATCTGTTCGTGGTCATAAGCTACTGTTAGGGCTCAAAACCTAAATGGGGGATTTTCTACTAATTACAAGGAGGAAGGTAGAGATTATTGAACTACAACTAATAATTAACAAATTTTATCCAAAAAGTGATTGGTCATAATGGTAAGCAAATTATAATTTTGTCAGCTTTGTCAATCTCCAGAGCCAGTCTGGCGATCTATTCTACCTAACTATGTGTTGATTTGCACTTTGTCAGCTTTGTTGACCTCTGCCTAACTACTTGCACAAACGAGCGGAGTGTACCCTAGAGGTGACATCTAAAATCCCTTTGATGAGCTAGTTAATATAAGTGGCAATTAAGATTATTTGAGAGCTATTTAAGACATAGTGGCATTACTTTTCTTTAGGAGTTGGGAGTCCTATTTATATATATTTAAGGAATGGGTTACCTGAATTGTTCTTTATAGTAAGTCAGCCAGTTGCCACGTGTCTATCTTGCATTAGTCAACCACACATAGTATTAACATCTACTCTCAAAATAAGAGCATTGAGGTCGTCCTTGAGGCTTGTGGAGGTATGTCCAACAAGTAGCCAATAGGCTGCACCAATGAGCCCATTGAGGTGGTATGGGATTGACGAAGTCATGTTTGTGAGTTTGCCTTAAGGGATCACTAGGTTGGATGAGCATGGCAGTGTTGGGTTTCGTCCTTATTAGTGTCTCATTCTCGAGCTTGCAATATGTGGACTTAAATCTTTTGCTCATTGAGGCCTATCTCTCACCTAACAACATTTATGAGCTGGTTAAGACCTTTCATCTTTCGGGTCAAGTTCTCTATTGTTATTTGTGTTAAGTACGGTGCCCAAGGAAGCTTTGAAGCGTGGCAAGTTCTGACAGGGCTCGTAACAAGAGGAGGACTTAAAGCCTCTATATATAAAGGAAAGCCATGCATTTTTCTTTCTCACTTGTTGAAAACACTAGCGAAATTTTGCCCAATTGTAAGTCGTCTATTTGGTACTCGGGAGCTCCTTTTTCTAACCTTACACTTGTAGGTACAGGCTACTTCTCTTAGGCTTTTTCTTTTCATTATGTCAAGTAGAAACGAGACCTCCTTATCCTAGCCTTCCTTGTAGGCGATCTACCTTAACCAAAGGATCAGACCATAGTTGAGCGAGGTGAAGAGCCAGTTCATAGGCCGGGTAAGGGGAAGAACGTAGGTATACTAATGATCTAATTTGGTAAGGAGACCAAGTGACCTGGTGACACTTTGAGTCCCAACTCTGATTCTGAAACACACACAGATGTTTCTTCATATGGGGAGACCGCCCTGGCTCAGTTCTCTCCAGAACGGGGTGAAGAATTGGATGAGGACGTAGCTCTTTTTTGGCCCTAGACTAACACTAGAGTAGTTTGTGATGTTGAGAACCTGATCTCAGATGCTTGGATAAACACCATTTCTAGGTAGTATTTCAAGCCAATAAGAGCTCGGACAGTAAAGAGCACTATCGCAGGGTCATTGCCCATCGATTCCATTCTAGATTTTTTCTGTTTCTGTGAGGAATACCTTCGAGCTAGCGTTTGGTGTCTTTTTCATCATTTTATCGTGAAACTTTTGAATGCCCTAGGGATTTGCCTCGCCTAAATGGTACCTAATGAATGACGCTTTTTGATCATTTTCATAACAATATGCAACGAGCTCTCGATCAAGCTATCTTCATCTATTTTTAGATATTTGCTCAATATGACGAATAGTGCAGTAGGTTGGGTGTACTTCTTAAGCAAGATAAGACATCACTTTATTGGGAAGCCAGACAACAACAAAGAATGGAAACCTAAATACTTCTTCGTCAGGATGCCACATCAAACTAATCTTCTGCACGGGTGGGGCGTTCTTCGTAAATAGAGAAAATTACCTAAACTGACCAAAGAGCAGTAGAAGCATTTAGACAAGATTTTGTTGTATAGGAAGTATAAACTTGGCATCCTCTTTGATATGATCTATTACAACGTTGGATCTACTTTGGCCAATCATGGGTTGTCAAAGATTCCCTGGGGTCCATTCTACTGTGCCTAGGCTTGGTTATAGACTTAGCAATTTTGTGTTGATTTCTAATTACCTTTTATTCTCATATTTTATTTGTTCCTTTTTGTACAGATATGGGACTTACACTTGAGCAGGAGGTAGCTGAGGTGCAAGAGGCAACTGAGGTCCAGGCTGCTTAAAGAAGGTGCCTTAAAGAGGTGAGGGCTAAAGCGATGGCCTTAAAGGATAAACCTATGTCCGTTAGCAAGGACAAGTCTATTAGCAAGGATAACCGCTCGCCCAAGAAAGATGCTAAATCCAGAGTTGCCATTACTTCCTGGGCTCAATTTCTTCAAGTTTTTGATGTTTCACCATCCTTGCTAGAGCGCACAAGTGAAGTGAGTTGTACCACTTACCATCGTGGTAGCTTTTGATGAGGGAGCAAGACATCTGATCGCTCAGCAGGACCAGACGAGCTACATTTTCTGTGAATGTCCACCTTTGAATTCCTTGGAGCCAAAGCTAACATCTTTATGCATGATATTCTAGGGTGGCGTATGCCATAGCCTGAGGTATAACTCTGCCCGTAGATACCGTGTATATGGATGAGCTGCCAGTTGAGAATGCCTTGCTCACTAGCTTTACTGCCAATGTCAATGTAAGTCTTTTGAAATTGTGCTTTGGTGTTTGAGAATTTATTACTAACAAGCCTCTTTACTTTGGGTTTGGTAGGCGATTCAATTGTAAGCTTCTCTGTATGCCCGCTATAAGAAGGCTCTGGAGGACACAGAGTACTCGTCTAATAAGCTTGAGGGGGACTTTTCAAAAGTTAGAAAACATGAAAACCGCTTTGATTTTGGCCGAGAAAAAGGCTAAGGATGGGTAGGTGGCCCTAGCTTGGTTTGCTGAGCTGGAGAAGGAGGTTGCACTCTAGAAAGAGTGCTCCACGGATGTATGTAGAAGAGGAAGTAGGTTAACTGAAGACCTCTCTTACTGGTCAAGATGACGAGATTAGTGCCCTGAAGCAGGAGCTGGAAGACACAAAGGACGCTTTCTTGGACCCTAGGAAAGACTCCAAAACTGCTGTGGTGGTCTTCAAGGATACTGAGGAGTGTCCCCAGATGATATACGACAAGGGAGCCACGTGCTATGGGCGTGGGTAGATGCATTGCCATGAATTTCTGAAGAAGTAAGATCCCGACCTTGACATCTCAAAGGCCCAATATCCTGGCAAGGATGGAGTCGAGGAAATTGCAGAATTGGAACGCTAAATGGCTCTTGCTTATTTGGCTAAGGCTAAAGCAGAGAATGAAGGTGCTGAAGAACAAAAGAAGGCTGTAGAGTAAGATAGGACGATGAGTGTAGTTGATGATGGAGAAGGAGCTATTAATGGTAGAAGAACCGAAGGGAAGAGTTGATCTCTCAATTTTTGGATGAATTTATCTTGTATTCAAATGTTTGGTAGTTACACTATGAACAATGTACTTTGCTCTAAATATTTGATGGATGATAATGTTTACTTTTGATGGTATTTATTTTGCTTCAAGTTACTCTGATCTTTATTTTTTTCTTTTATTAATCTTCTAATTTTGGGCGATCTAATCATCTCCATTTTTGAAAATGAACAAGCCTTATAATGATTGAGGCTTTCCTGTATTTAGCTCAAGGATGACTTTGGTCGCAAGACTGTGCCTGATAACCTTACTTGTTATCCTCCCGAGTACCATGTGGTTGTCTGGCCACCCTCCGAGCTGTTGGAGCTCGAGTGGTCTGGAGCCTGTGTTACACGATGAGTTTTTAGAACATCTTCTGCTATTCTCTTGGCTCAGAAGTTCTTCTATTTGAGGCGCAAGAGGAGGGATGTATTCAAACATTCACGCTGCCCTCTAGACCAGCTCTAGGTGACACGAGTCGCAGGACGGGGCCTATCAACCTCGCTTTTCATCCTCCTGAGTACCATATGGTGGGTCTGCCACACATCGAGCCATCGGGACTTGGATGGTCTAGAGTCCTTGTTTCATGATGGGTTCTAGGAGATTTTCAAGTGCTCTTAAGCAGTTGTTTATTTCAGATAATATGCAAATACGTGCCTTTGATGGCTATATCATTACACATAGCATAATATTCAAGCTAGAATAGAGAAATTAAACTTATTTACAATAGTTTAACAAAAATATTGTTTTAAGTGCTAGGAATTGAAAGTGTTGGCGAGCTCTCGCCTTATTTCTGCTCGTATTTTGAAAGAGCCAGATTTGACCTATTTGGTGATTTGGAATTGAAAGTGTTGGCGAGCTCTCGCCTTATTTCTGTTCCTTCAATTTTCCATCTGTTCCTCCTACTTTAAACTGGTTTAGCCTTAGAACTAAGTTGCCTTCCTTAAGGGGTCTGAGTTTACCTTTCTGTTAAAGAAACAAGCTGTGTTCTATTGGTGCACCGTTTGTCTGAGGCGTGCTTGATCTCTTGATTCTTTGAGTAATTCAAGATTAAGTCGGAGCTCAGCTTCGTTGTCTTGCTCTGAGAAAAAATTTATTCGAGGTGACGGGCATCCTATTTCTACCAAGATAACGGTCTTAGTTCCATATCTTAGTTTGAAAGGGGTTTCGCTTATGGCGACCTTCATAATTGTTTAATAAGACCAATTACTTGCTGGAGCTGTTCTTCCTAATCTAGCTTATATCGATCAACCTTTTTTCTAATCCCATCCAGCAACACCTTATTTACTGTCTCTGCTTAATCATTAACTTGCAAGTATGCTATGAGGAGAACAGAAGGTCGATGCCAAGTTCAACACACCAATCTTTAGTGAGATGATAGTTGAACTATTTCCTATGATCGGTTATAATGGCATGTGGGATCCCGAACCTGCACACTATGTTCTTCCACAAAAACTTCTCTACTATCCTAGTCATAATAGAGGCCGTAATCTTAGCCTCTACCTACTTGGTGAAATAATCACAGGCTATAAAGATAACTTTTTTGGCTTCCCTCTTCTTCCTATAGGGAATGGTTCGAGTATGTCTAGTCCTCAAATACAAAATGGCCAGGTGCTCTTAATTGGGGTAAGAAGGTTTGGTGAAGTTGTGGAAAACTTGGCTGACTTCTGATAGCTGTCATAATGTTAGACTAGAGGCTGTGCGTCCTGAAGAATGGTCAGCCAATACCTTTTGTGCCAGGGCGCGGGAGCAGATATAACCTTTACAAATCCCCCTGTGAATTTCTTCTAGAACATAACTAGCATCTTCTGAAGCAATACACTTCATGTATGGTCTGCTATAAGATCGTTTGTAGAGTTTGTCCTCAATCATGAAGTACTTGGAAGCTCGCCTCCTTATAACCCAGGCTTCAACCTTATCTTCTGAGAGTTTATCCGTAGTCAGATACTCAACAAGATGGATCATCCAAGATGGGCTCGGGATTTCCAAGCTCATAATCTCTTATTCTTCTTAACTCAGCCTTAATAAAGTGTGCGTCTTTAAGTTCTGCTTTCTACCCTATTTATGGTTTTTTAATAGTTCGTCTGCTTATCGATTCATAGCACGAGGAATATGAAGTATGGAGATCTTATGAAAAGAAACCCATAATTGCCTAACTTTCTCCATATATTGAATAATGGAAACTTCTTTGGCTATATAACATCCTGTTACTTGTCCGACCACCAACTGGGAATCACAAAAACCCTCAAGCTTATCCACTTTGGAAGCTCAGGCCCATTTCAAACCCAGGATAAGACTTTCGTAGTCAATTGCATTGTTGGAAGTGATGAAATCAAACTCAATAGCATACTCAATGCGGGCTCCCTTTGGGCTTGACAATGTTATCCCAGCCCCGTTACCGTGCTTACCTGAAGAGCCATTAACAAAGGGTGCCCAACCCTGCTCCTCCATGGCAGGGCTGGCTGTATCCACCATATCAGTGCCTCTATCCAAGTAGCACATTCAACCATAAAATCAACCAGAGCTTGTGCTTTAATTGTTGTTTGAAGATTTTATCGAACGTCAAACTCTCCCAACTTGACCAACTGTTGCACCAATTGTCTTGATGTGTTAGGTTTATGCAATATCTTTTTTGATGGTTGATCTGTTCATACTTTTATCATATGGGCTTGGAAGTATAGCCTAAGCTTCCTGGCAGAGGTTATAAGAGCGAGTACAACCTTTTCAATGTGGGGGTATCTGCTTTTCGCTTTTTAGAGTATCCTGCTAACATAATGGACCGGCTTTTGTAGTTCCTTTTCCTCTTTGACCAGAACCAAGCTCATGGCCACAGGAGACGTACCGAGATACAGTGCGAACACTTTTTCATCTTCGGGCTTTCCCAAAACTAGGATGGACACCAAATATTCTTTTAGTTATTGGAATTATTTCTCGCATTCCTTTGTCCAAGAGAAAGCCCTTTTGAGAGTTTGAAAGAAAGGGAAACACATGTTTGCAGACCTGGACATGAACCTTGCCAGTGCAGTTACTCGATTGTCAGCCTTTGTATTTCTTTGACCATTCTTGGGCTTTTCATGTCTAGAACTGCCTGTATCTTAGTTGGATTGGCCTCAATTCCTCTGGCGGTGATCATGAATTCTAAGAATTTTCCTGCTGAAACCCTAAAAGTACACTTTGTCGGGTTGAGCTTCAAGCAATGCTGATTAATTATGAAGGTTTCCTGTAGATCCTGTGCATGGCTCTAAGCTGTGACACTCTTAATCAGAATGTTGTCAACATAGACCTTTACATTCTTGCTGATCTGATTCTTAAAAATGCAATTCACTAAACTTTGGTAGGTTGCTCTAGCATTCTTCAAACTAAACGGCATTACCTTAAAATAGTAGGTGCTCGTCTCTGTGATAAAAGACGTTTTCTCTTGATCTTACTCAGCCATTTTGATTTGGTTATAGCTGTTTAGGCGTCCATGAAGCTCAAGAGCTCATTCTCTGATGAGCTATCTAATAAAAGGTCTATGAGAGGCAGAGGAAAACTATCTTTTGGGCAAGCGTTATTTAGGTCCATGAAATCTACTCACATCCTCCATTTCTCACTAGGCTTCCTTACTATGACCACATTGGCCAACCAATTTGAATCCAGTACTTCTCTAATGAACCCTGCTTCCAAAAGCTTTGTCACCTTTTCCTGAACTGTAAGCTGTTGATCAGAGGCAAAATTTCTTTTCTTTTACCGTGCTGGTCTTGCATTTGTGTCGACCTACAAATAGTGTTGGATGGATGTCGGGTCGATGCCGGGTATATCATTCATCGACCAGGCGAAAGATATGTTTTGTTATAAGACCTTTATCAACTTAGCCCTAACTTCTGGCTCTACCTCATTTCGAACCAAAACTATTTTTCCAAGGTCCTCCTCAAATAATTGTACTTGTTCAAACTCTCCTATAGACTCAGCCTTACTTTAGACAGTCCATATTTTTGCTCAGCTGAGCATTTCTAATGTCGTTCATATGATAAACATTGGAAGCTCGGGTTTTCAAACTCGCAAAATAACATTGCTTGGTGACACTTTGATTTCCTCTGATAGTCCCTACCTTTTCTGGTGTCAAGAACTTAAGGTAGATATGCCATGACGAGGGAATCGCTTTAGTGATGTTCAGAAAAGGTTGCCCCAAGATGAAGTTGTATGTGGATGGAACATTGGCCACACAAAACTAAGTAGTCACTATTTTGATGTGCCTCTTATCGGCCATAGTCATTGGTGTAACACCCTACCTTCCTTAATCCTTTAATTAGTGTCTTAATTGAGTTATAATCACTTATTAACTAAGGTGACACCAAAATTCTTCCTCTTTCCTTATAAAACCTAATCACCCTTATTTTAATTTATTTTCCTTTTGTTTTGATTATTCCAAGGAAACATCATAATTAGTTACCTTAAACTTTCTTACTTAATTAATTACTTTGTCATTACTTAACTAATTCATTACTTGTGAGGCTCAATGTTAGAAACTTATATCCTTAGCTAATCCTTTAATTGTGCATTAAACTAAAGTTAATTAATAACTATATATTCTTGATTTCCTTTTTATACATCCTTAGAGAATTATACATCTAGTAGATTACTTGGCCAACTATTGGTTTTTCTTATCCAATTTATTACTTAGCCATTTGGTACTATATTCCTTATCCAATTCATCCTATTTTGCATTTTACCATTTGTTTCATTTGTCCTTTAGTTAATTGGTACTCTTATTAGCCGAAATCGACTCTTTCTTTCCCTTAAGAAATTGCCTAGCTGAAAATGAATATTAAGAGTTTACAAAGAAGCTCGGCCTTATATATTTACATATATGATTTTGACCAAAGAGGAGCCTTTACACTAATAAGCTTACTAGATCTAAGTCAAAATTCTTTATACATTAAGGACCTTCACGAGATTGTTCATTTCATCCCCCTCTTTGTACCAATAATCAATCACTTGCCCTCTTTCTGTTACATAGACCCCGCCTTTCTACCAGGAAGAACATTACACATCTGATACATCCATGGCACTAATTAATCTGCTTATCAAGATTTAGAAAAGTGAGTCAAACCTTAAAAAGTATTTATACATTAACAATGAAGGATTCTTGTTGGCAGTTTTAAAATATAGAGATATGCAATGTAATTTAACCATTTTTCCTCATTTTCACTCCTTAGTAACCTTCTTGACCGATTCATGCAACCTCGAGGCATGCCTTATAAGCACTTTGATGTACTCATGGTACTAACCTCTTGTATCCATTGTACAGCCTCTTGATAGTAGGATCCATACTATAGTTTGAGCATCCTTCCTTTGGGATACTTGGTGAACTTCAGGCAACATGAATTCAAGACAAGTTACTGGAATAATTTATCATTTCCTCATTTCCTTTAAGTTTCCTAAAATAGATTCATGCATGCTTTCACATATAGAAAGAGGAGTAACAAAGAGATAACTTTTTAAGCAAAGGTAAAATAAAACAAAGGAATGCATGAATACTTGCCTATCAAGTTTAGTTTTTTGTTTCCTTTTCTTGTTGTCCTTCTATGGTTCCTTCTCCTTTCCCCCCCCCCCCCTCCCTTTTTCCTTCTCAGTTTTCCTTCTTCTCCTAGCTTTTGGTTTCCTTTTCCTCCTCCTAGTTCACGGCATTCCTTTTCTTTCCTCTAGCTTATGGTTTGCCTCTTACTCCTTCTAGCTCACGATTTCCTCTTTCCTTTGATTTTTTACTATTTCTCTCACTCTAGTGCATATTCTTACCTGGCCTATGCACTTTCGCTCACCTCCCCCCTCCTGTTTATAGTGTGTTATAACCCTCTGTTAAATAAAATAAAATAAGGAAAGGATTGTGGCCTTGATTGATATCTCAAAGCCTACACCCATAAGCTTTATTTATAGTAAATAATAAAACATAGACTTCCACATTTAAATAATGTGGGACTACACAATACAATAGTATTATATTCCTAATACTCCCCCTCAAGATAGAGCATATAATGTTCAATCTTGTACAAATAAAACCCAATTACCAATCTCAACACTCCTCTTTACTTACAACAATCTAGGTGAAGTTTCAATCCGTTTGATGAACATACTGGTACCCATGAATAGTACTTGTGTTGGCTGGAAAGAGACACAACCGAATTTGCCAGAAAAATAAAAAGAGTACCGTTCGAAAAGTGCACAACGCGATTTTCCAGAAAAATAAAAGGAGCACCGCTAGAAAGAGACACAACGGAAAGTTCATAAAGGTACTATTGAACTGTCAAACTCTTTGAGCCGTCAAACCCTAAATAGGCTTGAAAAGAAAAGGGGAGTGAGCCGTCTTTTAGATGAAAGAGATAATTAGGGATAGAAAAGAGGAAATAATGAGGCTTGAATGGAGGAAATAACTAGGTTTAATGATAGCTAACGGCAAAGCCCTTTTTTTTTCTTCTTTTTCTTTATGTGGTGGCTAGTTAAAAGAAAGAGAAGATTAGGGTTCTTTTCAAAATCGGGCCAAGATCAGGCTTGGGTTTCAAACCCGCTCTGATATCATGTTAAATAAAATAAAATAAGGAAATGATTGTGGCCTTGATTGATATCTCAAAGCCTACACCCATAAGCTTTATTTATAGTAAATAATAAAACATAGACTTCCACATTTAAACAAGGTGGGACTACACAATACAATAATATTATATTCTTAATACCCTCATAAATCAACATTATAAAATTGAGCTTTATATATAAGATGTAAATTTTAGTTATAAAATAAGCAAATTAAATAAGTAATAGTGTAATAGAACATGTTATAATCTGATGTCAAAACATTCACTTGAACAATTTGGTGTAATTCTAGATCATAAAAGTAGATGTAAGCCTATAAAATATATCGGTACAATTAAAACTAAAATGGCTTGGATTTTGATTTTATGTTAAGTCAAAATTTTTTTATTTTTTTAAAGTGTAAATAAAGTAGGAACCTATAAAATATTTACAACCAACATATATATGCATAAATAGCTAAGATTAATTTTGCACCCCATGTCTTAATTTTGACTTTGACTATATTAATTTACTTTCTTTTGTTTTTCTTTTATATTTCCCTTATCCTTTCTCTTATATTTTTCTTGACCAACCTCCTATTTCTTCAGATCCTTCAAGTTTCTTCTCCTTCTTTGTTTTTTCTTCTTGAATTAATTTTTCCAGCCGACCTCTCTTTCAAGTGTTTCATATGTTTTCTGGTCATCCTTGCAGCTGAGATTGAGTCTTCTTATTGCAATTGTGTCTTGCTCATCTTTGCATTCAAGCTTTCTTCCTTGGTCTTGCTTTTAGCGCACTTGATGCATCCTTACTTGCTAGCTGGCCAAGTCTTATTTTCTATCTGCCTTGTGACCGTTTTCCTTGAGCTGGCTACAATATTTATTTCTCTTCCTTGCTTATAGATCTTGCTCCTGCATATTCTTAGCTTGCTAGGGGGTGTGTGAACCAAGAATTATTCTTGGAGAGTGGCGGCAGCAAATAGACAGCAGCTAAGATTTCTTTGTGCTTTTATTAGAATTAGCATTCTTCTTACTTCCATCCACATCCACATCTACCGAACCTGAAGGTTCTGTTTGAAGTGAAACTGGACTTGGAAAAGCTAGAACACTAGAAGGTGTTGTGGACTAGATGCTTTCATTTTCAGGTTCAAACTCCATTATCACATTTGTTTTCATATCATTATCTTCCACAGCATAGTCATCACGAGGGATGGATGACAACCTTAAGTCCACAACTCCACTTTGTGATTGAACTTCTGATTTTCATTCTGAAGTAGGTAATTAAGTTGCTAATTAGCATTTGAAGGTGTTGTGGACTAGATGCTTTCTTTTTCAGGTTCAAACTCCATTATTACTTTTGTTTTCATATCATTATCTTCCACAGCATAGTCATCACGAGGGATGGATGACAAACTTAAGTCCACAACTCCACTTTGTGATTGAACTTCTGATTTTCGTTCTGAAGTAGGTAATTAAGTTGCTAATTAGCATTTGAAGGTGTTGTGGACTAGATGCTTTCTTTTTCAGGTTCAAACTCCATTATTACATTTGTTTTCATATCATTATCTTCCACAACATAGTCATCACGAGGGATGGATGACAAACTTAAGTCCACAACTCCACTTTGTGATTGAACTTCTGATTTTCGTTCTGAAGTAGGTAATTAAGTTGCTAATTAGCATTTGTAAAAGGGTGAAAAGGATAATGGGTAAATAATAAAGTTTTTGGTTAAATAATGGAGGATTAGAGATATATGGAAGAATAATTTTAACATGTTGTTCAATGGAAGTCAATAATGTCACTTAGAAGATCTTGACACTTTTATCAAAGCCAGGAATTATAGGTTTGTTAGAGGCATGACTTTAGAAGTAAAGGAAGCTATCAAGAAAATAACGATAAAGTGTAGGACATGATTGTATTCCAATGAATGTTAGAAATATTTAAGTATTACAGTGCTGATTTATATGAATAAGAAAAAAAGTAAATAGAAACTGCCAATTATATTATATTGTTAGGTAATTAATTTAACACTTGCCCATTTCTACCAAAGCTTGTAAGTCAACACCTAGTCAAGTAAAAAAACAAGTTTCAGTAAGCCATCTGGGAGGGAAACCAAGTGGATGCAGTCACATGTAGAAGGCTAATGACTAATGAAAATGATGATTGACCAAGATAGAAGATTTTGGTAATTACTTGCTGTAGCTAATTGCACTAGTGAAAAACAAGAAATTAGTACGATGCTTTTCAAGTGTGAAAATTTATGAAGGACCGCTATAAATACAAGAACCACTATAAATTTGTTCTAAGATGCTTTTCAAGTGGATGTTCGATAAAGTGCCTAAAAGAAATTAATTGTTATTTTTTTATCTTGATATGAGAAATGGATGTAAAAATTAGAATAGAAAAAAATAATAATAATAAAGAATTAGTGGTTAATAAAATGAGTAAACTTTGAAAATTAACTGTACTAATATACACATCCAAATGATACATATGATACCTATCTAGAAAGATATACTTGTCTATTAATAAATCTAACAAACATAATTGGATTTTCTTTATTCTAGAGAAAGTTATGTTCAATTAACTAAGGTAAGGTCAAAGTTTTCAAAATTCTGTGTTTTGTAGAATTTGATGCAACTTCAAATGATATACAAATCTAAAAATTACAAATGATATACCATTATAAAGCTACATGTGTTGGAATTTCCTAAAGGAAAATATAACTGTTAAAGTGAACATTGGTCCAAATACCAAGTTTGGACAGTTTCATCATCTTTAATTTACTTGTGTTTTCTAACTTTTCTAATGGTTTTTTTCTACCTTATGCATTATCAGGACATCTAAAATGTATTTTCATTATTGACCTTACCATATAAAGTATAATTTATACTACTTGATATATAATAGCTTTATAGAAATTTTTTTATAAAGAAACCTATATAAGTTGATATGTAAGCTTAGTAGTTTAAAGGTTACAACAATAATATTGATAAACTAAATACTATTTGGAAATATGAATTTCAATTCCAAATCCTAATATGGACCTGATGAGATATGCAAACGCAAATGCAAGAGACGAATGAAATTAGTTGAAGATGAGTGGTTAATTGTTACCTTTAAAGGCTAGATTATTTTGTATAATTGTATGGTACTTACGGAGTCCATAGGACTCATCCCTCTTTTGTAGATTTTCTTTTAGTAGCAGGAGTTCGGTACATAGCGTCGCCGAGCTTGTGACTTGCCAATTGAGTATGGCAAAGTATTTTTTTAGGAACTCAGACTTGCAGTCAAGGATGAAAATTTGCAGTCATATTATAACTGTGAGGTGTCAAATTTTGGTATGATGTACGAGTCTAATTATTTGTCTTGATTAGGATGTGGGCAGAGCGGAGCTCCTTATTGTTTTTGTGTTATTGTTGTGTGAAATCATAAACATATGTGTTTATATTTAAAGGCATGTTCCATATTGCTGGGGAGCTCTGCCAAAATATTTTCAGTAAATTGTTAACTATTTTAGAAAATAAAATTTTACAATGTACTTCTGTTTTATAAAAGTTAATTTTATTCTTTAGATGGGCCAAAAGTTATGTTTATTACTTTGTTTTGAAGTCAGGGTTACGGAGGTTTGATTATTTAATCTTCCAAACAGTCATGCCTCCGTGAGGTAGTGCACGGCCAAGGCTTAGATTTGGGAGAAAATTTTAAGCTTGTTTCCCATTTTACCCTTTTAATTCCTTAAAATTATAACATTCCATTTATCATTCTCTAAATTAACATGTGTTCTTCCTTCCTTCACGATTGTCCATCTTTTATTTCCTACTTTAGATTCTATAATCATGTAGGCCACCTATTTACCTTAAATCTCAATATATATTTTGTTAATCATTCCATGTACACTTTGTTTTCTTAATTCTCTATACATGCCCTACTTAATCATTTCATAGATACCTTGTGTTCTCCTTGTCTTCCACTTATCTAGCCACCTTTTCATGTTAATTATTACTTGCCACCTTATGTCTTGCCTTTCTTGCAGATGCTTCCTAATTATTACAACCTTTCTATTTTTTTTTCTCATTCTTACAAGTAAGTCCCTTTATTAATTGTAAATTGCCCCACTTATTCTCTTCCTTATGCATAGACCCCTTTATTTATTATAATTGTCACACTTAATCTCCTTCTAACACCTAATTCTTTACATTTTCTTTTCTAGCAAATAACCTATATTTTATTATCTTCTCTTCTTTTTCCAACGCCACCATGTAACACATGTCCATCCTTGTTCCAACTCCTACACTTGTCCATTTTTTCTATTCATGCACTTGTATTTTACTCCTATACATATATATGTATACACTACTCTTATACTAATACATATCATATACATATTTTTTATATGTATTTTATATGCACATATATTATTCCTATATATGGAATAATACGCATGAATTTGATACTAATTTTAAATCCTATTTAGCTATTAAGATAATTATTTATCATATAATTAATTTAGGTATTAATTTAGGAGATGTTACAATACGTCACTCATTTAAAAAAATTTTGTCCTTAAAATTCAAGCACTAATCTAAACAATTTTTTTTTTTTCCTCTTGTTTACTCATTTAACAAAGTATCACATTCTTGTATAAGACATGTTAGTTAGATGTCCTCCTATAGCAATACCTCAGAGTATTCACTTTATCCATCTCAGAAAACCTCAGGATATTCATTTTATCCATCTTGGTAATTCTCAGGGTATCCGCTTTATTCATCTTGGTATGCCTTAGGAAAAAACATTAACATATTGTACCATTTAATATACACTTATCTCAAATAAAATTGTTATCCTCTTGTGTTTCTTTTTAATTTAAGGAGAATACTTGACCCAGTGCTACTAGATTCCTATGAGCTTTTTGGTTATTGACTTTTGGGCAGGCTCTAGCTACATGACCTTTGTTCCCACAATTGAAACAAATATTACTACTCACTTGACAAGGTCTCCTAATATGAAATCTTCCACACTAGTGCATCATGTGTCACTCCCTGATTGATTTCCTGCTTGTTTCCCTCTATCTTGCTATTGGTTTGGTTTTACTTTACTAACATCTGTAGCCCTCTTGTTACTTTCATTCCTCCAGCTCTGTAACCTATTTGAAGGGTTCATATTCCCTCTTCCGTTTGGCTTCTTTCTCTATATATACCTTCTCAGCTATTTTACTTTTCCCCACTAATTAAGCAAAGTTTCCTATTTCCAAAGTAGCTTTCTTACCCCTTACATTAAAATTTAGACCCCTTTGAAATTTATCGACTTTCCATCTATCATCATAGTGGGTTTGTAGGTAGGTGAAGAACTTAGATAGTTCTTAAAATCTACACTTGTACTCGGCTACACTCATGTTTCCTTGTCTGAGTTGATTAAACTCAGCTTCAAGGTCTTGCTTGATGCTATTGGAAAAATAGTTCCTGTAAAAATCCTCATTGAAACTTCTCCAATTTATCTTTTTCCCCCTAGCCGCGAGCAATCTCTCTGTGCTTTGCCACCAATACTCAGCTTCCCCTTCTAACATATACATGACTAGAACAAGCTTATCATTCTCCTCACCATTCATTACCCTAAAAATCTTTTCTAATTAATGGATCCATCTTTCGGCTATAGTATAGTCACAACTTCCTAAAAAACTAAGTAGGTTGGCTCTTCTAAAGTAGTCCATTAGCTCACCAACCTCTCTTGGTCTAGGTCCTTGCATTCAAGGATCAATATCCTCTCCTGCAACATTAACTCGTGCCACAACATTAGCAACAAAAGTGGTTGTAACATCCCCTAAATTAATACCTAAATAAATGATAAGATAAGCAATTATCTTATGAGTTAAATATTATTAAAATTTAGTTACCTATTATTCCATGTATAAGAATAGTATATGTGCATATAAAATACATATAGGATACATATTAGTATAGGAATAATATATACATATAAAAATGCCTATAAATACATGTACGTATATACATACATGTATATATACATGTATATACATAGAGGGAAAAAATACATGTGCATGAAATAGGAAAACATGGACAAGTGTAGCCATCAGAACAAAGATGGAAAAATGCTACATAGTGACTTTGGAAGAAGAAGAGAAAATGATAAAATATAGGTTACTTGTTAAAAAAGAAAATGTGATGAATTAGATGTAAGAAGGAGAATAGGTGTGGCAACTTGCAATTAATGAAGGGGCTTAGTTATAAGAAGGAGGAAAAAGGGCGGAAAGGTTGTAATAATTAAGGGGGCATGTGGAAGAAAGTTAGGACATAAGGTGGCCATGAAATAATTAAGTAGGACATGTGTAATGAATTAAGGAAACAAGGTGTCCATGAAATGATTAAGTAGGGCATGTGTAATGAATTAAGGAGACAAGGTGTCCATGAAATGATTATAGTGAATATATGTAGAGATTTAAGGAAGTAAGTTGTACATAGAATGATTAACAAGACATGTGTAGAGATTTAAGGTAACTAGGTAATTTACTAATAATTATAGAATCTAAACTAGGGAATAAGAGAAAGGCAAGTCTTAGGAAGAAAATGCACATGTTAATTTAGAGAATGACAAATGGAATGTGGTAATTTTAGAGAACTAAAAGGGTAAAATAGGAAATAAAACTTTCTCCTAAATCAAAGCCTTAGCCATGCACTATAAATAGGAGGGGTGTAGTGACAAAAAATGCATAGGCAAGGTAAAGTGTACACTAAAGTCAGAGGAAGTGAGAGAAAAAGTGAGAAAACAAAGAAAGTGAGAGAAATAATGAGAAATCAAAAGAAAAGGCAAACTGTGAACTAGGAGGAAAAAAAGGGCAAACCGTGAGCTAGGAAAAGAGGAGGAGGAAAACTGGGAGGAAAAAAGAAAGAGAAGGTGTAAAGGGAAACAAGAAAAGAAAACTAAAACTAAGTTCACTAAGCAAGTATTCATGCATTACTTTGTTTTATTTATCTTTGCTCACTTCCTTGTTACTCTTATAATCTTCCTATATGTGAAAGCATGCATGAATCCCTTTTGGGAAGCTTAAAGGAAATGAGGAAAATGATAAATGATTATAGTAACTTGTCTTGAGTTCATGTTGGCTGAAGTTAACTAAGTATCGTAAAGGAAGGATGCTTAAACTATAGTATGGATCTACGATCGAGAGGCAGTGCCATATATACAAGAGGTTAGTATCCATGGTACATCGAAGTCCTTGTAAGGCAGTCTCAGGTTTGCGTGAACTATTCATGAAGGTTACTAAGAAGTGGAAACGAGGAAAAAGGATAAATTTGCATTGCATATTCCTATATTTCTAAAATTGCCTTCAAGAATCCTTTGTTGTTATGCATGAATGCTTGTTGAGGTTCGACTCACTTTTCTTCATCTTGATGTGTAGATTGATTAGTGCCATGTATTTGTATTGTTTTCTTTGGAAGAAGGCATGGTCTATGTAATGAGAAAAAGGGCAAGTGGATCGTTTTTGGAAACACATGAAAGTATTTGTCTAATGGACAGAGGTGGAGAAATGGTCATGTAAAGGCCCTTCTTGTATAATTTGGTAACTAGAGTTTTGACTTAAATTTAGTGTCTTAGGAGGAAGCTTGTTAGTATGTGTAAAAAGCTCCTATTTGGTCAAAACCATGTATGTAAATATATAAGTAAGTAAATGGATGTACTATGACCTTGTAAACCCTTATGTTCAAATTTGTCCAAGTCATACCTTTAGGAAAGAAAGGCGTTAAATTCGGTTAGGGCAAATGGTAAGGATGACAATTAACTAAGGACAAATGGTAGGATGTCAATTAGGATGAATGGTGTAAAGAATATAGGACCAATCGGCCAAGTAGTAATTCACTAAGGATGTATTAAAAAAAGAATCAAGAATATGGAGTTATAAGTCAATCTTAGTTCAATGAATCAAAAAAGAATTAATTAAAGATATAATTTTTAGTTTCATAGGTAAGAAATTAGTTAAGTAATATTCAAGGTAACTATTTAAGTAAGAAAGTTTAAGGAAACTAGTTAGGATGTTGCCTTGTAGTAAGCAAAACAAAAGTAAAATGAATTAAAGGTAATTCGACTTTAAAAAGAGAAAGGCAAAAGGAAAATTTTTGGTAAGTAATTGTAGCTCAATTAAGGCACTAATTAAATTAAGTAAAGGATTAAGGAAAGAGAGTGTTACAGTGGTAGTTGCCATTGCCGCTTCTATAGCCGAATTCTAAGTGTCTACTTGTTCTCTCATTACTCCCAACACATGCTTTAGTGTATTGAGTATGCCTTTCAGGAGCTCGTTTTAGGATCTTTTCTCGGGAGCCAACTTGGAATGCACATGCAACACACCTTTAGCTTCGTTCCTAAGACATGACATCCTAACATATCCTACTATGTCATATTCCTTTCCTTATTACTATACATGCAACATTTAACACTTCCTTTCTTTATAGCACTTTCAACAATTATCACATAACACATATATGCGATACATGTAACATGTAGCACTTTCTTGCTATGTTAACTAATTACAAATAATATTCCATGTAATATGTACATAACCAAAATAATGAACACATAACCAAACCTTTGGAGAGGGTGGCATGTAACGGAACCATGACAAGATGCTTTAGGCTTCCTTATCTTATCTTTGCCCAAACCGTTGCTTAGACGCCATAATTGTAACACCCCACCTTCCTTAATTCTTTAATTAGTGCCTTAATTGAGTTCTAATCACTTATTAACTAAGGTGACACCAAAATTCTTTCTTTTTCCTTCTAATACCGAACCACCCTTGTTTTAATTTATTTCCCTTTTGTTTTGCTTATTCCAAGGGAACAACCTAATTAGTTACCTTAAACTTTCTTACATAATTAATTACTTTGTCATTACTTAACTAATTCATTACTTATGAGACTCAATGTTAGAAACTTATATCCTTCTCTAATCCTTTAATTGTTCATTAAACTAAGGTTAATTAATAACTTTATATTCTTGATTTACATTTTACACATCCTTAGATAAGTTGGCTGACTAGTGGTTTTTCTTATCCAATTTATTACATGGTTGGTTGGTACTATATTCCTTATCATATTCATCCTATTTTGCATTTTACCATTTGTTTCATTTGTCCTTTAGTTGATTGGTACTCCTGTTAGCCGAAATTGACTCTTTCTTTCCTTTAAAAAATTGCCTAGCCAAAAATGAATATTAAGAGTTTATAAAGAAGCTCAGCTTTATAGATTTACATACATGATTTTGACCAAGGAGGAGCCTTTACACTAATAAGCTTACTAGATTTAAGTCAAAATTCTAACTACATAATTATACATTAAGGACCTTCACAAGATTGTTTATTTCATCCCCCTCTTCGTACCAACAATTAACCACTTGCCCTCTTTCTGTTACATAGACCACACCTTTCTCCAAGGAAGAATATTACACATCCGATACATCTATAGCATTAATCAATTTCCTCATCAAGATTTAGAAAAGTGAGTCAAACCTCAATAAATATTCATACATTAACAATGAAGGATTCTTGATGGCAGTTTTAAAATATAGGGATATGAAATGCAATTTAACAATTTTTCCTCATTTTCACTCCTTAGTAACCCTCTTGACCTATTCATGCAAACCTGAGGCATGCCTTATAAGGACTTTGATGTACTCATGGTACCAACCTCTCGTATCCATGGTATGGCCTCTTGATAGTAGGATTCATACTATGGCTTGAGTATCCTTCCTTTAGGATACTTGGTGAACTTCGGCTAACATGAAGTCAAGACAAGTTACTAGAATAATTTATCCTTTCCTCATTTCCTTTAAGTTTTCCAAAAGGGATTTATGCATGCTTTCACATATAGGAAGACTATAAGAGTAACAAGGAGATAACTTTTCAAGCAAAGGTAAAATAAAATAAAGGAATGCATGACTACTTGCATATTAAGTTTAGTTTTTTGTTTCCTTTTCTTGTTTTCCTTCTATAGCTTTTTTTTTTTTTTTTTTTCCTCTTTTCCCTCTCGGTTTTCCTTCTCCTCCTCCTAGTTCACGGCTTTCCTTCGCTTTTCTCTAGCTTACAGTTTGCCTCTTACTCCTTCTAGCTCATAGTTTCCTCTTTCCTTTGATTTCTTACTATTTCTCTCACTCTAGTGCACACTTTTACCTTACCTATGCATTTTCGGTCACCTCTCCTCTTCTATTTATAGTGCACGACTAAAGCTTGAATTTAAGTGAAAGTCTATGTTTGTTTCCTATTTTACCCTTCTAATTTCTTAAAATTACAACCTTCCACTTGTCATTCTCTAAATTAACATGTGTTCTTCCATCCTTTACACTTGTCCATCTTTTATTTCCTACTTTAGATTCTATAATTATTAGTAGGCCACTTATTTACCTTAAATATCTACACATGTCTTGTTAATCATTCCATGTACACCTTGTTTCCTTAATTCTCTTCACATGCCCTACTTAATCATTTCATGGATACCTTGTGTTCTCTTGGTCTTCCACTTGTCTAGTCACTTTTTCATGTTAATTATTACTTGCCACCTCATGTCTTGCCTTTCTTGCACATGCCCCCTTAATTATTACAACATTTTTACCATTTTTCCTTATTCTTACAACTAAGCCCCTTCATTAATTGTAAATTGACACACTTATTCTCTTCTTTACACATAGACCCCTTTATTTATTACAAATTGCCACACTTAATCTCATTCTTAAATCTAATTCCTCACATTTTCTTTTCTAGCAAGTAGTTTATATTTATTATTATTATTATTTTTTTCTACGCTACCATGTAACACATGTCCATCCTTATTCCAATGTCTACACTTGTCCATTTTTTCTATTCATGCACATGTATTTTATTCCTATACTTATATATGTATATATAATTATACATATTTTATATGTATACACTGCTCCTATATTAATACGTATTCTATACGTATTTTATACTCACAAGTATTATTCTTATGCATGGAATAATATATATGAATTTGATACTAAAATTTAAATCATATTTAGCTTTTAAAATAATTGCTTCTCTTATAATTAATTTAGGGGATGTTACAACTGGGAAATCGATTGACCCCACCACATCCACTGTTTTTACCATTGAAACTTACCAACATGCCCTCAAAAAGCTTTTGGTGAGCGTGGGATATTCCCATTTGATCAAAACACTTTGAGTACATAATGTCAACAAAACTTCTGTTGTCAATCCTTATTCTCTGTACTTGGAAGTTGGCTACCTGAGCTGATACGATCAGTGCGTCGTCATTAAGGGTTTCCATTCCTGCTAAGTCATCATCCAAAAAAGTTGTCATGCCCTAAGGTTTTTTTCTCTCAGGTCATCAAATTTCTTCTAAATCTTTTGACAGTTTTTGGGCATATATTTTTCGTTCTGATGTGGATTGACCTACCGAGGAAAAACCTCCCGAGATTGTGTGTATAATGCCTATCACTTTTCTCTTCTCTGTGGAGCCCTTCCTGGATTCCGACCTACCATGCCGAGATGGGTAGCCCTTATATCTATCTTGACATGTTCCACGCTCCTCCCTTTCATAAGAGCACCTAGTTGCTTCTCCCTGAACGAATTTTGTTAGGCTTCCTCTTCTAATTAGTTTTCGATTTCATCCTTTAAAGACAAACAATTCTTCGTATCATGACCTGGGCTCCTGTGAAGCATACATTACTTGGATTTTTTAGTGTGTTAGGCCATTTCAGGATGCCTTTGGTTGTATGGCGAGCAATATGGCCGTTGTAGATCTGTTCAGAGGTTTGTAACTTTAGAACTTAGGATAGGGTGGCATTCTATCTCTCTTATCTTAGATTTTTTCCTTCTTTCTAGACTTTTTCTTTTTATAACAAGGCTTTGGAGAGTGATCTCACTTATAGCTTGCGAGTTGGGGGAGTGGGGCTTTCTCAGCCTCTTCCACGTTCTTGAGCCCAACTAAGGTCATGGGTAATCTCTTGTTTAAACTGTAGCAAAATTTGCATTTCTTTAACCCCGCCTTGAGCATTGTCATAACAAATTGAGGATTGGTGTCATCAACCTAATGGGCGGCAATGTTGAAATGAGCCATGTACTCTCTCTACGACTCTTCCTCATCTTGCTTCATTGTTAAACGGTGAGTGGCGTCTTTCTTGGGTTGCATATTGGTCATGAAATGCTACTTTATTAGGGTGACTAACTGTCCGAAAGTTCAAATGGATCTCAATCTGAGTTATGCAAACCAACGTTTGGCATTTCCCCTGAGCGTGGACCCAAAGGCATGACATATGACTTGATTCGGAATCCTATGCAACAACATCAGTGATTCAAAACCTACCATAAAGTTATCGGGGTAAGTAGTGCCATTATACTGCTCTAGGGCTGGGATTTTCACCCTAGAGGGTATGGGGCAATTTACTACATATTGGACAAAAGGGTGATTGGGCACGAAATGGTCCGGATGATTGTTAGGTTCTGGCCTTAGGGGAAGGCTAGTTACTTGCCTATATTTGGAGCTGTCTTTGAGATCTTCCACTTTAAAAGGAATCTTACATCTCGCTGATAGCTCCCTCCTAGCCGCTCAGTTTGTAGTGAATTCTTTCATGGTGTCTATCATGGCAGCAAACTGCGCCTGGGTTATAGGCATCTTAAGCAGGGTTGGATCCTGCTTTGATGAGCTTTCTGTGCCTTTACCTTTTCTCTCCCCACTGTGCTTAGGGGTTTCTTCATCATAATTTATCATGGTGAGGTAGTGAGCCAGCCAAGTCAAATGGTTTCTCATGGACGGTATCAATGTTGATGTGTACTTTGTCAGCTCTGTCGACCTCCCGAGCTAGATTGGCGATCTTCTCTACCTAACTACTTGCACAAATGGGCAGAGAAGATCCCTGGGGGTGACCTCCCAAATCCCTCCAACGAGTTAGTTAATATGAATGGTGATTAAGATTATTTGAAACCTACTTAAGACAATAGGTTACTTGAACTGCTCCCCATAGCAAGTTAGCTGGTTGCTACATGCCCATCCTGCATTGGTCGGCCACACACTGTATTAATAGGTTGGAAATTCTTTATTGTTTCCTTTATCAACCATAAACCCCATTTTTGAAAATCAATTATTGAAGCATTATTCTTCTTATAAACACCCAATTTTGATGTATCTTCAATCACATTGGTGGAGTTCTTCTCATGCTTTGCTTGCAGTTCTTGGTTTCTCACAGTGGACTCCTTGTGAGAGAGAATTGAGACAGAATCCAAAACTTGAGTTATTGATCCTAGGATAGCTCCACGGTTGACTTTAGCTTCAATCTCAATCTTTATCATTGGTTTAAGCTTCTCACTACAACTATGGAATACAAAAAAATTTCCTTCAATCTTTTATTGTGTCAACCTCATTGTATACACCTAGTAACTTCAAATTCAATATAACCATACCCTATCTAATTCTCTTCTTCCCTTACTTCTTGTACAACTGTTATAGTTGCAATTGGACTTTCATTAATCAGTTAGTGACCAACAACTTTAATATGAGTTTTAAGGAAATAATAATCTTTGGTTATAGTAGAAAATTGGTAATCAGGCTTATAGAATGATGATAGATACTTTCTAAATTTAAGGGCTTAATTGTAATTTTGGTATCATTATAGGGCTATATTTGTCATTTACTAGCTAATTGATTGGTCTATTAGAAGGCCAGAATGCCTATTTGTACCACATAGTATCTACTTTTTTTTTGGTCTAACTTTTAATAATAAATGAAACTCTCCCCCTTCCTCAATTTCTCTCTGTGTCTCTCTCCCTCCTTTCCCATTTCTCTATAATTTCCTTAATTCATCTTATAATTCAAAAAGAATTTACCAAACTAGTATAAGAGCCATTGATTCTGGTAATTGAGGAACACTTATAGAGTTTGGAATTGTCCATAAATAGAAGACAAGTATACATATAATCATTAGTACAAAATGAAGTTTCAATAGAGGGATTCAAGAGACAAATTTCATCAGTTCAAGGCAGATTCTTAGATCTACACATGGACACTACTATTGGAAAAGCTATAAATGACATTATAGATAAGGTGCTTAATGAAATTCCACCTATAAGCTATATCGCCATACAAAGGTGAAGCAAGCTAAAATCAATTAACTAAGTGGAATCCTTCTAGTTAGAATTCATCAAGTGCTATATCCTATCACAATGGAAGTGTTAAATCAAATTTGCTCTCCTTATGAAGTTGTGCAAATGATCTCAATATTTCAAGAGTCAAATGGCCTTCAAGTTCTCATTTAATAAAATCTTATTGGAGTGTTATTAGAGCTTAAGATTTACTTTATGGATGTCACATATATAAGGATTATTGTCAACTGGATATATAGTTTCCAAACTTGGATGAAGTGCAAGTAAATTATAATACTAATGAAAGTTCATGGGCTTTCATGAATCATAATTTGGCTTCATAGCATCCTGGATATGATGATGCAGCAAGCAAGCATGTTCAAGCTTATGGAGCTAGTCCAATATCATTTTCATAGATGGTTAATGTAGTTGTCATTTTGGATGCCTTGGACAAGTTACCTTCTGGTGATGGAGATGAAAATATTGGTAAGACTTAAAATGAAAGAAATAGGAGATAGTGATGTGTTCATAAGGATACAAATTTTGGAAAGTTGGATGATACTTTAGATGCTAACAATGATAACAAGGAATGCGAATTATGGCATGATTCAAAAGTTAGTGATGAAGAAGTTGAAACTCATTATAATGTACCAAAAATGGATGAGATCCAAGTTGATCCAAACCTGGGTAGAGGAACACCTCTTAAGTTGATTCATGGACAAAGCAAAGTCATTAAGAGATGGGACCTATGTATCAACACTGGTATTGCTTATCAAATATTCTATAAATTACTAGAAAAAACTTATATTCCTGGATTGCAATTTTTGTTGTTAACTTCAAACTTATTAATAGGAGAGAAACTTATGGAATCTGAGTTAAAATGTCAAAAAGAAACTTGAATGTCTTTATAAATTTAGCTATCATAGATGCTTATAAAAATATGGAAAACTTTTTATGGGTGCTTAGATGTTTATGAAGAAATTGCAAGCTTGTTTTCTGGTTTAGAAAGAGAAGATAATTTTTTGAAAGATTGTGCTATGATAAACACTGTATTGCAGGATAGTTAGAAAAATCTGAATTGGATCACTATATATCCATATAATCATTTTGGAAAGCAGTTTTTCCTTTCTCAAGCTTATCAAATGATTGGTTACCAAGGAAAGAAATTGATGTTATCAAAAACTTAAGAAATATAGGTGCAGATCTACCTTATGATATGTTGCATATTATATTGGAATTGGTATCACAGGGATCAAATGTTGGAAAGTACTTAAGTATTAGTGCAAAGACAAAACATATGAAAAGCTTAAAAGGGTGGACTTGCTACTTAAAGGCAAAGTGGCTATTGTTGCTGATGGCTTTAAGGTAAGGGAGATACTGAATGGAACACCGTGTAATATTGACCTTATATAAATGGAAATGGATTTGCCTTCAATATCTAGATTTTCTCATCTGACTTTAATTATGGACCATGAGATCTACAAAAATAATCATGTCATAATGATGTCCTCATTAATTTAGTTAGCATATTTTATAAATGCAAATTGAGAGGTGCTGTTGATTATCTCGTGAAGCCCACAGAAAAAATAAGTTAAGGAATTCGTAGCAGTATGTTGAAGAAGAAAATCTTCAATCATTGGCATTAATGGACCTTGAGATGAGAATGATGCACAACCGAAGATTGAAGCCATTATTGAAAACAATGCTACAGTAATCATTCAAGCGGTAATACAGCAAGCATTCAAACAAAACTTTGTCCTGAATATCTTAGTAAGCTCATTGGAATTGACCTTCTATTCAAGAAAGTTATGTCAAAAAAGTAAATTATGGAATTACACTTAATTTGTTATCTAATAAACTATGGGAAAAATTAGAACTAAAACTTTGTTCTTTGAATAATGAATTGAGGGTTGCAGGAAAGAGAAAACAATTTCAAGTCCAAACACATGTGATTTCAAGGAGGTATATGATGGGACATGGAGAAGAAATGAATAATTTAGCTGTTTTCATGGCTAATACACCTTATGTATTCCTAACTCACAACAGACAAGCAAAATCTGCATTTGAGCTTAGGGTTTTCCCTTCCTTACTCAGTTCTTATATAATGCCAGAGAAAGCCTAAACTATGGTAACTCTTTTAGCATAATTATATAATTCTATGGCTGCATTTGGGCAAATAAACTCTTATTTTGCACTAACTGCAACTCCTACTTCTAATCAATCAAACTTGTTTGGCATGCTTTCCTTTGACTTTAATAAGAAGTTGTCTACAGTAATGCATCAATTAGCACTTTCAGTTTTATTCATACCACCCCTGCAAAGGCTGCTTCTAGGAATACTCTCTAATTTCTTTGTATATAATACTTACAAGAGCAAGGAAGCTAAAGGGGTTTTATACATGGTGTGGGCATCTTACATTCTTAGTGTCGTTGTTATGACTGTCAATGAGGTTAGTGTTATGGAAGGACATTGCCAAGTGAGAAAATGGAGAGATAATTTTCTTCACATAAAAAGACTCAAGCTATGATATGTAGAGATTATGCAATTAATTTGGAAGGATTACCTCTAAGCTTGCTCAAACTTTTGGTAACACTTGTCCTATGGGTATCTAATAGATACTTTCCAAAATTAAGGGCTTAGTTATAATTTTGGTATAATTAGTGGAGTTATGCTTGTCATTTACTAGCTAATTGGTTGGTCTGTTAGAAGGCCATAACATCTATTTGTACCTGATAGCTAGCTGCTTTCATTTTTGTCCAGCTTTTGATAATGAAACTCTCCTCCTTCCCCAATTTCTCTATGTTTCCCTTTCCTCCCTCCTTTTCTCTTTCTCTGTAATCTCCTTAATTCACCATGTAATACATAAAAAGACTATCATATGGTTGGTAATAAGGATTTTGGGGATTATGGTAACAGCTAGCTTGATTGTGGTATGGTTGATAGTAAGAGGTATGACAATAGTTTACATAGTTAGAGTAATACAAAGATTTAAGATTGTAGATATTTGAAATAAAGGAATTACATGAGTGTGCAGTAGAAAACCTTAAAAAATTATAATTTTGATTAAATCCCCCAATAAATCTTGAGGCTTGAATTCCTCTATTCATGGAGGCATAACCTTGTTCCATATTGTGTCCAACTCCAAGAGTTGGCATCTCAGCTCCTGGAATTGCAAAACCTCCATGAATTCCATTTACATTAACAATTCTCAATAAGTTAAGGTAGTGAGTCTCTTTAATTCTCCTTAATTCTTACACCACTTAACCCATATGCTCATCCAACTTTGGAAAAATTTTCTTTAGTTCCAGAAAACTCTTGTCCTCTTTATTCAAAGATTCACGCAATGATTTTGGAACTCCTTCAATTCTTGGTCTAAATTTTTGAAATTTATACTATCAATTGATAGATTTCAACTTTCTTTTGATTCTGCTACTTCCTATTAATAGATCATGGCTTAGCTCTACTACTTTTCTTTGATCATAGCTTACATTGTAACCATGATTTGTTGTTAGCATTGATACCATTAATATTAAGGCTCGAAATCTAAATTGGGAATTTTCTATGAATTATAGAAAATGGGAAGGAGAGAGAGAGATAGAACGATAACTAACAAATTCTACAACTAACTTCTCATATACAAAATTACATAACTACATATAACAAATCTCTTATTATAGGTTAATTTCTAACAAATTCCTAATTAGCCCTTAATTTGAATTTTGACACATAACAACTACCTTTTACAATCGTAATTCAGCAAAGCAAGTGATGTATCCAATATGCCTATAACCCACAAATTGTCTTTTTGTCCCAACTACCATGAATCTTCTTTGAGTGGATATTATTGAAAATAAAAAAAAAATTAAAATGAACCAAAATTTTCTTTATATTCCAAGAAAAAATAGTGTCAGTTTATATTATTCTTATAGTTGTTAAATTTGATAGCATGATAAGACCACCTTAAATTGGGTTTAGGTGGTGAGAAAATTTCTCAAATGAGATGTTTTTATTTGAGATTCTATTGTATGTGCCTTCATTTCCATTCACATCTTGAAATTGTAGACTCATCACTTGTGCAAAAAATAGTGTTAGCCTCCAATGTCTTAACTCCTGATATTTGTGTCATGTGCCTACAAAATTGTGAGACCAATAAGTATTTTTTTTCTTCATTGTTCTTTTGTATGGCTCTTTGGTGTAAGCTTTTTGAATTTTTTTTGCATTTATTAGATTTTTTCGGACTCTTTGGGGAAAAAAGAAGGTTAAGTGCTTACGAAGATGTAACATCTTTGCAGTGATTTGGGGCGTTTGATTAGAACATGATGGAAGAATTTCCATGATCAATGTCTTCTGTGGCATTTCTTTTAGGATAAGATTGTTTTCTTTGCTTCTCTTTGGTGTTCTATTTGAGGAGCTTTTCGAGATGTCCATTTTAACAAATATGAAAGCAAGATTGGCGAATATTATTGTTTTAAGCTTGCATTTCTATTTATCATTTTAGTTTTTGCTTAAAGAGAACTTCTTGTGCTCTTGTATTATTTTCTTCCTTAATGAAATTTCTTTTTTTATAAAACAATATCAAAAAAGTGTTAGACCAGGTAAGCAAACTAGAAAAGAGAGTGAATAATTTGATCTTTTAAAAATGCTATATTTTTAAAAAAAATTTACTTTAAAAGAGATTATTTAAAATGTAGTGTAGCAGAAAACAGTAAGCAAAGAAAAGCAAAGATAGTTTTTTTATAGTGATTCACTATAAACCCTTTGCTAGTTCACTTCTCAAGGTGACCCTTGAGTGTTTCATTACTATTGATCTTTCTAACCTCGGGAATTAATTGCCTTTTACAAATGATTGAACTTCCAAATATCAACCACTCTTGTCTGTTCCATAGAATACATAAGTTATCCAACTTGTCTTCTCCTCGCAAATATGCAAAGTGCGTAAAAATATTCAGTCACAAAGGCAGACGGTTTTGAATGAGTTTATAGTATAACAAAATGATAAGAAACATTAAGCTCTTTTCTAACACAAAATGTTTTTGGCTGAGATTGATGAACTATAAAAGTTAAAACTCCAAAGATTTCTATTCAAATCAAATCGATGTAAGTTTCATAGCTTATCTCTTGCTTTTTCTCTTGAGTTATTCTAGATTTATAGGCCATATTGTCTTAGTAGCCGTTTCTTTGGAGAAAAGACCCATTAGAAAGGTTTTGCTGAAAGCAAGCACCTCAAGCCTTGTTCATTTAATGGCTACAGATAGATTCCAATTTGATATAAACATGGATTACTATGCATGCTTTCTATGCTTGCTTTAGCTCAGAACTTTGTGATGCAGACTTTTGTGTCAGATGAATTTTGTTCAACCAGTAGAGTTAACACAAATATGATGTTGTGTAGGTATAAACGTTGAGTTTTGAGGGAGTCTAATTATGTGTTTGTATTATTCTAGAAATTAACCGTGAGTAAAATTACTCTAGTGAACAATGAGCTAATTAGCGCAAAAGAAACATAAAGTTTTGATATGTGAAGCTTCAGCTACTAATTCTTGCTTTCAATAGATGCTCTATACTTCTGCAGATAATCCAAGCTTCAGCATATAGTCATTTTAGTTCCTTCAGTTATCAACAGTTCTTCAGCACTTGAGGATCAACTGATTTTCTTTTTAGCACTTTGACACCTTTTATTTGTAGAATGTCGAATGTTGATTCAATTGATGATTTACTTTCAGCATTTCATTGGAATCCATTAAGTTCACAGAGATTCTGCTGAACGAGATTCCTTGATCACATCCAGTTTAGTTTAGCACATATGAAATAGAAATATGAATGGAATTAGGATTCAACAATGATCGTAATTTAACAATTATTTTGTAATGACAGAAATCTAAATTCTTGGTAAAGTCGTATTAACAATTGACTAAACAATCTCTCCATTTTTTATGAGTGATGATTATAGAGAGACTAGATTCCCTTTAATTTGTGCATTCAATATTTCTTAGCTCTTCTCCTTCTTTTTTGTTATCTCAAAAGGGATTAAACATGAGTTGTTAACTTCAATCACACAAGTGTATGTATCGTTAATAAATAATATAGAGTAAAGTAGAGTATCGATCCCACAAGAAATTGTAACTAATATTTAGCTAAGTACTAAAATTAACACAATCCTAATTTTATTCAAACAACCAAAATTATGGTGAAAAACTAAATTTAAATTAAAGCTAACTAATAACAAATTAAACTAGAGAATTCAATGGATAAAGGCATAGAATTATAATTTTCCTTAACACTTTACTAAACTTATTATTATCTTATCAAGCTTAGTTATGGTATCAAATTATTAATTTAGAGTCCTAATTCAATTATAAGCATATTCCTATATCTTATAAATAGATATATCACTTAACTAATTCACTACCAAGTGCTATTTCATTCAAGGCTTAACCTAAATTCCTTTTCCAAGCCCTTTTAGGTTTTCTAATTTAATCTAATTGGTAGCTAATTAATTAGAAGTATTAAGCATAGAATGAAATAAATAATCAAAATACCAAAACCCTAAGCAATCAATAAATAATAAAAGACATTAAGTTACATGTTGAGTTCAATTGTAATCCTAGAAAATAAATTAGTTCATGCTACCTAGTGTACACATAAACTCAAATAAATTCACCATCAAAGAAAATCCAAAAAATCTAAAAGAAATGGGGGAATAAAATAAAACTAGAAGGTTGTCAATCTTCAATCAATTCTCATCCAAGCTCCTCTTGCCTTCTTGCACCCTTGATGGCTTCCATTATCTCTAGAAAAACTTAGTTTAATTGTCTTTTGAATCCCCAAGTCATTCCTCTTTTATAAGCTTTTTTTCTCCTAGTTTGAAACCAACTAGGATTCTAATTCTTCACGTATGAGCGTTGTGGTGCTATCTTCCTCAGATCTGTGTGCTAAGCTCTCTGTTTGCCTAAAGAAAACATGATGTCTTTGTGGCTCTCCAAATTTGGCTTAATACTACTACAGTGTTGTGCTCTCTGTTCGGGTTGGTTTATTTTGCTGATTTGTATGAATTGTCCTCTAATTTGACTTCAAAAGAGACTTCTTCATGTATTGCACCTTCAAAGCACACAACTAACTTAATATAAATTAGAACGAATATAAAACACCTAAATCAACTAGGATTCAATATCCTAAGACGCTAAGGAATTTACTAGGAAATTAACTAAAAATTAAGCTAGATGCAACTAAAACTAAAAAACATAGCTAAATTAAATAGTCAAAATGACATGTAATAAGTCTATTTCTAAGAATTATCAGCATGTAAGAAACCAAAATTTCTGAGCAACTTAATCAGAGAAAGATAAGAACGGTATGCAAATAAAACATCAGGTGTAGATATTCCAAGTTCCCTTATGATTTTCGAAAATTATTCTTCATTACGAAGCTTTGTGAAGATGTCTATAAGTTGATCTTCAAATCTAACAAAAATGCAATGCAACTTCTTCTTTTAAAACATGATCCTGAATAAAATAATATCTCATTTTGAAATGTTTGGAGTGAGATTGTTGAATTTTATTAGCTTAATATCACTTGTATTATCACAAAAAATATGATTTTTTTTTATTTTTTATTTTAATCAAGGTTGTTGTCAGTTGGCTATTGTTTCATCCATAACAATTGAGCACAACAACTCTCAACTGCTATATATTCAGCTTCAGCAGTTAAGAGAGCTACATTATATTATTTCTTGTTGACCAAGAAATTAGTAATTGCCACTAGTACTCTTTTTGTCTAACTTACAATCAGCAAATCATCATTACAATAACTAATTAGATTGAAATTTTTGCATTTTTGGGTAAAAAAAAAAACCTAAAGATTAAGTTCCACTGAACTATTTTTAAATTCTTTTAACAACTTTTATCTAAGATTCCTTTGGACTACTCTGATAATGAACACATAAGCAAACACTGAACATGATATTAACTCTATTTGCAGTAAGGTAGAGTAATGAGCCAATTATACCTTAATTTGTTCTCATCTATTCCTTTACCAAACTCATCTTCATCAAGCCTTGTTGATGTTCCAATGGGAGTTCCAATTGATTTAGTCAAGTCCAATCCAAATATTTTGAGTAGATATTTGGTATATTTGAATTGATTGATGAATTATTATTATTATTTTTTTTTATAGTTTTACTTGAAATCTAAGAAAATAATTGAGTTTTCCCATCAGGCTCATTTTAAATTCATCCTGCATAGACTTAACAAAATTCTTGCAGAGAGATTCATTAGTAGCATGGATAATGATGTCATTAATATAAATCTGAACAAGTAGCATGTTAGACCTTTTATGCTGGATGAAAAGAGTTATATCAATTTTACCTCGTTTAAAACCATTGTTTAGTAAAAACTTGCTCAATCTTTCATACCAAGCTCTGAGATCTTGTTTCAGACCATAAACAATCTTTTTTCAGTTTAAAAACATCATTAGGTTTATTGAAAGATTTGAAACCAGGAGATTGTTCAGCATAAACCTCTTCATGTATGACAGCATTTAGAAAAAGAAAAAAAAAATTGACATCTATTTGATATAAAGTAAAATTTTAAAACATACAAGAACACGCAAAAGTCAGATAGCCTCTAATATACCAATATGAGCAAAAGTTTCATAAAAATCATTATATTCTTCCTGATTGTATCCTTGGGCTACCAATAATTCTTTGCTTCTAGTTTCTATTCTAGATTTATCTATCTTGTTTCAGAAAACCCATTATGGTAGTTTTAGGATGATTCTCTAGTCAGGGGACAAGAACACATACGTGATTTCTCTCAAATTGAACTAGTTTTTCTTGCATATCTTAAATTCTTGATTCATCGCCTTCATCTGCTTTGTAGTTCTTTGGTTATATATCTGAAAGAAATGCTTTGAAAACACATAGTGATTATAGATTTGATCTTGTTTTCACACTTAGAGATGCATCTCATTAAAGTTGATCCAATGGATGACTTCTGATATATTTCTAGCTTTTTGGAAGAATTTGAGTGTCAGCATTTGCATCTACCTATAGTTCAACATGCATGGTTCAACTGAAGGTATTTTAGCTGCAGGTTTAGTTGTATTCTCTTATTGCTCAACTGATGGCTTTTCCATTGTATGATTAACAGCTTTTGAATCAACAGTTCCTTTGTCGGCAGTGAACTATATGCATTAATATCAATATATGTAGTAATCAAAGGATTGTGTCAATTAAATACAACATGGATAGATTCCTTGGTAATTAGAGTGGTTTTTTTTTTTTTTTTTTTTTTTAAAAATTTGTAAGTTTTGCTAGTCATTGAATAACCTAGGAAAATATCTTCATTAGATTTGGTATCAAATTTTCCCAAACTTGTTTTGTTGTTATTGTGAATAAAATATTTGTAACCAAATGTATGAAAACATCAAATATTAGGTTTCCGACCTGTCCATAACTTAATGGTGTTTTATCTAATATTGGTTTTATTAAATCCATGTTGCAGATGGATATGACTTGCTGTGCTTACAACTTCAGCCTAGAAGTTATGAGGAATAGAATTTTTAGATAACATTGTTCTTTCCATCACTTGAAAAGTTCTATTCTTGATTCTAATCGGCTATGGAGTTTTTGGAGCAGAAACATTATGCTTAATGCCATCCTTAATGTAGAAATCAGAGAAAGTGCATGTTCAAATTTCTTTAAATGTTCACTTTTGATTTTTGAAATACATGAAGATTATCCATTCAAAACTTGTCTGCAAAAGGTTTTGAAGGCTTTAAAAGCATCACTTTTGTGAGAGAGAGAAAAAGTATCCAAGTAAATCTTGAGTAATCATTAATGATAACAAAAACATACTTATTACCTCCAAGCCTAATAGTTTGAGTAGGACCAAAAAAATTCATATAAAGTTATTCCAACATTCTCTAAGTTAAGATAATATTTTTACTTTTAAAAGAGGTTTTGATTTGTTTTCCAAATTGGCATGTATCACAGATCTTTTTAAAATCAAATTTAATTTCTGGTGAACCAGTGACTAAAGTCTTTTCTAAATAATTTTGAAATAGTATGCATGCTTTCATGACCTAATCTTTTTAGATAATTTGGATGTTTAGGTAGTACTGCGTCCAGCTGGGGTGCAATTAGCGAGAATCAAAGTAGAACTTGACTTGAAGTAATAAAATCCTAGTTGCTCAACAAATTAATGAGTATTTGAACAAGATAAATGCTAAGTTAAAAGAGGAGAAGGCCAAGGGATTTTCTGAAATTGATGATGGTATATTAAAGTTTCAAGGCAAAATTTGTGTACTAAATGTGGTAGAATTGAAGTAAACTATTCCAGATAAGGCACACAAAAGCCAATACTCAATACATTCTAGATCTACCAAGATGTATCAAGTTTTGAAAAAGCTATATTGGGGGAATGGCATGAAGACTAAGATAGCTAAGTACGTTGCTAAGTGTCTAACATGTCAAATGATGAAGGTAGAGCATAAAAAACCCTTACGTATACTATAGTCTTTGGATATACTTGGGTGGAAGTGGGACAACATCTCAATGGACTTTGTGTCTAGCTTACCAAGGAAAACTAGTGGCTACAAAGTCATCTAAATGATAGTGGACAGATTGTTTAAGGTGGCTTACTTTCTTCCTATCTAATTTACTTATTCTCTTGAGAAGTTAGCTTAAATATACATTGAAGAGATTATGAAGCTACGTGTACTTGAAGGCAGTGTCTCTGACAGGGACTATAAATTTACTTTAAGGTTTTGGTAAGCTTTGCAAAAGGCCTTGGAAACTAAGTTGTAATTTAGTTCTTCTTACCATCCCCAAACAGATAGATAGATAGATTAGACCATTTAAAATTTGGAGGATATGTTGAGGGCATGTGTGAGGATACAAAGAGAAGCTAAGATACGTATCTACCTCTAAGAGAGTTTGCATATAACAATAGTTACCATTCTAGTTTGCAAATGGCACCTTATATGGCTCTATGTGATAGGAAATACATACCGCCTTTGCATTGGCATGAATCTGGGGAAGGAAAACTAATAAGGCCTTAACTTGTGAAACAAACTATTGACATGATCCATTCAATAAAGCAAACATTGTTCACTTCTCAAAGTAGACAGAAAAACTATGTAAATAAAGTCAACTTCTAAAATTCATGACTATAGATCAATGTCTTCTTGAAAGCCAATATGTACATTGGCTTTCCTACCAAGCCTATCTAAAGTGAACAATGTTTTTCATGTATCTCAATCGATAAGATACATGCTAGATCTAGCTCACGTGTTAGAGTATGAATCAAGGATGATTCAAGACAACTTGATTGTGCAAACAAAACCATAGCGTATAATGGCTAGAAAAGTGGAAAAGCATAAGAACAAGTTGGTACCAATGGTTAAAGTAATATGGAAGGGTTGCTTAGTGAAAGAAGCTACTTAGGAAATTGAGGAAGAACTTAAACAGGAGTATCCATTCTTTGACATATAAGGTATACAAAATTTGTGTTGAGAGTTCTTTGTGCATGTTCACTGCATATGAAACCTCTATTTTATGAACTGAAATAATGAATTATGCATGAACTTTGCGTAAGCTTTGATTCTTCTGGTTAAGAGTAGAATTTTCCTATATATATACTTGACTTGCAACTACTTGCATGGTTGATTGACTTGTTACTACACCATATGTCTATTAGAACAATTTCATGTAGAAGAAGTACTGCACAAATGTTTATTGGAATGATATCCTATAGATGTAGGCTTCCCATTATTATCCAATTGCACAATCTGATCAAGTGTGAGGAACAAACTAAAGAGTAACATGATGCAATGTTAGCTACGTATTATATTTTAACTAAATGTAAACTGGAATACTTAAACAATTTTCATTCATCTGTTGTTTACTGTACTATAACTCATACATTAGGATTTGTATCTCATTCTATTTTTACTTGTGTTTCCAGATAGATTATGCATATACAACTGTTGGGAATGAATTAAGAGTTAGGTTTAGATCATGTTATTTTGTTTGATACCCAATAGAATTTGTTAGACCTTTGCTGTTATGTTTTGTACCCTTTTATAGACTTAACCTCCTTGGATGAGCTTGTTTATGTTTGTTAGTAATTCTAAGAAGTGTGAATTTTTGTGTAAATGTATAAACATGTAGTCTTCTAACGGTATATGTGATATGTACTTTGGTTGCCTTTAAATCATTTAGTCTTCTACTAGAGTTCCAATGGAGCTATTATAGGTTTCCAACTTTTGAAGCAATCTAACCAGTGAAGGAGTATCAATTTTCACAAACAACATTATGCCATCTCTTATCCCATGCAATCAACAAACTAATGCGTAAACCTTCTAACTCTACCACAAACTAGTATAACTACCCAAGTTGACATAGTAACCCAACAACCATTCCCTTTCATCATTTTGTAAAATGCCTACACATCGTCCTTAACACTCATCTTTTTAACTTCGCGATCATATTTAGTTTCACCCACCCCAATGTAAGGTGGTTCCAAGAGATCATGTGGACTACTCTTGAAGTAGCATGATTCCTCTTGTTAAATGAAATGGTTACTTTAATTCAAACATTTCTTATTTTGATTTGATGATAACTCAATAATTAAAGACAAAAATGTAATAATTAATTAAGTAAAAAATATTTTTTTTTATTGCATGAACGGTCAACTGAATTGGAAAATTCAACTGTTGATATCCAAAGTAAACTACTGAAATGTGGATCAAGTTAACTATAGTGATCATATAGTGGATATATAAATGGATCACCCAATCAGTTGAGTCTCAATATAACAGGGTTTTTGCAAGACAACTAAAGTCATTAAGCCTATGATCTTAACAGTTAGATGAAGCCAAACAACATATTTCATCTTAAGATAGCTGGATCTGTAATGCACCGTTTCACTTAAGATTAAGTTATTTGGTTCATCTTTAGACAGTTGGACCTGTAATGCAATGTTTCATTAAAAGACAATTGAAGCAATCAACTAAATACCTAATTTAATTAGATTAATTGCCACTCTACAAAAGTAAAACGAAGTCAATTTATTAACATGGCCAACTGAATATCATAGTTGAAAGCCTATCATGTCATAATTTGGTTAAGATTTTGGTATACCTCACCCACGAGCACGTAACTTGTCGATAACGTGTGTTAAGATATTTCTTTAGGCTCGTATACTTGAAGCCAAAGGATGGGCTTATAGTCACATTAGGGCTTTGGGTCATTAAGTTTGTTTTGTATAATAGTCTAATTGTTTTTCTTAATGATATGAATGAAGCACAGCTCCCTATGTATATTGTTGTTGTTGTTACCTAGTTAAGTGTAACCAAATTATATATGTTTATATTATGGACATATTCCTCTTTATAGGGAATCTTTGCCAAAATTTTTAATTAAAGTATTATGTATTTTGTTAAACAAGTATTTGCATGTAGTGTTGCTTGAATAAGCTTTCCAATTGGATTATAATTGGTCAAATGTCCTATATGTTTCTTTGATTCAAAGTCAGGATTACAGAAGTTTGCCTACCTATTCCTCTGGCTAATCATGCCTTCATGAGGCGTGTGACAAGTTGGTATTGAAGCCTAGGTTTAGAGGTCCGTGACTACAAATACGAGATGTTGTTGCTTTGTGTACCTACGTTACTCAGAGCGTATGTGAACTTAGAAACATGTCTTAATTTATCCTGAAACTTCAAGTTATGATTCTCTAACACACTATCCTTTGCCTTATACAATAAAGGCGCATTGAATTCATGTATGTTTGTTTAAGACACGATAACATGTAGTGGTCATGTTACGGGCCATGTGAGATAGCAGAATATTGGTTTCGTCTAAGAGTCTCCTAGTCCTCAGGCATTTATGACAAGAAATGTAGGTTGTAGAGGACTACGGGTAATATAGTTGAAATCTAATTCAGCAACAATAGCCTTAATAAGAAGCAAATCCTCCAATTTTAATTCAACAAGACAAATAGCTAAGAATAATAATGACTATGTAACATATTCACTAGAAAATGATATCAAATATGTACGACAAAAATAAGTCAAGTCTTAGCTCTCATACAACAACTATAATATGAAAAATATTAATATTGATGCAGTTAGTTGGCATATTTGAATATAAAAAATAAAAATTGCACAATATATTTGCATATCTTGGTGGTGGTTGTTCCAAAATCTTGCTCACTTTGATGGCAAGAGTTTAACATGCATTGCTAACACTTATACCTCATAAGGTTGATAGCCTGAACGAGTGAGATGCATTTCTATCTATTTGAATGACTGACTCGCTTAGGGGACCTAGTTAATAGGTCACCTGATTAACCGATTGGGTCAAGGTTCAATAACTATTCGGTGTAGAATATTAGAACAAATAAGTTGAATTTATTAACTTTTTACTTAAATTAAATGATGTTTTGTGATTTAAAATTTGAAATGGTTGTTCAACCTGAATATGGGGAGGCTTAAAGATTAGAAGTTGTTCAAAAAAGTATATATTTTAGTAAGTTGGTTGATGAATATATTTATATAAATTCAACTTAATAGAAACTACAAATATGTATGGGTAATATCTAATCAAATATGAGATGATAGTGTTATAATTTTCTTGAGTTTGATATTATAATTTGAGTTTTTTTTTTTTTTTTTTATGATTAGTGGGTATTCAAGAGTTTTAAGTTTAATTAAGAGATTGAATAAATTTTATTTAACTAAATTAAAAAAAAAATGTTAGTATTGCATAAGAGATAATGCAAACTATCAACATTATATTTTAATATATATAGTTTCACGTGTATTATTGTGAGTATATATAAAATTTACTACCCATGAGCACGACATTAAGTCTGACTCAATACTAAGGGTTTTAAAATTCCAATCGATCATGGAGTTGAAAATTCAAATTCCCTTGTTTGAATTTTATTACCTTTCTAAATATCGTCTGAAACTGTTTTCTCTTATTACCCTATATAGGTCTCTATATAACTCATATCCTCTTATAACGGTACTAAGTCTACGAATACCAACAATTATATAGACTATTAATTTTGACTTATTCAAGGTTGGCACTATTTATATAGTTAGTTTATTACCTCATAATAACTAATAGAAGTATGCTTCTATTATGAAATTGTTCCTTTTTTTTTTTCTTTTTCTTTTTTTGTCTTTTTGTCAAAGAATTTGAATTCTTGATATACTGTTTTGTTGTTCATCATTGAGCTTAAGCTATCTTCTAAATGCCACAATTATTTGTTGAAAACATCTATTGATGCCATGCTGCTACTATGAATCGACATTTAGTTTTCTTTCCTTCCTTATTACAACCTATAGACAAGCTATTATATCCACCTCTTGTTGATCATGATATTAAGTGCCTTTTAGATAATAAGAATGAAGATCTTGAAGAGCTGCAGGAGTCAGGTTCTAGCATAATTGTGACTATTTATCATGGAAAATGAAAGGGTATTTGTGTCATTGTATGGTTTAAGGAAGATGTAGTCGTCTAGGGGTGTAAACTTTTACTTAGGATCCTTATACTTTCTTGAAGGAATCTAATCGATTGTGTATGGCTTTGGATTGTGATCTTGTCCGGGCAGAAGAGTTAGCTAGCTATCAGTTATATAACAAACCATATGAGTAGTATAAGGTGTTAGTGTAGTAGTGAATTAAACCGAATCCATTTGTTTGGTTTGAGTTTAGCGAAGCTTTCATTAAAGGTTTTCTATTTAAGAGCTAAAAGTGCATATGTAAGACTGGTTGGATAAGGAGTTTATTTGTCCTAAAATGTCTCCTTAAGATGCTTTAGATTTTTATTTTTATTTTTTTAAGAGAAGAATGGTTTATTTTGATCGTGTATTGATTACTGATAGTTGAATAAGGTTATAATGAAGAATAAGTTTCTCATCCCCGGTATTAATAATTTATTTAAGCAGTTACCTAGAGGGAGGGGGTAAGAGGCTCAGAACTCTTCCAATATCGATCTACATTTGAAATATCACCAATTTCGAATCAAGAAGAATGATGCTCCAAAAATTGTTTTTCTTACCCAATGGAGCATAATGAGTTCTTAGTCATGCCTTTTGAACTCATAATGTTTATGCAGCTTTCATAGATCTTAAAAGTAAGGAGTAAGGAGTAGCATGCAGGGTTTTTTGTATGGTCTTGCAAATACTTAAGGAGAAAATAAGCTTTGTGTAAAAATCTTCACTTGTGAATTTTCAGTTGAATCAGCTAACATTTCTCAAGTATGTGTTCTCTAAAGAAGTAACTCATATGGACCCTAAGAAAGATGAAGTAACTCATATGTCTGAAATTTGAAATTTACTGGGTTTAGTTAAGTATTATAGAAGAATTCTTGAAAACTTCTCTTGTATTACTGTACCTTTGACTAGGTGAGTTCAGCAAAATATTAAGTTTATTGGTCAGGGGCTTGTGAGAAATTTTTTTGGAAGCTTAAGACTTGTTTAACTTCAATTCTAATCTGTATACATCCTTATGGTACGGGTTCTATATTAAACTTGGGTGTGTTTTGATGCAGAATGAAAAGTTATCCGTGATTCACAAAATTTTTCTAAATGTTGAATTAAATTGGACTATGATATGATTCTAAGCATGGATTAGAATTTGGGTGTTTATTTATCAGGTAGTGGTGGAGTGTCGTGATAAAAGTATTAAGTTTAGTATTCCTAAGAAACTGACTTCATTTCCAAAGGGACGAAGTGAAATTTCTTGTAATTTAATTTCAACTATTTAAGCTAGATGGCTTATTAGAAGGAATTGTCAGGCTTATCTAATTTATGTTAAGGTACATCTAATATCGAATGAGTTTCACGTGTGACGGATTCAGGAAGTAAAAGTTGATGAAAACCTGATGTATGAGAAGTAACTAGTGGTGATTCTTAATAGACAAGTCCATAAACTTTGATCGAATATCATTTCTTCGGTGAAAATAGTATGATCGCATTATAATGATTAGAAAGTCGTTAGGAATACGAAGATGCAAGGAGACATCGATATTCGTATCTTTTTGAATGATTTAAGTATGAGATACATTTGTAGATATTCTGTTAAAATTCGGAACAAATTCCTTTTTTAAAGGGAGGGGGGAGAATGTCATAACCCGGTATTGCAACATTAGAAGTATTTAATGTAAAAATATTAATTTCGAAGTAGCGTAAAATTTTTAGTTATAAAGTTAAACAAGTATCAATGTGTATCTTTAGAAGTGGTAGTAAATAATATGAGTATAAAAGGAATTAAATTAGTAAAAACTGTGAATTAATGTAAATAAATATTTAATATATATATATAAATGAGTGTATGTATAAAAAGAACAAATATAAATAATAAATTTTAACCAACTGTAATAACCCAATATCATAAAAATCAAACTTTAGATATAATGTGTAACTTTTAGCTGTGAAAAAATAATTAAATACACAAGCAAATTAAATAAGTAAATAATACAATTAAACATGTGCATATATATATATATAACAATGAAACATTTTATAGCACAACTTTACATTTCCTTTGACTTTGACTCTATTTTTTTTCTTGCATTCTATTTATTTTTATTTTCCTATTTTATTTCTCCTTGGTTGGCGAAGCCTTCCTCAATTATTTTTTTTCATTCCACTACTATAGCCCTGTTTTCTTAAGGTTTATTCATCCTTCTCAGCCTCTTTAGCTCCCATATGAGAGCTTTTGTTATGGATTTTAGTCCTTTTGCTGTTGCGTATTTAGAATTCCTATAGCTTCAATCCTTGTTGAAGTTCTCTAGTTTAGCTGAGCACCTTGTCTTGTTCCTTTTACGTGTAGTGTTGACTACTCTTCCAAGCTCTCCTAGGTGTTGAGGAGCGGCTAAGATCAAGTTGTAAGGGGGCTAGAAGAGCCCTTAACTACCATGGTTGCGAATCAAACAGGGCAACCAGAACAACCCCTATTTTGGGGGACAGTAGCCAATCTTGGTTGTGCAAGTCAGCAACCATTTTTATTTTTTTTCTTTCTCTCTATTAGCCACCTACAACTATTAATATAGCACCTCTTGGCAGCCTTTGGAATGGTAACATCAGGCATTGCTTTGTCTTAGTTGGAGAGTCAAAGTATGGTAAATCCAAAGCTTTAAGTTTCAATCCAATTTACCTTTGCTTCTATTGAACTCTTGTGTTTCCTTAAGCAAATTACTACTATTTTTTTTTTTTTTTTTTTGTTTAAGGATTAGTAATGGGTTTTGAGTTGAGTGTGAATAAAGGTTTAGAAATGGAAACTTGAAAATGATTGAAAAGGAGCAATTAGAAAGAGTTAGTGTGGGGTTTTCATAATTTAAGCTTTTAAATTGTTAAATAAAATTTTAAGGTTAATGTTAAGAGGATCTGTAATGTTAGAAGTAAGGAATTTGTATTGATTTCCTTGGTATATGTAAATATAAATATACATATACAAGAGTTGAAATTTAAAATTCCTTTAAGATGCTTGACAAATGTCTAAGAGAAACTAGTTATAACATAATGAACAAAATTTGTTATATTTAAATTTATGTGGTTAGAGATTATTTAAATTTAAATAAAAAGTCTAAGAATAAGTAGAAAGATTTGATGTGGTTGTGAATAAAGGTTTAAGAACCAATATATATATATATAGGGTGGTGACATGATTAGTTGAAGAGGAAATCTTGGAATTTGGATATGTTGATGTTAGAATTATACAATTCAAGCTTTTGATAAATTTTAAGTAATTGGTTTAACTTGAAGTTAATGTTGGGAGAACAGGTAATATGTAAATTGATGGAATGATTTTGGTTTCTTGGTATATAAACATACATATGAATGAAGGTGTTTGATGGAAAATCTCAAAGAAACTAATTATAACATAATGAATAGAACTTGAAAAGAGTTTAATATATTGAATCTTGGAGTTAAGGATTATTTAAATTTGAATAAAAGTTTAAGAATAAGTGCAAAGAATTATTAGTTAATTAGCTAGGGAAAAGAGGAATCTTGAAACTTTGTTAGAATTATTTCATGATCCTACCCCTTGGTGGATATTAAAAGATTAACTTGACTTCGATTAATATTGGAAATTCATAACTCAAGATCTTGATTGATTTTAAACAGTTAACTTAACATGAATTCAATGCTTGGAATGCGAGTAAGGTTGTATGTATATATATACATACATACATTCATACATACATACATGATATAGAACCAAGTATCCTACATGGTATTTGTTTTGATACCTAAAAGGACTTAGTTTCAAGAAACACATGGAAGTTGATATATATATATATAATTAGAGAATTATAACTATGAAATTTATAAACTAAGTAGCACTTTGAAATATGTTTTCAGTCCCGGAACATATTGTTGAGTCAACGACATACGTGAACATAAAGTGAGCGACGACCGGGATCCATATCTTTATGAGTGGAAAATGTTGCTCTTTGGTTGCTAGATTATATTTGGTTATTTGTATCAGTGTATCTTATGAATGTGTAATGCTATGAATTTAGTTATTTGAATTAAGTGTTGTATTGTTGATCTTTACATAACAATTTAATTGTATTTGACATATGATTTTATTTGTGTTTGATAAGGGCCAATAAAAATGAATTTTTATCCAAAATGATTTTTACGTTCGAAATGGAATCCAGGTGCATCTAGGATACTTTGATTTGACTATTTGATATGTGATATTCATACTTGAGTAACTTAGCCCCGGGGTATGTATATGTAAAGAGTATATATTTGTTGTGCGGGTGCAAAAATTGCTTGGGAAGGGTATGTATTTGGTGTGTGGTTGTTAAGTTACTTTAATTGGCCCTTTGTGTGCTTTGAGTGCCTTGATTAATTGTTTGTATAGTGTAGTACATGACTTGTGTTTGTATAATTTTACGTTTTCTATATTTACATACTTGTGAAATTCAATTGTTTTGGAATTCTTGTTATTTTGAAATTACTTGATTTACATATTTTATACATATATTGAGTGATGCTAGTACCCTGTGGCTACATTTTTCATTCACTAAGTCTTTATGACTCACATTTCCTGTGTTCAATGTTTTTTTAGTAACAGGATTTCAGTATACATCTCCAACAAGCACGTGACTTGTCGATAGCGTGCGGGAAGATATTTTTTTAGGATTATATACTTGAAGCCCAAGGATGGAAGTTTGCAGTCATATTAGAGCTTTAGGTCGTTGAGTTTGTTTTGTATAGTCTAATTGCTATTTTTTATGATATGAATGGAGTGGAGCTCCCTGTGTATACTATTGTTATTGTTAATTGGTTGAGTGTAACCAAATTATATATATTTGTATTCTGGACTTGTTCCTCTTTACGGGGAACCTCTGCTAAAATATTTAATTAAAATGTTATGTATTTTGTTAAACAAGTCTTTGCATGTAGTTTTGCTTGAATAAGCTTTGTAGTTAGATTATAATTAGTTAAATGTCATATATGTTTCTTTGATTTGAAGTCAGGGTTACAAAAGTTTGGTTATCCATTCTTCCGGCTAGTCATGCCTCTGTAAGAGGTGTGACATATCAGACAACTAAATGTACTCATCATATATTACAATGATGTCATTTTATGAAGACAGTTAATTGATTGTTCAATACTTCATTGTCATCCTCAACTGAAGTAAATTAAAAATTGTCCTTCGCACCAAATTTTAGAAAATGACAAACAAGAACAACTTAAAGGATAAGATCAGTGCCACTAGGTCTGGTCTGAATGTAAGATACCTACTAAGCTAAAAATTTCAAGCCACATTCAAGTTTTAGAAAAAGGATAATATGTGGCACAAGAGAATTTATGTACCAAAGGTAAAATGATCCATCTACTTGGAGGTTTGTCTCAGGAGTATAGAAAACAAGTCTTTCTAGGTGCTAGACAGTGGATGTTCAAACCACGTGACTAAAGAGAAAGACAAGTTCAACTCTTTAGAGGCAAATGACAGTGAAATTATCACAATTGGAGACAACAACGATGGAAAAATTCAAAGGATAAGTAACATTAGTAATTGTAACTGTTATGTGGCACATGTTTTATTTATTTATGGCCTTAAGCATAATCTATTAAGTGTTAGTTAATAGTTTTTGAATCATTGTGTTGTCTAGTTGTGAATTTTAATGATAATAAGCTAAAATTTGTTGGACATAGAAATAATAACATTTATGTAGTATATCTTGACAATTTTTCTGAGAATCTTCTTTTTAATACTATGCATGACACAACTAATCTCTAACATAAAAGACTTGGTTATATATACTAGTATGCATACCATATCTAAACTGTTCTAGAAAGACCTTGTGAGTGGCTTGCCTAAGATCAAGTTTGATCTTAATAAGATGTGTGATGGATGTTAGTTTAGAAAACAAACCATAACCTATTTTAAAAGTAAAAATGTTGTTTCAACTACAAGGTTGCTTGAATTACTACACATGGATTTGTTTGGTGTTGCATAAATAGTTGTTATGATGGTAGTCACTATGTTTTTATCATTAATGATGATTACTCTTCATATACATGGGTGTTCTTTCTTGCATATAAGAGTGACTATTTTTCTACCTTCAAAAAATTTTGTAGAAGAGTTCAAAATGAAAAATGTTTTTCTATTTCTCAATTAGAAGTGATCATGGTTAAAAATTTATAAATTCATCTATTGTACATTTCTATGCTAAACATGGTATTAAGCATAACTTTTCAGATAGAACACCATAGCAGAATGGTGTTGTGGAAAGAAAGAACATGATCTTGGCAGAGATGACCCATATGAAAATTCATTACCACACTTCTTTTGGGTTGAAGATGTCAACACTGCCTGCTACATTCTCAACAAGGTTTTAGTAAGGCCATTGTGAGGAAAAACCCTATATAAGCTGTGATAAGGTAGAAAACTTAACATAACAATAATAAAAACCTTGAAAATTTTGATGAAGGAATTTTTCTTCGCTTATTTTCTGATTAGTAAACAAAAAAAAAAAAAAAAAAACACTAGTTATTGAAAAATATGTACATTTTTCTTCTAATGAACATAACCATATGATTGTGAGATCTACTGATGATGACAATGTAGGGATATTTTCAAAACCTAACCATACATCAACTAAAAAGGATTCAGCTACAAAAGATAGCAGACTTACATCAACTGACCAACATAGTGGACAAACAGAAGTTAATCACGATAATAGATCACAAAACTGAAGCTAAAATGGATGCAAGATCTGACATTCAAGGTCTTCCAAAAATGTGGAAGTATGTTCAATCACCCAATTGAACAAGTGATTGATGATCCAATACAAGGAGTAAAAACAAGATCAAACTGCAAACCTATATGCTTTTGAAGTCTACTTCTCTCATATTGAACCGAAGAACTTCAAGATACTGAAAATGATGAATCATGAATTCATGCTATGCAAGGAAAGCTAGTTCAGTTTAAAAGAAATCTAGTGTGGGAACTTGTTTCCAAACCTAACAACTAACAACTATCTAGTCTGCAACCCAATAGGTTTACAGAAACAAGATGAATGAATATGAAGTTGTGGTTAGAAACAAGGAAATGTTAGTAGATTATAGAACAATGGTATAGTCAGGAAGAAAATATTGATTTTGATGAAGCTTTTACCCCTGTTGCTAGACTAGAAGCCATCGGATTATTGGTTGCATATACATGTTTTAAATATTTCACTTTAAATCAAATGTTTCTTACAAATGAATAAGTATATGTTGAATGGTATCTTGATTTTGAAGGTTTTGGTAAACCTGATCATGTTTTTAAACTCAAAAAAAAAGATTTATATGGTTTAAAGCTAGCTCTTAGAGTTTGGTATGAAAAGTTGCATAAATTTCTACTTGATAATGGTTGTCAAAGAGGAAAAATTGATACTATCTAATTCATTAATCACAAATTTTATGATATCATGCTACTTCAAATCTATGTTGATGATATTGTTTTTGGTTCTACTAATGAAACACGTTGCTATGAGTTTGCTAAGTTTATGCAGAGTGAGTTTGAGATGAGCATGATGGCTGAACTCAATTACTTCCTTGAACTTCTAGTCAAATACTTAAAGGAACGCATCCAAGTATGTCAAGGATTTTATCAAGCGATTTAGGCTTGAAAATGCTCAATTTGAAGGGTGTTGACTTGGTCTTTAAGCTAGTGATTAAGTAGTCAGTTTTGGATTTTGAACTTGAGGTAAAGTGGTGTAAATTGAGGACACTGAGAATCCTCGGACTATGGTTATTCTCTAAGTTGCAAATTTGGAGATTTATGTGCTAAAGGGACTTGAAGGGATGAAATATTGCAATTAAGCCCTTAATGACTCAGTGGAAATGTGACTAAACTTTCCCCTTAATTTGGTTGAGTGGATTGTGTGTTGGCTTAAAGGGCTTATGTGGCATGTTTAGGCTTACTCAACAAGGTTAGTAGGTGTATATTATTGCTTCTTAGAGGCATGCAGCTACATGATTAAGGGAAACAAAATCAGAAACAAGACTGAGGAGAAAAGTACTTCATTTCCTCTTTGCATTTTCTGGTTAGTGAGGGGCTCCGAGAGCTTGCTGTTAGAGAAGTCTCTGCATATGAGCTTTAATTGGTTAGATAGGTCCGTGGAAGCTAACCTCTTGTGGAGTTGAGTTTCTGGAATTGGAAGACTTGAGCTTGAAGGAATTCAACTCTGCCGCTGTAGTAAGTGTTTTACCGTTCACCCGGGTAGGTACAAAGTGTTTCCAACATGTTTTCTGTGGGATTTGAGGGAGCTAACCAGAAGAGAAGTTGTAGAGGAACTCTTAGGGAAGAATTCTAGAGTTTTAGTTGGAGGGAAGCTTGAAGTTTTTGTAGCTGGTTTAGCCGGAATAAAGTAGGCAGCTTACCATAAATTTTAGTTTCATTTAAAATGTGTCATTTTTAGTATTTCTATTTTATTACTGGGAAACTCTTGCTTAAAAACACTCAATCATCTCTTCTCTTTGATTTATCTGAGAGCAGTATGAGGTATGACAATGGCGAAACCATTACGTATTGATTGAAATCTGTTTGACAAACTTTGCATAACTTGGGTTTGATTCATGTCTAATTTGATTTCTGATTCTGGTGTTTGATCAATTCTGAAATTCCGGACCTATAAGAGGATACCCTGTAGAAGAAGTTAAACCATCTAAACTAGCTTGAAGACATTGAATATGTGTGTTTTATCTTGTATTTGAATTCAGGACAGAAACATAAAAGTAAAAGCATTGAAGATCTGTTTTGACATTTTCTGTTTTCTGGTAATTATATTCTAAATGCTTGCAACCACTATGTAATCTACCTATTGAGCATTTTGAACTCATCTTTCAACTGTTTTCTTGGTTTCCAAGTTAGTGTGAGCATATATGACAACAAGGGAAGTAAAAGAGGGTTAACTTGAAGATTTGGTTCTGTTTTGAAATTCCGTTTAAGTTTAGTGAGTTTTCCTAATATAAAATAGGTGCAAAACCTATGCAGAAATCATAACTAGTATATGTAATAGCTCAAAGAGAATAGAGGTGTTTTTGGTACTTTGAAGAATGTAACAGGTGTACAATAGGAATGAAAGAAACTGAAGTTAATGAAATTAAACTGTTAAACTTTTGTTATCTTAGAATGTCTGCTTATAGTTACTAGTTTTGGTCGCCAATGATTTACAAGTCTTTTTTAACCTAAAGTTTGTTAATTAGTCATATATGAAGATGAAGGGAAAAGCTTGAACAGCTTATTGAAAATGTCAAGAAACACCTTAGTTTCATATAATAACTTAGTTTTAAGTACAATGAAAAGAAAAGTAAATTATTAAGGTCACTTACAGTTATGGAGATGAGTTAAGCTTAAAAATGAATTTTCTGGTCATTAATTACCTTGGAACTTCACCTCAATACCTTGAACACCTGTACCTTGAAATTAAAACCTGACCTTGTTTTGAATCAGTGGCGGCAAGCAACCTATGAATGGTGCCATGCTGTAAACTGTTAAAATTGAGTCTATAAGAGTACTACAAAACAAAATAAGGTGTTACTGGTGGTATCGTCCATACCTGGATCATATTTAATTATTAGAATATATATTTATATCTATATTATATATAATTAATTATTAGAATATATATTTATATCTATATTATATATAAAGTGACCTAAGAGAAGAATATTTTGATTTTCTTAAATACCCTTACGATCTTTTATAATTACATACTTATCTTTAGTTGTTATTTTGCTATAAATAAACTTTTTTATGTTATTTTAATATCAATAGGATTGTAATGGTTCAAGCTTTTTTATTAATTCTTTTTAATCTTAATAAATTTATAATTTTTTTTGATAAATATATATCAATGGTAATTAAGATTAACTTTCTCAATTTTTTTTGTTTAATAAATTCTTAATAATCATAATTTTCTTCTCAAATTTATGAATTAAAATTTTAAAAATTACTATGAATTAAAAGAAATATTAAAAGTGTTTTCATGATTCTAATATTATTGTTTTAACTTTTAATAATTCATGAAAAAAATATTATATTTTTTCAATAATTATATGTCAATAGTAGTTAAGATTGATTTTTATTTATTTATTTATTTTTTTTGGCTTAATAGGTTTCTAACTATTATAAAGATTTTTTAGTTTTTTTCAAATTTATGAATTAAAAAATTATTAAGAGTATAGTTTTAGTGATTATAAATTATTGTTTTAACTTGTAATTCATCTCCCATCTTAAGAATTAAAAATATATATATAAATTTATGAAATTTTAAAAAAAAAATTTATCTATTTTTTTATGATATAAAAATGGTTTAGTAAAAGAAATTTTATTTTCTTAAATACCCTTATGAATATTTATTATGATATAAATACTTTTTGTTGTTATTTTGCTTCAATTCTATATTATTATTTTGAATAATTTGATATACATTTGGCACGTACTCATACGCTTTTTTTTATTTATTTATTTCGATATTGTATAATTCATACTAGCATCCTCGCATGTGTTTCCTCACACTAGCTTCCTCGCACGCACTTCCGTGCATGCTCTAATTTGTATAAAAAAAAATTAAGAGTTTTTGACTCTAGAACATAAACTCTGATAGAAGTTTACGCAGGAAAACAAACTTACACAATAAAGGAGAAAATTTCTTCTAAAAGAACTTTGCACATTTCTCAAAAAAAAAACATTTTAGCAAGCATGGGATATATATATTAATTTTCGTGGCACACGCAATGCACGTGAATCATATTTATGATATATATATATATACATATATATGTATATGTGTGTGTGTTAATCAATAATTGATGTAAATGTAAAGAAATTATTTTTTAAAATAATTTAAACACATAATTATTTTTGAAAAATTCTAAATATGAAGAAAGAATTAATACAATAATATTATAATCTTAAAAACTATAGTCTTAATATTTCTTTTCATTCATAGCATTTTAAAAGAAAATTAATTTATAATGTTATAATTATTTGTAACTTATTAAATTAAAAAAATTTAAGAAATTCAATATTAATTAGTACTGATATAGAGTTACTGATAAATTATGGGGTTATTAATATTGAAAAGAATTACAATAAAAAAAATAGTGGTCATAAAATAATTATAATTATATTAATATTAAAATAATAAAAAATTATGAGATTAGTAAAATAAAAAATAGAGAAAAAATAAAATTAAAATTATTTATGTAATAGTAAAAACTTATAGGGTATTTAAGAAAATAAAAATTCTTCCATTAAAAATTAAAACAACAATATATAACCAAGGAAACTATACTCTAAATATTTTTAATTCATAGTATTTTAAAAAACAATTATTTCATAAAGTTTAGAATAACTAAAAGAAATTATAATTATTAGGAACTTATTATTAAATAAAAATTTTGAAAAATTCAATATTAACTAATATTGGCATATGATTATTGAAAAAAATATTTTTTTTTTATGATATAAAATTTAAACAACAATGTTATAATCATGAAAATTTTACTCTTAATATTTCTTTTAATTCATAGTAATTTTTAAAATTTTAATCCTTAAATTTTAGAAGAACTACAAAAATTAAGATTATTAGATACTTATTAAATTTAAAATAAAATAAAATAAAATAACTGAAATTCAATTTTCATTACTATTGGCACATAATTATTGAAAAATTATAGATTTATTAATATTGAGAAGACTTAGTAAAAAAAAAAAAATCAATAGTCGTACAATAATTACAATTCTATTGATATTAAATAGAGAAAAAAATAGGAAAAAAGTTATAATAAAAAAAAAACTAGTAGTTTATTTAAACAAAATAACAACTAAACATAACTATGTAATAATACAAACTTATAAGGGTACAAAAGAAAATCAAAATTTCTACCTCTAATTATCTTTTATATATATATATATTTATTTTATTTAATTTAATCATGAATTAAAACAATTTTCAATTCTTCTATAAATATAATAAAAAAATGTTAGATAAGAATACACTTTGAAAGAACATTTTCAATTACAGTTTACATTGCAATTCAATTCCTATGCCATATATATTATCTTCTGATTAAGTTTAGGGTATGAAAGATTGTCAAACCCTAATAACTTAATCAGATGTGACTAGATCTCAATGATGACTCATAGTGAATATTAGATCGCTCTTCAATTTCATTACTACCTTGACCATGGAGTTTAGAGTCCATCTTACTAGATCAAATTGAGCATCTCTCTCTATACTAAGAGTGACAAATCCTTTTATCGTACTCTCACATGCCTCCATGCCCATACAACTATACACAATGATAACCCTTTTTGGCAATCATGTCTAGACCATCCATTGAGTTACATCAAACATGATGAGCCAAACACAACATTCATGATCCTCCAACTCTAAGGATCACATGCATATCTATAACGATAAGAACCTCATTGACAGCGATATACACATCCATATGGGTGTTCTTATGTGTAAGCTTGTCTAGTGAACTTATTTATCTAATAAGGACCTAAACATCTTGCTCTCGTATCTACAATAATTATCATAAAATCAACTACTCTCCAAATGAGAAACGAGATATATACTAATCTAATCAAATCACTAATGTACTTCTTAGAAATTCTCTTATTAGAAAAAAAATTTGAAAAGCTTTTGGAAAATGCATCTTATTAACATAATTAGTACCATGGTGCTCATTTTCATTACTTACATTCTTGGGCCTAACCATATAACTCATAATAAGAGCAAGTAGTTTAACTTTGAAATATGATAATACAAGTTTCATAAATGAAAAGTCAATATGTACAAAACGGGGTTATAAAATTCATGTCCTGTAACTACAATAGTCATTAGGTTGCAAGGCATAATTCTAACACAAGCTCTACACAAATTTGTACAAAACATCCTCTAGACAGCAATTTGGTGTTGCCATCAACCCTTATATGTTGGCTCGACCAATGATATTTCTAATCGTCATCAATACATGCTTCTAATAATAGAAATCCAGGAAGCCTAATCAACACTATGGTGGAACTAATAACGTCTAGCTCAGGTTTAAAATTAGGTCCCCACTTGCACAGTCAGGTAATGGCCTAGCTCTGTCCACGACCACAAACTTGAAGTCCTTGAATTATGAAAATTTAACCAGATAACACCCTTCAGCCAACTCAATCAGCTCATTAACACCCTTCAGCTAACTCAATCGGCTCATAGTCCCCAAAAAGGTTCCATAGTTTCTTCGAGCGATCCAAGAGCATGTTATACCCTATGGATCTCCCCATCAGCTAACTTATCAAGCAGTTCTCCCATTATTTGCTTACAATGAATTTCGCCTTCTCCGATACTCGGATTGCTGGCCAGCTCTCTACCATACCCACTTGAATCACACCATCCGCCCAATGAAGAGAGTAGTCTTTTGCTTTTATGTCTCGCATCAGTTTGTCTCGGAATGTCATCTTTCAATACTCATTCACCTCAATGGCAACCCCAACTCCGACTTAAAAGGCTCATCCCCATCCACCTGGCCTCTCCTCTTTGCCGTTTTGAAGTCCGAGACCTTGATTGTTACCTAACGTTATATAACTAGATTGGTGATTTATCGTGTTCTCGAAGAATTCTCTCTAGACAATCCCATGATTACAAAATCCTCTCTACAAAGTCCCATTATTATGGAACTCGCAAACATTTAACAAATGAAAAAGAGAAGGCTACAATAACATTTATTCATCTTAATATCACTCAATTTTCAATTTAATTTTTTCAAATTGAATAAAATCAGTAAAACTTATTCTTTTTGTTTCAGTATATCTCCTAGTCTCAATTGTTCACGTGTATCACTTCGATTGATGACCGCTCCTAACTTGCACAGTTGTGCATTCTTTTTATATATGCACATCACATCAAAAATATACAACGCAGCATTGACATCTGGCTTAAACTATGCGGACCAAAAAGTACAACCCACACATTTCAGATGTTAACATTTGTTTAAAAGCTACAAGACAATACACAGAAGGGAAAAAAAGTCACTGAGAGCAGGAATAGATGACCAAATCAATGAAGTCTGGATTTAGATCTTCTCGTGTAGCACAAGTCATGTTTGAGGAACATAAACAATAATTAAAAAAATTTCCTGTGCCTGTCTCATACAAGATCTCATTTTGTTACATGTTTCTGAAAGTATCTAAATCCATGAAGTCTGCGAATAAAATGGCACACGACAAAAATGATGCAGGTTTAATAACGGAAAAGATAATTACATAATATAACAAAATTAGAAATCGTTGGTACATTGGTCGAGATATAGCTAACTTACCAGAAAGGCAGGGAATTCTTAATCTAAAGACAGACAAGAACTGAAGAGTTTCACAAGGTGTTGATCTCCAAAGAGTTTATAATAAGATCCCTCATAACTTCTAACAATTCAAAACTAAGTAGGTAGCTCCACCTAACCTCAGTCACCAAAACAGAAGTTAGTGTCTTCTCCACGGGCTCCTTGAACGACGTTCTCGAGGTGGTCTGCACACATAAAAGATAGGTACGTTCCACACGTATTATACATAAAAGAAAGTTGAAACTAAACAACCAAAGTTTTCAATTTATCTTTCTCAGGCTACTACTGTATAATACAACATATCTTCTGAATTGGGAAGAGTCAGTCAAAGCAGAAGTTCATTGTTCTAGTTGAATAACATTCCATTTCCAACAAACTTCAAAACAATAGACTTCCAAAAAGAATGACAAGAACCCCTGTTTCACCATGTATTGACATAATCAAAATTTTATTTCCCCAGATGCAGCTATTACTCCTAAAATCTTGCCAGCACCTCAATTGTGTTGGGTATCTAAAATGTGTTTAGTTCAAGCCAACAGTGAAAGTTTCAAAGTTCTTATCTCTTTCCAAATAAAGATACATTCTACGCTTTCACAAAAATGAATCAGAAGTACCAAAGAACAAACAGAAACATTAATCATAAATTTTCACTCAGGCCCACCACAAATCTCTCTCCAGATTTAAAGTCAGGCTGAGGAAGAGTCATCTTGATTTTTTATGTTTACACGGACAACAAAGGCAATGAGAAAATAGTTCTATTCTATTCCTTATTTGGTAATCAACATGTGCCAGTTTATGTAACTACTGAACTCACAAGGATCAGTAATATACCAAGAGCCAAGTTATCGTACTGCCCAATTTATATCTTCCTTGAGATCGGGAGGACCAGTACCTACCAAATGTCTTAAGAGGAGTTGGCTTAAGGTAAAGAATTTCAACTTCAATCCCCCTTGAAGCTATGCATAACCTCCGCCATTGAGGCATAAGCCTATTTCTAAAATTAGAACAATACAAAAATAATTTTACAGATATATATTTCTGACCATGTTTTTGTGTTCTAAAAGATATACTCACTTAATATTTATTAGATACAAACACTAAAATAAGTTTCCAAAACATGTTAATATGGTTATCAGTTAAAACTCATAAAGAATAAATTTACAAGGAGTCCCTCCTTTAGGGTCACTCAGCACCATGATGCATAATTTGTGGGGAAATAAATACTTCACTACTATTTCCTTTGTTTATATCTTCATTACATAAAGTAAAATTATTAATAACAGTTAGGTAAGCAAGCTAGCGAACAAAGATGGTATAGATTGACAAGAAAAAGAAAACACGATCAGTTGCATTGTTAGTGTATAAGGAATTGCACATTGCTTAATCACAAACTAAACTACAAAGTTGCACATCAATTACCTAGCATGGACAAGAAGGTTCCTATATAAAATAACCCTGACCCTACTTCTTGGAAGACACATACTGTGCCACCATGTTAACTCATGGAACCCCATATCCAATCTAAACAAAAGGTTGTGTTTTATGCTAGTTATTCAATTGGACTAGTAGCCAGCTGGCTTCTACAAGTAAAGAAAGTTAAAAAATTGTGAATTGGAAAGCTTGTGCGCCTTGTGAAAGAGGCCTTTGGAGCAGCCCATACATTTTTGTGCCTTGGTGTAATTTGGGACCTACCTTTGAAACATAGGTCCTGACTTTTCAAATATCCATAGGCCATGAAGCATAGACACAGATACAGAAATCTGATACGATACTTATATAGGATTTGATACATCTAGGATATGTTTAATTAAATAGTTTTTAAAATATTTATTATTTATATATTGATTAGAAGTAGTTTAAAATTAATAATAAGAGTATAAATATTGACTAATAAACAAAAAATTTACATTCTAAATCATAATCTTAGTGTCAATTTTAAAATTAAATGATAAATCGAATAATATATAAAGTGAAGAGGTATTCTAATAGAAAAGGAAAACGTATTTATCTAAAGGAAATATTTATTGAATCTGGTCAACAACAAAAAAAAAAAAAAAAATGCAATTATACAATATAAATAAAATTTATTTTACTAATTCTAAATAATAAAAATACATGACCTGCATATTTTCACAAATCATCATGAATATGTTTTTTTTTCTTTTTCTTTTATTTTTTTTTGAAAATATTCTCTTGAAAAAAGAAACAACAAAATAATAAACTAAAAATAGTTTTATGAAGGAAAAAGAAAAATGATACTTTTTCTTTTCAATTTCAGAATAGAAAAGAAAATTGCAAAACCTAGAAGTTGACTCTGCTACTTAGAGAGAAGTCGACTATGGGTTTCAAGGAAAGCATAGGAAGCTGTTAGGCAAGATGTTGCTGGATAGTGAGCTGTGGTTGCTACTTCTTGGTGGTGGTATGTGATGGCAAAAGTTCAGTTGAACAGACAACTCGAAAAGCTTCTACCACCGCATCTCCCTCACTTCATCACAAGCCGTAAGTTTTAAGATGACTAGGCGTTTGTGGACAGTTAAAAGTCTAACCCATAGGAGGGGGCAACTAACTTCTCTTCTGATTCTACCATTGGTAAAGTAGATCCTTGTTTATGCTTTGCATAAAATAGATCATCCAATAAAAGATCAGTAAAAGGAGAAAAAGCATAATAGACACTTACCTAGGATTCTTTCTTTTAATGGATCCATTCACAGAAGGGCCACTACTGAAAGCCCAGTTGACATTGATGATTTGAGTAAGAAATTCTGCTCCATTCATTTCATATATCGCCTTCTGTGCTTCCTCAAAGTTCTCATATTCAATCAGTGCATAACCCTTCAAAAAAGTAATACATGTTAATGCAAGAAAATAAGAATAGCAATCACATATTTAGGTACACATTTAGTTGCAGGAACCGCCCCTTATGGGTGTTGATCCCACACTAGAAGCCTGATTCTGCTGCTTCAATCTTTGAAGTGAGACTGTAGCGCAATCCAATCAAGATGGGAACACATTCCAATCAAGATAGAGGCGCGATCCCAGGAGAGTCGGGATCATTCATGAAAGATCAGGAAATTTCATGCGAAATTTCCCAGAAAATCAGAATGGTTCGAAGATAGGAAGATGGCTGCTGACTGCTGTTGCAGAGCTGCCGCCCCTACGCGCCTCAGGTGTTGATGGGAGAAGAAGATCCAGAGCGTACCGTTTCAATTAGTTCCATAACTCATATTTTTTTGTTTGTGGACCTTGGGTCTGGTTGGCCCATACTTAACTACTTTTCTTTTTCTTTTTCTTTCAGTTTGTTAGCGTTGGGTTCGGTTGACTTTAAAGTAACTGTTTAAATTAGCCCAAAGAAAATTCCTTTACTTTTATTTTCTATATAAATACTTACAAAAACAATATTGTTTTATAAAAAACTAAACAACTTACTAATATTATTAAAACCTCAACTCAACCTTAAATCTCAAAATAGTTAGGATTGGTTATACAAATAATTCTACTCCATTCACATCGATCCAAGACATCATTTTCAATAATGTCTAAAGTGATATGACTGCCTCATGTAAATTTTGGTTTCTCTGTACCACATCTAACACCTACCACTTGCACTAAGTCACTTTTCCTAACTACAGCACCTATTAGCCGTCATTAGATATGTCCAAACCAACATAGACGATTATCTCTCATTTTCTTTTTAATACGGTGCTACCTCCATTTTCCTACAATCTCCTAATTTCGTATTCTATCATTTTTTGTATGTCCAGTCATCCATCTCAACATTTGCATTTCGTCAACTCCCATCTTATATAAATGTTATTTCTTAACTGCCCACCATTCGGAGCTATACAGCATAACCGGTCTCACTGCCATCTTATATAAATTTTTTTTTCAACCTATTGAGGATTTGAGGATCACATAAAACTCCTGAAACACTTGGCTACTTCACCCACTTTGCCTTGATCCTATGGTTCACATCATGCTCAATTGCGGCATCTTTTTGTATAAATGAACCTAAATACTTAACACATTTTTTGAAGGAATTGCCCAACCATCTAAAATTATTTCAGTCGAGTCGCCTCTAATTTGACTAAAATTGCACTTCATATACTTGGTTTTCGTCCGACTCAACCTAAGACCAAGGTTGTCAAGATCAAGATCTTGAGCAGATCGTGGAGGGTGGGTAAGATCGAAAGATCTTACAAATTTTACAACTAATTATTAGAATAAAAATTTATGTACATAATTTGTTATAAACATGTATAATTTGTTATAATGCTCCAAATATATATATATATATATATTTTTTAAAAGCAAAATTTTCACTAATTTCATCAATAATACAAAAGAATCACTCAGAAAAAATAAAAACATGAGTTCATATATCAAAATTAAAAAATATATAAATTTATATATCTTGTTTTTATTATTTATGCAAATGCAATGATCTTACAAATTAACTATCTAAATCCTAAACTTCCATTTCTTAGTTAGCATGCCAACCAAAATAAAATAAAATAAATCTGTCTATGAAATGAGATTAGTCACACTTGATTAATTAAGAATTAATTTTACGTGCATCAGAAATAAAAAATTAGAAAGAAAAAAAAAAGCCCATACCTCTTGTCTTTGCAGACTCACTCGAGAAGGAATACTTGAGTTGCTCGACAAAAGCAAGCTTGGAGTCGAAACAGTCTACAGATGCAATTTTCAAAGCCGAAACTTGCTGCAGATTCAATTTTCGAAGCCCAAAACTTGTTTTGAAGATGCTAAAGTTTCCTTTGACGGATGCCTAACAGCCCAGGGAAGAAGAAGAACCTTTGACAGGACGAGGAAGAAGTTGGGTTCACTTCGAAAGAGATGAAATGGTTTAGATCTCTGAAGCCTAACTAAATTTCAGAAAATTTCTGGTGTTTTCGCAGACTCGGAAGACTCAACCAAAAATCGCAATCTCACGAGTCTTTCTCCAATTCCGCGATCTTGCCTCCGAGTTTGGCAGACTCCAATCCTCAACCCATGCTGACTCGAGAGGGTGGAAACGGATCATAGGATCGTATGATCTTACATGCCAACACGCGAACTTGACAACTTTGCCTATGACCTTTAGATTCTAACACGTTTCTTCCATAATTCTAATTAAAATTCAAACCTTCTCTAATTTCATCTACTAACATGATATTGTTGGCAAACAACATGCACTACGGAGCCCTATTTTGAATAGCATAAATAAGTTCATCCATAACTAAAGTAAATAGGTAAGAGCTTAAGAATAAATCTTGATGGGCACCTATCATGATCGGAAACTCTCCAGTCATACCATCTACGGTCTCCACCCTCGCCATTACCCCCTCACGAGACTTCAATAAATTAGATCAAAGGAGACCCATTTCTAAGGGTAAAATATGGCAACAACCAATTGAACGACATAGTATAACAATAAATAATAAATAAAGATGCTTAGAGATCTTTTACCCAAAATAATAAGACAAGAATAACAATTTTTAGGTGAAACCAAAGCACCACCTGATTCTACTTGATCAATCAAAAATGCTTTTTTATTTGTTTTCTTTTAGTTTCTCAAATGTTTAAAGGTGCATCTCTCTATACAAATACACACATGGCACATATATTCATTTTCAGTCTGCTTTTATGCCACTTTAGTTTAAACCATTTACACAGAGAAAAAGCTAAGCTTCATTAATGTAGTAGTGTACTTGTAAACATTAACTTCCTTCAAGATTATATCCTAAATTCTAAACTTTCTCCTCCTCATAATATCAGCTGCACAGGAGGCCATGATCCACAGAATCACAAGTATCTCACTTCTACATCCACACAAAATTAATCAACAAAATGAGCTTCAACCAATGTTGAAATCAACTGACTATACAATAGCATATAAAGTTGCTAAAATGAAATAACATGCCACTTGCAAAGCAGCATGTCCTGCTATCAAAGTAAGCAAACTTTTTAACATCAATATGATTGAAAGAAATAGTTCTTACCTTAACAAAACCAGTACGACGATCAAGATTCAGATGCAAATTCTTGATTTCCCCAAACTCACCAAATGCATTTTGCAGGTCATCCTCTTGTGCTTCCTCATGTACCCCCGTTGCCAAAATAATCCATCCTTCAATTGCTGCAAGAACAATTGCATTTGAAACATGACTCCAACTTTATTGGTTTCAAAGCAGACAGAAATATATATTCACAATTGCTTCCCCAATGACTTCAGAATTCTAGCTATAATAAAGGGCTTTAAGCCTGATATTTGCAGTTATTATTATAAAAAAAGTTCTTGTGGTTTAAAACAAAGTAAAAAAATCATCCATTCTCCCTTTGCACTACCAAGTCCCTTAGCCATTATCATATCCAATTTAAAGGTTTCCATTTGTCATGGAATCAGAAAACAGAACTGTTCCCACGAAGGGCCTTCGACCCTCAAATTAGAGCAGTTAGGACATATTATGAGGCAACCAAACCCATGGTTCTAAACAGCTAGTATAGCAAGGAAGGATCTTTTTACTCCTCAAATGTTGAATCAAGATTTGAATCGTGAACCGAAATTCTAATTATGAGAATCATGAATCGTATTGAATCATGCCATTCAGTATAAATTCTCAAAATAAATATTAAATTTAGTATTTATAATTGGACATCTAATATTTGCACCTTTAGGGTAGGGAAAGTGAAGTTTTCCATTCTTATTGTTGTTATAATTATTTTATTTCTTATTTTCAAGAAGAATATAACAAATTGGAAGACTTTTAGCTTTTTCCAACTCACCCCTGCAATACGAATCGTTTAGGTGCTAAATGGAATCGACTCGCGAATTGTACGATTCTGATATCATGTGGTAACTAAACCCTTAACTGGTTCCAGCAAACTGGTTTAGGATTTCAAGTTATGTGACAAAACAAGTCCAGCATTGCAGCCTTCAAGTGGGTTCAGAAAAGTAAATAGTCAAGTACTTCTGAACCTTCAAGAAAGGATGAACGAAATGTACTTATCAATGCCAGAGGCTCAGGACTCAAACAAAAGACCATTGAGGCTGTACTCATCTACTCAAGAATGCTGACATCCTTGCATTTATAAAAAAGCACTACCATCACAATATGTTATTCAAGAGCAGAATGCCATACCACATTTAATATAATTAGTTTGATACCTTCTCGACTTCTGGCTAACAAATTGCATTCAATCTTGAACCTCATATCAATTGTTCATCTTCTCAAGAGAGGAAAAAAAACGAAAACTTACAATCACATTTTTTTTATTTGCTCCAGTATGAGGTAAAAATAAAGATGCTCTTAACAAATGTAGAAATTTTCTAAAAGAAAAAACTTTCACCTCCTCTCGGTTCTCCACAGAGCAAACTCCAGAAAGAAAACCAAATACTGAAGTACTACAAAGCATAGTAACCAGTTAACCAACCAAAGCCCATAGCATGAAACTTCAATTGACCCTAACCCTAATATGTATTTTGCGAGAAGTTATTTGAACAAGTTCCTGAATCTAAAACTAATATATTCATACAAACACGTAAATGTAGAGTTATATGTAAAACACAAAAACAAGTAAAGAAAAGAACACTAACATCGTTGGGGACCGATCCCGTCGGCGGACTTAAGGGAGTCAAAATCGGCACCCGCAAGACGGGTATTACGGTCAGCGTTGGACTCCTGATGAAAGCCCCTACCTTTGGTCTTTCTTGGAATGGAGAGTGAAGACGATGCGCCGCCAGTGATGGCGGACTTAAGCTTAGGAAGAGGTGCACGAGGAGATGTTGAGGCGTCGGCATCGGCTCCAGCATCCTCGTCCATTAAATCATCGTCCTCTGGCTCGAAGTCCACCGCCTCTCCCTCAGCTGCGGCCCCCTGCATCTCTTACAGTCTGTGGGTAGCTGGGAAGGTGAAATTCGGATTCACTATTGGAATGAAGAAAGTAGAGCTGAGTTGTGCAGGGAATTGATACCGCAAACGACTAGGAGACGGATGTGGGAGTAGGGGTGAGCATGCGGCCGAAAAAACTGAAAAACGGAAATTGGGCCGACCAAAATTGGGTTGAAATCGAATGAGCCGAAGTTTTAGTTTTGAGAAACGCTTGGAAATGTAGTCTATGAAACAATTCGGTTGTGTTTTTCGGGCCTTATACTTTTCAGGCCGAGCTGACCGAAAATATTTGTAAGCTTTCAAAAATTGGTTGAGGTATAGTGCTTATCCACCATCCTACGCCACCATAGTCCATAAATGCCCAGCAACAACAAATGGACCCACATCAATTTAAAAAGACTCTTTCTTTACTTTTTCCTCTCTCATCTTTCCACTGTACAAACATCATTTACATTGAATAAAAATACTTTTTTTATCTCTCATCTCTTGAATGCTCCGTCTCTTTGCCTCTTCATCTGCTTCATCTCCATCTGATGCCATCTACTTTCTGAGCATCAAGACGTGGCAATTAGTAAGAAATTGGACCAACACACTCTTTTGCATTCAAACTACGATTATTCGATAGAAATTGTGGAAGACCATAAAGTCCCTCTTGTGCTAAACTTGCTTCCAATTTCGTTTCTTGATTTATTTGCCTAAGTATGTAGATGAGATCTGCAACTTTACATAAAATTGCAGTAGATCAACGCATGTATTATGTAGATCTATGCATGGATTTTCTAAGGATCTCAGTTTTAAGGAGTGGTGAGTTTTTTTTGTTTTTTCCTTTTTCTGAAAATTTTGTACCATGTGAAAATCTTTCTAGCTTCCCGTCTCTTTTCTTTAGTGTTATATTTAACCGACCGATCTGACTGAAAATCGATAAAAAATCTGAGGGTGATTATGGGAGACAACAGATATTTTTGATTGTTCCTTCGGTTGGCCATTTTGAATGATAGACTAGGGCGAGTCGGTTGGTCACAGGCTCAAAACCGAGCTGAACCGATCGTTGCTCAGCGCTACATGGGAGTGGACCCTCGTTCTCAAAACTAAAAACATATTGATAGTATAAAAATTATATAATCCTATAAATATATGTTAAAATATTAGAATCCAATACAGCTTATAAAATTCATAATATATAATTAATTAAACTTGTTTAAAGATTTATGATAGATAAAAAAAATTAAATAACGTATAAAAATATATATCAATAAAGTTATTTTAGCTAAAAAGTATTAATACAGGAATTGAGGAATTGTCAGAGCTGAGATCTTCTCACGTGCTCTTTAGTTAGACAAGTATAGGAGTGGTCTTGTAGATTTGTGACACTTTGATGGTAAAAGTCAGTATATTTCTAGAGAAATAAGCAATAAGCAATATATAACAAATATAGAGAGATCTTACAGTATGTTGGAAATAATATGAAAAATTTAATTTAATTTATCATAGATGTATTCTATAATTCAATTTATTTAAAATAAAATATTTTATTTGAAATAAAAACTATACTTGGAGTGTGTTTGGAATCAATATATTTATAAAATTTAATTCATTTTAAATGAATATTTTAGTTAAATTTTTATTTTTGGAATGTTAAGTGCATGAGAATTTAATTCATTGTAAATTATATATTTATGTTTTTTGTCATTTTGAATTCTTATCAAATATGGGAGATTTGTAAAGAATTCAATTCAATTGTATTATCAAAAGCTTTTAAATAAATATACCCTCATATTTGTTTCATTTTTACAAACTCATCCCCATTGTTATTTTTCCCCTCATATAACACAATGACAAAATCAAAATTAGGGTAATCTTATAAAAACATTAAATTGAATTGAATTATATTAGTTTTATTTATAATCCTAACAACATAATTTTATTGAATTCAATTAGATTCTAAAAATGTATTGATGTGTTTCAAACACTAAAAAATAATTTAAATTCAATTCAATTCTTGTATGGATTTATTCCAAATTTACATTTATAGAATTCAATCTAATTCCTTATTTAGATCAAATGAATAATTCATTTTAGTTTAAGTATTTTCCTCATACTTCCCTTAATTTTTTAATTGAAACTAATATCGATCAACTAAAAATATAAAGATAAGAATTTAGTTATTGTTCAATGAACAAAGGACAAGTTAAGAGGAAAAAACTTGAAATGTGAAATAAAGTAGTGGTGACTTTCTATCGATTTATCCAAGTGAAAAGCATGTATAATATTATTAATAAAAAGGTCATTTGAGGTGGGACAACAATAACTTATCTTAAATGAATTTCACAAAATAAAATCCAACCTATTTGGTGTGGAATTTATAATTAAATAAAATGTGAACTTTAAATGAATTTCATTTAAATCATGTACTATTTAATTTGTTCTAAACATAAAAATTGTAGATTTCATTTCAAATGAATATTTTCATATTTTTTTAGGTTCCAAACGCATTATAGTGAGGAATTATAAACCTTTACCTTGGAGCCTTAAGTCGTTATACACAGTGGAGACCTGCCAATTAGGTGGTGACAAGTGTCTAAAGGGTTAATCTTGCGGCATGTCGTGTGTGTATTGGACTTGTGCAATCATGTATTAAAACTAGTCCCTAAAAAGGAGTCCAAGAAACAAAGTGAAGTGAATCGGACTTGCAGTTAACGAGGGCCTCTTGTAAATGTTAAGTTAAGTGGTTAAGGTGCTCAGGTCAAAATAGCGAGGCTGAACTACTGAAGTTTATGACTTCATCTGTATTTTGAGATTGAGGTCGAGATCATGAAAGTCAAGGTCGGGAAATAGGGTTGTTGAGATAGAGATGATAAGATCGAATTTCAAGACAAGATTAATTAAGATCGTAGATGTCATTAAGGGCCTTAAGTTCATGATGGCAGCAGGATCAAGATAATAAGGCACTCTTGAGTATAGTTTTAAGCTTAGGATTGAGTGGTTCATGGTAACAATGGAATTAAGATCAGTTTAATCCAAGTAGCGAGGATGACAATGTTTGGGTCCTCGATATATTTACAGTGAGTAGGTTGAGTTTTCCAAGACCTCGAGCCGTGAAAATGATAAGGTCACGATTGAAAACATTTTGTGCTGTGAGAACAGCTAAGATGGGGTCGAAGTTACCAAGTTATAAGAGCAGTGAGTTTAGAGTCAATTTTATTGAGCTATCATTGAAGGTTGAGCTATCTAAATGAAGTTAGACTAATTAGGTTGCCAAATCGAGAGGACAATGAGTTTAGAGTTGAGGTCGTGAAGGCTAGATACTCAAATTGTGCGAATGATAAGGATGAAGGTTTTTTTTTCCACTCCAAATGAGAACTATTATCCCTACAAGAAACAGTTTTATCTATGTTTGCCAATTGCAGATGCAGAAAGGGACAATGCATATGTAGTTAACCATTTGCATCTATCCAAACACATAACTAAACATAGTAACCCTAAGTTCATATATCATTTTTTGCTTTTTTGCTTTTCTATGTCTGGTTTTCTATATCAATAAGCTAGATACAATGAAGACGCCAATAATTTTTTGTCATATATCAAATTCTGGCATCCAAACACTTACACATAGACGCATATTCAATTACAGATGCAGAAAACCCTAAGCTACAATATTTTATTTTATTTTATTGTTATCTACATTTGTATAAGGCAGACGCAGTTAATCAAAACAAATATGCATATGGCAACAATAACTTTTTAATTTTATACATGTGAATACTTGTATAGAAGCATATTTTGTATTTAGATTCCAAATTTTATTTAAATATAAAATATTATACAAAATCATCATAAAAATATTTACAATAAATGAAAAAAATACATAAAGCTAATAAGAATCTCCTAGTCCTAAATTTTCGTCATCTCAAACTTGCTTGTCATCCTGATTGAAGTGCGAAGACCTGGATGTAAGAAGTGTAACCTGAAATAATCAAAATAAATAAGTTATATTTATCTTAATATGTATATACGTTAAAACTCTAACTTTGACAAATTAAGCCAAATTTTCAAAATTTTTGCATTTGAACTAAAAGTTTGACCTAATATCTTAACCGTTGATCCAAATAAATTTGTGTTTCTTTCTACATGTCTTATTTGTCCCCCACGATTGTGACGATACTCCTAGAATCCAAAACAGACTTGTATTTGACTGTTTTGACTCTTAAACATAAATTTTCAAGGTTTTGCCTTAGAACTAAAATTTTGGCCTAATATCTTAATCGTTGTTTCAAATGGATTTTTTTTCTTCTTCCTACATGTGTTGTTCGTTGCCATAGTCATGGAGGTACTTCTAAAATCTAAAATGGACTTGTATTTTACAGTTTTGCCTAGAACTCAAATTTTCAAAGTTTTTGCCATGAAACTAAAACTTTGCCTTGATATCCTAACTGTTGATCCAAATGAATTTATATTTCTTCCTATAGGTCTTATTCATTCTCACAGTCGTGCTGGTACTCCTTGAATCCGAAGCAGACTTGTATTTAATCGTTTTGTCCCCCAACCCAAAATTTCAAAGTTTTTTCCTTGAAACTAAAAATTTGGCATAATATCATAACCATTGATCTAAATAGATTTTCATTTCTTTATACAGATCTTATTCATCCCTCAAATAGTATTGGTATTCTTAGAATCTGAAATAAATTTGTATTTGATCGTCTTGCCTCCTAAACCCAAAATTTTAAAGTTTTTGCCTTGAAACTAAAATTTTAACTTACTATCTTAGCTGTTAATCGAAATGGATTTTTCGTTTCTTCTTAAATGTCTTATTCGTCACCATAGTCATGCTGGTTGATGTGCCCAAGTAAAATAGATTGCTAAAAATAATATAAAGATAGTTGATTATGAATTTTAAGTGATTAAAGAAAAGAAAAATAACACATGCAGCCTTGGATGATAAGGAATCCTCTGCCACAATCAAGAACTACAAGGTTAATTTGGCACACTCTTAGAAAGATAATTCAAGAGTGATAAGAATCAGGTTTAATTTCACTACTAAACAATAACTTTTTTAGACAAGAAATAATAAAATTGCAATAAGCAATTGTAATAAGATTTCAGCAAAAACTCCTTAGCATGACTAAAAACTCCCTAGCATGACTGCATACAATGAGTTTTATAAGCCTTGGAACAACCCTCCAAGCATAGGTAAACAAAAACTAATAAAGGCTAAAAACTCCCTAGCATGACTGTATACTTTGACTACCTTGGAACAACCCTCCAAGTATAAATGACTTAATTTCAATACTAGTAAAGGCTTACTTTTGACTATAAAACATATTTCAACTCATAAGTATTAATGAAAAGCATAAAACAAAACAAAAGATACTAGGAAATATGAGAGTTTTCAAAATTCATCCTAATTTATGTTATAGAACAAACTTTACTAAATTAGCTATAACTTCCTCTGGAAACCTTCAAATGGCACACCGTTTGATAAGTTGGAAATTAAACTCATAGATCTTTCCAAAGTTAAGTCATTCATCACATAATTCCTTGGTAGTCCTCATAAGAGAGAAAGTTAATCAGATTGGCCTTAGGGTCATGATAATTCATAGTGGGCTTTAAGTTTTCAAATTGGGTTGAACTCCCCTTAATGGCTATGGAAACCTAGTTTTGAATTTGTTTGGCTCTTGCTCTAGTAAGAGGCCACAAATAAGGCTCCTATTGATTTTTGGTAGTCTCATCACTACTATGATGCACATTAGTTTTCCCGAGTTGGTGAGGATTTGCCCTCAAATCCAACTCTTTGTTATCTTCCTCATAAGGAGATAAGTCCCTAACATTAAAAGTTAAGGAACATAATATTCATCAGGTAGTTCAATTTTGTAGGCATTGTCATTCACCTTCTCAAGCATTTTAAATAGATCTTCTGTCTAGGCATAAATTGAGAATTTCTTTTGCTTGGAAATCTTTCTTTTCAAAGATGAATCCATACTAGATCACCTAAGGCAAAGTGGATTCATTTTCTTCCTTTATTATCTGCTCTTTCAAAAGCTGCATTTTTCTTCTTAGTTTTCTAATTAACATGTGCATGTAAAAACTTGATCATCTTAGCATTTTTCTTTCCATCTAAACATGCCCTTTCAGTTATTGGAATTGGAGCCAAATCAAGTGGAGTAAGAGGATTAAAATCGTAGACTACGTCAAATAGAGAGTGTTTTTTAGTACTATGCACACTACGGTTATATGCAAACTCAATAAAGACTAAACAGTCATCCCAATTTTTTATATTTTTACGCATAATGGTTCGATTTGACCATCTATTTGAGGATGGCAAGCTGTGATGAAAAGTAGTCTTGTTCCAAGCTTCTTTCATAATGTCTTCCAAAAATGGCTCGGAAATTTGGTACCTCGATTGGAGATAATACTTTTCAAAATTCCATGCAATCTCACTACTTCTCCAAAGAACAAATTTGGTATATGGGATGCGTCATCTTTGAAGTGAGACATCTTTGAAAATCAATCCACTACCACCATAATTGAATCTTTCCCCCTTTTAAGTTATTGGCAACCCAAGTACAAAGTCCATACTCACATCCATTCATGGATGATCTAGTACAGGTAGGGGCATATATAAACCATGATGTATAGTTTCTTGGCTCTTGGCTTTCTTGCAATTCATACACCTTTCAATGACCGATGTATATTATGAATCATTTCCAAGGTCTTTTTCTCACCAAAATAACCTGCTAAACCTCCCCAATGAGCTTCCTTTACCAACGACTTTCTAATAGACCCACAAGGAGTGAAAAGTTTACTATATTTGAATAAATAATCCTCATGTCTATAAAAGCCAAAAATAGCCCCTTTGCACAAGCCAAGTATATGGAAGAAAAGTCCACATCATTCGCATATTGAGTTTTAGTCAATTCAAACCCAATCAACTTGGCATTCATTAGGGAAATAAGAGCATACCTTCGAGATAAAGCATCAGCCACTATGTTGACATTGCCTTTTTTATACTTGATCACATATGGAAAAGCTTCGAGCAACTTCACCCACTTGGCATGTCTTTTATTAAGCTTGCTTTGCCCTTTTAAACACTTTAAGGATTCATGATCTATAGGTATGTCAAACTCCTTTAGAAGTAAATAGTGCTGCTAAGTTTATAAGGCCCGAATCAAAGCATAAAACTCTTTGTTGTCAACAAAATAGTTAAAACTTGCTCCACTCAATTTCTCCCTAAAATAGGCAATAAGATGCCTATCTTGCATAAGGAAAACCCCAATTCCCACTCCTTAGGCATCACATTCTTCCTCAAAAGTCTTGGAAAAAATCAGGAAGTGCCAAGATAAGAGCTGAACATAACTTCTTTTTAATCAATTCAAAGCTCTTTTGGGCAACATCATTCCATTTAAACTCTCCACTCTTCTTGATACATTCAGTCAAAAGAGCTAAAATAGTGCTAAATTTTTTTGCAAATCTTCTATAGAATGAAGTTAAGCCATGGAAACTTCTTACCTCTGTGACTATGGTAGAAATATGCCATTCTTTGATGACTGTAATTTTCTCATCAACTTCAACGCCATGTTAGGACACCACAAATCAGACACAAATGACCCGATCTTGATAGAAAATGCACTTTTTGATGTTACCAAATAACTTTTTTTGATAAAGCACTTCAAAGACATTTCTAAGGTATTCTAAATGCTCATCATGATTTTTGCTATAAATGAGAATGTCATCAAAGTACACTACAAGAAACTTGCAAATGAAATGTCACAGCACATGGTTCATTAGCCTCATAAAAGTGCTTGGAGCAGTAAAATGACCGAATGGCATCACCATCCACTCATACAACACATGTATTATCTTGAAGGCTTTCTTCCACTCATCCTCTTCTTTAATTCGGATTTGATGGTAGCCACTTTTTAAATCCACTTTTAAGAACACTTTTCACCCATGTAATTCATCTAGCATATCATCCAGCCTTGGGATAGGAGAGCGATATTAAACTGTTATTTTATTGATGGCTCAGCTATTTACATACATCCTCATGGTTCCATCCTTCTTTGGTTCTAGTAAAGCAAGAACTAAACAAGGACTCATGGATTCCCTCACATATCCTTTTTGCAACAACTCATCAACTTGTTGTTGCGACTCCTTAGCTTATTTGGGATTGCATCTATAGGCTAGCCTATTTGGTAAGGTAGCCCCCAGGACTAGATCAATTTGGTGCTCAATCCCACGAATTGATGGCAACCCCTTTGGTAATTCTTTAGGGAACACATAAGCAAACTCTTCCATGAGCTTTTCAATTTGTGAGGGAAAGGAAATTACCTCATTTGATATGGTTTCTTTTACAACTAACATGAGAACTAGGCTAGAATCTTGTAAAGCTTTCTCCACTTCACCTTTGGTTGCAAACAAGCTTGTCTTCTTTTCTTTCTTCACGGGTTATTGATCGTTGAGCACTTGCTGTGGATTAAGATGAGCTAAAGTGATCTTCCGATCCTTTGTATAAGAATAGGTGTTTTTGGAACCCATCATGCAATGCCCTTCTATTAAATTGCCAAGGCCTTCCAAGAAGCAAGTATCTAGTATCCATAGGTGCTACATCACATAATACCTCATCTAAATAGGTTTTGCTAATGGAGAAGGGCAATAAGACTTATTTTAAGACGGTCACTTCAAATTGATTATTTAGCCAACGCAGCTTGAATGGCCATGGGTGTTTCATGGTTACCAAATTCAATTTCTCCACCAAGGTAGTAGAAGCCACATTTGTACAACTCCCACCATCTATGATAACTTCGCATACTTTTTTATCAATAATGCACCTAGTGTGGAAGAGATTTTCATGCTACTCATTATCCACCTTTGCTTGGGAATTCAAAACTAGTCGAATTACAAATAGCTCTCCTTCATCAGCATATTCCATAACCCCCTTTTCTTCACACTCTTCTTCTATGGTTTCCTTGTCCTCACTTTTAATTTCCCCTTTGATTCTCTCGAATTACCATCACTCTTTTATTAGGACATTCGAAAGCAATATGCCCATGGCCAAGACAATTGAAACACTTTATATCTCGATTCTTTCTAGGTAGTAAGTTAGGAACACCAACCTACTCTTTGCTTTTGGTTGAATCTACTTGCAATTTACTTGAATCCCCTACATTCTTCCTTTGTTCGTTCCTCTTGGAAGCAGTCCATGGGGATATGGAAGTGGCATTAGGTCGAGTGGCTCCCTGCTTTGATGCACCTCTTTTTCGCTGCCTTTCCACCTTAATGGAAAGTTTAATGACATCCTTCAAAACCACATAAGGTTGTAACTCAGTAGCATTTACAACTTCTTTATTCAGTCCCCTCAAAAACCTAGCAATGGTTTGATGTTATGGTTCTTGTAATTCACATCTCATCATTAGCATTTTGAACTCCTTCACATAATCTTCAACACACATTCCCCCCTTCCTTAGGCTTCGAATCCTATTATATAGTTCTTACTTATAAAATTTAGGAATAAAACGCCTCTGCATAAGTCTTTTCATGAGCTTTTAATTTCTAATGTCTCCTACCCTATCCCTCTTACTTTGAGCTTTCAAATTCTCCCACCATAAATTGGCATAATCTGTAAATTCAAGGGCAGCTAATTGACATTTTCTAACCTCTGAATATTCTTAGCATTCGAAGACCTTCTTAACCTATTGTACCCACTCCAAGTATTATTCTGGTAAGCTGGTTCCTTTGAATGAAAGAATCTTTAACTTCAAGTTATTTCCAATCCTTTAATGTTGCCTCATTGGACGTGGTCTCTCATCCTCTTCTTCATTAAAGTCATTCTCTTCTCCATCTTCCTCATCAATATCATAGTCAGCCTTTCTTGGTTCTTGCTACATATGTGGCTGGTTTTAACGTTGCATGGTTAATCTCTCGATGGCTTGAGCCATTTGGCCTATTTATTCCATTATCTCCTCTTTTCTTAGTTGAATTCCAAAAATTTGAGCATGTTCCATGGAAAGACTAGAGTTGGTGGGATTATTTTGGTCATTCATTGTTGGGATTTTTGGGCAGAATTTTGTTTAGGTAACAATCACTCCCTCACGTGTTTCACTCAAAAACTTTATTCTCTGATACTAAAATGATGTGCCCAAGTAAAATAGATTGCTGGAAATTATATAAGGATAGTTGATTACGAATTTTGAGTGATTAAAGAAAAGAAAAAGAACACATGCAGCCTTGGATGATGAGGAATCCTCCACCACAATAAAAAACTACAAGATTGATTTGCCACACTCTTAAAAGACAATTCAAGAGTGATAAGAATCAGGTTTAATTTCACTACTAAACAAGAACTTTTTTAGATAAGGAATAAGAAAATTGCAATAAACAATTATAATAATATTTTAGCAAAAACTCCCCAACATGACTGCATACAATGAGTTTTATAAGCTTTGGAAAAACCCTCCAAGCATAGGTAAACACAAAACTAAATTAAATACTTTGACTATCTTGGAATAACCCTCTAAAGTATAAGTGACTCTATTTCAATACTAGTAAAGACTTACTTTTGACTATAAAACATATTCCAACTCATAAGTATTAATAAAAAGCATAAAACAAAACAAAACAAAAGATACCAGAAAATAAGAGAGTTTTCAAAATTCATCCTAATTTATGTCTGGAACAGACTTTACTAAATTAGCTATAACTTCCTTTGGAGACCTCCAAATAGCACATTGTTTAATGTGTTGGAAACTAGACTCATAGATCTTTTCAAAGGAAAGTCATAATTCCTTGGTATGAATTCCCAGAATTGATTCTCATCCATGTCCTCACAAGAGAGAAGGTTAATCAAATTGGGCTTAGGTTCATGATCATCCATGTTAGGCTTCAAGTCTTCAAATTCGGTTAAACTCTCCCTAATGGCTATGGCAACCGGGTTTTGAATTTGTTTGACTCTTGCTCTAGTAAGAGGCCCCAAATAAGGCTCCTCTTGATTTTTAGCAGCCTCATCAATACTATGATGTATATCACTGGTATTGCCGAAAATAAAAAAGAACTTGTATTTGACCTTTTTTCCCTTGAACCCATTACAAATTTTTACATTTAAACTATAATTAACTAAAACTTTTGATTATGAAAAAATGTATCTTAGATGGTTGAAGTGGTGGTGTTAGAGGCAGTGAACGCACCTTAACTCTCTCCTAACCAACTCTTGTACAAACTTCATTTTCTATGGAGTGAATCCTAAAGGAGATGAAGATAAGATAAAAGTTGTTTCGGTACTATGAGTAGTGGTGGTAGAAGCTACAGACCCAACTTCTCCTACTACTTATTAGGATTTGATCTTAAAATCGTAGATGAGGCTCTTCTTCTTATCGCTGCTAGCTTTATGAACAAAGCTAGGTCACTCACAGCTCAGCTGGTGTATTAACACTGTCTTGCTAACCGGTGCTAGATTATCCTATCTCTTACTTTGAAGATTTAAACTTCTCCTGCAAATGAAAGACAGTTAGGTTTGCAATTAATCAAACATGTATTTAACTATGTCAACTAGAAATTATTATGTAAAACTAAGGGTCTTTGACTTGTTCTCAGCAAATTCATTGGACTTTCTCTTGTGAGTGTGGAAAACCTTAATAACTATAGGTTCCCTACCCAACTTTTTCTCTTGTACAAAAAAATATAGAAAAAAATATTAGTTAAAACCAAGTTTATATTTTGTTCCTAAAAAAGATTCAAAAAAACATTTTTCTTAATCTCTTTCACTTTGTAAAGATTCCCAAAATAAGACATACTTGTCTTAGGAGGCCATGGCATGCTCTTTATTGAGAATGATGAATTATTTGTCTATCATTCATCTACTTTCATATGCTTCACTACATGTCCAATTATTACCCATGTATTATCCTTATTATAGGATAAAGGGAATGCTATCAAAACACATAGATTCACATATATGGTAACAAGATGATCTTAAGTCAAAGGATCACTTACACTATCAACACTTTGAGAACTTCCATTGACACCTGAGTAAAGACCCCATATAGTTTCTCGTGTTGAGTTAATTCAGTGTAATTGTTTAACTTACAAGCACTCATATGTTTGTCTCAACATCACCATGCTTGTAGTTTATGAAATCATTACTCTGTTTGTAAAAGAATGACGCAACATATGCTAATCTCAAATAATCATCAATATTCTTATTCTTGATAATTTATTGACTAGAAATACTTTAAGAATAATACTTTATGTATGTCAAATTTCACAATTATAATCAACATTATAATTATGCATACACAGTATTTATTCTAGGGAGCATAATATATCGTTGTTCTAAATCTCATTTAAAAATATAATAAAAAATGCCTAATGAATATTATTACATACATTAAATACAAATAAAGTGTCAATACAACCAACCATTGATTGACTCTTGGACATTAATACTAACATTAGTAGCATTATAGGATGTGATTTCCATCATTATTGTGCACTTGATTGTTTTTCTTGGAATTATTTTGCCTATTTAGAGACAATTTATATTTAGGAAGTTTAGTTTTAGCCAGAACTATAGAATATGTTTAATTATCTCTTGAGGCAAAATCTTAGACAAAACTAAATTAGTGACATGATTTAGACCATTTTTCAACCATTTGAGGCTTTTCAAGCTAACCATGTTATATATTATACATCTAGTATATCCTATTGAGCCTAATGTTGCATTTTCTTGGTCACCCACAATTTTTTCCTAATTGTTATTTTTAAATTCCAGCTTTGAACCCTTACTGTTAAGCATTTTAATCATTTTAGGTATATATTGAGCTATGTTAAATAAAAAAGGAAGGGTAGAGTTATCAAAATCATATACATATATATATATATATATATATATATTTATATATTTGTGTCTCATGATGACCCCAGTATTCACAACAAAAAGATATAAATTTGGGGTGTAATAGGGGTTGGGCAAATAAAAGAGAAAAAAAATAGAAAAAATTATGAAATTGGTGAATAAAAGAAAAGAGGAAGTCAAGTATGGGTATTACTTAGGTTGTGTGGAAAGCTCTATAATGCTCTTAGATTGATCTATGTGTTTAGGGTAACTCGAGCCTTATAAATACCTTTATAATACTGCTACCTTAGCTTATGTTGCAACGTTTTATAAGGACCTATTGATCCTTGACTTAATGGTAATCTACATTAGTGGAGATAGAGTTGAAAAGAAAACCTATCCGGATTACATGCAATTCTAGATAAAAGGATCATGCACACACACTGGAAATCCAATTGAGAATTATGCTTATTCTTGAGTTGAATCATGAATTTGGATGATGCCTTTTGGTTGACATTAAGTCAGGATTTCGTAAAACTTTGTAGGATATTTTGGGATATCATTATTTTAGTTAATGCATCTTTGGCTAGTCATTTTTACTTTTATATTGTTTTACTCTTTTGCTCGAGGACTAGCAAAACCTTAATTTTGGGGGTGTGATAAGTCTATGAAATGGACTTATTTTACAACATTTTGATCATTTAAATTTGCTAGTTTTTTGAGCTTTACTGTTAAATTATTTAGTTTTTAATTTATCTCCTAGTTTAGTCATTATGACTTTCAGATGTTGATTTTAGTTGATTATGGCTAGGATATAGGTTAGCATGAGAGTTCTAGACCTTATTAACTTAATTTGTTTTTTTTGAAGATATAATGGAACAAGGATCCCTATTTGAAGTCAAATTGCAAAAGAATTAGGATTCCAGCTCATAGGGCGGCATGGCCAGGAAAACATGGTTGCATCAGTACATAATGTCCAGGAAAAACCAAACAAATATGTTAATAAGCTTGAAGATTGACATCCTTCTAGTTTTCTCTTTTCCTACACTTTTCTTTAGTTTTCTTGTAATTATTTCCATGGTGAACGTATTTAAGTTTACCTATACTATATAAAAATGGCTTAAGGGAAGAATTTTTTTATTTCCTTAATACCCTTATAAACTTTTATAATTACATTGTTATCTATAGTTGTTATTTTGCTACAAATAAACAATTATTTTTTTACTTTTTGTTTTCTACTATTTCTCCATTTTAATATCAATAGGATTGTAATTGTTTTAAAACTATTAATTTCTCTGTTATTAATTCTTTTTAATCTTAATAAATTTAAATAAAGTTTTTTAATTATATATCAATAATAATTAAGAATCACTTTTCAATTTATTTTTTATATTTTATTAAGTTCCTAATAATCATAATTTTTTAAGTTATTCTCAAATTTATGAATTAAAATGTAAATACCCTTATGAGTTTTGCTATAACATTAATATTTTTTAGTTGTTAATTTACTTAAAATGGACTATTTTTTTTTTTTAATTTCTCTTCTAATTCTTCTCTATTTTAATATTAATAGGATTGTAAGTTGTTTTATGATTATTGATATTTTTTTTGTCCTAATTCTTTTTAATGTTAAAAGAATATATCATAAACAAGATTCGTGCGCAACATGTGTGTCACAAAAAAGCTAATGTTTATACTAGGTAGCATGAACTAATTTAGTTTATAGGATTGTAATGGAACTCAATATGTAGCTTCAATTAATTTTATCATAATTGCTTATATTTTGGAATTTGAGTTGTTTAGGTCATTCTATGCTTGTTGTTTCTAATTGCCTGACCATTTCTTAGATTGAAATGGTAACCTAAAGAAACTTGAAAAATGGAATTTATTATTAGCTTTGATTTAAATAGCACTTGTTTGAATTCATTCACCTAGATTAAACGAGTTTGACTAGTATGTAAGATATGAATATACTTCCATGCCTTAAATAGCCAAATTAAGTCTAACCTTAATGAATCTTGCTTAATTTAATTTTCATAAGCATATAGAGAATTGATTAAGTGATGTATTGTTATAATTAATTTAGAAGATACTTATAATTGAATTAAAACCCTAGGTTAACAACTCGGTTGAATTAATAAGTATGAAAGAATAAGAACAAATACAGTGAAGTCTTAAGGGAAATTGTGATTTAGGTTTTTCTCCGTGTTAGCTCAAGTTTAATTATCACTATTGCTTTCTATTTTTAGTTTTTATTTCAATCCTCAATTTCGTTGTTTAGAAAAAATTAGGTTTTTTTTTTTTTTTAATTTATTTGGTAAATTTTAGTAGTAATTCCCCATGAGATTGATACTCTACTCTACTCTATATTACTTATTATGATAAGTTCACTTGTGTGATGAAATCAACAACATATGTTAGAGCATTATAACATATTAAGAGGTTATTATAAGAAATAGCCTTATCTACGTCTGTCAATAGTAAACACAAAAAGTCACATAGCAGATGCAGTTAATCATTAGTGTTTACCTCTAGATGCAGATAAATAGACACAGTAACCCATAATTCAAATACAATTATCTGCGTCTGAGAAGATGCAGAACTTATATGCTTCTGTCTTTTTGGGTCTGTAACACAGATGCAATATGTAGTCACCAATAATGTTTGGCCACGTATCGGAGACTGGATTCCACACTCTAAAAGGCAAACACATATACTATTGTGTCTACAATGCACACACAGAAAACCATATGCTAATATTTTTTTTTTTTTTTTTTTGATTCTTATCTATGACTTTAAAATACAAACATGATTAATCAAAAGGTAGAAGCAGAAGGAAAAATTAAATTTATAATTTTATTTTTAGTTTTATACCTGTAAATACCTATATAGAAGCATATTTTATATTTGAATTAAAAGTTTTATACAAATAAAAAATATTATATAAAAATCATCATAAAATCGGTTACACTAAATATATATATTTATAAACCTAAAAATTAATCATCTTCTAATCCTAACTTTTCGTCATGATCGAACTTGCTCATCATCCTAGTGACTAAGATGGGAAGGCTCGGATGCAAGAGGTGCAACATGAAATCATTAAACTAAATAAGTTATAATTTATACTTAACATAATATGCATATAAGTTAAAATTGAAATAAAAACTTCATAAAATTGAAACATACGTACATTTTAAATTATTTTGCAAAATAATACCGTTGTTAATTTCTACAACTTTATCCTTTGTTAGTAATATCTTCGGAACATATTTTTAGTTGATGCTTTTAATATTTTTGTTTCATTAAAAGGTTTATATCAAGAATTGCATTTTCTTCTAATCTAGCTTACCATGCATATGCAGCACAATGGTTTGCAGTACGAGCCAACATGCAAAGGTAAATAGGCCAAATGGTGCAAACTGTCTACTTTGTGGTACTGAGGACGAAACAGATGAGCACCTGTTCACAAGATGCTAAATCTCAACCCAAATCTGGTGCAATTTAGCATTCAACTATATTTGAATGGTGGTTTGCCTAGTAAACTCACGTCCAGGACCCATGCCATGCAACGCTTGCATGACATTGCACGGACAAAACGGACAGAAAACATGGGAAGCATTGGAACAGTAGCACGTAATCATGAAGGACAAACTCTACTTGCCGAGGCAAAACGCTTGCTAAAAGTGGCTTTCTAAAATATATTAAAGGAATATTAATCATGAGGGACAAACTTTTTATCAATGTCAAAATATCATTGGAATATTTTTTCTATAACCTTTTCATTGGAAATATCATCCCATAGGCAACCATTTGATGAAACATTTTTTAACTCTGGAGTAAAAATCCTTCAAGGTCTCTAAATCAATATTTCATTTTAAGATTTTAAAAATCTCCTAAGAGATTAGTTTAATAGCACATACCTTGAAATTACTCCCGCAACATATCACATTATACTTTTGCCATAGTAGTTCTAATAATTCGAGGAAAAATATTGTTAGCCAAAGCTTGTTGAATGACATTTAAAACTCATACTTCTCTCTGCCCCTCTTTGTTTACTTTCTACTGTTGAACATTAGTGAGAGTAGATCTATCTTATGAAATAGTTATTCCATCTCGATCAATATTTCATAAGTTCTGAGACATAAGATATATTTCATCTTTAATACTCCACTAATCATTGTTTTCTACTGATAAAAAATTAATAGAGGAATGAATTGACTAGATAAAAAAGCCATTGATATAATTGGCTTTCATCCAAATATTGAACTAATAAAGCTTCTAATACCACCATTAGAATTTTGAAGTCTAATATTACTGTTGGTGTTGAAAGGAAAATTTGACATTTGGGTAATAGTAAATTTAGAATATTGAAAAAATATAGATATTATTGAACTGGTTTTGTGAATTTGGGAAACATAACAGTTAGCTACAACGTGTGCCATCACAACAGACGGGCCTCTCCAATGGCAAGGATAAATTTGGAAAACATATGGTTTTATGAGGAGACTACTCCACAAATATGGTTTAGCTGAGCACCTGTTCACAAGATGCCAAATCTCAACCCAAATTTGGGGCAATTTGGCATTCAACTATAACTGAATGGTGGTTTTCCCAATAAAGTCAAGTCCAGGGACGCATGCCATGTAACGCTTGCATGACATTGCAGGGACAAAACAGACAGAAAACATGGTAAGCATTGGAACAGTAGCACGTAATCATGAGGGACAAACTCCACTTGCAGAGGCAAAACGCTTGCTAAAAGTGGCTTTCTAAAATATATTAAAGGAATATTAATCATGAGGGACAAACTTGTTATCAAAGTCAAAATAGCTTTCTAAAATATACAGTAAGGAAATAATTCATGTTTTTGTTTTTTTCTCAAGTATAAAATTTAACTAATTATTACAAAAAAAATAATAATATAGTTTTAGAAAGAAAAATAAATAAATCTACTTGTTTGTTCATTTTTCCAGTTTCCATATTTAGTTTGTCTTTTGGGTACTCATATGTCTATCAATGTAGGACCCACATTAATATATATTTTATTATATTTAAGGAATATATATTTTATTATTGTGTATAAATATAAATTGTTTTTTTTTCTCAATAACATAATTAGTTTTTATTTTATTTTATTTTGATTTTTTATGATATTCGAATAAGTTAATAGACATATTGACTAAGTAACTTAGCAATTTATGATAATTTTACTTATCACAATTACCTCCAATGAAATTAGAATTTATAAAGTAGACACATTTTTAGTAACTAGGCAATCCTTTAGGGTTAATTAGTTCTTTTTAAATGTATAAGATAAATAGGACATTCCTTATTATAGTTTTTTTTTTATTATTGTTTGGACAATTCAGTATATAATTTTTTTGAAAAAATTATATCAAATGCAGTGAACAATATAAGTTTCTGATTTTTGAATATTTATATTTGGTGATATATAATAAATAGTTTTAACTCACTGTGTTTGATTAAGATTGCTTAACATGGTGCACATTCATATCAAATTTTCAGTTATGACAAATTGATAATGATGATATAGTTAAGGAAAATAAGAGCCATAATAAAAATTCAGAAAAATATACAAGATAATGTTAAATAATAAAAAATTATTGTTAGAATTTCTTAACAAGAAAACTACTGGAGAACCACTAATGCAATGTGATTCACTTTTACGATTTTACTTGCATTTGTATAACTCAGCAAATTACTTTTTGCTTTAACTACTTAATTATTTATGCTAGAAAACCTCGAACGGAATGTGCAATCTTTTTGTAAACCTTATTTAACATTTGGATTGCGCACCGTATCAGGGACCAATTTTGTAAACCTTATTTAACTTTTTTTTTTTTTTCCTCCTCCTATGAAGTTTTAAGTTTTGCTGGCACTCTTTCTACTTGGTCTACATCACATGAGAGTTACTTTTCACCATCAACGCCTAACAGAAAAGTTATTTTGCCTTTTTGTGCTTGTCCTTGTAACTCTTAATCTCTGCAAGTTTTCATAACCAAACAATTGATGGCAATTGAGTAATTATGCATATAAAGTTGAATTAGTTATGTATAATTTAACTTTTGCATCTTTAGTACTCATTAGATATATTCCTTGCAACTCTTAAGTAGTTGTACATATACATATATATGTATATATATTATGTGCAGTATAAGTTGTTATCACATATATTGTATAATACTAGATAATTAGTTAAAAGAGAGTTACCATATATTCATCTAAATTGTTATCACATGTATTGTTTTTGATGCAAAGTCAAATATGCTTATTTTAATATGAGATGGGATAAGGTAATATCTACTATATATGAATAATGTCAGTTTTTTTTATAAATAATATATTAAATACAAATAATAACATTATGTTTTTTTATTATGTACTATTATTTCTGGACTCTAAGCTGTCTTGTTTTGTCTTCTCGTCATATTAGGCCCTTAGTGAATGTTTCTATTAAAATGATGTTGAAGAGATAAATCACAAGAGTTCATCTGATAACTTTTGACTGGATTATGAATGAAATGCTTCGCTTTTGATCTAGTTGTATAGCAGCTTAATTGAAGAGGATTTAGCAGTTGAAGTTCAGTTTATCATGATATCTTAGTTGACTAAATCCAATATGTATTTCATCAGTTGAAAGTTTTAGCCGATCTTGAAAAGTTTCATTTAACTCAGCTGGATGAATGTAGATTTTCAATTGAATTCTCTTCATCTATAAAATGATATATATGTTGTCATTTGTGATTTCTTGAGTCTTTAAATTTTCAGCTATCTAAAAAGATTTTTCAGGGATATTTCAACTAGTTTTTGATTTGATCAATAGCACGTATTTATACTGTTCTAAAAGTAAGAAAACTCTCATGATCTCTTACTTTAGAATAATATAAATTAATTAATTGTAAAGTAAAATAAATTAACAATAATTAATTTTTTTAATTAATTTTTTTTACCACCTATTACCTTAACTGCTCGCATACCAATTATAACTAATTTCTGTTTTATCTCTTAATAACTAAGCAAATCACTCACTATCTCATATTTTCTCTTTTAAATAAAATTAAAAAAACTTAAATGACAATTTTAAAATTTTTAGAAAAATCATTCAACATGTGTGTACGTGCATATGGCTAGTATTACAAAAATTTAAATTATCATCTTATAATATTACAAATCATGCAATTTGATTTTTTTTTCAGTCATCACCCATCAAATTTAACTTGATAAGAGACGGAGTGGCAAACAGTATCATGCATGACTTACCTATATGTCATGATAGACACATAGAAATATGACATGTGATATGTGTATATGATAAGTTCTCAAAAGAACTTATATTATATCTCATTATGCATTTATTTTAGCTATGTTCTTGAGTTTTGCATCATAATTTGGTTAGTTTTAGTTTAGTTTGCAGTTTATTATGTTTTGTATTAAGATTTCGTGTTTTAGTTGTTTTTGCTTAGGATTTAGCTTTTAAATAAGAGTTTTAATCCTATTGATTTTGGTTATATATTTTGAAGGTCTAAGGCTTTAAGAAGTCAATTTTGAATACCAAATGCAAAAAGGTTGAAATTCCAACTTATCGGGCACCTTAGCCATGGAAAACTAGCGTCACAACACTGAAAAGTCAACCTGGAGTCTTGACTTGTGCCCTTGCACTAGAAAACTAGTTCCCTAGTGCTATACCCCTTTGGTTGGACTTGTTTAGACAGATTGTAGGGCGTTCCAGTGCCAAAAAGTTGGCATCTCGGTGCTAGCCCGATATCCCAGCCCTTGTTTTGCCCAAAACACATTAAACTTCTGGTTTTGAGAGCTATATAGGGGATATGATTTAGGGTTAGAGAGGAGTTTGGGATGTTTTTCTATAACTTGAGAGTGGCTTCAGAGACTTTGGAGGCAAATGAGGCTAGAGGATGAAGAGGAGCAAGATGCTTGAAGATTGACAGTAACCTTCATGAGTTTTTTATTTCATTCTTTTTTCTTTGTTCCTTATGTTGTTTTGATGATTTGTTTAGCTCCAGCCATGCTCAATTTATGTAGAATGAAATAACTCCCTTGTTCTAGGATTAAAATGGAACTCATGTAGCTTGATTTGATTTTAGCTATGAATTGCTTATGATGTGTGGTATTTATATTTGTTGTACCAGTCCATGTTTATTGTTTCTAATTGATTGATCTCAAATTAGATTAGTGTTGTAATTTAGAGGAACCTTGACAAAGGGAATCTAAATTAGCCTTGAATGATATAATACATGTTTGAATTCATTCACTTGGATGGTTGGATTTAACTTGCATATAGACATATAACTATAAGCCATGTTACTCAAATGAGGTTTTCTCTTAATGAATCTTGTTTAATTCAACTCTCATAGAGATATAGTGAATTTGTTAAGCAAGATATGATAATAAGCAATTCAAAAGATACTTGTAATTGAATTAGAATCCTTAGTTAATACCACAATACCATGAATCTAAGCAAGATAGGATGAATACAAGTTAAGTCAAATGTGAGGGAAATTGTGATCTTAGGTTCATCTCAATATATATATATTTTTCAATTCATTTGTTTAGATAATTTAGTTAATCAATTCAAAGTTCATTGTTCGGATAATTAATACAATTTTAATACTTAACATTGTTAGATAATTCCTTGTAAGAATGATACTCTACTTTATCACTTTATTACTTGTTAATGATATGTGTACTTGCGTGGTATATCCGACAATAGTATTAAAATATAAAAATAAAAATAAAAACTTACAAGAAAAATTATTAAATTTCTTCATCATCATTACATCTTCCTTTGGATTCATAACGAATGAACAAAATTAGTCTTTATCATCATCATATAGTATGGTGAATCATCAATCCACTAGCACTGCAACAGTAGAAAAGTCATCCATTTTTAGCCTCTTCAAAACCCCTACAAACCTTCCCTCCCATGGTTTCCTAATCCAATTTTCTTTCTCAAACCTTGACCCAAGAATTCTAATCTAATTTCAAAAATCCAAAGAACTATTCTCATTCTTCACACATCAATTTTCGGGATTCATAGAGAGAGAAAGGAGATATAGGGGCGGAGAAAGAAAAAGCTTTTAGTTTTTTTAAATATTTAAAATACTCTTTACCTTTTTTATTTAAATAATATAAATTTCAGATTTTATATACATATATATTTTTTGTTTTTATTTTGGTACAAAAAAATCATGGCACTCTCTAATTCGTCTTTTGGCCAAGTTATATGTCACGTCAGATTTCATTTAGCCATGTCATCCATTATCACTCTTGTTGAGTTAAAATAGACAGAAAATGATGGTAAGGATCATATTGTGTAGTTTTTAAAATTATACATAATGTATTTTGACTTTTTAAAATATAAAAACTAAAATGAATTTTCAATTAAATTATAAAAACGAAAAGTATAATTTAGTCCTAAAATAATAATTAATAGGATTGATTTCTTTTCAACCTAAGTGTCATATCCCACACAAAGGCATAACTGGTAGGAGGATTGGGTAACAAACCCTTCATAACTCTGACTTCAAAATAAAGAATCAAATATGACTTTTGACTAAACCAAATAATAAAATTAAAATTTAGAAGACACAAGTTAACTACAAAATATTTATTTACTGAAATGTGTAACAATTTACTAAAAATTTTGGCAGAAATAACTTGTACACTAGAACATGTCCAAAATACAAACATATAATTTTCTAGTTACATTCAACCAGTTTACACAACATCAATATACACAGGGAGCTCCTCTTCCACCATATCATAAATAATAACCATTAAACTATTACACAAAATCAAACACGATATTCAAAACTCTAATGTGACTGCAAACTTTCATCCTTTAGATTCAAGTTTGAGATCCCCAAAAATACCTTGCTGCACATTATTGGCAAGTCATGAACTCGACGATGATGTGTACCGAAATCCTGTTAATGGAAAAACATACCCAGAGGGTACTAGCATCAACCAAAGCATAACAAACACATATAAATTACATAATCTCATGTAGCTATGTTTTATATCTTAATTTCATGGTACAAGTACATATATATAATTATCGTAAAATTAATTAATCACAATTTACGTAATATACAAAATGAATAAATTAATCAAAATGTTAAAAAACTCATAATTGAAGTAAGGCAATCAAAAAATTCAAAGCATATAAAGAGCCAATAGAGAAACTCAACCCCCGCACACCAAATATCTCCCACATGGCAGTTTTGCTCCTTCACACCAAACATAAATATATTCAGAATTACTGAAATACAGAATTACTGAAAGCTTCATACCTCCTCATAAATCCACCCTGGGGCTAAGTTATTCTAATATTTTTAATTAATGTCAAATGATCAAATCAAAATAACATAAGTGCACCCCAGATTATATTTCAAAAGTAAAAATTATTTTGAAAAAAAAAAAAAAAAGTTTATTGGCCCTTATCAAACACAAACAAAGTCACAAGTCAAGTATAATTCAAATAATTCAATTAAATACTACACATGCTTATGCTTTCATATAAACATATCTATTAGAATATACATCAGATTTACACATACTAATCTAGCAACCAAAAGATAGCATTTATTTACTCACTATTTACCGATCTTGTTCCTCACTTCCTTTTACGTTCACGCATGTAATTAGCTTAACAACACTTTCCAGAGCTGCAATTAAATTTATATTTATTACTTAGTTTGTTAAATTTATGGGTTGTAACTTTTTAATTACGAAAATCTATAAATACTAAGTTTTACGTATTTATTTAAAGTTAACCATTCTTTAGGCATTTTCACAGTCACCTTTGATTTATGTTTGATTTTAACTTACATACTTAACTAATTTCAACAAAACCAAGTTCAAACATTATCTTTAGGAAGTTAGCAATCTTTATCATTAAGAAAATTCTCCTAAAATTAGTCTCGAACCCACCCAAATCCTTACATGAACTCAAATAGGGCACTTGCAAAATTTCTAATTGCCAATCTTGTATTCCAATGCTTATAGAATTCTCATACTTAGGAATTAAATTACAAAAATTTATAGTATAGTTAATCAAGATGTTAAGAACAAGTCATCTTCAGCACTCTACTCCTAATTCATCTTTTAAAACCTTCCAAAACTAGTTATAATAAAATAGGTTCAATTAGGACCAAAAAATCACAACCATGACTCTTAACACCCCCGAAATACACATAACATGAAATTAAAACCTGAAAAGCTCTATAATTGTCTCTTAATATGTTATGATCAATTATTATTCAAAGATCCTAAGCTATTTCAAACCACAACCCTTGTCAAAGTCCTTCAGACTGACTGAAGCTCACCAAAACTCCTGTACGAACCCAACTATAGTCCAACAGCTCTAACAATAAATATACCCCGAATTAGGTTACGAAACTTTTCACATATAATCCCAAGACAATAAGCTACACTTCCTTTTTGAAACTCCTAAATTAATTCAGTCTCAAGACCACCTGAAATACTGAATTTCTCCCTTTCATTAACCACTTAACCCATATTTCCATCACTCTATCTACAACTAATCACCTTTTTGTTCATACCTATTACTTATTTTCATTAACTACTTAACTCACAACATTAACCAACTATTCTTTACTCTTGTTCATGAACTTTTTATTCTAAACATCTACATTAAAATTAGTTTAGCTAATCAAAGTAATCAAAAGCTTGAATCATAAAAATTCAACACCAATTCACTCTAAAACCTCTATATTAATCACTTTCAAGTTTCCATTCATACATTCATATACATATATATATTATATATATAAGAACCACATACATGTGATAAAAGTATTCTAATACTAATTATAAAACCTATATTAACCATGCTTTAATGAACAAAGTAAAAATTAAACTAATCATATAAAATCCATTGAAATTTGAATTGTGAAAATCTAACATCAATTTAACAAATTTTTATAATCAATCCTCATCTTATAAGGTTTTTTTTTTCAAAACCTTTTGTTTATAATATAACCCTTTAACCCACACAAATAAGTTTTCAACTTAAAGAAACAAAGGTATGGATTACATGGAAACAAGGGAATACCAACTCATGGCTGGCCTAGTAGATGGTAGCAGCTGGAGTTGCTGCCACGGTCAATGAGGGAGCTGTCAAGCTCTGTAAGTTTGATTAGAGGCTTCCCACAGTTGGAAGGAAGTAAAGCCACCTGAAACAACACTAAACAAACTACCAAACTAAGCTGGCGTGGAGCTGCTGTAAGCAGAGGAAGAAGGCAACTTGATTGTTGCCTAAACAGGGGAAACCGTTGGCTGCCAAGGAGAAGCACATGGCCAAGGCAAGCAAAACAAGGGAATTTAGCTATCTTGGCTACACCCTCAAATTCAAACCATAAACCGACTGATTTTACTCCACAAAGGAGAAGGCAGCCATGGCTAAGAAAGGAATGAAACCTATGGCTAGAAGAAGAGAGGCACACAACTAACAACGGAGACACCAAAAACAAGGTGATCAAGACAACTCGATAGCTGCAACAAAGCTAAGTTTTAAGGTTTGAGAGAGTAACTAGACACCAAAAGGAAAGAAAAAGCAATTGACTTGCTTTAGAGTGACTAAAACCAAGCTGCCTAAAGAATTCCTTATGGCCATCTAAAGGAAATGAAAACACAGGAAGAAAGAAGTATATGGTAGTGGAAGAAAGTACAAAGCAAAGACAAACGGTAACAATAAAAAAAAATGAAAGGAAGATAAAGAATAAAAACAAATAGGACAAAATTAGAAAAGGAAAGTCCAAGTCAAGCCTTTCAAATTTGTGGCTACAATTTAATCATAGTTTTAGGTATATATATTTATTAAAAATTTTGTACACTGAGATATCGGATTACACAAAATTCTTAAAATGTATACTAGGATATCAAATTATGAGATGTTTAATTATATTATTATTTATTAAACTTACTTAAATGTTTATTATTTTATAACTAGAATTTACACATTATATCTATAACTCAACTTCAAGATGTTGGGTTATAACACTAAGCAAGTATAAAAATAAATAAATAAGTTAGATCTATACTTCAGTGTTATCATAAAGCTTGTGCTATTGTAAAAACAATGCATCACGAGGGGTAGGGGTGAGCACGGGGTAGGGGTGAGCATGTAATTGGAAAGATTGAAAAATCGCACCAAACCCAACAAAATCCACTTTTAACCTACCCAACCTAAAAAATATGCTTATGCAGCCTATTGGAATTTTTTTGCTGTAACTAGTTCGAGTTAATTTTGCGAGTAACTTGTTTTTAGTCAATCAATTAATCGGTCCAGCTAAAAATTTAACACTTTAAAGTGTTTGTTTATCGATTGGATATAGTTATCTACCAAATATGCTTGAAACCAAGTCCAAGTCCAACCTACGAAAACACAATTGTCCCATCAAGTTTCATCCCGATTCAAAATCACACAAATGCTAACTTAACTAACTACATAAGTTGATTCATTCTTGATGGGGAATGAATATATAATCTTATGGGAATTTATTTTTCTATTTAATTATATGTTTTATAATGTAAAATTAGAATATAGGATTTAATTTATTAGTATTTATTGTTATTTTGTTATTTTATATTATTTACATTTCTACCATAGGTTTATATAATGCCTATATAAAAGGCTTAGTATACATTTTGTAAGGATCTTTTAACATTTGAATATTGAGTATTGATTGGAAGCCTTTTCCAAACCCTAGTTCATCTTATTTTCTCTTCAATTTTTGCTTCCATACCTGTTCCTCCTCTATTATCTCTCAATTTCTCTTCAATTTCCCACTTTATCCTATTGTCCTACATCAAAATTTGGTATTAGGGGAAAAAAATCCGCACTGCCCAAACACCCTACTGATTTTAAATCAATATTTTCAAAACAAATTCAAAATATCCTGTTTACCTCGAAAATCTTGCTTAAAATTTTTGTCAAAACTAAGATTGAAGCTCACCGTCATGATCGACTCAGCAAAACCAAGCCAACATTGCAAAGCACGTCGGAAAAGAAGACCGCACGCACCTTCACAGGCAGAGCCTGAAGTAGAGGCAGTCGCATGTCCTTCCATGTGCTACCACGCACTAAGCAGCCCCGTGCCACATCATGTGCAACATGTCGATATCCATGTCAGCCCTGTGCCACATGTTAACTGTTCAATCGCCAAGCGTCCACATTATTTTTCCACATCATATTCCATGTCATTGTACATGTCGTCATCCACGTCATTGGTCAGTAGTCACCAGTGCCATGTCAGTAGAGTTGCCACGTCATTGCCACATCAATAGGTTGACCAAAATAATTCGTTATCTTTGAATAGTTAGGTTCAGCTCGTTTTAGACCGGTTTTCAACAAACTCAAACCAGTTCCCAAGGTTTTTGGGCCTCTTAATTTTGATTTTGAGGTCTATTTTCTAAAATTGTGCACCTAAATGTTGAAATTGATACTACTCTCTCACTTTTGCTATTTATTTCCTTGTTTTATTATGCATTTTTGAATTTTATTAGCTTTTGAGGTTGTTGTATTTCAATTTGCATTTAGAAAAAAGAAGGAAAAAAAAAAAAGGAAAGAGAAAAAAAAAAAGAAAAGAAAAGAAAAAGGAAGAGAATCATGTCATAGCCTCACGAGTTATCATATTGTGCCTATTCACATAGATCTAAGCCTATTATTTTAGTACATATTGATGATCTTCTGAGGCATTATCCTTATATTTCTCTCGAATTTCCTACAATTCAATTTCATGATGTCAATCAATCCCGAATTGTAGAAATCTTAGGAAATATCCCTATACACTTTTCTAAGCATACATTTCTATTTCTATATAGTTGCATGTGTCCTATCTTAACTTTGGACCCTGTGTTTTCTTAGATCCTACTTAATTTTCTTGTTCTTATCCTTATGTTGCTTTCTCGGTTTGGTTTGTATCCCTTATTTGGAACATTGGGCTAATAGGCTTTCTTTAGTTCAGCTTGTCAATGCATTGACTCATTATCTTAGTTATGACCAGCTGAACTACACACTCCAATACACTCAGTCTCATCAAACCTCAATATTGTCCAAACCTTGTACACCTGAACCTATAAAGGCTTATATGGAAAACACTAACAGGAAACTTAATAAGCTTAGTGCTACATTAGGTGAGACACTTGAAATGTTGGGTCCCGACCCTGATGAACTTGAGGAAATTATGGTTGAGACAGACAATCAGATACAAGAGGATAATGCTGACGTGAGATAGGATCATGAATTTGATGATGAAGAGAACTAGGATCATGAAGCTGATAATGATAAGAGCAAGGATCATGGAGCTGATGATGTTCTTGATGCACTTGTGATGGATGATATGCTTTCAGTTGCAGATATGCTTGAGAACATTACTATTTCAGAATAAGATGATGAGATTACAATATCAGACATAATTGAGCTATCAGACATTTCTGAGCCTGTCGAATAGTTCTAAAGCATATAGATGACGTTCCATACCAGATTATTGAGCCTACATATCTTCAGGAGATCAAGCATATTAATTTTTTCATCCCAGTGCAATTCCAGGCGTTTATAGTCCTTGATAGAGTTCTTATTTTAGGGTTTTTGCCTTTCTCCTTGACCTTGCTGCAGGATTTTATTCCCCCTCATGACAAAACTCGAGGTCGAGTTTTTTCCAACAAGGGGAGAATGATGGGGAATAAATATATAATCTTACGGGAATTTATTATTGTATTTAATTATATGTTTTATTATGTAAAATTGGAATATAGGATTTAATTTATTAGTATTTATTGTTATGTTGTTATTTTATGTTATTTACATTTCTACCATAGGTTTATGTAATGTCTATATAAAAGGCTTTAGTATGCATTTTGTAAGGATCTTTTAACATTTGAACATTGAGTATTAATTGAAAGCCTTTCCCAAACCCTAGTTCATCTTATTCTCTCTTCAATTCTTGTTTCCCTACCCATTCCTCCTCGTTTCTCCCTTAATTTCTTCTAAATTCCCCACTTTACCCTATATTCTCCTTCTCTACAAGTTACAACAGAGACTTCCCTCCTCCATTTGCAAATCCTTACTCTTCGTCATTCCCTCATTCTCTCCACTTTTTCTCTTTTAATGACTTCCTCATTCAATGACTCTCCTACAGTCTCAGTCTCTCTCTTCTTCGATTTATGATATGCATTACAAGCTTTTAGCACTTCTTGAAGGATTTCAACTGCAGACTTAGTGATGACCAATGTATTCTGATTGTGACTCATTTTCTTGATTGACCTAAACTAGTTTATGAGATTTTAGGCTTAGATAATTATGGTAAATGCAGAGAAAATATGATAACAAGTTAATTTCTCTTGCATAGCATATTAATCATTTTGTTATCATCAAAAATCCACTTGGGCAACAACCTATTTAGTTTAACAAATATAGTGATAAAGCGCAAAACTCATAATTGAAATAGATTTATAATTTTAAATTAGTTTTTATGCACACGATTTTAGCATAACTTAATCATTAACAATCAACAATAATTTTTTTTTAAATAATTTTTTATTTAACTAATTAATAACAAATCACATTATCATCAAAGTCATGTTAAATATTCAACCAAACAACCGATATAATTGTCACACCCCTCATGGAGGCATGACTGGCCGAAGGATTGGATAATCAACCTTCCGTAACCCTAATTTTACCATAACTGATATATACGACTTTTGAATAAACCAACACAAAATGACAAGTTTTTATAAAACAGAAGTTAACTATAAAAGCTTGGTTACTAAAATAAATAATAACAACAACAACAAAGACAACAAGGAGCTCCGTTTCGTTTCTTATAACAATAACAAATAACTAAACTATTATACAACATAAGACCAGACACCCCACAACTCTAGTGTGATTGCAAACTATCATTATTGACTTCAAGTATAAAATTCAGAATATATCTTGCTGCCAAATACTTGACAAGCCCAGTATTGGTATTTTTTGTCCCTTAAGATCCTGTTACTAAGAAAAAAGTCCATAAAAGAGGGGTGAGTCCTATAGACTACGTGAGTGAAAAAAACGTATCCAAATGGTACTAGCATCACTTAACACAAGTATATAACATATATAGTTAATAAATATCATGTAATAATGTTGACGCCTTAATTTAGAATACATGTACACATTTTGAAATCATCATAATTTCACAACTCACATGATTCACAAGATAACAAATCAATTAGAGCAATCACAACATACAAAGCAAGCAAAGGGCCAACGAGTAACTTAGCCCTACAAAACAGTATCTCCCCCCACCGGGCATTTACCCACCTGTACAACAGGTTACTTCTTCATACATAATCCATCCCACTAGAGCTGAGCACTCAATTCTTTTAAAATAATTATCAAAATCAGATTATCTCTTATCAGAATATCAAATCAAAATATAGCTCTACTCGAATAACTCATTAAAACACTGCATCCCACTAGGTGCACCTAGATTTCAATTTCAGAAATAAAATTATTTAAGAGAAAAATTTACTTTGTTGACCCTTATTAATCACAAACAATTTCAATCATCAAACATAATTCAAATAACTTATTAAAACACTGCACATGCTTATTGTTCCATGCAACACATTTACTCGAATACACATACACACACATAATAATCTAGCCACCAAAGGGTAACAGTCAACCACTCACCGTTTACTGATATTGATCGTTACTCTCTCTTGCATTCACGTACGTCATTGATTCAACAACACTTTCCGAAGCTGCAATTATATTTTCCAAGTATTATTAAGTTTATCAACTTTATAAATTATACCATTTTAATTACAAAAATCTAGAGTTACTAAGTTTCAAGTATTTATTTAAAGTTTACTTATTTGAAGCATTTTCACAACCCCTTTAAATATATGTTTGTTTCCAACTTACATATTTAATCAAATATAATAAAACCAAGTTTAAACATTAACTTTAGAAAGTTAGCCATCTTTCTTATTTAAAAACTTTTCCAAAAATTAGTCTTGAATTTACTCGATTTATCACATGAACAAAAACAGGATACTTTTACAATTCTTGGTTACCAACCAATAATACTTAACATTCAATTGATAATTTCTGGCCATTAAGAAATTCAAAGCTAACATCCTTGGTAAAAGTAACAAACTTCCATATATTCAGTCCTAATCCTACTATAACTATATTCTCTTTGGAAAATGAAACTGGTTGGGAATTAACTTTCTTATTGTTTTCCTGAAATTGATTTCAAAATATCACTTATAAACAAAAAGAAGTAATATCAAGTCATGAACATGGTGCCAGACTTGATAACTTTAGTTTAAAAAAAAATGAATGGACTCTGTAAGCAACAGGAGACATAAACAAACTAGTACCACATGCAGTAATGAGTAATAGACTTCGGTTCAGATTTTCAATTAAGCCAAAATGTATCAATAATCTATGAAATAGATTCCTTTCAACCCATTGAACTAGGCATATTAGAACAAATTCAGGACTTAAAATTCCTACAAAAAATCAATTTGCTGGCCCCTTCCTAAAATAGGGGAAGAAAACCAAGGTAGCCCGGTTACACACTCCTTTCTCTTTAACTAGCTTACGAACTCCTACACAGCCACGCCTTAACACTTGAAACCTTGAAGCTCACGGGTAGAAATTCCTTCATACATGGCTGAAATTTTCTTGATGTAAAACAGAGCACATATATGGCAGCATAAGAGAAAAGGAAACAAGCTAGGATAAGAAAAAGGAAAGGAGGAATACCTCACACCTTCCCTTGGCCACAACAAAGAAAAATTTCACCATCTCTAACTATTAAGGGAACCTCAAAGTGATGCCATGAAGAAAGAAAGGAATGCAAGAGAAATCAGTTGAGAATGATAAAAAGGAAAGCAGTGCAACAGAAAGAGAAAAGGAAATGTAAGGTGTATAAAACAAAAGAATTAGGAGTGAAAATCAATATTCTTATTTATCGGACTCTATTGTGACTGAGAGCTCCTCTCAATAATTACTTGCTTATTACAAAGTGATCTGGTAAATGTACATAAATTATTCTCACTTTTCTTCTCAACAATATTATTTATATAAATCGGAGACAAATATTACATCATGATTTTTCAATTTACACAACTAACAATATTACACTAAAAATCTACAAATAAAGTGGAAATGAAAAATTCACTTTATATCAATTAATGATGAGATTTGAATATAAAAACTTTTTATTCCAACCAAGTTGATAGAAGTTATCCTCACTTCCTTTTTGCAATGTTCATTTTTTTTATTCAGGATTTCGAGTAATGAAGTACTCTTAAGCTACTTGAGCACGTGAGTAGTGCATATGTATATACAATAAATTTTATGTGTGAATTGTGTTAGTTATATGTCCAAATTAGAGAAATTGGAGTGAAATGGTTTTTTCTTTCAAATTTTACAGTGCATGAAGTAAAATGTATGTAGTTGAAGCCATTTTATAGATTGTGATTTGGACACATGCTTAGAATGATTCCAAGTCAAATTGAACGAAATATATGATGGTATATTAATTGAACATTTTCAATGTACCTCACAAAATCAAACAATAAAAATAATAATAAAAGGAAAAATAAATTAGTTTGAATTAAGATTAATATTGCTTGATATTAATATTGGCTAAAATTAGTAAAACAATTTCTCTATGAGGCTGTAAGTAATTTTTTGCAAACCATCACTTATCTTATTTTCCTTTTTAAAATGTAATTTTAAACCATCATTTATCTTATTATCCGTTTTAATTTTTGTTTCAAATAGATAAGATTGTAGTCTAATATTTTAAGATAAGTTATATTTTTTATTTCTATAATTTAATTTAGAGTTCAATTTCATCAAAATAGTTAAATTAAATTTCCACCGTCACTTTTCATCTAAACTAATACCAACGGAGGTAAAAGTGTCACTATGCCAACCTCATATGTAAGGTTTGCAATAACCGGATTAATTTGACAAACCGAACTAAAATTGACTCGTCTAACTCGTAACTGAACTATACAAATTCATGTGTCGGTTGAAAGTTTTTAAATTTCTCGAGTCGGTTCAAATTTTAAATTCATGTATCCAATTCAAATTTTATAATTTATGGTACACTTTAAAATTGAAATTATAATTCTCACTTAATTCCAAATAACAGAAAAATAATTTAAAATTAATATCATATTCAATTATTAAAGTCATAACTTAAAAATATCAATTTCTAATAATTGTAATCTTAAATCATTTTTATATATGACATCATTATTAACCATATATATGGTAACACATAATATTTTACTGTTGGCCATCAACCACTGGCAACCTTCTCTACCCACTGACCTTACACCACCTACTAATAACCTTGTCCACCCATCATCGAGCCATCCTTCACCATTGTCAACTCATCAAAATAAAAACAATAATTGTCATGACCCTCCTAGCACGACAATCACCATCGAGAGACTTTCCCAAAATGATAACCACCACCATCAGAACTTTTATGAGACTAATAAAAAAACTATTAGGACCCAACAGAGACCATGACCACCATCTTTGCAACCCATCGGAGACGACAACATGCAAACACCGTTTGGCGTTCCGCAAACAATGACAAAGCCACCAAAGATGAAAACCAATTGCTTGAAACACAATTCCAAATGTAATTATTTATGCATGTGTTACAACCCGATAATTTAATGTACATTTAGGACATTGTACGTAAATGGTCGTGATTAAATAGATGATAACTTTTCGAATAGTAAATTAAAATTTATCACCTTAATGGTTAAATTGGAAGTAAAAATTTAATTTAAGTGATGGTGTTGATTGGTGAGACAAATAAGTATATGAAACAAAGCAGTAAATATATATATACAATTTAAGAATAAATTTCCACCACAAGCTAGAAAGTGAAACTTTGAGTAGATATTTTTTCATTTTCTTATTTTATTTGTCTCTTTTTCCCTTTCGTTTGGTGAACTGACTTATCCTTCTTCCCTTTCAAAAACTTTGCAATCGAGAGCTCTTGTTTATGCTCTGTTAATCTCCTTGTTCCAATTGTGACAAAGAGACTTCTTCAACCAACTTCTTTCTTTCTTCTTTGATTCACTTGCTTCCTTGGTTGTGAGTCCTTGGCTGGTTGTGGGAGGTAGTCTTCATCAAGAGACAAGGAAGACATGTTATAACCCGAAACTTTAACTTGCAGTTTAGAATGTTTGTAAAAAAAATTTTGTGACTTGGTAACTAAATTTTATACAAAGTAACAATTTATGTAATTGAAAATTTGTATAAATCTAAAAATAATGCAAGAATTAATTTACATTATATAATTGGTTAACTTGGAGCTTAAAAATTTGTTAGGGCAATTTTTATTAAGGTGCACAACAAGTGTACAAATATTTATATTTATAGATGCAACAAGATTAATTATGCACCATGTGTTAGTAGTATGCCCTACAAGCCAATGATATTAGATGTCTATGGTATATTACTTATAAATACAGTCTTATTCAGTTATTAATAAAATGAATATGTTTCATTATTATATGGTATTATTATTTATCATGTACTTTAATTGCTAGTTAATTATTTAGTATGAACATGATAAATCTCATAGAATATAAGCAATGAAAATAAGAACCATGATGTGATCATGCTTATGATATATATTTTCTTAAGATTTGTTCTAAAATATTCCTAATCATAGGATCATTAATAATGGGAATTAATGATCCAGTTAGATTAATACATGTTATATTAGCTCAAATGTGGAGGGTAATTGATCTCATGATCACTTGTGTAGTTGACACTATAATAAATATGTAGGTGCTTGTTAGAGAACAAGTTCACTGAATTGATTCGATCATAGAATACTTATATGGACTTTTACATAGTTGTCAATGAGTGTTCTTCGTTATAGTGGTGCAAATGATCTTCAAACCTAAGGCATCATAGATACCTTGTACATAGGTTATCATGCTTTGATACTATCTAAGTATAATTCACCATGGGTTATACAGAGATAGATGTTGGGTATGACTATCTATGTATGAAGGTATATAAATGTACAATAAATGATCTATCACTCTCAGTAAAGAGAGAGAATGTTCTATGTTATCTAATTAAGACATAACTCAGAAAGTCCTTGGCCAGGGTGATGTGAAACTAGATTAGAGAATTTAAATTTCACCACATGAGTTGTGACATATAAATAGATACATCAGATTAAATAATTTAGGGTTTGACATTAATCCATACTCTAAGTTTAATCAGGAACATTGAATGATGGAAAGATTGAATTGCATAGAAGCTAACAGCGGAAAGGTTCACAAATATATTTATATTATCTGGGTAGTCATCACATGCTGCTAGGCATCATTCTTGATTTGTAGGTAACCCGAGAATTAATTTAATAATTAATTCTTATTAATGGGTAAATCAAAATTAGTTTTGATTTAAATTAATTAGATGTGGATCTAATTGAAAAATACATTAAGTTAATGTGGCCTGCTGCCAGTTTAATATGAACCTAAGGGGTCACACACAAATGGATGCAATTTGATTAAGAGACATTTTGGGCTTTCATGTAATTACAAACAAATGATATTTGAAATTTAAAATAGGATTAACTTTGATGAGATTTTCTTATTTTATCTAAAAGTCTCTAATAGATAAGATCTTATCTTATCATTTAAACTTCAGTTATATCATACTTAAAATGGTATAAAATTAGAAAAATAATCCTATAACTTAAAAGCTAATTAAGAATTTAATTATTATTAGAGACTTAATTTAAAGAAAATTATGCACAATCTTACTACTATTAAAATTGAGAAGAGTTGCAGAAATAAGCCTACAAATAAATAGAAACTTATTAAATAAGAAAAAACAACTAACAAAAAATCAGAATAACAAAATCATAAAGAATATTTAAAAAAATAAAAAGATTTAATGACTTCCGTGATTTTATATATAGTATAGATAACTTAAAAAGAATAACCTAAATTCTAGAATAGATGACGATACAGAGAATTAATTTGTAGGTAGGTGGTATAAACTGGTTTATTATGTTCTTCTTAGGACTTATGGTGTCGAAGTAGATAATAAGGAAAACAATTGGTTTAATTAAGAAAACCAGGATCTCTAACGTTTACACATTGTTGGTAAATTTTATGATGCCTTCTTTATTTTAGTGAAGTCTATGAGTATACTTTTACAAATAACATACTAACAAATATGAACTAATCCTATTAGCTAGGGACATAAGGAAATCAGCTAACAACTTATCAAGTGATTTAAACTAAAACAAACTCCTACTAAATTGCAAAGACCAAGTCTTTAGGAAGTTTTTAGGAAGATTAATTCCTTTAGGAACATATCATTCCCTTCCCCTGAAAAATTGCTCTTGTCCTCAAGAATGTAGATTAGTTTTGGAGTTGGGACTTCATTCAAGGTAAGAAGTTGAAGCTGTATAGCCACTCTAGCTCTAATATGTTTCTTGGGAAGTGACACATGAAACGCAAGATGTACTCGTGCATTCTTAGGCAATTCCAATTTGTAGGCCACTGCCTTAATTCTCTACAGAACCTTGAAAGGACCATAATATTTAGTTGATAGCTTCATATTCATGCACAAGGAGAGAGTGTTGCCTATACGGCTGCAACTTCAAATAAACCATATTTTCGACCATAATCTCTCTTTCTTGAAATTTTGCATTATACACACCCTTCATCCTATTTTGAGTTTGTTGAAACTTTTCTTTAATTCCCTTATTACTACATCTCGCTCCATTAATTCTTGTTCAACTACCGTCACCTTAGCTTTTCCTGGAACATATGACACAATAAACTAGGCAGAGGCCTGTCATATATGATTTCAAATGGAGTCTTCCTTGTAGCTAACTAGTATTATAGCAATATTCTGTCCAAGTTAACCATTTTATCCACATATTTGGCTGAGAACTTGTGAAGCACCTCAAATACATCTCTAGAGTACGATTTATTACCTCCGTTTGGCCATCAGTTTGAGGGTGGTGTGCTAAACTAAAATTAAACTCATTTCCATTCAGCCTAAATAATTCCTACCAAAAGGAACTAGTGAAAAATGGATCCCTATTGCAGACAATTGATGTCGGCATCCCATGTAAACAAAAAATATTATCAAAGAAAACTTGAGCAACATTCACAGTTGTGTAGGGATGAGATATAATAATAAATTGGGCGTATTTGGACTGTTTCAACTACCATAAATATTGTAGATTTACCTTTTGAACTTGGAAAACCATAATGAAATCCATTGAAATATCATCCCAAATTATGTCTAGTATGGACTGAGGTTGAAAAAGCCCAGCTAGTGAAGTTTGCTTCGCCTTACACCTTTGACATACATCACATTCTCTTACAAAATTCCTGATTCCTTTCTTCAATCCTTTCCAATAAAAAATTGATCCTATTCGATGAAGAGTTTTAAGGAAATCCTTCATGAGTGCTGTTGTGAAACTATCCAATGATATCCTTGGTAAAAATGATTCCATCCTGATAGCTCCGTGTTCCCACAGCTTCTTTATCTAGCACCAATTGTAGTAACTTCTTCAAAATAGGATTTGAACAATTCTCCTCCTTAATAACCTTCACCCAATTAGGATTAGATTGAAATATGGCTACAAATTTAGCTTCTTTTTCTTTTTGTTCTTGGCTTTTGAACAGTACATCTGCTACCAAATTTTCTCGTTCCCTTTTATACTCAGTGATGAAGTCAAACCCCATCAACTTGAACAACCATCTCTGCTGCACTATGGTGGGTGATTTTTTGAGTCCACAAATGCTTTAAACTCTGGTTGTCATTTCGAACTATGAATCGCTTGCCAAGAAGGTATGGTATCCATTTTTGAACAGCAAGAAATAAAGCTAGAATCTCCTTCTTCTAGGTGGACAAGATAAGGTGCCTTCCCTGCAAAACATGACTAACGAAAGCTACTGGCTTCTGCTGCATTAAAATTGCCCTAACATCTGAACCAGAAGCATCACATACAATAATAAATTTTGTTAAGAAATTGGGTAAGGCTAACACCGGGGCACAAGCATCACTTCCTTCAACTTTGCAAAAGCTTCGTCTGCTAATGAGGACCAATTGAAGGAATCATTTTTTAAGCATCTTAGCTAGCGGGATGCTATTTCACCAAAGTTCTAAATGAATTTTCGCCAATAGCCACATAAACCAAGAAACCCTCTCCTAGCTTTCGGGGATGCATATTTCAGCCATCTCTTGGTAGCTTCAATGTCTTCTGGATTTACAGCAACTCCAGCATTAATAATCACATGGCCTAGGTACTTAACTTCCCTTAGGCCAAATTCACACTTTTCTACTTTTACAATTAGTATGAGTTTGTAAGATAGAAAAAAACAATTTCCAAATGCTTCGTATGATTATCCCAAATCCTATTATATACGAGGATATCATAAAAAAAAATATAAGAACAAACTTTGTTAAATAATTTCATAATACCTCATTCATGAGAGATTGGAACGTTGACGGAGAATTGATAAGACCGAATGGCACTGCCAAGAATTCATAATGACCTTGGTGAGTGCGCAAAGTTGTCTTCTTAATATATCTTGTAGACGAACACTTATTTGATGGCAGCCATATCACAAATCTAGTTCTGATTTTTTTTTTCTTTGTTACACCCTCAATTTGAAATTTTTTGACAGTTTGGTTCTTCGGGATTTTGAGCCCTACAAAATAACTTCCTTCCCTCCCATCATAAACTTCATCAAAAGTTTTGTAAAGTCCTAGTTAATTGGCCCCAAAGTTCATAACCATTGAGTCCTTAGCTCAACATCATAGCCCTCCAAAGGTAATATGTAAAAATCAATAAATTGTGGAGTCTCTTATAGAATTAATTGGGCATGATTACATTTACCTGGACTTACCAAAATTCCTCCTTAAACAACAATCACTTCCAATTTTCCCCCTTGCATTGGTTTCAATCCATACTTTATTGCAAACCTCTCATTTACAAAATTATGAGAGCTTCTAGAATCCACAAGGGCAATTGCCCTTCTGCCTGCTAATTTCTCTTGAAGTTACATAGTTTCGGATCTATTTGAACCAGAAATAGCATGAAATGGTATTTTTGGAATTTATGCATTATCGTCTTCTTCAATTTCCATGTCAACATCATCATCATTATCTCCAAATATAGCTTGGCTAGAAAATAATTTCTTGCACCTATGCCCTGGAGCAAACTTCTCATTGCACTTGACGCAAATGCCCAATCTCTTTCTCTAATTCAACTCATCCCACATCAGCCTCTTGATGTTGTTATCTGCTGGTTTAGTGACTGAAAAAGGTAAAGATTGTGGTGCTTGTACAACAGCTTTACTGGCAACTATCGAGCCTTTTCTTTGAGACAAATTTCTAGCTTCATACAGCCTGGCTAACCTAATTGTAGAATTCAGGGTCATAGGTCGGCTAGCTTGCACCTCTGTTTAAATAGAATCTGCCAATCCACTTATAAAACAGCTGACTTGCTTTGGTTGTGCCAAGTGACTAGCTTTTGCAAATAATTTTTCAAACTAGGTTTGACACTCTTGTTTTAGTAGCTGCAACCACAGTTGTGCATCTCCTTCTAAGTGAAATGAGACTAAGGAAGCTCTATCCGTAGCCAGTTTATCATGAAATTCCAAGAATTATTCAGCCCTGTATAACCAGCTTGTGGGATCTTCCTTACCATTAAAGCGAGAAAAGTCTAGCTTCACCAATTTTGGAGCATATGTTGATATTGAGATGTTGCAAGTGTTAATAGCCTTCCCCCTCAGCTCTTGAGAGTGTGATTCAAACTTCTCTACACCCCTTTGGATAGATGGACGCCCTATTTGATCCATACGGGTGTTGAGGTGTAAGAAGAGCTACTCCAAATGATTACTTTCTGCCCTTCTGATAGATACTGCATGGTTTGTTTTAGCTGATCCACTCGTTGGTCTATGCTTGAGCTCTGATACGACTGTGGTATGAACTAGTTTCTGTTCTTAGGACCTATATTACTGAAGTAGATAATAAGGAAAACAATTGGTTTAATTGAGAAAGCCATGATCTCTAACATTTACATGTTGGTAAATTTTCTGATTCCTTCTTTATCTTTGGCAAGTCTATAAATAGAATTTTACAAATAACAAATTAACTAACGAATAGAAACTAACCCTATTAGCTAGGAACATTGCAGGAAATCAGCTAAGTACTTATCAAGTGACTTAAACTAAAGCAAACTCCTACTAAACTGCAAAGATCAAGTCGTTAAGAAGTTTTTGGGAAGATTAGTTCCTTTAGGAACATATTAGTAGGGTTGATTTTTTTCACTCTTATGAGAAATACCAAATGTTTTATAGTCATAACCTATAAAATTTGGTGCAAAACCTCATTATTTAAGTTGTATTTATAGTCAGTAATCCAAAATTATATAAATCAACTTCAACTAAAAATAATTAGATTGCCCAGTTTTAAAATTTTGGATCAAGTGTGGTTTACCCATCAATGATGTCGCACAGCTAAAAGAAACGAAGAGTTAAAAGTTGCTAAATGTACGAAAAACAAAAGCTATGAAGTTGTTTGAAGGTGCATGATATATAACATTAAATTGTTAGAGGGTTTTTGTTAGAATACTAATTTAAAACAAAACCCATGCAAATATTTTGAGAAAAACCATAAAAATTGTGGTGAAAATCCCACTTTTCTGAAAACAGGTCAAAAAGATCCAAATATATCTAGACTGGGTCAAGTTGACGACTGGAGGTTGAAGAAGCTTTAACCAGTCTTGATTGAAACCCACTCGCGCTAAGGGAGAGTGAGGTTCACCCTCGGCCTTCCGGTGGTCATTACCTACGAAATTTTTATGGTAATTGTTATTTGAATTTTCCAATTTTATGGAATGGTTATATTTGAAAAATGATGTGCATAAATTATAGTATTAGTATATGCTATTATGTTATGTTTAAAACTAATATAATTACACATATTTAAATGTTGAGGCTTGTTGGATTTACATGTTTTATATGTTTTGAAACAAAAAATAGTAGGTACTCTCCCTAATTAGAGATAAATAGTATCGTACTCTCGTATTTTAAAAACATATGTTAGTAGAAACTTTTGTTTTGATTTTGTTTAAAGTTTGTAACATGCATTAAGTGATCCTTTGAGATACTTTTGAATAATATTTCAATTAAGAAGGATAAATTGGAGTAATTAAATTTTCCCGAATTGAGAAATCTTATAGGTTTATATAGGTGGTTGCCACCAGAGTGGTCTATTTGTATAGATTTATAGGATTTCGAAAGCTATAGTATGAGATGTTTCTTAAATTATTGTATATAATTTCCTACCCAAAAGGGGTTATTATATACTTTAATTTTGGAAAATACATGAAACATATGATTTGGTGTATACCGGCCTAGATGGTTTATCTGCCCAAAGGGGATAGACTTTTCGAAAGCTAGGATGCTCTAAGTTTAATTTCATGGGTTGATTATGAGATCCTAATAGCATATTTCATTCTCTGCCCAAATGGGAGTTAGTAATGATGCACTTTGGATTCATGTAAAATAAATTCTTATTCTTGATCATTTAGTACTCATTTTGATTGACATATTGCATTCCTAGCTTAGAAGGTTTATCTACCCAAAGGGGACTGGACTTTTCGAAACCTGGGATGCTCTCGTGTTTCGATTTCATGGGTCGAAGTGAGATCCTAATGGCATGTTGCATTCTCTGCCCAAAGGAGAGTTTGCAATGATGCGCCTTGGAATCATGAAGCGTAAGTTTTATTTTTGTTATTAATTACTTCTGATTCTTTGGCATGTTGCATTATTTTATTTTGAATCATCACATTATTGTTAGCATTGATACTTAGAAATAAGTTTTTGGAAAATGGGAAAAATCTAATAGGTTAAGCCTTATCCGCCTCAAAATGTTTATCTTTTAACACCTTATGAGTGGTTTGTCCGAAATTAAAGGTGACTTTTAAGTTTTTCAGTTTAAATGTGGTTTTAGCAAGTACCTTTATGTTAAATTAAAACATACTCATCATAAGATATCTCAGGATGCTAAAAGGCATGGTAATGGTCAAAATCTAATGTGGCCAATTCTAAGTCTGTTATGAAAATGGACCTAATGTGCTTCTAATGAAGTACAAGAGGTCATATGAAGGCATATTGCCTTAAATGATGTTATTTCGCTTACTTCTTTTTGGAAACTTGAGGTTTTGGGTTAATTGCGTCAGGAATAAATTGACCAAAACAGTGAAAAATTGGAAAACTAATAGTTCAAATCTCTTAGAGATTTCACACTGATTTCAGTGAATTTTATTCCACCAATTGCCAAAAAAAAAAAAAGATATATTGTTTTATCATTTTCATTGATGACTTTTCCCGTTTTAGTTTTTATACTTGATTAAGTAAAATTCTAATTGTCTTGAAAATTTTAAAATTTTCAAAATTGAAGTTGAAATACAATTAGGGAAAGTTATTAAAACTTTAAGATCTGACCGTGGTAGTAGTATTATGGAAAATATGATATTGATAGACATGAGATTGTTTGCTAGGTACATACTAAAGTTTGGGTTTTTAACCTATCATACCATGCTTGGTAGCCCTGAACAAGTGTTGTGGCCAAAAGGCATACTCATACCTTTAAGGACATTATTAGAAATATGATGAATATGTCAAACTTCTCTGAATACTTTTAGAGTAAAGTCCTTAAATAATCGGGTTACTAGTAAATCAAAGTTTAAAACACCTTTTTGACTTGTAGGCTGGGAGAAAATCAAGCATGAACCTTTTTTGTGTCTAAGGTTGTCAAATTAAAATAAAACTATATAACACAAATGAGAAGAAAATCGTCATATTTTCTACTCACTGTTACTTTACTAGTTATCCAAATCACTTTAAAGGAGATATGTTCTATCCACGCTTGGAACTAAGATAGTAGTATCTCACACTGCTAAATTCTTAGAATTTGATTCGTTGAGTTGAAAAGGCTTTCAACTACTAGTAAAGAAAGAAAAAATAATTTGTCATACTTCACTTATATATCTTGTCATTAACTATATCACCTATACATGTGGTGAGAATAGGTGATGGGGGAAAATTAAGAATAATTGAAATTGCATCACCTATTCTTGCTAAAATTGTCACACTTGTTTCTGATGTAGTTCCTTCATATTAGAGTACAGTTGCACAATCACCTGTCTCTAACCTACTATTAGGAATGTGGATTGATGCCATGTCAGATGTGATATAGTCCATCATAAATAATGGTGTATTGGAGTTGGTTGAACTTTCATGATTTTCTATACTTATTGGGTGTAAGTGGATTTATACGATTAAGAATAATTCAAATCAGGAGATTGAGTTTTTCAAAGTAAAGCTTGTAATCGAGGATTTTTTACTCAAAAAGAATGTGTCTTTTTAGTGAGACTTTCTCTACTGTCTAAACTAAAATAATAATATAATAAATAAATAAAATTCTTTTGGGTGATCATGACCTTAGTGACATATTTATCAACCTTGAGTTGTTTTAGATAGATGTGAAAATATTTTTCTTGAATGAAAACCTTTTAAGCATATTTACATGGTGAAGGTTTTAAATAGAATGAAGATAATAATATTATTTGTATGTTTAACAAATCAATCAAATGGTCTCATATAAGCATCTAGATAATGGTTATTGAAATTTTGATGAAATAGTCACCTATTTTAGTTATGTTAAGAATAAGGTTGATAAATGATATACATTAAAGTCAGTGGGAGCTAGTTTATCATATTGATTTAGTGACACTGATTTAATGAATATACCTTAACATCAGTGGGACCAGGTTTATCATATCCTTATAATAATCAATGATATCTTGCTTGTTATCAATAGTGACAATAACTTATTTTGTGAGACAAAGTTGATGTTGTCTAAGCCTTTGGTATGAAGGATATTGTAGAAACATCTTTTGTTCTTGGTGTTGAGATACACAAAAATAAATCTCACCCTTGTTAGGTCTTCTCTAGTAAACCTATATTGATATAGTGTTGTATAAGTTCAATATATATAAATGCAAGGCTGGGGATATGCCTGTTGTCAAGAGTGACAAGTTTAGTTTAAATTAGTGCCTCGTTAATAAGTTTCATGCTAGTGCAGTTGGAAGATTGTATTCTTTGATTTGTACTAGCTCCGACATTGCTTTTGCAGTGGGAGTTTTTGGCACAGTCAAGCCTAGGATCAGAACATAAGTTATGAAATATTTACAAAGAACCAAAGTTTTTATGCTAATGCATATAATGATTGATCACCTTAAATTAATTGGTTACTCTGATTTTGACTTTGCTAGTTGCAAAAATGATCTTAAATCCACTTCATGATATATTTTCATGTTAAATTTGGGAGCTATATCTGGAAGTGTTCTAAGCAAAAGCTTCTTTCACTATGCAAGAATGATATGTGGTTGAAGAACATGATAATTTTTCTGTGGTATTATCTCAATTTTTAAATGCTTAAGATCTATTGTAACAATAGTTCTACTATGTTCTTCTTAAAAAACAATAAGATTTCTAGTGCATCGAGAGGCGATGACTATAAATTTTGTGAAAAAATTGAGAAATTATATTTGAATATATTGAAACAGTAAACTGTTGGTAGATCCTTTAACCAAGAAACTTAAGATTGGGGTTTTCAAAAGTCATGTTGATAACATGAGTATTGTGAAGTCATTTTATGTTTTTTTGGTTAGTGGGAGTTTGCTTTGTTTTGTTCAAAGTTAGCATATTATGTATGCTATTTTGTTATCCAAGTTTTACTTACATCCTTATTGGATGGTATGTTTTATTAATGAAAATTATAGTTATTTTCATTATGATATGATTGATATTATATGTGCACATATGGTTATTTATATATGATATGTCATTGCATTAAAATTTTAAGACTTTGTGTCTGTTTTAAGTATGACGATTTTTGTCAATTTGGAGGTATGTCTCTAATGACACTAATTAGATATCTCGAAATGGTTGTTGAGACATACAAGCTTAAAATTAAGCTCAAGTGATTTGTAATGCTTTGGAAAGCATCCAGTCTTATTGAAATCACCTAGAGGACCGACAATGAAAATAACATATGTTGATCACATTTAGATGCTATTTTCTTGCTACACTACCACATATAGACCCATTGCAGATTAGGTTGTTGGCATTTGTAACCATGGATTGGTCTTGTGTCGTAAGCGGCACAATGATTGCCATAATTCGATGTTAATAACTTAATTGGGCTGGATTATTTGAAGTGTGTCTCAGGACCAAAGTTTTTTTCTTTTAAAATTGTGGCCACATAAAAGTTATACCTTGACCAAGAGTCGTTTTCTAAAAATATGTTTTTCAAAATTTTAAAACTACAATTAGTGTTGCCCAAGTGAGAGAATGCTAGAAATTTCATATGTAGGCAGCCACTAATTGTATAGTTTTGTTTTAATAATAAAATGGACTTAAGGTTTGATCTAATTAAAATATGCTGGTAAAAACCCATATAGTTTATATGATCATTGGGATATGGCTTAAGCACATTTCTTATCTGATTAGATGTGGATTGGTAATAAGTGTAGACTGAGTAGCTTTAGGAGTATTTAATGTGAGGACTCTTAGAGTTTTATTTGAGATTAAATAGCTAGGTCCCCTCTCTTCTCTCAACATCCGCATCTTGTCCCATTGAAAGCTGCCACTAGAAAATACAGAGAGTACGGAGAGAAAGACCTGGCTATAAATGCATTCTAGTGAGGCGTTCTTGTTTGAGGTTCTACATATCCGCTGCTGTGACTCAAGTATGCAAACTTTATTATTAATGTATTCTAAATTCATGTATGAGATCTTGTATAATTATTACAGTCCTTTCAGAAGAGGAGTCACGGGAGTTATTTAGAAAAGATGGCTGAATTGGATGGTTCCAAGAAGAGTTCTGATTTTCTTTCTTTGGGGATGAAATTGTCAGTTGTTGTGGGGGCCTGCCAATAGCAATTATTACAATTGCTAGGGCTTTTAGGAACAAGAAGTTATTTGAATGGAAGGATGCCTTACAACAACTGAAAAACAATTCATCAGGAATGGAAGATGTGAATGCTTCTATTCAGCTGAGTTACGATTATTTAGGAAGTTAAGAGCTTAAGTCTATTTGCTTACTTTGTGCTGTATTGGGGAACTATGTGGATATTGAGGACTTAATGAAATATGGCAAAGGTTTAGGTATTCTCTAAGGAGGCGACAACATGGAAAATGCTCGAGCTAGATTGTGTACGTTGGTTAGCAAGCTAAAAGCCTCATATCTTTTGCTAGATGGTTATTCCAGCAATGTTCTTACAATGCATGATGTTGTTCGTGATTTTGCAATATCAATAGCATTCAAGAATAAGCATATTTTTACAGTACGATATAGCAACTAGATGAATGGCCAGATGAAGATCAAATGAAAATTTTCACTAAAATCATTTTGAAAGGAAGTGATACTGGTATTGAGCTTCCAGAAGAGTTAAAATGTCAAAACCTCGATCCTTTCCTTATACACAACACAGATTCTGCTTTACGAATTCCAGATGGATTTTTCAAAGGAATGGGCAAACTCAAAGTGGTTGATCTGTCTGCTATGCGTTTGTCCTCCTTGCCTACTTCACTCTCCTAAGCAATCTTCAGACTTTATGTCTGGACAGATTTGTGTTGAAGGACATAGCCTTAATCGGATTAGAGAAATTAAAAATTCTCAGCCTTCTAGAATCTGAAATTAAACAATTGCCACCAGAAATGAGGCAGTTGACCAAACTTCAGCCGTTGGATTTGCAAGGTTCTAGGATCGAAAACGTTATTCCATCCAAAGTCTTATCAAGCTTAAAAAAAATAAAAATTAGAAGAGTTGAATATGGAAAGTTGCAATGTTCTTTGGGTGATTGAAGGAGATCAGAATAACCAAATTGATACATATTCTAGTCTTGGGAAGTTGAGCGATTTGTATCTTTTCAAAGCTTTAAACATACAGATTTCTCATGGTCGCCTTCTGCCAAGTGACTTGTCCTTGGTGAGGCTGGAGAGGTACAGAATTTTGATCGGAGATTCCTGGAACTGGTTTGAAAAATTTGAAACCTCAAAAAATTTGAAGCTTAGTCTGGACAAAGATATTCTCTCACAAATTGGGGTTAAGACGTTGATGAAAACTGTTGAAGAGTTACACTTGGAAAAATTAACTAGGGTGAAGAATCTCTTGTACGATCTAAATGAAGATTTTCCAAAAATCAAGTATCTCCGCATCCAAAATAATGATGAAATTCAACATATTATTAACTCGTCAGTGGAGCCAACTCGTCCTCATCAAGTCTTCCCCATGTTGGAGTCCCTGATTCTGAGTGGTCTGCTTAAGTTAGAAAAAATCTGCATGTTCAACTTAATACAACAACTGTTTTTTTTTCAGTGAACCAAGAACCATCTGAGTTGGAAACTGCCCTTGCTTAAAGAATCTCTTCACTTTTCGGATGGTCAGAGGCCTTACCCAACTTACTGAGATGGAAGTTACCTTCTGCACTTCTGTAGAGGAGATTATTGGCCTTGGGGAAATAGAAGAGATTGTTAGCAAAAATGCCTTTAATGACAAGATCGAGTGTCCTGAAATACTGTCCTTGAAACTATACGATTTGCCTATGCTTATTGGGTTTTCTTTCCGCAATGAGAAGAAGACGTCAGTATCCACGCCTCAATCGACAAGTAGTATTCAGTCAAATGATGAAATTGTCATAGAAGATGAGCTCGGTTCCGACATACCACTTTTTAACCAGAAGGTAAGCTAATTTGTCGTATTCAGCTATACTTTTTAACTCTACAACCAACATTTATCTTTTATCAATACTTATACAACCACCAGGTAGTGAAAACTTCTTAAATATTTTTTTTTTATCTACTTTTAATATACATAATTATTCTATATTTATTTATTTTGTCTCCATATTATGAGTATTAGGATTGAAATAAGTTTCTAATATATATTAATGAACTCTAATAGCAATTGAATTCTTCTGAATTAATAAATTCTAATAATTTTATAATTTGTTTTCCAATTACACATATGTTATATATAAATATTTTATAATAATTTTCTTGCTTCTTCTTCATTCCCTTATAATTATTTGTTCTCCATTCTCTGTCTCTGTAGCCGGTTCCCATTAGAAAATTGTCGAAGTTCAGTTAACACCAATACATAGAGAAAGAGTTAATAAAAAATTATATATATATATATATATATATATATATTATCCAAACTAGTTTAAGAATAAAATACCTCAATACAAACCAAAGTACTATGCCAGCTAATTAATCTTACAATTTTTTTTGTTACTTTTACAAAAGCATAATATATGGATATTTGATCTATTAAATAATTAAACGATAAGCACTTACCAGTGATTATTTATACAATCTATTAAATAATTAAACGATAAGCACTTACCTCAACACAACATAAAATCAAACACCCCATAGCTCTAGTGTGACTGCAAACTTTCACCCTCTGACTTCGAGATTGAGACTCCGAAGAATTACGTAGCCTCCACACACTCGAAAAAGCCCATTATTGGTAATAGCCATTCTTGAGATCCTGTTACTAAAAAAAATAATCAACAAAGAAGGGTGAGTCCTATGGACTCAGTGAGTGGAAAATTGCACCCAAAGGGCACTAGCATCACTCAAAGCACATACATCATTTTTTAATCTTAAGTATCATCATTCATGTTTTAATTCAAAAATACAAGCACGCATGTGTAATTTTCATCAAGCTACGATTCCCATACTTTACAAAATATATAAATCAATTCAAATATCTGAAACTCATTATTCCAAACAAAGAAAACAAAGCAAACAAAGGGCCAACAAGTAACCCAGCCCTGCACAACAGTATCACTCTCCTACCAGGCATTTATGCGCCCACATAACAAACTAATCTCCGTACATAATCCATCCCACCGGGGCTGAGCACTCAAATATTATTTTAAAAAATTTATCAGAATATCTCGGGATTTTAAATCAGAATATCCTAGGTGCACTTGGATTTCAATTTCAAAGATAAAAATCATTTCTTAGAAAAATCTCACTTTGTTGGCCCTTATCAACCACAACCAATATCAAACAAACACAATTCAAATAAATAACTGAAATATTGCGCTTTCTTATTATTCACATATCATATCTATTCAAATACACATATAATTACATATAATAATCTAGCCCCTAAAGGTAACAGTTAACCACTCACCGGTTAACAATCTTGTTCGTCACTTTGTCTTGCTCTCACATATGTTATCAGGCCCACAAAAGGGTCCAGAACTGAAATTCATGATTCCAAATAATACTTAGTTCATAAATGCTATTGTTATAATATTTTAATTGCTAAGCTTATAAATAGTAACTTATATAGGTCTCTTATGAAAGTTATTTATTAAGCCATTACATGTCAAGTAATATGAATTGTACTTTATGTGGTAAGATTGTTAATAAAGAGACATTTTAGATATCTTGACAATACATAGGGTAGAAAGAAACTATTAGAAAAGATAGAAAATATTAGTAAGTTAAAGACGTTGAAACTGTTAAAACTTGGGGTTTGGACCAGTGTTCACTATAACGGTCATATCTTCCACTAGGAAATTCCAAATCCAGTTTCATAAAATTTATTAAATACTAGACACATGTAGCTTTATAATGGTATACCATTTTTAATTTTTAGATTTGTATATCAATACAGTTTATTCTTTGAAATTGCATCAAACTCTACAAAACCAAGGATTTTGGCAACACTGACTTGTTTATTTGAACATAACTTTCTTTAGGAAAAAAGAAATCCAATTCCGTTTATTGGATTTATTAATAAACAAGCATATCTTTCTCGATAAGTATCATATGTATTATTTAAATGTGTATATTAGTACAGTTTATAATTTAAAGTTTACTCCTTTTTGACATTTTCACAACCCCCTTGGATAGATGTTTATTCTCACTTACATACTTAAATTTAATAAAACCAAGTCTAAACATTATCTTCAGGATGTTAGCTACCTTTCTTATTTAGAAAATTCTCTTAAAATTAGCCTTGAGCTTATTTAATTCTTCACGTGAACAAAAATAGGGTATTATCCAAATTCCTAATTGTCAACCTGTAATTTCGATGCTTATAAAATTATCATTCATATGTATGTATATACATTAATACATACACCAAGAAACCAATACAAATTCCCTAATTTCAACATTATACATGTTCCAATTATTAAATTCAAAGTTGTATTACTTATTTGTAATCCATCATTCATTTAAACTATATGTTTCCAGCCTCAATATAACTAAATTTTCATGTCTCCTCAGACTTAACCCAGACTACCTAGTATAGACATCTGTATTCTTTTCAAATTATAATAACCCCTTCTTGCTCTCCTGTAACTAATGTATAATATAAAATAGCATGTTTAGGTGAACAAATCCTAAAAGATGGACTTAGTTCTACTGACTTCCCACACGAAATATTTAATTAGTTCATGAATAGACATGCACTTTAGAAATAACCCACATGGTGTATGTACTAATGTGTAAATATATACAAGTGTATGCTTAGTCATGATAAACAAGACCACTAATACAACCACAATTTCATACACGACCCATTAACCAAAATTTTGAAAATACTACTCATTCCTTGATCCTTTCCATGCATAGTGTCACTGACTTCTTGCTGGTCAAGCATCTTGTGACCCATGGCTAATTAACCATCATTTCCAAAGTCCCATTTTTTTTTTTTTTTACAATAGCTATCTTATTCTAGCTATTCACAATGACAACATCAATTGCTCCCTGACCCAATACCTCCCTACTACCTTGCATACGCTTCTAATCCATTACTCAACCACAATTAATTCAACCCATAATTTTGCAGACCCCAAAAGGAAATCTAAATTGAACACCTAGCCCTAACAATAAACCTCAATTCCATATTACTCACATCACCAACATTAAATTCAAGTGAAATTAATTATTTAATATTTATCAAAGGCTTGAAATCTACAATTCCAATATCATTATTCTTAAACTCCAAGGACTCCTTTTCCAATGATCACATAATCATCCCATATATTCTCTGATCGTAAACTTTTATTCACAACTAACTACATCCTACATCCTACATCCAATTCTCAATAAACAAGAGAGAGGCCAAGCTTAGACTTTAAGAATACAAATTAAACTTGAGTTTTTAAGGTAAATTAGACTACCTACGGCACACTGCTCACGTGCAAACATTGCTGTCGTTGGTTATCATTTACAACAGATGGTATAAGGCAATGGAAAGGTGGGTTGTTACGGCTAGTACAAGGACTGCAATGCTTGTACAATCAGCAACTGCAACACTGCCTGAAACAAGGCAACTACAAAACAAAACGTTAGCCAAGCGGCTTGGATTCTCTAAACTTCACATACACCCTAAAAAATGCCACTCAACACACAAAAAGAAGGTTGGATTTCACCAACCAACTCAGTAGCCCTAAGGATGCAAAACAGGGGATACTAATTGCAGCCAAAATAGGGAAAAACACAACAGCCCACAAGATAACTTGTATGTAAGAGACTCTCAGCCAAAGGTGGAGATTTATTGAAGGAGGGATGAAACTTGGAGGTGATAGACCGTTAAAGACACGAGCAAGCCATAAATACTCTAAAATCAGAAGCTCAACAGCAAAGGAAAGGGAACAACACTTGCTTACTTTGGAGGAAGTCAAATGGCTGTGACAAAAGGGATTTGATACAACCGATTGAAGACAACAAGAACAGGGGATGAAGTCCTATATGTTCCATTTGAGAAGAAACCAAATGGAAAAAAAAATTAATAATAAGGCAAGGTCAATTGGCAAGCAAGTAAATGGAAATAGAATAAAACAAAAAGGATTATACAATAAAATATTACATACTTGATTGCCCACTTTTTTTTTTAAACAAGTGGAGGAGATTAAGTCTATCTATAATTATATATATAAATATATATCCTAACTTCCTTTTTATTTACACCTTTGAGGTCCACATAATTAAAATTACACATAAATTAAATTATACATGTACATTTTTTATTTTTTATCTTTTATAATTCAACCAATGATATAGTGAAAAAAATTAATTCCCTAATATTATATATCTATACAAGTGTTTATTTATTTTAATTTTTGACTTTGTGTAACATTTCAATCACTTAGTCACAACAAATTACGTACAAATATTCTAAGACTTACGTTCAATTATCAGGTTATAACATAAATATCTTCTTTTGACATTTCGATAATCAAATTTAAATTTAAATTTAAATTATGTTTTTGATTGAACCTACAGGTTTTATTTCCTAAACTGGAGACCTTGGAGATCTCACCCCTGAACAAATTGAAGAAGATTTGGCACCAGTAAGCATTAATCCCTTCAAAATCCTTTCGCAATCTAAAGAAATTGGCAATTGAGTCTTATGAGAAACTAGTGACTATCTTTCCTTCTCATATGCAGATTAAAGAGTTTCAAACTTTAGAAACCCTGAGTATTTGGGATTGTGGTTCATTGGAAGAGATATTTCACCTCCAAGGTGATAGTAATGATAAAGAAATTCAAGAAGATGCACAACAAATTACGTACAAATATTCTAAGACTTACGTTCAATTATCAGGTTATAACATAAATATCTTCTTTTGACATTTCGATAATCAAATTTAAATTTAAATTTAAATTATGTTTTTGATTGAACCTACAGGTTTTATTTCCTAAACTGGAGACCTTGGAGATCTCACCCCTGAACAAATTGAAGAAGATTTGGCACCAGTAAGCATTAATCCCTTCAAAATCCTTTCGCAATCTAAAGAAATTGGCAATTGAGTCTTATGAGAAACTAGTGACTATCTTTCCTTCTCATATGCAGATTAAAGAGTTTCAAACTTTAGAAACCCTGAGTATTTGGGATTGTGGTTCATTGGAAGAGATATTTCACCTCCAAGGTGATAGTAATGATAAAGAAATTCAAGAAGATGGAGTGGTTATGCAGTTGAAAACATTGGACCTAAGAAGACTCTAAAAACTCAAACATATATGGAATTATAAGGATTCCCATGGAAATCTACAATGTGTAAATGAAGAAGAAACATAAGCACCCTTTTGTTGCAAGTTTACCTCAGTTGTCTTCTTTATGGCTTGAAGATTTATCTGAACTCAAGAGCTTCAATTCTGGGAAACATATTTTAGAATGCCCGAAAGAGTTAACAGTGGTAGGTTGTAATGAGAAAAAAGTATTTACTACAGGCTTTGTTACTTACTAAGAAGCATACAAGGAGGGTCAGCTAGCTACATGTCATCAATCAATTTTTAATGTCGACAAGGTACATATTTTTGTTACTATTTTTTTTTAAGGCTACTGTATAGTTGCTAGTCACAGCAGGTTTAATGCATTAAATGAATAATGTTGACATCAAAATCTAAGTAATTTATATATCTGGTCAGGTGGCTTTTGCAGAAAGTGATGTAAAGGTTAAGGCATGATATATCAAGTTCAGTTTTTCTTCTTTCAATTCGGAGCTTGAACAATATTGATGCATTGGTTATTCGTGATTCCCATTTATTTAATATGGATGGACATATTAGGATGTACTTGCAGAACTTAACATCTCTTACAATAACCAAGTGCCCCAGCTTGAGATATCTATTTACTCCTGCCATGGCTATAGGACTCGTACACTTACAACGGATAACCATTAAAGGATGTGTGTTGATTGAAGAAATAATCAGAATGCCAATTGGTGGAGCAAAGGCCGAACTTGATGTTAAAATGGTATTTCCACAATTAAAGTACTTATGTCTAAAGTCTTTGACCCCTTTAACCAGCTTTTATGCTGGAAGTGGTACCTTCCAATTTCCCAATTTGAAAGAGCTGTTCCTTGTTGAAAATAATAAACTTTATTTTCCTATGATAAATTGTTAGTGGAAGTTAAAACAGTATGAGTTATTTTGATGTAATGGGTTTTAAGAGGTAGTTAATTTCTTATAATTGTGGCTATAAATTATTGTGTGCTAGTGGAAGTTTTTTTTGTTAATGTGTAATAAAATTGTAGTAATGGGTTGGAGTCCTTAATGTCTAGGATAATGGGTGTTAAAGTCATATTAGTGCACATTTAGTTGTGTGACTTTAGAGTTGCTATTATGAGTCTTATAAATACCTAGTGTATGTTTTCAATTTGATATTAAGCAAAGTAGAAGTTGTCTTTTGAGTATTCCAATTTGTTCATCATCTTCAATTTTATATGTTGTGCTCACCTACATTTCTATCAAAGTGGTATCAGAGCCCACAACAATTCTAATAAGTGGTATCAAAGCCTAGTTCTCTAATTTGGTGAGTTTGAGAGATGTCTACTAGATCAGGAATGTTCTCATTTTCAATATCCTTGTCTTACTAAAGACAACTATGACAATTGGTGTCTTCGTATGAAAACTTTGCTTGGTGGACAAGATGCATGGGAGATCGTAGAGAAAGGATATGACCAACCACAAGATGAAGCTGCTTTGTCTGTGGTTCAAAAAGATGCCTTACAAAAGGCTAGAAAGAAGGATCAACAAGCTCTCACCCTCATCTATCAAGGGTTGGATGAGTCCATGTTTGAGAAGGTGGCATTAGCAACTACTGCCAAGGAAGCTTGGGAGATTTTACAAAGCTCTCTCCAAGGAGTTGAAAAAGTGAAGAAGATTTGACTCCAAACATTGAAAGGAGATTTTGAAGCCCTATACATGAAAGAATCCGAGTCAATTTCGGATTATTTTTCAAAAATGCTAAACACCGTTAACCAATTGAAAAGATATGGAGAAAAAGTAGAAGATGTTCGTGTGGTGGAGAAAATCCTTCTCTCTTTGCAACCAAAATTTGATTACATTGTTGTTGCAATCGAAGAATCGAAAAACTTGGTGACCATGTCTATTGAGCAACTTATGGGATCATTATAAGCCCATGAAGAAAGATTTAAGAAGAAGGAAGAGAAGCCGCTTGGACAAGCTCTCCAAGGCAAGGTTTCTTTCAAAGAAAAAGATAATGTAGAAGAAAGAAACCAAAGAGGTCGTGGTCGTGGTCGTGGTCGTGGTCGTGGTCGTGGTCATGGTCATGGTCGTGGACGAGGAAGAGGAAATTATGCAAGACCAAATGAGAAGATATACCACAAGAGCAATGTTGAATGTTATAATTGTCATAAATTTGGTCATTTTGCTTCAGAATGTCGCAATACTAATGTTGTTGAAGAGAATACTAATCTACTTGAATACAAAGAAGAAGTGGAAGAGCCAACTTTGTTACTAGCATTCAAAGGAGATGAAAAGAAGGTGATCAAGAATTCGTGGTACCCTGACAATGGTGCAAGCAATCATATGTGTGGACACAAAAGCAAATTTTTGGAGATTGATGAAAAAGTGAGTGGATTTGTGACCTTTGGAGACTCTTCCAAAATTCCAATTAAAGGAAAACGTACCATTTTAATTTCTTTGAAAGATGGTGGTGGTCATAAGCTCATTTTTTATGTTTATTATGTTCCAAAATTAAAAAGTAACATTTTAAGTTTAGGACAACTTTTAGAGAAGAGTTATGAAATCCATATGAAAGATAAAAACCTTTGGCTAAGAGACCAAGATGCAAATCTTATTGCTAAGGTGTCCATGACAAGAAATAGGATGTTCATTTTGAATCTCCAAAACGATGGTGCCAAATGTTTGAAGATGTGTGCAAAAGATTCAACATGGCATTGGCATATGCGGTTGGGTCATTTGAATTTTAGAGGACTCAAGAATTTGGGAGAGAAGAAGATGGTGTCTGGGTTACCATTCATTAACCACCCAAATCAATTGTGTGATGCATGCCTCCTTGGAAAACATGCAAGGAAGAGTTTTCCTAAAGAAGACACAAGAGCAACCGAGCCACTTCAGCTTATTCACACCGATATGTGTGGACAAATCAAGTCGTGCTCATTTTGTAAAAGTCATTATTTTTTGCTTTTCATTGATGATTATACTCGCAAAACATGGGTTTATTTTTTGAAGAAAAAATCAGAGGCTTTTGAGGTGTTCAAAAAGTTTAAAGCTCTTGTTGAAAAAGATAATGGTCATGTAATTAAATCTTTAAGGTCCGATAGAGGAGGCGAATTCACTTCAAATGAATTCAATATCTTTTGTGAAACATAAGGAATTCGTCGTCCTTTAACGGTTCCTAGGACACCACAACAAAATGGTGTAGCAGAAAGGAAGAATAGAACAATTCTTAATATGGCCCGATGTTTGTTTAAATCTAAGAATATGCCTAAAGAATTTTGGGCAAAAGCTGTTTCTTGTGCAGTTTATTTGTCCAACAGATGTCCAATCAAAGGTGTGGAGGATCAAACACCTCAAGAAGCTTGGAGTGAAAATAGCCAAATATCTCTCACTTGCGAATTTTTGGAAGCATTGCCTATGCCCATGTATCGAATCAAGAGAGATCTAAACTTGATGATCGAAGTGTGAAGTATGTATTTATTGGCTATGATTCAAATTCCAAAGGGTACAAGCTTTATAACCTAAGGAATGGAAAAATCATAGTTAGTAGAGATGTTGAGTTCAATGAAGATGAAACATGGGATTGAGATGTTCAAGAAGAAGAAAGTTACAATTTTTTTTCTTACTTTGAAAAAGAACAAGATATAGAAGCACTATTGGAAGCCATTACTCCACCTCCGTCACCAACTCCTTCATTAGAAAAAAGTTCAAGTGAAGGGTCACCAAAAATCAGAAGTCTTCTTGATCTTTATAAAAATATAGAAATGATAGAAGATGTTAATTTATTTTGTCTTGTTGCAGATAGTAAACCATTGCTTTTTGAAGAAGCTGAAAATGACAAGAAGTGGAGACAAGCAATGGAGATAAAACCTATTGAAAAAAAAATGATACTTGAGAGTTGAAAAATCTTACAAAAGATCATAAAGCTATTGGTGTGAAATAGGTGTACAAGGCAAAGAAAAATGCAAGGCTATGCACAAAAGCAGGGAATCAATTATGAAAAGGTATTTGCTCATGTTGCTTGCTTAGAAACAATCTGATTGTTAATCTCCTTTGCAGCCCATAAGCATTGGAAGATTTATCAATTGGATGTAAAATCTGCTTTCCTCCATGGTTTTCTTGAAGAAGAGGTTTATGTTGAGCAACCTGAGGGTTATGTAATTGAAGGGCAAGAAGACAAAGTTTTGAAGCTAAAAAAGGCTTTGTATGGCCTAAAACAAGCACTAAGGGCATGGAATAATCGAATTGACAAGTATTTTCTAGAAAATGGGTTTGTTAGATGTCCACATGAATATGCACTTTATGTGAAGCTTTATGTGAAGGCACATGAAAAAGGTGATGTTTTATTTGTTTGCCTTTATGTGGATGATCTAATTTTTACAAGAAATAATCTAATCATGTTTGAAGATTTCAAGAAGGCAATGACTTATGAATTTGAGATGATTGACATAGGACTAATGTCTTACTACTTGGGCTTTGAAGTGAAGCAAAATGATGGTAGAATTTTTATTTCACAAGAAGACTATGCAAAAGATGTTCTTAAGAAATTCCAAATGCTTGATAGTAACTCTGTTAATACACCCATGGAATGCAGAGTGAAATTGTCAAAGCATGATGTTGGAGAGAAGGTAGATCCTACATTATTTAGAAGTCTTGTTGGAAGTTTGAGATACTTGACTTGCACAAGGCCAGACATTCTTTATGTTGTTGGAGTAGTGAGTCTTTACATGGAATCTCCTACTTCTACTCACATGAAAACAGCTAAAAGAATTCTTCGCTACCTGAGAGGTACACTTGACTATGGCCTATTTTATTCTTCTTCACATATTATTGATCTTGTGGGATACTGTGATAGTGATTTTGCCGAAGATTTGGACGATAGAAAAAGTACCACAGTTTTTGTATTTTTCATGGGAAATAATGTAATTTCTTGGGTTTCAAAGAAGTAGCCAATTGTTACTCTTTCAACTTGTGAGGCTGAATATGTTGCTGCTACCTCTTGTACTTGTCATGCCATTTAGTTAAGAAGATTGTTGAAGGAGCTACAAGAGCCATAAAAAGAACCAACCCAAATTTTTGTTGACAACAAGTTTGCACTAGCTTTGGCAAAGAACCCCGTCTTCCATGATAAAAGCAAGCATATAGACACAAGGTATCATTTCATCCATGAGTGTATTGCCAAGAAAGAAGTGGAAGTCAAATTTGTGAAGTCTCTTGATCAAGTTGCAGATATTTTTACAAAACCACTTAAATTTGAAGTCTTTCAAAGATTGAGAGAATTGCTTGGAGTTAGAAAGGAAAATTAAGTTTAAGGGGAAGTGTTGAAAATAATAAACTTTTCCTATGATAAATTGTTAGTAGAAGTTAAAAAGGTGTTAATTATTTTGATGTAATAGGTTTTAAGAGGTAGTTAATTTCTTATAATGGTGGCTATAAATTATTGTGTGCTGGTGGAAGTTTTTTTTTTTTGTTAATGTGTAATAAAATTGTAGTAATTGGTTGGAGTCCTTAATATCTAGGATAATGGGTGTTAAAGTTATATTAGTGCACATTTAGTTGTGTGACTTTAGAGTTGCTGTTATGAGTTTTATAAATACCTAGTGTATGTTTTCAATTTGATATTAAGCAAAGTATAAATTGTCTTTTGAGTATTCCAATTTATTCATCATCTTCAATTTTATATATTGTGCTCACCACATTTCTATCATTTTTGCATAATTGTCCAAAGTTCAAGGCATGCATCTTCAGTGAAATCACAAACAGTCAGGTCAGTCTACTCTTAAATAATTAGATTGTAACACCTTTTTAGGAACTGTTGTCACCCCATTGACAAAAAGTGGGTGGCTTTCACATGACTTTTACTCATGTTTATGAGAGCAAACAAAAATTAAATGAAAATGGAAAAATTTATTATCTTTTTGCTAATTTTTTTTAGAGTTAATATTTGAGCATCAATTATGGGTACAAAAGTGAAAATAAACTGTATCACTTTAGTAAATAAAAAATTGAAAATTTCATATCTTTCCTATTATTATGTAGTTAATCGATTATCTATGTTGTCCAGATTATGTTTTTCAAGTTGGAGGAATTTGGTTTTTGTTGTAAAGCTTACTCGGATAGCGAAAAGTGGCATGTTCAATTTTCAATTTTCAGAAGACTTGCACTGCCATCCTAAATCACTTGTGTTAAAGGACCAGTTAAGGCATGAATCGTCTCTTTTTCCATTACGGTTTCTAGAGAGATTCCATAATGTTAACCAACTTCAAGTCAATATGCCAATGCTAAAGTGTTTTACTCGTGTGAAGAAGGAAGTAAAGATATTGGTGAGGAATATGGTGCTGGTGGTATAACGAGGACACTCTCACAGTTGAAAAGGCTGAACCTGTACAGTCTAACCAATTTGAAATTTTCTTTTCTGTTCTTAGCGCCTTGATGGAGAAATCTAACCATTCTGAGAGTATCAAAATGTCATGGATTGTTGAGTTTAATTAGCTCATTGATAGCTAAAAGTTTGGTGCAACTCAAATTCCTAAGTGTTACCAAATGCGAAAGGATGACAGAAATAATTGCGAATGAGGGAGGTGATGAAGAGGTTGAAGTTTAGATTGTATTTGACCAACTTAAATATCTTGTTCTTAAGGAATTGAAGAGTTTAACAAGGTTTTACTCAAGAAATTAAGCTATCATGTTTCCTTCCTTGGAAACATTGGCAATTGTTCATTGTCCTCAAATGAACATTTTCTCTAGTGAAAAATTGGTCACACCCAAATTGGAGGAATAGAATTGGAAATTGAAAGTGAATTTATAAGGAAAAGCGAACTTTGGAAGGATGACAGGGAAACTGATATGACCATTTTGCTGTTGAATAAACCTACCTACACGGCTTGGGAGGACAATCTGAAAATGCCACCGAACAAAAATTGTATGAGAGTAAGGTAAGATTTATATTACATAGTACAGTACACTATCATATATTGCTTTTTTCTTTTCTTTTCTTTTTTTATAAATATATATACAAAAAGATTGATTTCTTGGCCGTAAATGACTATCATTTTTTTATCGCGCTCTTTTTATTTTTATGTTTTGCACATATTTTATATTTGCTTTTTATAAGCTATATTTAAAATAAATTAAAATAATCTTAAGTGCCTATTTTCATAATGGTAGCATAACTTGCCAAATAAAACAAATTTTAACATTATTATAATAAATTACACTAAACTGTTTTGAGCCAATTACTATCAATACTCTTCAGCCCTCAGGAGCGATGGTGGACTTTCATGGCCTATGCCAAGTTGATAAATCATTTATGCTTCTGCTTGATGAAGTTAATTGTACTATGAAATACCAGTTGATCGAATGCCAAAGGAGACACCCTTTGACATTTAAGCAATTAGCTTATGCTTCTTTAGGCCATGTGTTGCTTTTGATGAAAAATGTCAAGATAAAAGATATGGTCCACCATAGGGATGAATTGCTGATGTTCTGGGAGGTAACAAAGTTATGAAGTTTGATTTGGAGTGGTTGAGTCCTATTGTTGAAAGGGCTTTGTCTTCAACAAAAGTTCTTCAAAAGGTGGGTTCCATTGGGAAGCTGCAGGAGAAATTCAAGATCTTGTCTACAGAAGCTAATGAGTTACGTGAATGCCTCAAAGTCATTGAGCAGAAGATGGTTGACACCAAAGATAAGATTGCACTCACTGAGCACAATTTACTTAGTTTAGGAATTGAGGATGTTTCTGGTTATTTTATGTAATGATATATGTATTAATTTCATGTAGATTGGTCGTCAGGTTGACTGGAGTTTGTTTAATTTTCACTAGAGTTTGCTTAATCTCTAAAACTTTTGTTGTGTACTTGGGAACATAGTTATTCCCCCTATAAACACAATTGCTTTTGAATGGTATATATGATGAATGTTTCCAGTACATATTTACAAATTTAATATGTTATTATAACCAAACATAATACATCCAAGTATATAGTTAGAATGCACATATATAATTTCTACACCACTAGTAACTAAGAAAATGGCATTAACACCGACCATCCCACTTAATGTTAGTCATATAAGATGATGTCTTAAATATTATTTATTGAAAGTGAATAAATTTAGGTCACTAGATCAAATAATAACTTATAATTATCAATGTATAACATAATTCAAGGTGTTAGGTTTTTTTTTTTTTTTTTCCCTTTCTATTTTTTCTTATTTCAAAGTTAATAAAGTTAATCTTTATTATTTATGTAATTTGGACTCTTAGTGTCATTAAAGTAGTTATATGAATATAGCAAATTGGTGACTATGTGCCTTTTTTTAATTTTTTTAATTTTATGGAAATTGTGTAAATTCTTCTTGAGGTGTGCTCTTTATTAGCGTGCCTACAATCCTCTATCAGCTTGTAAATTCTAGAGTTGACAAACTCTTTATGTGATATGTTAT